>CM037847.1:3265922-4465922 GCA_021234535.1 Stichopus chloronotus
ACAAATCTATATGTAATGATAAAGCACACTCTTGAAGTATACCCTCACAAGAGTATTAAATGGATTTTGTCAAAAAGAAAAGAAACACTTAAAATTGTTTTCATCTCATATTACAACACACACTCTTGACAAAAAATTTACTTGGAGAAAGAGACAAAATCCCAAATACATTGGCACACTATCAAAAGATATTGCAGAAATTTAAAGCTAATCAGAGCAAATCCCAAACTCTAGCAATAATGGTGCAGAAGTTCAAACCTGAACATCTTAAAGGTACCAGTAACTTATTTTCATTATGACAACTCAGCAACTCCCTGGTATCATTGTAATAATGCACCAACATTGAACAAGAGAATCTCTAGGAAGAGCATTTTCCAAAATTAATATATGGGCCATAGGGTCCATATGGGACCATGGACTAAAAATTCACGAACATCCCAATCAGTTGAAGCTGGTCTACTGATAGACCGCAGACTGTTCCCAAGTCAACCCTAAGGCTGAAGGGTGTAAGAAAAATGAAAACAAGAGCATCACTGATGTGCAGTGGCTCAACTTAAAATGTGTGGTATGTACATTAGAGATATGGTCTAGGGTCAAAGACACCAAACACATTTTCTGCATGTTCATTGGATACAATCAAAAGCTGTTTGCCTTAACATTGAAGAGGTGAAATTTTTTTATCAAGATAGTATTACCATCTGTTCCCATTAATCAGGATTGCCCTGTTTTATTTTTGAAAAAGTGAGCATCCAGGCTGGCAAGACAAATTGTTCTGATTTTCTCAATCCTAGCTGTGAATATTCTGTGATCATGTTTCTTTATGTGCATTTGCAGTAACAATTCATTTCCTTTAATATGGTTACAGCATCTGCTTCATACATTGCGCACACTTCAGAAATGCAGCACACAAATGTTAGGCCCCCACCATGACATTTTTTTGGGACTTAGGAAATCCTGATCACCCCAGTGAGTCTCAAGTAGTTGTGTCAAACTTGCAGCTTAGAGAATTATGGTAACTCTCTCTAATTCCTCGCCGAAGGCACAAGAAATCAGTGTGATGATGTCGTGTGTGTGTGTGCATGTGATGCCTTGCTTGTAAAGATGATATCTCAAGAAGGGTAACCTTGACTAATCTCATACTTGGTCACCAGATATCATCAGAAGTCAAATTGTGAAACACACTATATCTCAAAAACTAGAGCCTTGACTAATGTCATACTTCATGTGTGGGTTGGTCATATTAAGTAGATGATCCCTTCAATTTTGGTAGTAGTCAAAGAGGTCACCAGAGGTCAAAATGTGAAAACCATGTAAAAACAGTAGCTAATGTCATACTTAGTATGTGAGATGGTCATAGTGAGCATGGTTTTTAGTGAGATTAAAGGTCATTGAGGTCATCAGAGGTCGAACTGTGAACTGTGAAAACCTTGTAAACTTGTTATCTCAAGAAGCATAATTGACTATTTCAAATTTAGTGCGTGGGTTAGTCATAGTGACTAGATGACCCCTATTGTTTTGGGTGAGGGTCATTTAAGATCAGCAGAGGCCAAACTGTGAAAAAATGTAACTGCTTAGTACACACAAAAGACCTTAGTGTATGTGTGCTTTCTCTTGAATGAATTGGTGTTTGAATTTCAAAATAAGTACATGTTGTACTGCGTTCCTCATGAATATTGGCAAGGAATCACCACGTCCTTTAACATTCTTGTTACAGTACAGAGTGCACTCACTCACAAAAGTCATCACCATTGCTCCATTTTGTTGAACCTTCATGGCACTAACAGTAACAGTTGTAAATCATGTCTATGACTCATTATTACCGACTGTATACCATAATGGCTGTAGTACTGCTGTAGTACAAAAGAACAAACACAGGGTTTTCTCATTTAGAAGGTTTGGCAATAAGTAGCAAATACATCCACTGAAACATGCATCTCAAAACACTCAGTCCACGTCATAGCGAAAGGTAAAATTAATTATTCAAAGGGGATTGCCTTGATGGGGAGGGTCAGAAGTAGGGTTGGGCAGTGTCCCGATACCCAAGCCAGTATTACCCGTATTCACAGTACTGCAGGAAAATCTTTTGTGCGAGTACTGGTACTTTGCAGTATCGGGGAAAATTCTTGGTATCAGTACTGTCTCCAAAAGACATTTTTCCGAATGTAAAGTTAATGCTTACATATCAACATCAAAACGGACCAAAAATAAATTCCAGATCCACTTTAAAACTTTTCATTTCAATATCCCACAAAAACCAAAGCTCAAGACTTTTGCAAGTAAATAAATTCATCGTCGCAAATGAATGTGGTTAACTTGGTACATAGTATACACTGGCTGTTACTGTATGAAGGCTTATAAAACATCTGTTTTCCACTACGTTGGTAAAATCATGCAAACCATGCAGGCTAGGCCTACACATATTGCCTATTTTGTTAACACTTGCTTACTGTAAACAAAGGGTAAAGCATCCGTGTGTCATACTAAACCAAAGTTAACTGAATACGAACAACACAGCTATGTAGAAGTGGAAACAGAAGTAGTTACCCTTTAGGTAACCTTCATAATAACACATAAAAGCAACAAAGGCAAGGCAAGAAAACATTTCTAGCAATTTTAATGTCTAAAGCATATCATCCAGTTAATCTGGCCTTTCTCTGCCTTGAATTTTAAGCATTAACAGCAACAGTTGCAGCTCATCACACCCATATGTTGTTCTAAACCACACTACATATTGGCTCTGCCAGTCATTTACGTAATTCCTTCTCTCCTAACAACATTATTTCCTCCTAGATTTTGATGGCCAGTGCATGTAAATGTTCTAATTTCAGCAAGTTTCCAGCTTTTTTTGGAGGAACTTACAAAGAGGGATCCCTTAAATTAATGTAATTTCATGTGACAATTTCATTGTGAGTCTTTGACTTTGTAAGTGTTCAGAAAAGTAATAAAATTTGTGTCACAATTAATACTATACCTGCTCTTGAACGTGGAATGAAAAACAGACAGTGGTAGAGACTAAATTTTTCACTTCACCAATACCATTTTGTTGCCGTGGTTTCAATACGTTCTCTGGCAATAGGGTCGACATATTCCTTTCAATAAAGATCTCTTGCGTTTTAGAGTGCGTGCCCAAGCTGTTTCAAAAAGAAGAGCAGTTGGTGACCCATTGCCTGTCAATGGCCAACGCAGCCATATTTCAGTTTATTAAAAACCTACAAACACTAATGAGGAAGTGATCCAAATACAGTTTAATGTCAAAGAACTCAATCGAAATATGAGTTGGATTACTTAGTTTCCTGCTCTTGATTGTTTCATATCCATAATCAAATGTTTTTGCCTCTTGGCCCAGGAATTCAAAACAAGCACGGTTGTGATCAGGTTCATTACAGTTCAGAGAGAAAATGGTAATTTGCATATTTTATGAGAGCATTTTCTTAAAAACAATAAGAAAAGCAGAGTTCCTGCACAAGTGTAGCTCAACATCACAGTTATGATGCTTTACACAGTGTGGCAGACAAAGTGGTTACAAGTGAAGACTTTTAGCTCATTATCATCTCTGTGACACACCTCTTTTGTTTTCATAAAAAAGGAAATAACAGAGATGTTTAAAATTCTTCTGTACTGGACTCAGGTATTGTAACATCTTTCATGATATTGCACGAACACAGACTTCTAGCAACATGTTTCCTACTCCGAGTATCAAAACCTTCGATCTGCGAGGTGCATGGTCTAACACTGGCTTTCACCATGTGTTCACTGTTTGGTAACTATCTCTCTTGCATCTTTACTTTTTTGCACCGCAACTGAAAAAATGAATTTTCTAATACAGATATAGCAAAGTATGTACACTGTGTTACGTTGGTCAGTTTACTAATGATTGACATTGATGATCAGAACACCACATTGTGGTTTGAGGCAGATTTAATTCCACCCCCTCGATTCATTCAAACTTCCAACCCCTTAATTTCTCTCCCTCCCACTGTGCTCTTAATATTCATTCCCAGCCATCTTTCATACTGAGCTGTATCATTTCTTTTGCCTCCTGCCACTCCACAGGAGTCTACTGGTGTTACAGTCATCAATTTCCAAGTATTTCCCTCGATTTTTCTCTTCCATTTCCATCACTTGTAGAGGCATGCCTCTTCCTTGAGCCAGCACATCTTGACTCCTTCCCTATCTCCCTCATCTTACATCTATTACATTGCTAAGTTCAGTCTTCATCCCTTAAAGAAACAAAACAAATGTTTCTGCTCTGCTAACTTTAAACCTCACGGAATGATGACACACTTCAAAAGGGCTTTTCTCTCAAACAGGTAGGAAGAAAAAAAGATGTGGTGGCAGAAAGATTCTTGGAAGCAGAAATTATGTGTCAAGGACTGAAACTTTTTGTGTTTAATTACCGACTTTCCTTTAGCAAGTTAGCTTATCTTGAAGTATTTTGTTTAGTCAGTCAACTTTCATGGCTGACAAGGGTCTCCCCTTCTCAACAACCTTTGTTAAATCTCAGTTTCTCTACAGCACAACTTTGGACCATTTAGAGAAAAACAAGGCAAAAAAAGTGGGAAATAATTCTCTGCATGTCTGGAAGTACGCATGCATCAGGACAACCATCTCCACCCTACATGTGTCCTAGATATGTAAAACTGTTTCCATGACAACCAGACGTGCAACATGGATGCTGCAAGTATGCTGCTATTACTAAAAGAGTAATATTCTTTTCCAATATGTGAAATGGTACAGTACTACTGTACAGTATTGGCAGAGGGCAGAATGGCGGCTATAGTTCCAATGGAAACTTTCAATAAGGCTGCCATCTTGTGCCATCATGATTCAGGGATGATACAACATATGTAGAGAAGATATGATAAAATATGGATTGATAGAAATACCTCAGTAAAGGTCAATATTATATTATGAGAGAGGATAAATAAACCTTCAAATAAACTTAAAGTAACTGTGCCATTTGCTATAATTGTGACCTAGTTACCAGCTGTGCATGACTTAGATTAGTTACAAGGGTTTCTGCAACTGGCCTAGGGGCTATTGCACTATCTGCGTAATTCTGTTTAATAGGACTGGTTCATAAATCATGAAAAGTATTCAAGTTCCTGGTGTGGACTTGACTATATTTTCATATCAAGGATTACACTGGTCAGGCTTTGACAGTGTAGTATTTAAAGTGAACATTAAAGTGATCAACATTATCAATTTATGTCAAAATATCCTCATGTGAACAATTGACCCTTGTCACATTGGTGTTGAAAAATGTTTACTGAAGGTATGTCCTTAAGATCAACGGGGATTAGTTCAAACAGTTTTGTCAGTATTATGTGGTAATACTGTAATTGCTTCCCAATGATGAGTCAACTAAGATTTTCACAATACCCAGCTCTGGGATTATGAAATAACATTTCTCCAAGAAAATACTCAATGCCTAATTTTATCATAGTACATTACAATTTTCTTACTGTATCCAAAAAAAATACAATTTTCTGTTGGAAAACGATGGAAAGGATCATGACTGAAAAGCCAAAATAAAGATCAGATGCCGCAGCAAAACTTTAACTGAGCACTGAAATCATAACAATCCACTTCAAATGTTGCAAGTTATAATGAACTTACAGCAAAATAAAAAAGTTAGTTTGTACAATTAATCAGCTTGACTAGTTTACACATCTCAGAGATATTCCTCACATTCCTCTTACTCCTCTATTTTCCTTTCCTGTTTTTCATAATAATTCCTACTTAAAACAACCATTCCATAAATCAATGACTCCCAACTATGTCATCATTTAAGTCTAAATATTAAAACCATATCAATCAGATGACAAAGCTTTATGTTACACAACCTAAAGTTTATGGTCTCCATTCTTAGATGATCACTTGAATGTATGAAAAACCAGAAAGCCAAAAGGCTTTGAGATTCCTTGCCATATGGTTATACTATAATAAACAGGAATTATCCACATGACAAATATGAGATTAACTACAGTTATTGTTCTTGAAACAACACTTTAATAAACCTTTACCCCAAAATGACATTTCACATCTTCTTAAAACAACAAAGGTGCAAAAATTGACAGAAATCATCTATTTAATATTCACAAAGCACACAATCAGTATGAATACCTCACAATTAACCTTCTTGAGATAAAGTGTTTATTTTGACTACTACGTACTGAACAACTTGAATATGACCGATAGACATGCAAAGTACCTATGAGATCACTCACAGTTTCTCTTTTTGAGATACAAGAGATGACATGATTTTGACCATCTGACCGCTGGTGACACTGGATGACCTTTGACTTCTTCCAAATCAGTAGGTGTTATCTACGCAATATGGGCAACCCACAAGCTAAATATCAGATGCACCCACTGCTACCCTTCCTGAGATATGGTGTGTAAAAGATTTTCTTAGTTTGACCACTGGTGACCTTAAATGATCTTTCACCTCCACCAAAAACAAAAGGAGCCTTTTACTAAGTGTATACAATCTACTGATCAAGTATGAAATCAGTCAATATTACCCTTCTGGAGATATTGTGCTTACAAATTTTTACAGTTTGACCTCTGGTGACCTCAAATGACCATTTACATCAATGAAAAACAATCTGGATCTTCTGTTCATCATGACCAACTCGCAATGTGTTATCAGTCACAGTTGCCCTTCTGGAGATATGGTGTTTACAAGGTTTGTACAGTTTGACATCTGGTGACTTCAAATGACTTTGACCGCGACCAAAAACACTAGGGATCATACTCAGTATTACCGACCCACACACAAAATATGAGATCAGTCATGGATTCCATTATTGAGATATTGTGTTTACATGGTTTTCACATTTTGACCTCTGGCAACCTCAAATGACCTTTGACCTTCACCAAAACTATAGAAACCATCGACTTAGTATGACCAACCCATACACCAAGGATGAGATTAGTCATGCTTACCCTTTTTGAGATATTGTGTCTACAAGAAGTGTCACATACACACATACACACGACATCATCATCGCATAGATTCCTTCTGCCTTTGGCAAGGAATAAAAACACTTGCTAGTAAGCTACATCCACACATAACAATGTAAATCAATAATTTTTGTTTCAAAAGGAAAAAAAGAACTCTTCAAAGACAGGTGTTCTGCAGATATAACTGGCATTGCATGCAGAGCACAGGATGGAAGCTTTACATAAACCAGGGAAAGTACAAATAACATCAAGCATGTGGAAAACTAAACATACCTGCAAGATTTGTTGACTGTCCTGTCCAACACTGATGTTTGACTGACTCAAGCAAATCTTTGCTTAAAGTGGCAATATGGGTTTGAGTATCTCTAACTTAACAAATTTAAAACAATAATTGTAGTAGAACTGAATACGGTGGTAGTACTGAATATGGACATGAAACTTTTTTACAAAGTGATATCTTTAAGTGATTGTATACGATGCAACAGAAAATGAGATTATTTTTCCTCATCACAAACATTGGTGGCAAAAAATGAATGAATCTCTCATGATCCTTATGATGAGGTACACTCCCATCACGATCCTTGTAACGAGGCATACTCCTGTCATGATCCTTGATGAACCACACTCCTGTCATGATAATTGTGATGGGGCACACTGCTGTCATGATCCTTGTGGGGCGTACTCCTGTCATGATCCTTGCAATGAGGCACACTACTGTCACGATCCTTGTGATGAGGCACACTGCTGTCACGATCCTTGTGATGAGGCACACTGCTGTCATGATCCTTGAGAGGAGACACACTCCTGTCATGATCCTTATGATGAGGCACACTCCTATCATGATCCATGTGTGTGGCATACTCCGGTCGTGATCCTTGTGATGAGGCACACTGCTGTCACGATCCTTGAGAGGAGACACACTCCTGTCATGATCCTTGTGAGGAGGTACACTCCTGTCGTGATCCTTGTGAGGAGGCACACTCCTGTCATGATCCCTGTGATGAGACACACTGCTGTCATGATCCTTGTGATGAGGCGTATTCCTGTCATGATCCTTGTGATGAACCACACTCCTGTCATGATCCTTGTGATGAGGCACACTGCTCTCATGATCCTTGTGATGAGGCACACTCCTGTCGTGATCCTTGTGATGAGGCACACTGCTGTCGTGATACTTGTGATGAGGCACATTCCTGTTGTGATCCTTCTGATAAGGCACACTCCTGACATGATCCTAGTGAAGAGGCATACGCCTGCTGTGATCTTTGTTATGAGGCACACTTTTGGCAATGTTTACAAACACAGTAATTCCTGCTTTGAAGTCTCACTTCACGCTATACTCAGTAAATGCTGCAACTACTTAACATTGCTGAACAAAACTTTTCATCAAAATGATGGCTTTTCTTTGTAAGTTTAATAAGCACCAATATTCTGTTTCTTTGATATTTTTGATACTTCCACAACTCCATAGATTCTCTAAATTTCATTAAAAGTCCAACGACAGAGTATACACTAATCAAACTTACATTGTTTACCTTAGCAGTGACCAGCTGATCAGTGAATAAACTAATTGTTGGGTGACTCAATAATTCTGCAAGGTATTGTTTGTACCACAAGGGCATGCAATAACTTCTTTTTATTTATAGTCACAGTCAGTGTTTTCAGCAGGTACCCACCTGACGATGCTCAACCTGGGTAGTAAAATTACTAGCCGGGTAGCATTTTTGAAAAAAATAGGCCTACTGTAGCATTGTTGCAGCTTTAATAGTAACACAGTATTTGCAAGTTTTGCTGCAAAATGTCTCTTCTATTTTCTTTTCAATAAACTTGACATTGAAAGAAATGAAATACTTCTGTCTGTTTACTGAACCTGTCTGATTAGATTAATAAGTAATGCTAGTAAAAATCCCACCAGTAACGGCTATTCACCGACCATCAGCCACTGTTGTTTGTTTATGACAAAGCCTAAGCCCTAAACCTACAGTATGCCATAACGATTCTACATACAAGAACACACTAAAAATAAGCTCTAACACAACATGCACACAGTGACGTAGCTAAGTGGTGTAAACAATTGAAAGCTCCCCTTGTAAGTAATGGAATAGGGAAGTACATAAGCTACACATACTTAAAGAATGGACCACTTATTCTTAGGTGTTTCTTATTTTAAACCTGCCAAGTTCAGCCTTATGATTGCATTACTCTATTAGCATCTTTTCTCAGGGTTGCAAATTCACATGCATGTCCGTAATGGTGTTAACATCGTTTTACGAGCCAAGCCATCGATTGTAAATAAATCAGAATCCCATCTTTCCCAGGTGCACAAGCAGTGTTGGTATAAGGTTGTTGTCAATTACTACATATGTCTATTACCTTTTTTCTCATGAGTCCAGCCATGAATGTGCCAGACCGAAGTTTTGAGTTGGAAGAAACGCCTCGTGATCATGTTGAATGCAGTATGCGAGGCATGTTTCAGCACACTGGTATCTACACAACTTGCTGTCAGTAAGCATATGAACAACGTTACTGTACAATTTTCAAACTGGTTCCAACCTGATCTGCTTGCACTCATAGCTACAATATAAGCTGAGTATAAATTAGTAGTGATACCGTTAGTAGTAAATTAGTAATTCCATAAGTGAGACACTGTTCTAAGTTTATGGTTCACATGCCTAATTAATATAACACATACTGTAATGTACTTGGCTAGGCAAAGTTAACTTGAATTCCCCACAACTTCCTGGTTTGGGTATTCATGAGTGGCTATACTTACACCTTACCTCCGAGTCGTGAGAATCTGAGCTCGGACACATGGAGCCAGATTGGATAGGACTTCTGGTCCAGCACAGTGCTAGAATTGGTTTTGAGGATGATTTGAGCATAGGGTTAACTGTATGCATTAGTGAGGCAACGGGTAAATGTATGTCTACGATGTGAATAATACAAACCAAGGAAACAAATCACAACCACTGAAATGAATAAAGGGTCAAACTTCACAGAAGATAAGATAGACAGAGTAAACTGGACACTGCATAACTGTTGAATATTTTAAGAGATATTTTGGCTGCTCGAGTTCACTTTTCCTTTTGCCACATACAATTGCGTGCATCTCACCTGCAGATGCATGCCTAATCTATTTCCTTATAAGGTGACATGGAGTCCATTAGCATCTTCATAATTTGTTTAGGCAGTAAACATCTAATAAATTATTGTTACGAAACAAAACAAAAAAAAATCCAACAACAAGGACCTGTGAAGTAGGCCTAAAGCACTCAGTAGTCTGTTGCTTACTAGTGAAATAAGGATGACAGATTGTGTTGTGTCAATCTTAAAGTGACAGGAAATGGCACTTGCCTACCTGGGTACGAATTTTCTTTGCACTGAAAACACTAGTCACAGTTTTCTCCATACAAACCATCTGTTCAGAGAACATTTAGAATATGAAATTTGTCTTTTTCTATGAAAGCTTGCCCTCAGAAATTGTCACTTTATAGGGCAAGTGTAAATGTAGTTTACTGAAACTTTCCCACTCTGTTCCCCTCACCCCCACCCCTCCCTGTTCTTTCGTTCTTCCACAAGAAGTTATGACAAACATTGACAAAGTTAAAACAATTCTTTCACCGAACCAACCTTCTATTGATTCCAAATGCTCTTCTTCTACACTGACTTGTCCATTGCCAATTCTGTCCAAATTTGCACAAACCCCTTCCAGGTTGCATCTCTTTCCTTGACAGTTCATCAGATCCTTGCCAATTCAAATATGTGATTAGGAGAGAAAGTGTAACTTCCTCTCAATGAACACTAATACACATGAATCCTGGAAATAGTGTGAGTGTAAACTAACTCCAACGGGAAAAAGTTTACCAGCCAAGACATTTTTGAGAGGTTGTATTAACAACAAAGTTTTCAAGTTTTCAGAGTTTCAATTTAAATATTACGAAAATGATGGGACACAAAGTTGACAAACTTCGTGTTTTCTGTACATCTAGAGAAGCTTTCATCAACTTTTCACAAGTTCAGTCACTCTATCATACTCATCTTGTAGTTGCTACATCACACAGTGCTTCCATTTCATTTTTATACAGTCCTCAAGGCTGGAAGATTTGAAGGGTTGTAATTCTTCATTATCCCTGAAAAGATAATTCACTAAATGTCAGTTTCTACGCTAAATATTGAACAAACTTGTAATGATAGTCCATAAAGTCAGCTTTTGATATTGGGATGATTAATTTATATCAATTCCTACTTTGCATTTTCTTGTTTACTTGAAGTATCCTGTTTTTTATAGGATTGTCATATTTGGCATTATGTTGGTTTCCACTGCTAAAACACTCCTACCCTACCATGTCCTGTCCATGTCTCCACCCCTTTTCTCTCTTCAGTTAATTTAAAACTTACTATTGTTTCCCTACTGGCCTCCTGAACACTGCACAAAAAGGTACAATGCCATGGTCCCAAGCAACAGACTAAACATGGTCAACCTTTGCTACCATCATGGAAGTACAGCCTCCAAGTCCTCAAATTACAATCAACATCCTGTACATAGGTTGTATTATAACCGTCAGTGTCGCAATTAGGTAATTCCATGGCACTGCTGAGACATGCTATATCTTAATACATGTACTGTATGTAACTAACTGTAATTTGTTTCTGGCCTGGTATTTTACATGAGAGATATCAGATATCTCCCTCAACCATGATTTACGTTGTTCACCTACAGAGTTTATTAAAATGGGATGTCATTTGTAGCTTCAGCGTTAAAGGTATCCTTCATATACCAGCATGTATAACTTAACACTGATTGATATTCCAGGGTATTATATGTGGGTTATGGATTGAAGCCACGCAGAAATGAGCATTGCATCACCAATAAAAAATCACACTTTTTGGCTTTCATCACCATTTCACCTCCTCTCGATGCATGTGTATGACAAAGTACGTCGAATTCTAATCAAAACACGACAAAACTTTGGAATGTTCTACTCAAAGACAAAAAGTATTAGATGACTGAACTATCATAGGAAGGTATAACCTTCAGTCCAGATTCCAAAATGGTGATCCCAGGCCAGATCCAGCCCACCAGATGATCTAATCTGGCCCAAAAAAAGATATTGCACTAAGTTACAAACAATATTTTAAGTTTGCCAAACACAAAGTCAGGAGAATAAACAAATGTTCATCATGAAAATAATCCATGCTTACAGCCTAGGAATGCTGTTGTCAGTGGTCCACAAATTCATTTCAAAAAGCATTCTGGCCCATCTGATAAATTAGGAACCCCTGACCTAAAGCAAAGAAGTTGGAAGTGCAAGAATCCACAAAAATGAGGTTGAAGCATTATTTACCTGAAAGATAGTAAACAACTTATTGGTTTGAAACTAAAATTCTGTCATGGAGCATTCATACTCATACCTGAAAAGACAATAATTGAAGGATGGCATTTCCTTTCATGAACTATTAGTACCCAACCTCTGACTTACCAAAAAAAAAGAGGTATTAATTTATTATATTTTTGTCTTAGGCAGACATGCTGGGGTGAGTACATTCACTTATATCTCTGGGAGCAAATAATATCACACACAATCTCTTCATCTGTCTGAGATGGAGCTAGGCTTTGCCAATGACTGTCAATGTCTTCATATTGAATTATGTGTGTGGCTTTGAGAAACTGACTTTCATACTCATTGCAGAGCTAAACAGTGAACTGTTTTGTATGAATTTGACTATTTTGCCTTTGCATAATTTTACCAAATAGGCCTATAGTCTTTCCAATGGTAAATAATGTAAGAATGCTTTGGAGAGATCACCAGTATTGACATTACATTTTGATGACTTCCTGGTAAAGTATTATAGAGAAATGTGACGAAAATGACTTCACTGAAAATTCAAAGACGTGATAAGTGACTCACTTAAGACATATACTGTTCCTTTACGGGTTTGAGGCATAGTTTTGAATCACTCTTCTTTTCCACAATTACAATTTGTCATTCATTTGACTGAAAGGTTATGTATCTCCTTACATGTGTCTGTCTTAAATCTTTCTGTTTAGCAATTAATGCGATCACTGTATTAGTAGTTGTACTCAAATAATAGTACATAGAAAACTGCGGAAAGGTTCACTTCTCCATTTGTCATCTTTCACAATGTTATATTTACAGTAAAATTTGTTGCAAATCATGTCTCTTTCATACATTACTACATTATACAATGCATTGCAGTGAGGTATTCTGAGGACAAAATTATTCAAGGAAACATTGGAACAACTGCTACTTCAATACGGCAGCTGGTTAAATTAAGGGCAGAGTAAACAGCTTTAGCAGAGTAGTATGATACATTGATTCATCTACTTCTGATGTACATTGGGGCTCACATTTAAGCTGTACATAGAGGTCTCCACAGAGTAAAAACAGGTTACAATAAAGCTTTACCATAAATTGTCTGCATTATGAGGATTTATTTAAGTATCAAATGCAAGGAGTCTTATACTCGGTCTTTAACAGTGCAACATGACTAAGAACATATAAAGGTTATGTTCTTATAGCAAGTTGTTTTAACTTCTACTTCCAATTAACTCAATTAATCAATTCATGAAATTTTGAAATAATAAAATATAGTTTTAGTAGGTAAAGAGATACCTCTAAATAGGTTTAACTATAAATATCTACAAATACTTCAAAATATCTTCCCTTTTGCAAAGGTATCATTATCTTCTTCAATTCACATCAATTTATAATAAGATATCTTAACTGTGTATATAGTAATATATTAACTAAATAATAATCTTCAAAAGAACCTACATTAAAGATCAAACATATGTAAGTGAGTCAGGGATATTTGTAAATGAGTTTCAAATATATGTAAATGGTTACAGAGGAGATAATACTGTAAATGAATTACAGATATCCTTAAATTATTTAGAGCATCTGCATGAATGTGGAATACATGAAAATAAGTTAGAGATACCATAATGTGTCTACAAACTTTCAGATATACCACCGAGGAATGAGAATCAAGGAATGAGAGATATCTGCAAATGAATCACAGATTATCTTCAAATATTGTGTTTCATTTCTGCTAGTGCTCATTAAGCAGATTAGGTATGCAGCTATATTGCAAGTATAGCCTACAGCACTGATTTGCACAATGTATACAATACACACAATTAGCACATCTTGAGCTGAGTGGCACAGAAGACTCAAGTACAAGTTATACACTGCACAGCAGTATCAGTATATACAATATGTACTGTAGATGCTACAAAGATATGTTTCAAGGTGCATGTAGGAAGTTTTCTTCTGAATATCAACAAACCTTTCTATTGCATCTTATACAGTGCCATTGGTTATATACATACCGTTGTGAAAAAGGTTGGTGACTACACTACAACACTTAAAATTGTCCTTAAATAATACCATTTATGGTGTACAAAATGTAACAGAGACTTTGAATCCAGTATGGAAGACAAGAGCATGGCACAATGTAAATATTCAAGAAAGAGGTATAATTCAGAGAAAAGGACCTGATTTCTGCTTCTTAACACAGATGCTGTCTTGTAAAGTGCAATTGCTCCATTCTAACTGTAGGACTTTACCAATAATATTCTGAGAATATAGGCCTTCTTGAATCTAGACTCTAAGAGCCCTCTGCTAGTATAAAGGCTTCTGAAAACTTTAAGTACCATGCTCAAGTATTACATGTTCAAGTAAGTAATACTATGAGGATATGATGTTGATTTCAACTCAGTGCAAAAAGCACCAGTATCTTTTGTCATTTGGTCAACTTTTCTTCATGTAAAGATTATGAGACAAACACTTTTGAGGTAGCTTTCAAATCTTTATTAATTTGTGCATGCCATGACATTGCAATGCACTGAGTTTTAACTATGTTATTTTAATTTAGTCTCTGAACAACCATGTGTAGTAATTTCCTTTCATATACTTCAACGTAATTTTGAACTTAAATTCCACCTTAGGCTTTTTTCTTTCCTATCTGCTGTTTTTGTAACTTCGATACAAGTAGAAAGAAAACCTAGAAGTGCAAATCATGAAAGAGACATTACAACACAGATACAGTAAAATCCTGTTTATCAGACCACGTCTAGACCAAATGTTTGTTTGGATAACAGAAAAGTTCTGATAAATGGGATTGTACTTATGTCATTAATTTGCTATACTGGGCAAAGCATGCAATTATTAATAAAGTGAAATTAACCACTGCTATACTGTCTCCATGTCATTTCTTTCATCTTTTTAACGTTTGAACTCTTTTGTGTGTTCCTTCTTTTAGATTGAACTTCCAAGGAGGATATTTTAAATGGGTCGGGAAGAGCAATGAATGTCTGTCTGGGATGCATTCCTTTGCCAGGCACTAGGATAACACATAGCCTATCCACAGAATCCTAACCCAAACACATCAGTACATTTCCAACTAGAAAGCCAAAAGGCTTAGTGATTCCTTGCCTCATGATATATATTGTAACAAACATGAATCGCCCACATGACAAGCATGAGATCCCACACAGTTATCCTACTTGAGATACCATCTTAGTAAGGTCAAAACCTTTTGAAATCTCGTGACCCAAAATGACCTTTCACCTCCACTTAAAACAATAGGGATCACCTACCCTATATGGCCATCAACATGCTAAATATGAACAATTCACAAACTAAGTATAAGATCCCTCTTATTTATCACCCTTAAAATATCATGCATACAAGGTTTTGACCTTTTGTCACCCCAAATAACCTTTGACCTACACAAACATGAGAAAACTCCCAAACGGATATGATGCTCCAGGGGAACAAATTATATTTTGTCGTGTCTAATAACTTGACAAAAAGGTAAACACGTTTATTTAATCAAAATTATAGCACTTTATTTTGTCGAGTTACAGCTATTGGTGGCAGCTTTTTCATATTTGATTTTTTGGCATGATGCCCTTCCCAATGGCTATGAGGTCCTTGAAAATTAGCAAAAACTGATATTCCTATTAAACAAGAATCTAGCATGACTTGCAATTTTGCCTTTAGTCTACTTAAAGACACAACACACAGTACAAGTTTCCCTGGTTTGATACACAGTAGTCATTTGTTTAAAGCTTACCTGAACAACTGTAAAGTGAAATAGGGCGTTTAGAATACACCAACATGGCATACAAAGAAATTCGCCTTAACCATTGTTAAACCATTCAGCCTCATCAATAAATATCTGTCAAAGCTTCATCTCCTCAAAACATTATGCATGTGATGAGTAACGGATGCACCATTTGAATTTTAAAAAGTTTGGGTGAACAAATTATTGTTGAGCAACAAATAGCTAAATTTCTGATCTGTGAGAATCTTATTCCTTGAAAATAAGGCTACTGTAATTCGTTATTTTGAATAATCTATCATTCTATGTTCACAAATAATGGTTTTAAAAATATGGTTGTTTTCTGTAAAACAAATGCCCTATTTCCCTTTAAGGGCTAAACAGAGACACTGTTTATACAGTAAATGGTTAAGTCCATTGTGCACCTGACTCAACAGACTGTATGATTTATTCTGGACATTGTGGTTTCTACTGGCAGTCAACTGTGATAAATTATGTCAGATAACAGTGACCAATTTGAACAGAGGGGGGGGGTCAGTTACAATTTGATTCATTCAATTAAGCAATCACAGTTCATGCACGCTCAAGGGTATTTGATCCAAATGATTAGTAATTTAGTTCTTTTTTAAGAAGCTAATAACCCGTGGTATATTTAATCAATTCCAATTTACAATTCATGCATGCTCACGTGTCCTTATGAGGATAGTGGCAGGTTTGCCAAATAATAATCTTTGATACCAAATTTAATGTTGTCTTCATCTTTTCTTTATGGTTATCGAAGAGACTATGTTGGTATGTCCTTAAAGAAGTTCTCAAATCAACAAGAGGATTCTACATTACAAGTATAAAATTCACTAGAAGGACCGTTCTTTAAATATTGTAGATTCAAGTTTTTCACATTTTGACCTCCCATGACCCCAAATGACCTTTCACCTCTGCCAAAAAAAAAATAAGGATTATCTACTCGATATGGGCAATCCACACGCTAATTATGAGATCTCTCACATTTACCGTTCTGGAGATATCGTGTTTACAAGCAATTTTCAAGGTATTTACCTTTTGATCTCTAGTGACCCCAAATGACCTTTGACCTCCACCAAAAACAATAGGGATCATCTACTCAATATGGGCAATCTACATGCCAAGTATGAGATCACTCAGAGTTATGCTTCTTGAGATATCGTGTTTACAAGCAGGCGTCACACACGCACATACATACATACATACATACACACACACACACACACACACACACGACATCACCATCGCATAGATTCCTCTGCCTTCGGCAAGGAATCAAAAATGTTTCCAATAAAATATCCACATGTAGTTGAAAATTTACCTCTACAAACATAATATACGCTGTCCAACATGGAAAGGGATGTTCAAAAAGTGAGAAGCCGGCAACTTAACAACCCACAGTGTAACCGTTACCTGTGAATTTAGGGGACACTATAGCTATGTACGACAGTAAGAGCGCAGTGACTTGTCTTTTACTGTTTGAAACCTACGCTTTGGAATGGAATCCCAGCAGTGGGCTTAGTGTTTCTATAGTTGAACAAGGAAATTTAAAGCTTGTTAGCTTTGTATCTCCCAAGCTTGTTAAGTGTTCACAGGGTTATCATCTCGGCTATAACGCCCTACGTTTAAAGTCTGACTGACATTCTTCTACACAGCTGTTAATTTTAAGGAAAACCATTAACAGCCTCCCAGGTTGTCCTGACACTTCAAATATAATTTTTCAAACAATAGGACACCATTCTGTGGTGAAATAAATTAATGTCCGAGAATATATAAAGTTTCATGAATATACATTCTATGCACTCGCATGTCGCGATGTTGTTGGAAAAGTACCTTTCAAAGTACATTTCAAAAATGGGATATACGCTGTACAACAACGGCAGGAAGTCTTAAGTTTTATTTGGAAAGAAGTTATAATGAAAATAAAACCAACACTGTTGTGACAGTTTGTAAATAGATGTGCACTAAGTGTAAGTTGAAATTGAAACACCCACTACAGTTCCTCTTTAAATTTTGTATTGATAAGAGTGGAAAGAACATGTTGGCTGGGCAGCGCTAAGCCTAACACTATCAGAGCTTTGTGTGAATAGCCTAGACTTAGTGCGCTTCGGTAGGCTATTGACTTAATGATCCTATTGTGACTCTCCATAGACGAAGAAACAAAAAAAAAAGATTTGGTTAATTTAGTATCACTTATTTTTTCTCCAGCTTATGGGTGAGGTTTGTAGTAGAGATAAACATTAGTGTAACAATAACCGTGTTTTACTGCAAAAAAATTGCAGCAGGATTAAAAAGTAAAACAGAAAGACAAGATGTTGTCAAAGCTATGCTGAAATTTTACAAAGCTTGCATGGGATGACAGTTTTGCAAAACTATATGGCCTGTTCTGATAATGGTTTCAGATAAACAGGGTTCAGATAAACAGGGTTTTACAGCATATTGTGTACTGAAATTGTGAAGGCAATGTAAATTGTTAAATCAGATCTGATGCACCAGTTGACATGATACTTTCAGTGAACGTAAATCTAGTATTTCTAACTACTGTACAATGAATTTGTTGAAATTGGTGTGCAGACACCTTGATGAGCAAAGCAACTTTAATGACTGTAACTACTGCAGTGGTTCAAAAGAGCTCACTGAGTTTATATCGATAAGTTTATGAGGACTTTGAAGGGTACAACCACATGGCAATGACTATAAGTAGCATAATTAGTCAACTTTCACATATTATTTCTATAAAACTGTCAATATTTTTAAATTTTTTTACTCTGACTTGGACTGGCTGTGCAGCACTTGAATATGTATTAATGTGAAAAGTGTCTGGTAACAAATTTTCAAAAAGCAAATTGAATCACTCACTTACTAATGTTCCTTTGAATGTAATGCATGAGGACATGGTTGACCACATGTCACTGATATTTGAAAGAAACTTGACAGCTTAATGAAAATTTAGTGAATTTCAGTAAACAACTCAATCTGCCTCTTTAAACGTAAGTATTGAGTGGAAGGTTAATTCAATGGGGCATACTGTACCCTGCCAGTGACTCATAGGGAATGGCAGATGGAATACTATTCCAGTGTAATAAAACATTGGGACGCTTCCATAAGTATACAGTGCAAAACTTTTCAAAGAAGAATCACTTATACAAGAAAGCCAAGAGGCTTGGTGATTCCTTGCCACTAATACATGCACCTCCATTATTTTTTTTTCAAGTTGCAATTTACTGTAGTAACCACAGGCTACCAGTATGCATATAATGTAAGATACCACTGGAGGCCAAGAATTCTCCAGCCTGCACAGTGGTAGCCTAGGTACCATATGAATTTTCCAGGAACAAGAGATATACTCATATGACAGTTGAAATGATTGCCAATTATATAAACTACATAAATTCCTCCATCTACCCCATCATATGACCAAGTAATAACTAACTTATCTCTGTTGTACAATAAGACTTTTCCCTAAAGGTAATCTTTGATGTACAACTATCTCTTCTTCACAAAACAAATCTATTCCACATTGTTTGATGACAGAAGGAGAGTTACATCTCAGATAATGACTCCTCTGGGAAAGATAGGCAGGTCAACCTTTTCTCACCATTTTGGAAACAGGTCATTGGTCAATCACCATTTTCAGACAAAAAAATATCTCAGATGGAATTAAAAGCCAATTATGGCTTTGAAAACTAAGTGAGCACTTTTCACTGTCAAAACTTGAGTAATAAATAAAAGAAGCATGATACCAAATAAGGTACTGCTGAATTGGGGACTAAATAGAAACTCAAAGGTGTATTATACCTGCTGAACTTAATCAACCAAATTGGGCTTTTAGATACTTTACAGATGCTTTCAGACATATTTTATCAGAAACCAGCATAATGCTAGCTGAAGATGTATAAATGAAGTTTCATCATTATAAGTCAAAGACTTGTGAAATTGGTACAGCAACTATACTTTATAACCTAACTGAGAGGTAAAAGTTTTCAAATTGGAACTTCCTAAATGTGCAAGCATCTTTGCTTGGAAGGGAGCTCAAATACCTTCTACCCAAAGCAAAAGACAGAAAAGTGAAAACAACACCAGCAAAGGTTATAACATTTTCAAGGACCTCAAGGGACCGTTGGCCCACATCAAAACCAATAATGATATTTATATACTCCATCTAAAAACAACAACTTTAAAGTGTGAAATTGTCTCCCCTTTGTAAATAGTGAAATTATCTCCCCTTTGTAAATAGTGTGTTTACAAGTTTTTCTCATGTTATGACCTCTGATGACCCCACATGACCTCTGATTTCTAGAAACACCCTCATCTTATTTACTTAGAAAGTCCTACATACCCTTGAAGGTTAAAGTTTGTGAAATGTGTGGTTCATGAGATATTGCAAACATGGTTTGTCTACAGTCCGTGACCTCTGATGACCCCACATGACCTCTAGGAACACCCTCATATTATTTACTTAGAAAGTCTCACATACCCTGCAAGTTTAAACTTTGTGCAATGTGCCGTTCATGACGTACTGCAAACATGTTTTGTCTATACAGTCTGCCTGCAGATGACCTCTGGTGACCTTTGGCATCCACCAAAATCAATCCCAGTCAAGTTCTTTAAATGTCCTACCCACATACTGACTTTGGACTGTCTTGCACATTCCCTTCAAAAGATAGAGTGTTCACAAGCTTTTTACATTATGACTTCTGATAACCCCAGATGACCTTTGACCTACAAGAATACCCTCACAATCTGACTTACTTAAAGGGCAGTACATACCACCCAAGTTTAAAAGTGATGCAACTTGTAGTGTCTGAGATACTGCAAACATAGTTTGTACACATTCTGCCTGATGGTGACCTCAGATGACCTTTGACCTTCACCGAAAACAATGCCAGTCGAGATCTTCATATGTTCTATTAACACACCAACTTTGACCCACCTTGCACTTTCCCTTCAAAAGCTAGAGCGTTCACGAGATTTTGTCTCACACACATACACACACAACTTTGTTTTCCATTCATTGTGAGGGACCTACATGTGCTTTCTTTTGTTTTTTCTTCCTCAACCCTAATCTTAACAATAGACTGTCTATTGTTAATCTTGAGAGGACCGGAGAAATCTATTGAATTTTCTACAGAGGACTTAAAATCTGTTGTTTCGGTCCTTGATCCCACCCGAAAACAAGGGCACACATATACATGCACATACACTGAATCACCATCGCAAAGATTCCCTGCTTGCCTACGGCAAGGAATCAAAAACTGTACAATGTGTTGTCACACTGAGATTGTGTAGGAAGTTCCAAAAGCTGATGTCACAGATGAATTAAACATCAAATGGAAATAACGGTGCTTAGAAAGTAAACAATCACAGCAGGCATGCAATATTCTCTCAAGTCTTCATGGACACTGCAGTGAGAGATAATGAGTACTAGGTGTATAACTTAGTCAGTTTCAACACTTTAAAGTGATTATGTGCGTAGGCAAAAAGCAAAAACATTGAAATTTCATCTCCAAAAGTTTGGTAAGGCTTTTAATTACACCATTCAGACAATCTGGGAAAATGAATAGGTTTCAATTGGTTAATTTTGCCATATGATTTCAAATTCTTCTAACATAATACCAGAAAGTGTAGAATATGATAATGTAGTGGTTGACAGTTTACATTCAAATCAATGGTGTGCTTCTTTGAGCAAGCCAATGGGAAGTATACTAGTATTGAATATTCAGTTTTCAACTCAGGGTCACTAACGCTGCGGGCAAGGTTGTGTTCAGTTCGTAGGTTATTCGTAGATACAGTGTTTCCTTTCACCAAATGCTACAATTCCCGATACCTACCAAGGGGGAACGACTCTGGTTTGTTTTTGATACACTAGTGAGACCTGTACTGTTGCATATTCATTATGTAGGCGGTTATAGGCGGTTGTAGTAAGAACCGTTAATTTTCAAATATAATTTCTTTGTCTTACTGTTTTTATGCCAATCCCATTGCTTTTCGAAGTACTTACTATCATTTTCCTTCATTGAAAGACGTAGTCCGTTCATGTACAACCTCTCAAGTACATTTAAAAATAAAGAAAAAGTTACGATCAAACATAATCTTATCTTTTTGGTTTTTCAGTACACATGCAATCACTTTAAAAGGATAGTCCAGGCAGAAATTTAGCTTTGATATGTATAAGAGTAAGTAAATGTGACCCTTATAGTAAAACTTCCATTCAGTTCCCATGCATGGTTCTCGCAGTTTTATCAGTTCAAGTTACCCCCTTTGCTACCAAGTGGGAACTTGAAGCAAACAGGAGTGACATCATCTCTTCGCATTGCTAAAGAGTCTTTTGTTTTCTTTATTTTTTAATTTATTATTTTGACCTTGAAATCAGCAGGTGGTCAGCCTACATACTGGTTCCCGTGAAGGTCACAAAACTCTCATAGCCCTCCTGTATTCACATTATGATATCACTATATATTGAAGTATTAAATTTGGTATATATTTTAAAGAAAAACATAAAATACTTTATCGATGTGGGGAGATGACATCACTCCTGCTTGCTTCAAGTTAACTGTCAGTAACAAATGTGGCAACTTCAACTGCCCATATCTCGAGAACCACACATGGGAATTGAATGGAAAATTCACTGTAATGGTCAGATTAACTTGCTCTTCAACATATCAAAGATATGTTCATGGCTAGACCATCCTTTTAATGGTTACCAGCTGTGCATGTCACCACAAAATAAAGTAATTGTCAGTTTTAGTTGAAAGTATAAATAACTAAGTTGACATCAGGAATTTGTGAAACTTTGTGTAACTTGTAAATTTGTGTAACTTGTGTAATTTGCATAACTGAAATCCATACACTGCAATGAATCAAACTAAGTACTTAAGTGAAATGTTACTTCCAGTCCATATTTCAATGGAAGAATGGATTCAGAGGAAAACCTGAATGCAGTAATCATGCTATTCATGACAAACAAAATGTTTATACATTGTATACCTTTTGAAGTTTTTTAGGGAGTTTGTTTTTCAAATGGAAAAATTAACAAAGTCCTATCAATGAATTAATCTGTAATGTCTCGCTATACTCAAAGGCCATTGAAGAACTGACAATACCCCTGGCAAACTACCATAGCTGTAGCCTGCAGTCTCTAGCATGTGTACACAAAGTACTTTGAGTCATCAAACTTTTTTTGATACAGGCAAATGTGACCCAGTCAGACCTTGTGATTTGTATCTTCATGGAAGTTTACTGAAGGGAACATAAGTGAGTTTCATTGTCCCACTGTTTGCAGTCAGATATGGTGTCCACATTGGCCAGCTCATTTCAAGACATTTCCGAACCATCCACTTCTCTAGATGTTCCAGGATTTTCAACTACAACAGAGGTGGACAGGAAGACATTTCTTCTTTTGATATTTTTTTCCATGATCTCACCTGCTCTAAACATCTACAGTATTGTACTGGCTAAAATAATAACTTACTTGTCCCAAGAAGTTTCCTTCTGTTAATGCAATCGACCTACCATGTTCAAAGGTTAAAGGAGGCTTCGCAAGTAAGCTTCCACTGCTCTCTTACAGCTTGAGCATCTGCTGTGAAAAATTCTTTTACAAGATCAGTCTATGCATCTTTTAAGCAGGTGTGACATTTGAACAAACAATTTATGAGTTTAACAGTAAGCGTGTCACAACTCAGAGGCTTGTTGCAAAAACAAGCCATAGGTCTAAATGAAAGTAACAAAGGAAGAGTGTTGAGTTGATGAATGGTGGATTTTATGAGAGTGCTTCTGTTTTTATGGAAAATGTCATAAAACATTTCCTTAATTCATACCCACAGGGTGCATTTATTTTACTCTGAAACTTCAAGTGCCACAATTTTGACATCCAACTTCAGTGGGGATGTGAGTACATCGTATTGAGTGATTTAGGATGATGTACGGCATTGACGTGCCGAGCGTACCAACATGTAAATCTGTATCTTCAGTGCAGTATCTTCAGTATGGGTTACATGGCAGCGTTCCCATTATTAGTTTTATATCTGTCAGTAAACATCTGCAGAAAAGAGAACTTAACTTTGGGGCCAATATGACAGAACTTTGCATATACCACACAGCAATAATGTCACATATCCAAGTTCCTGTACAATACAGTGTGAGAGTGTATAGGTTACTATATACCGCTATAAAATGAATATTTAAAAGCAGTCACTCATCAGTCCAGACAGTTACAATTCTCCCAATGACTTAAACTTGTAGTCACTCCCACAGCCTGTCTAAAACTCCTCCACATGTGTAATCAGAACACTGTACCCCTGTTTATGCTTTATAATATGAGATACTCTGCTTCTTTTGAATTTGCAGTGAATCAAAGAGCAGAACCAGTTGAGAATTTTGTGCACCCTCAGCCAAAACTGCAGCGTAATGTGAGGAGTGACTGCTTTCAATTGCCATAACCTTGGCAACAATGCCACTTTTACAAATCTCTCTGACAGGAACGTATTATAAATACCATTCTGCAGTTCTATGCAATTCAAAAAGCACTTTATTTTCATACTGCTTAACATATGTCACCATAGATTCCTTTGCATAAAGCTGATATATTTCAATTTTGTTTTACATCAGATAAATGTCTGCATGAAAATCATCCAATTATGTTACTGATATATCTGATTCAATATCTATGCACTCACTTTAATACTGCAAAAATTCACATAATACCATTTGGGTCATGTTTAAAGAATGAAACTTGTCCAAAAAAAAGAAAGAATGGACTAAAATGGACTTTGCCCATTTTGGAGGTGAATGTAAAAATGGTCTTACAGTAATTCTATTCAATTCTGTAAATACTATACTATGTGTATGCATAATATAGTAAAACATGAGCCATGCTTAAGACACTGAGTAGTTGAGAGCACGCTCGAGTTGAAAGCAGGAAATTGTAGACCGATGGATTTCGGGTAACTGAATGGCAGAGACCCAAACACCATCTGTCTTATAGATTTATTTACTAGTCTTTCAAATGAGCACGTACCGTAATTCTTACAAGACAGCAAACTTATGAGATAAGATGTATGCTTTCAATAAATTATCACCAGATATGCCATGTAGCACTGACTGCAACAAGGCCAGCAAGAGTCATCAAACAGCATCCCTCATTCTCTATGATGGATTCATTTTATGACTTCAAACATAAAACATGGAACATTTATTGAATTAGTATGGCAAAGGTAAAAATAGATAATAAAAAACTATGACATCAAGTCCCCTCCGGGCTCCCAGACATGCGACTGGGGGGTGTGGGGAGCAAGGATCATGAATTGCTGCATCAATTACAAGGACATTGTGATTGCACATGGAAGTCGGATGTGAAGAATACACAGCTATTACTGATTTCTACATCAAACCCACAAGTGAACGTATTGTTGGTTCCTAACATATCTCATTGTCGCCTGCATTTCACTTCTGCAGCTCCAACATACTACTCTGTCGGAGTAAACTGATAACCTTTTGCAATGGCCCATACAAATCAGTCCAGATCTAAGCTGGAAAATTAAGCTTTTTCATACTACCTCTTCATCCATGCATCCAGTGCCAGTCAACTTGTTCTCTTCATTTCTTCAATTACCATCATAATATTTGCATGAAATCTTTCCTTTTTGGACCACAAATTTCATGTTTTTAAGGATTTATCTCACTGTTTGCTAATGCACATAGGTATCCAGCTTTCTCACAGTTTTAACTGTTTCCCCAAAACTTACTGGTTTGGGAATTCGCTAGCGATGTACTAACACACAGAATTACAAGATACACACGAGGAGGCTAAAAACAGAGCCTAGCACAGTTACGTAAGTAGAATACAACACAGTCCTAGACAACATAACTACACAGGCGGGTACGAGACCTAACCCGGACCCGCAACACACGTGTCGAAAAACATGTCAAAAGACACGAAAGGAAAAGGATGCTCATCCAAAACAGACTCCAGGGGCAAGGATGAGGAATCCTAGAAACTCGATTGAGAACGTTGAAAACTGAACGATGGCAGTTGAATTTTACAGATGCAAACGCAGTGTAAGAGCTTCACTGGCAGACCAAAAGGCTGGCAATTACGGAAGGGCGGTGACCAGATACACACACACACACACAAATTGCCAGATGCTAGACCATGGTCAACACGGTAATGCATAGGTTATATGAGGTGAGGGAGTACGCGCTGTGAATTGGGGATCTTTTCTCCCTTGAGCTTTCTTTCCCCCTTTCATGGTTTACTTTCAAATGGTACTTATACAAATTTGCTAATGTACCAGTTCTTGATGCCAACATAATTTGGAATAGGGATACCATTCTGTAATAGATACAACTTAGGAAGCCGGGTGTTCCACCCAGACTGCCCGCCTGTCTTCCGCACTGTTTATCCTTCCCACCCTCCCTTTCTCTCCTTTCTGACAAGATCTATGTACAGCATAGCTGATAGTTGAAGTTCAAACTGGTTTGCATTTGATACAGACAGTATGGTCTGTCCCCAGATGCAATGAACATATCAACCTACAACTCCTGGCCCAAGACCAGTACATCATAGCCCTGGGTGCATCCATGACAACTACAGTATGAAACAAATTACAGCTTAAATTTGGTGTCAGTCATCACACCCCTGCAGGCACAGAGGTTGTGAATGTCCTTATAAACTCGTTTCTCAGGTTATTTTACGTCTATATTTAGGTACTTCATGGAAGAGGTCCTTCCACATACATTATTACAAAGGGTGCCTGCATCAGCATGTCCCCATCACAAAGCAGACATTGATGTGGCTTTTCCTGGCGGCTAAAGGGAGTGTCATGTAATAGACTGGTGAATGGGTGGAAAATCATTGAATTGCGTAAAATTAACAAGTTCCAATTTTTAAGTTTCCTTAGCCACAGTGAAAATGCCTTTATTATGAGACCTTAAATCTCCAGAGGGAACAAATTATCAATAGGCACCTTTGGAAGGAGTTCCTTCATACAGTTTTAAATACAGAAAGAGGAGTAATTTGACTTGCATGGAGGAAGTCTACTAAACCTAGGACAGATATAAACAAGCCAAATTAACAAAAAGCCATTCTGACCACTTAGTCAAAAAAGTGCACACATTTTGGGGGTCTAATTGAAATAACTATAAAACACCCACTTTATCACGAAATTCAAGAATTTTTTTTTCACAAATAGTCACCAGAGTGGGACGATAATGGGTTTACATTTTACTCTCCACTTGTAGCATAGAGTATGTATGTATATTACCGTGTGTTGAAAACGTTGACAACTGGTACACTGTACAAAAATACTGGGTCAGTGGGAGCTAGCTTTGCTTGACTTTTTTTTTTTTCAGGTGACCTGGCCAGCAATTTGGCCAGTTACCCCACAAACTGGCAACCCTAATTATAATAACTTTAAGCCCATTGATTGAGTAATGAATGAAACTGGATTACATTGGATAGCTGTAGCAGCAGGATAAGCTAAAAAACTTTTGCCACAGACGTTTGAGGCAGTTAAAGTCAACAATTTAAACACAACATTGCCCACAACTCGACAACGGAAGGAAATAGGGACTTTTTGAGTATTTTAAGTACGATCTTTCCATCTGTGCAATTTCTGTGTTAATTGGGGTTGATCTAACAGATTTATGATTATGTGTACCAGTACCACAAAATTTTCTTACAACACATTTCTGATGTAAAATTTTTGGCTGCGATTGTCCTAAATGGTTCATTGGGAGTATAATGATAATGTGCATGGTTTAATATAGACTGATCAGCAGTGTATAAATGTCACCGACTTTGTGCACAATACCATTAAAAACAATTTTCAAACATGTCAAACTTTTTGTTTCTGTTTTTTTTTTTTGAGTTTCCAAGCAACCTTATTTCCATAATGTTCGGCCTACGTAGCATGGTGCTTACTGAAAAGTACAACTTTCAGAACCTGTCACCTACTTAGTATTCTGGCCAAATTTGAAAAGATTTGGGTGTTAACACAAGCAGTTGAAAGCTTTTTTGTGATTTCACTGTTTGACCCCTGACGACCATTGACCTGCTTCCTGTTATCATCACTACAAAGCTTTTGATGTGTGTTATCACCTCACTGCGTTTCACAAGCAACATGCGAAGAACGTGCTCACAGCAGCTCACTGACCAATGTTGATGGACAGACAGACACCTTGCCATGATAATAGCTCACTTTGTTGAGCTAATAATGGGAGAACTGGTTTGCTTCCTTTAGTTATGGGTTATGTGTAGTTTGAATGAAACTAAATCTTCATATCAAGTACACTAAGTTCAGTGACCTAAGTGAGGAAACTGTTTTCAATGCAGTGACCTAGCTTTTGAGGCCAACCTCAACAGCAGTATGCACTAACTTTGTAGTGGCTTATTTTAAAGCTAGTGCAGGAAACAAAAGTAAATGAATGCTGGAATAAGACCAAACAGTAGAACAGTGTGGCAGAGTATATCAAGAAATCAAAAACCGATGGTTTCAAGGATTACAATATGTTTTACCATACACATGAGATTCTGATAGGCCTACAGCTGATGGAGGCAAATTAATCGAAGGCTGCAGCTTCAATTGTTGGAATTACAAGGCTTGTGATTTGCATGCTATCACAATTTTCAGTTTTACTACGCCAGTATTAGACCTTCTTTAAACGGTAGGCTACCTGATGATACCATAGCTCAAATTTGTCAAAATGTTTAACCTTCCAATGACAGGAACCTTCAAATAACACCCCTCTACTTGTGCTTCTCGAACAGACCCGGGCCCATTTATTAGGTCTTAAGCATAACTTACACTAACGTTAAGTTTGATAGCCAACCAGTGATCAGTTTATCCTATATAGGCTAGGCTAGCCTATCTGATATCGCAAAATGAGCCAATGGCAATGTCGTGAACAGCATGAGGCCTAATGAAAATAATTACCGACCGTCGCCTAGGTCTGTAGTGACTTTTTACCTAAATTTTATTTTTCTGTACCCACATTTTGGAATTACATAATCCTGCAAGAGTACTGCTTAAGATATAACCAAATTACTGAAGACCTTACGCAACATAGTAATTTGTAGGATTACTGCCCGTGTGTACGTAAAAGTTAGGTGTATCTTACTCGATGCACAGAGTCTGTGCATGTTACATATATGCGTACTCTACTGCATGTTGGTATGATCGACAAGGCGTTGTCGATTGTCTTTCAGACTTTTACTGATCACGTCACGCAAGTAACTGTATCCATCCACCGCACTCGTACCAAAAATTCAAAATCGAATACCAGTATTTATTGATTTGTCTATATTTGTAATCACTATATTGAACAAATTTGCGAAACAAATTTCACGAGTTCATCGGGAATGATTAGTGATATCTGTTGAGAAATCTATGGTCTTTGTTTTCACGGCGTACGAGGCTAGGGAGTGATTAAAACTTGGCGCACTCAAAACGGAAGCTTAACATAAGAAATTCGCAAAAGGAGAGTATGGCTGCATTAGATTACGATATGCTATCGTAATTCAAAAAGGAAGAAACAAATTTACTTGTCAGCATCAATTTATTAAAGCTGCTCAAAGAGTAAAATGCCTGTAACAAGCAGATAAAAGAGAGATATAGCATTGAAGATCCAGAGACCCTGAGAGGCATTATTATCTAAAACTGAACTGGTGGTGGTGCTCCACTTTAATAGATAGGGTCATTACTGTTGCCTACTCCCCTCCCTCCCACTTTCCCCTTTCAGCTCTCTCCTGATGACAAAGGCTGGTTATGACACATCCAAGGTATTGCAAGGAGTAACAAATTCCTCTGTAAAATGGAAGTTTTCTGTTTTGCATATACACTAATTATTGCTAAACTAATTAAAGATTTATACACTTCAGGAGGGATCACAGCCCAAGCAAGAATTGAAAATGGCTCTACCATTGAACTTTTGATCCTTTCGTATTGGGTCACATTTAATCCCTGGAGAAAATTTATCCAACTAAAACCTATTTCCCTGGCCAATTTATGAATGAATCTCCTGGTTGCTCAAACAGAGACCATATATGGTTGATGAAGTTTATAGCACTACTCCATGCATCTAAGATGCCAAATATTCCTACAGGACCACCATATTTTGTTTCAAGGCTGTCCAGAACATACATAACAGTTTTTTTACACAAATTCAGATTTTGTTTAGAATATATAAAATAAAATCATGAAACTTTCAATCAATTTGTACTGTAAACAGGTCAATACAAATGTAACCATAACACAACAACCTAAAATATCCTGTTCATTGATCCGAGAAATTTTTGCCAAAGTCAACATTTTGAAGGTTAGTTGTCAGGTGGACAAATAGATGCCATTGTTTAAATCATCACATATCATACTTGTAGTGGACTTTAAATAGAATGCATATCAAGACCAAACTTTCAATTATAAAAATTCCCCTATTTTAAGATAGGAATAGATCTGAAAACCACGAACATATGAAGTTCATGAAAAATACTCTGTTCTATATTCACTGTGATGCAATATCCATGAACAGTCCTAACAGAAAAAGCATCTTTAAACTATGTAGTAGAAAATGCTACCACAGAGAAGGAGAGGTGTGGGGGGGGGGGGGGACAGACTGTTAAATGATCCAGCCAGCCTTCCTGATCTGAACTACAAATTTGCATTTCATTTTCATTGTTTCAAAGAGATAAAGAAACAGGCATATTCAGCATCCATTGTCAGGCATATTAAATACAACCAATGAAAAACTAGCAGCCAGAGAAGCTAGTAGCATATAGTTCTCTCATAGGCTACTATGGAACTATGGATGCATTTCCACTAACCTTTGTTTACAGGCATTTGTTTTTTTGCCAGGCCTGTCCTTCACGTGCAATTGCTATCATTAACTCTCCTTTCCACTTCCCAAATCAATCGCCCTTGGCTGGTTTCGGTCTTTCCAATATCAGTTTCACATTTCTGTCATAGTCAATTAAAAGGTACCTCTATGGCAAACAAAACACAGCATTAATCATTCACCTGAACATTTACAGACTTAAGAGACACACAGTGATTTGCTTCCTGGTATGATTCTCTAATTGCAAAGGGAAAAGATTCAGCCTCTCTACAGCAACATCATTTATCAAAATTTCATATGCCTCAAATTGTAAAGACAAACAAATTTGTAAAGCAGTCAAGTACTAAGCATCTTGCATTTATTTTTATTTTGGCAGGGCATAGAGGGTGGTCGGCAGGGGGTAGAGGGTGGTTGGCAGGGAGTAGAGGGTGGTTGAGTAAAGTAGATGTGCAGAAGCTGTGAGAAGAGAGGAGTAGGCTTAGTCAACTCTGATAGTTTTGAAGTCAGGGCCATGGCCAAAATAGTGGCTGCTGTGCAGCTAGTAGCACCTCCTACCGAATGTTGGTTTTAATATACACTGCTATATTTTGAGCAGGAATTATCATACAGACAATGCATGGTCCCAAACAGTGTTGGCGGATTAGAATTGGACTTCTCATCAATAATCTAGGTTATCAGATACAGATTAGGCCTAATATTACATTACAAGCAAAGAAACCAGAAAGCCAAAGGGCTTTGTGATTCTTTGCAACATGGTTATATTATAACAAACATGAATTATCCATATGACAAGTAAGAGATCATGCAACTGCAGTTACTGGTCTTGAAACACCACATTAATAAGCCTTTAACCCCAAAACCTTAATTTTGGTGACCTCAAATGACATTTGAAGTCCACTAAAAGCAATAGGGATCACCTACCCAGTATGGGGAACCCACACATCAAGTATGACATCAGTCAACATTACCCTTCTACAGATAATGTGTTAGCAAGGTTTCACCTCTGGTGACCTCAAATGACCTTTGACCTCCACCAAATGCAATAAGGATCATCTACTTTAAAATGACCAACCCACACACCAAGTATGACATCAGTTACACTTACCCTTCTGGAGATATTGTGTTTAGAAGGTTTTCACATTTTGACCTCCGGTGACAACAAACGACCTTTGACCTCCACCAAAAACAATAGGGATCATCTACTCAACATGACCAACCGACACACCAAGTATGATATCAGTCATGGTTACCCTTCTTGAGATATCGTGTTTACAAGAAGTGTCACATACACACACACACACACGCATCACCATCGCATAAATTCCTTCTGCCTTCAGCAAAGGAATCAAAAAGTGAAGTCATTTTTAACATTCTTTACCCAAACTTGCATAATAACATCAATTCAAAGTGTGAAGCACACAAAAAATGATCTTCATGAATGTTTTTTATAGTCTTAAAAATTCCACAGAAGTCACCCAAGGAAAGTGGAGCAGAAACACAACCCCAACAACCCTCCCTCGCTCCCCAGTCATGAGGCGCGACTCCCAAATAGAGTTGGATAATCTGCCACAGTGTAGAGAGAAGATTCTGATGAAGGACGAGGAGGTAGTGTGAAGTGGTCTTATGACAAAATAAGCCATTTTTACTGATAGACGAGATGGAGAAAGAGAAAGTGCACAAGTGGGAAGCAGACAGGGGAGGTTTGGAGGTGAGTGTCTGAAGTAAGTCTTACAACAGAAAAACGTGGAGTTGTTTCTTAAGATGAGCCAAGTTGGAGAACGTGGGATCATGCGGAAGTTAGAAGAGAGGGAGCAGGGCGTTTGGAGGAAGGTGAGCCCAAAAGACTGTCTACCACCGGAAGGAATCCACTTCTTCAGATGGGTTGGATGAAGGGAAATGTACATGTTTAACAGATGTTCAGAAGTGTACAAAATCCCCAAAACTTACTGGTTTGGGAATTCGCTAGCGACGTACTCACCTCATATAACCTATGCATTACCGTATTGACCATGGTCTAACATCTGGCAATTTGTGTGTGTGTATCTGGTCACCGCCCTTCCGTAATTGCCAGCCTTTTGGTCTGCCAGTGAAAAACTGCAAAAACTTCACTCCTTTATCCATAAAACACACATATACTACCAAGGAGTGTTGCTAATTACTGATAAAAGTATGTCATTGTTACATTACTTTTGTGGTTATATTTATTTACTTTTTTAATTTTTGGGGCACTGCTACAAATTTTTATACATTTAGAAAGAAAATCTAGGAATTGTGAGTTAAGATGTTAACATGATGGTTTACAAGCAAAGCATTTGAAACCTGCTTACTAAATATGGACTTGAAGAATTTCTGCTTCCATCTTTTGTCAATTATTTTGACATTGAAATGGATAGGTGAGCTAGCCTTGCCAAGGGTAGTCAATGAATTACCATCAATCCTGTGATGAAGTTACAATTTGGGGATGGAAATTTTTATGAAAGGTTCACAAATACTGTATAACCAAAACATCATGTTTTTACTTTGATGCGTTCAAAAAAGACATCACATCTAACACTTGCTTTTCCTTTTCAGTATTAGGGGATATTGCAAGGTCTTCTTAATTTTCTTTATCTGCCTTTGTCTCAAAGATAGATTAACATAGTCACTGCATATAAATTCCACAGAATGATCTAAAACGTACAGTATAGGTGCATGTATGACAAGTCAAATTCATGTTGGCCTGGACTTTCCTTTTAACCAAATTGGCTAACTTGGTTTGTGTAAGCAGACATTGAACTGAAAATGAAAACAAAATGCCACCTTCACTTTCAATTCTCTTTACATTCTTCTATTCCTTGACAATAAGTTTCTAATTTTTTGTTAAAGCTGCCACCTTCATGTGGTCAATGTGACAGATGTTTATACTGACACATTAATTGACTTAGCTGGAATGAGTATAACACGTGTACGTGAATTGATTACTAGCAATAGGCCTCCATGAATGTTCAAGTCTTGTCTCAAGTAAGGGTTAATAACTTGATGTATATGATCTCACAGACAGATGGAAAGACACACAGACAAAAAAAAAAAATCAAAGTTCTCTACATTCCATCTACATACAGTATACCTTGATCATCTCCGAGAAATGTTTCTTTGCAACTTATTGGTGTGGGCATGAGTGGTTGTAAGATTGTGCACCCACCCCTTGATAACACTAACACACAATAAGCTAAGTATAGAACAATGCAATAGTGTTAGCAAGAGTAAGTAGTCTGTCTACAATGTGAATCATCAATACGACCAGGGAGCTGCCACTAGGCTAACGTCTCCCTGATATCACTACCCATGAGTGACTCACACATGTACGTATTCACACACTAGATAGGATAACATGTTTAAATATCTATGGGAATCTCGTGGTGCACGACAATCAGCAATATTGCACACATGCCTACATTCTGGTAATGAAAATAAGCACAGTGCTCAGAGACTCTTCAACACTAAATTCTATGGTGAAATTACTGTAGTACATCTTTTAATATTTTAAGCAGTTCAGATCTTTACATTTGTTTGTTGTTTTCGTTTCGTAAACTTTACACTCTGTACCTCAGACTCTTGCAAGAAATTGATGAAAAACATACAATTTATACATTAAAATTGACACTCAGCTTTGACTCGTGAGCAAACTTTTTAGTTACAGCCACTCATACACAATCTCCACTAACATCAGGCTCAACATGAGCTCACATTAGATAACATACACAGCCTGTCATCCTGACAACAAAATCACAACCACAATGCACAAATGCACTATGGTTCCAATGAATGATTTATGAGTCATTTTTACGACTCTTGTGTGTTAGTTAAGGTGAGGATGGTATAAGATGCTTGTGGTGAACTGGGTATTTACCATGTCAAACACTGAGGTGTTAACAAGTTCTATACAATGACAATGACTGATACAGCACATGACTCAACATGCAGTACAGTTGCATACTACAGAGGTATGTCTCAGCTTCCTTTCATGAGCCTCTGTACATGTGTACATGGTTTTCAAATTTGATTCCTGTTGACCCAAATGGCCTGCATCAAATATAAATATAAATGGCTTTTGTATATATACGATAGCAAATTTAATATGGTAAACTGCTACCGCTATGGTTGATTTTTTTTTATTTTTTTGAAAGAAAAAGACATTGCTTCAGAGATTACTATTTTCGTCCTCATCCAATGGACGTAAGCCAACATTAAGCTTCATCAACCCTCCCTCCCGTCCCCCATCCCGTCCCCCATCCCGTCCCCCATCCCGTCCCCCATCCCGTCCCCCATCCCGTCCCCCATCCCGTCCCCCATCCCGTCCCCCATCCCGTCCCCCATCCCGTCCCCATCCCGTCCCCCATCCCGTCCCCCATCCCGTCCCCCATCCCGTCCCCCATCCCGTCCCCCATCCCGTCCCCCATCCCGTCCCCCATCCCGTCCCCCATCCCGTCCCCCATCCCGTCCCCCATCCCGTCCCCCATCCCGTCCCCCATCCCGTCCCCCATCCCGTCCCCCATCCCGTCCCCCATCCCGTCCCCCATCCCGTCCCCCATCCCGTCCCCCATCCCGTCCCCCATCCCGTCCCCCATCCCGTCCCCCATCCCGTCCCCCATCCCGTCCCCCATCCCGTCCCCCATCCCGTCCCCCATCCCGTCCCCCATCCCGTCCCCCATCCCGTCCCCCATCCCGTCCCCCATCCCTGAAGAACGAAAGGAATGGTCACCTACGGTCCGCCAACACTGAGTTGCGCTGGAACCAAACTAAGGAACATCCTAGCTTTGAAGTCTTATTCATTTCATACATAGCAAACTAGAAATCATGACAATCAAAAACTGCAGTGAACAGCATGCATGCACTTAATCATTATTTCATCTACATGCTACAGTATTGCTTCCACTACCATGGCATCAAGATATAGCAAACTACTGTGCATGACTTAACTCTTTTGGTAGTTTTGCAACAAATTCCTGCAAACTGAGTCTGGAGATCTGGTGTGTGAATGTACTACAGTGTAGGCCTGTGTCTGGTTCCAATTATCTACAGTAGGCCTAATTTTTTTACCACAGAGAGCTGAGTCCATGAGGGAGGGGGAGGTAGCCTGAATGTCTTACTGTACCTGTAAAATCAATTATGGTATTCATTCTTACAGAATTGGTGGTTTGGAAACTTATTTCAATTATCTAAAGCAATTTTCAAATAAAAACTGGAACAGTAAGAAAAGTGATTTAAATCAGTGATTTTTTTAAAAAATCACTTGATTTAAAACGAGATTTAAATTAGTGATTTTAATCAACGTCATTTAAATCAAACAAATCTGACTGCAACACCTACATAACAAACTTAAGATCAGTGCAATGTTCCCTCTTTAACATATATCTTGTTCACAAAGTTTACACAACTTGACATTTAATTGCTAACCCCAAAATGGCATTTTGAACCCCAATGACTTTTTGACCTCCATAAAAAATAGCGGTTCTTGCACTTAATTTGTTACATTGGCATACTACAACATGAGCTCTAAGAGTCCACTCTTGAGATACTGTGTGAAAAACGTTTTTCTACTTTGTCCTCTGTTAACTGTAATGATCTTTGACCTGCACCATAAACAAACGGGTTTTTGGGCAATATATAAGACATTTGTAAACTAAATATGAGATCTGTCCAAGGAGCTTTATTTAACTTGCCACAAACCGGTCTGATTACATTTGGTGACAGAATATACTAAATTTCACAAAGTTTTAAATCAGGAGAGCTGGTATCATAGTTATAACATGTTTGCTTGTGCAGTCTTTCATATCCATGTACTGTGTATCTATCTGCATGGTCACAATAGTATTGTATCAAAATTTCCCACAGGAGTACAGAAAGAATCAATGAATTACATTTAAGATATACAGAGGTCTGAAAAACCATAAGTTTGTGCAGAAGAGAAAAAGTTCCCCACTACTGCATAAAGAGCCAGACATTTCCTTGTATTCTGCAAAGGTGGCTCGCACTTTCTCTGCTTCCACACTGTACAATCAAACTTTCCTTGTATCTGTGTATCCCATATTTATGAAAATTTCAAATTTAAATTGTTTCCTGTGCAATTCAGAGATTTATTGGTGAGAATTTCAACTGCCAACTAAGTTTCAACTCAAAATTAATCTTTGTAGCTGGGTGCACACTAATTAGTTTTTCTTTCTGTGGTGTATACTCATCAAGACCAAACAACATAAGAAAGGTCACTGCACTGAGAAAGTTTCTCTCTTATGGAGTTACTATGATATATGCCACATATTCATTAATACTTAGGAAAACTCCTAAACTTCTACTGACCCATTACAGTTGTTACTTTGTTTTTTACAGGCTAGATTTTGAATTATAGTCATTTTCATTTTTATCTTTTACAACTTTCAGTGATTAACATGACATTAATCTCCCACTAATGCCCACTATATTGTCAGTTTCAGCTTTATAGAACAATGATAACATGGCCGTCAGTACATGCTTTTGATATAGTTGTGTAACCATACCATCTCAACTCAAGTTTGAACAACTGACAAAAAGTCTAGCTGCCTATGCAATACATGCCACACTACAGAACTTTCCCTTCAGCATATAGGTAGTTGTCTTTGACCTGCCCACCATCTTTTCCATTTATTTCCCTGCAAACTCCCTCCACCTACAGAATGTTCCACTGTACAAACCAAAATGACTTTGAAACAACCCTCAAAACATGGAGTTTTCACCATCATCGCCTCTATATGAAGTTATGAATGTATATACCCTACATTATATAATACTAATTTGTATCATCTCCAAATCACTAATGAACAAAATTAAGCGGCTTTCATGCGATCCCTGTTAGATCCCAACCTACAATCTTGGACAAAATACCTTGGGACACCCCGCGCCCCCGTTCAATATTGGCAATAGGATTGCTGTTCAAAGGGTACATTCACTTCTATAGCGCAACATTGGAAAGGGGCGTGGGGTTTCATGTTATCCTCTCACCTAAAATTCATTATTATATTTGCAACGTACGACGAAGTATCCCAACAATTTTGTCCAAGATTGTCTGAGAATTTCGACGGGTTAGAAGCATGCGTGGGGCACAGGAAAAATCGTCAATTTGAAATGTTAAACGGCAAAATGGGGGGTGACACTCCTTGCAACAAGAAACATCAGCAGTGCATGTTTGGGGCCTATATTGAAGTTGGTTTACTGTAATAATATTATGGTGTGAATGTTGTCAATGTTATTATGGAGTAAAGGGAGGAATAAGTCAGTCAAATCCATATATTTGCCCTAAATGTGCTAAATAAAATGCAGTCATTGGGAGGTCACATCGTAACTCCAATGCATCTTTTCGACCGGGAAACTATTTTAAAACATTTTGTATGATACAAATGACGTACTTTCGGCTCAAACTCTGATATTGAGACAGGTACTGAAGAAAAAAAAACAAAAACAAAAAACAGCCCCCCAAAAAAACTAACGTGTTAGTGGTCTGTTGAAGAAGATCGATGTGTATGTGTTATTTATTTAAATTGTTAATAGTGATAACGTAGTGTCTGGTATTAAAGTAGCTACGCTTAATGACTACATATTATGACTGACTTGCAGCTTAATCTGGGTAAAAAAAGTATACTATCATTATACAAAATAAGCCCCTAAAATGCAAATTTAATAAATGTGACATTTGCTCATATTCACATAACAGTGACATTGTGGCACCCATTATATTGTACCATATATGGTGCACTGTAGTATGTCAGTCATTTTAAGCAGTTGAACAACGGACTTCAGAGTACATATTTGTTGTTAGAGCTTTATCATTATATTAATATACATATATGTATTACCTTATTTTATATATGAATGAATGAAAAATGAGAAGTTGACAGACATTTGAATTTATAAATGGATAATTGAGACAGTGAAAAACACTATGGTCATGACGTGAATCAAATCCCGGCAGCCCAGCCTCCCCGTCCAAGCTGGTTTAGACCTAACAACAGCATCTGACAGTATAGGTTAATGAAACCCACGTTCTACCAAATATTTTGACAGGAAAATTTAAACAACCCATGGAAAAATTGGGTAGGTTACAAGACTGAAGATTACACATGTTACCAGCTTCATGCAATGTAAAAATTGCAGTCACAAATCTTGATTTAAGGGCCAAAAATGTAAAAAACCAGCCTTTACTAACGTTCTACCATTATTTTAATATTAAGCTGAATCTACAGTTCTGACTTTAACGCATTTTGGTAGAACGTGGAGCTACTTCAGAATATATTATAACTGGGATTCCTGCCAGCATTCTACAATTGCAGTAACACTCCGCTTGCAATGCAATGCAACTGCTGTCCATCAATGTTATTTCTAAACGCAACTATTTCTGTCCGCATACAAAACCATGAAACAATTTATTCATTCATGATCACTCCTTTTCAACAAAACATATACAAATAAACCCCCAAATTAAAATTAAACTTGTTATGTTCATGGTCGAAATTCAGAATACTTTCATTTGAAAATCCCCAGACCCAAAGGCCCCGATAACTAATTTTTATGATGCACCTTGTCCAAATATGTTCAATTTTCTTTCAAAATTTCGCTCCAAATTGCTCCCAAAAAACTCAGACAATCTTGGACAAAATACCTTGGGACACCCCGCACCCCCATTCAATGTTGGCTGTAGGATTGCTGTTAAAAGGGTACATTCACTTCTATAGCACAACATTGGAAAGGGTAGCGGGTTTCATATATTTGCAACGTACGACAAAGTGTCCCAACAATTTTGTCCAAGATTGTAGCTAAGTTGTATAAATCACAAATATGTTTATACCCAGTATACAAAAAAATGATACAAAAGACTACAGCATACAACAACAAATGCTAAATTCAACAAAAGATTATTACAGAATTTGAAACATCTCTTACGGTTCCATGCTGCAAATGTGGTCTTGGCCAATGCTGATATTAATACCTTCTGGGTTTCGTTGATCGTCCTTTTTATCAAAACAGACTCTCAGCTTTCTGGAAATGATTACAGAGGTTAATCTCCAACCTGCTGTCAGTGCACTGGCAGTTATGATGACTTAAGATATTTCTCAAGATCGCCAAGGCAGTCAAACTTTACATAACTTACTAAGATCTCCTTCAACGCATGTTAGAAATTCATCAAATTTGGCTAAACGTATGTACATGAGCCAGTTTGTATCTTAAGGCTGACTGTTGTACCTTGGTGATTCAGAAACTGGCACTTTCCTTGCTTTCCTTGGCATGTGTATCACACAATGATCAAAGCTACCAAAAAAAAAGAAAGTATGCAAAACAAAATGCAACCTTTGCTCCAAACAATCAATCTGTTGGAGAAATTCCCCAAACAATATTGCCCAGCAAACTGAACTTAACTTCGTCGTCAGAGGACTATCCTTTTCTCTTCTGCAAACCGTTGTTGCCACGGCAATCTCGACATGGATCGTTGAATTCCCAGGCAATTAAGTGCAATGTGCATACTTCACGGTTAATTTCTTCCAGTAAAAGAATCAACCACAGCAGTTACAGTTGTTTAATTTGTATCATTGAACTTGTGAGATAATTCACTGATGACCTGCTAATGTCACACATTGAAGACATTCCCTGCACAATCAAAGTTTGGTTTTTGTACATGTGGGGCAATCATACCGATACCTGTACTTCCTGCTATTACCAACTAATTCACTACAACTAGCTGTCCCAACTTCCCCTAGCTATTAATTCCATATACATATAGCATATATGTACACAGAACCCATGTGTTAACTGTTCAACTGTCCTTGACTAATTCACAATGTACAGTCAGGTTATGGTTAAGATGTGTTTGATTTCAAACATAACACCTTCCATTTGAAACTCATCATGCATGGCATGTGGGATGGTTTGTATTGAAAAGTGTGGTGTACCACAATCATGGCTATTTGTGGTTGCTAGGGATAACCATGCTGTGATGATTGCTGATTTGAAGAGAGCTGCAACAGCTGATTTGAGTGTATTGTGTATGTTTGAGCGATCACAACAACTTCACAGTCTAGATACCGTACATGGTCTAGCAGTCTGAACAACTGTCAATGGCTAACAACCATAACTGGTACCGGTAGCTATATGAATCCAGTTTCACTTTCTTTGCTTGTTTGTACATAAAAAAAACTTTGATGTTAACATATTACATATGGCTACAGACCATGAGACCAAAGGCCAATGAGACCAAAGGCCCATGAGACAGAAGGTCCAGAAGACAGAAGACTTAGTATGAAGGCCTGTGAGAGTTGCTCACTCTTCCCCTAACAAGGACATGTTAGCGGTTCAATGACATTGCTTCTCTACAACATTGTAAGGTGTTACAGAATTGTCACAAGTTTTTGTTTAAGGGAAGAAAAGAAGCAAACTTAGAACTTTTACCATGTTGCTCACTTTCAATGCTGGATAAGTTGCATAGCAAAACCAAGCATAGTTGACTATTGCTTAAGTTTTCCCTGACATGCCATCAAGGAGAAATGAATGTTCATACATGCTTCTCTGTTTTGCTAACCCTCCCTGATGAACTGATAATATAACACACTAGCTATAAAGGAATTTGATACAGTGGAGAGCATCCCATGAAACCAAAGGTCTTTAAAGACTGCAGGACTCAGGAGACTGAAAAACAAAAATGACAATGACTAACATTCCACTGAAAAGACAGAAACAAAGAAAAAAATCCACCAAACTGGAGGTCCAAGACACCAACAACAAACCAGAATGCAAGGCATTCATACTCGCGAATGAAGGCGGTGCTTAGGTGCACCCATGTCACAATTCTGATATGGGAGTTAATAAGACAGGTAGTTTTGCAGATGGTGAATTTGCTGTGAGGTTTGTGACTTTCAATTTCAGAGAAGAATAACGCTAAAGCATTGATGAGAGGTGAGGGGCCGGGGCCTTATTTGCTACAAACTGGAGTGTTTTGAAAAGTATATCAGTGATACGCCGTGGTGATGTTAAAATTGACTTGATCCACATACCAAGGGAGTGACATGTTAAGATTGCCACAGAAATGTGACATTAACAACCTAGCCAAAACCCGGCTTGAAATTCACACCTATGGTTGGAAATCCATTCCATTACTTCAAAATTACTTACTAATGGCAGTTCCACTTTTCCGTACTTCTTAACCTGTTCCTTGATATGGTTCGGTGGTAGGCCTAGTGCTTATTGTTCGCTACCTTCAACCGGGTAAGGCACATAAGTGATCATGCTTGCATATTCGATCTTTGTCTCATGTAATGAGCTCTGAGGGTAAGGAGACAACTCAGCAGTTTTTTATTGTACAACTCTGTCATCCGAGACCAGTATTTAACATTCCAACCTGTCTCAGTCTAATTTTCAAGAAAGTAAACTCTCTCAAATTAATCACTCCTCCTGCTCATTTACGATACGGTTGCTCAAAGGAACCATATATTGTCTTATACGATTGATCAAATAGGCCTATGTGTGGCGGAAGGATAAGGACCTCTCTATATAGAACACCCATTTATGAAAAAAAAGAACTGATATGAAAATATCAACAAATTAACTACAAAAATCACTAGTTATTACATGCAGTTCAGTGCAACCCTGTGCACACGGCTGAAAACTCCAATCAGCATACAACCATTACACATCAAAATCTTGAAATGTCCTTTCCTAGCCACGGTAGCATTCAATGCCCACAACCTTGGCTAATAGCCTGACAATTATTACTCCAAATCCACAACTGTATCATATGTCGGGTCACATGTGTACCGTCAAAGCAAGCGCCTGTTTGCAAGGGAAATCCAAATTTCAGTTGAAACTCCTGGGGCCGAAGATAACTACGTAGTTAGTATTGCACAATTGTTCCATCCGGGCGACTTCGTTATCTTATCCGTTCACTGTACCTCAACCTACTGGAAGTCTTCAATTCTGAAGAAAATAAAACGTAACTCTATAGTTTGTCGTTCTTTTCCCAAGTATATCTGATGTATTTTAAGGTGAGTTTACTCGTACAATTTGTTGAACATGATAACACTTAAAAATTTACTTTAATAGATTGTTCAAACATTTCAAAACATGAACAGATGAGGGTGTGAGTCCTTTTCTAAAGTAACAGCTATTGACAAAATTCATAGAAGGCCGCTTAAGAACGTGATACAGTCGTTCCATGAACCGTGCAATTAAAAAATCTGAAAAGGAAAACACCTCAAAGTGCACTAAAGCTAGTGACGCCTTTAATACATTCACTCCATTTATTACTAACATCTATTAATCTACAAACACTTATAGATAAACAAAACTAACAAGATACAGAATGAAAACACTGTGACAAGTCCATTCGCTTGTAAAAAGCAACTACTTTACTTCGCATTCGCTCGTAAAAAGTGTCCATGAGACAGAAGCTCTAAAAGGCAGCAAGCAAAAAAATCACAAGAATGACAACCATGAAAAAAAGTCCTCAGCAGTATCATTCCTTTCATACTGCTAAACTACCCTTAACTAATATTGGCAAATCTAACATGTTGCAAAAGTGTTGCTCTTTCACTGCCACCCTGCTGGTGCTTATGGTATAAACCCCCCCCCCCCTTATATCATTCATTGAAAACCAATGGAGGGACTGCTAGGATGTGAATATGTGATGAAGCAACGTACATGACATGTTTTTTAGCTGATACAAGTATACTGCAGTAGTGTGAGCTGTTATGATGTAATCAACATCATTTTGGATGAGGTTGGAATTAGCAGTGTGGTTGGTCACTATTATCATTGACCTGGGGAGGGTATTCAGGAATATGAGGTCAAAGGTCATCTTAGTAGCCAGTTTTGACAACTTGCTAAGTGGCCAAAATGTTCATTTTCATGCAGAATAAAAATATGAAAGTTTTCCAGCATTGTCGTTGACCATAACACATATGTGTGTGTAGCTTAGGTCATAAGTCACATTAGGGCCTAGTACAGTGATCATGGCACTTTTCAAAATGAAAAGAGAAAAGATTAAAGTAACAAATAATGAATATGTCCAAGAAAAATAGGCTAAGATGCAATATGTATAAGATATGTTTTCAATTCGTTACGTATGGGTGAGAAAAGGGAAACAGTAAAACAATTCTTTTCTACTTTTGTACATACATTTGAATATGATTAAGCCTTCACAGGTAAAACTGGATCCAAAGTTAAAACACAAGATGTTCCTCCCCACAATGCCTTCCTAGATCCAAACCAGTGTACTGTGTTCCCTAAATCTGTTCTCTTACATGACAGAGCTTAGACTAATATATTTATTCGTGAATAAAAGACACTTTCCCTTGCATTTCCACACTGCTCTAGCTTCCTCATCCATTGTTACACCATATATGCAACTTACATACCAACATTAAAGGAATGTAACATTAAGAACTTTGCTGTAATGCAGTAGCAGGTTACTGCTCACCATGGCAACAAATTGAGGGCACTATGACAGAATACATTGATTCCTGCATCTACCAAGTTCTTGTGTGTAACAATAGGTACTGTTAAATCACAATACGAACATAGTGAGGTGATTTCAGAAATTCTTAAAAAAAAAAAAACCATCCCCATGGTAAACCTCATGATTTTTTTTTTCCAAACTGCAACATAGTAACCACAAGCTGCCAGACATCATCTTACAATTCCCAAACAACCATGAAATTAGCACTGTACACCAATGGCATCCTTACCAGTGGGACTATTAAAAATCAGGACAAAGTTGACATTAACCAAAAACTGTTAATGCAGTGTTTGAAAATTGCATGCATGCACACATTAGTGAATGCTGTTCTACAGAATTTAAAGAACTAGAGCACAAGAGACTTCTCTGGTACAATGTTGATGATTTGTTATGATGATACTCTGTTACCTTAAGCAAACACAGACATTTTGGATCTAAAGATGAAGATGGGCCCTATGGCCTCCATTTTCTGAGATGGACAAATGATATCATTGTGACAACTCATAGATACCACTAACAGAATTGTTTTGACAAATCACCATCATACAATAGAATTTGCAGAACTACACAATTGGCAGAATTTCATTGAAAAGGTTATTGGCCCACATGGGACTTGGACCAAACCTCCCAAAACCACACGTAGATCACTAGCCAAGCATCATTGTAAAAGGCAGTGAACTCTACTATCATTTACTAAAGGAGGGGTTAAACATATTTCAAAAAATGGACCATACGGGCCCATCTTGAGTCTAGAGACATATAATTTATGTTCATGCTTAGGGTGCCACTAACTGAGTTTAATCATGACAAACCATCACCATTGGAAACATGTATGACAATCTGTAGGAGAAAGCATTTGTAGAAATTATTAAAATGGTGCATAGGACTCACATTTGTCCTTGCCCCAAAACTTCCAGAATGCCATAACTAATCACTAACCAAGTATCATTATGACAGCTAGTCAATTTTGTTCAACATTACTTGGAGGAAAGAGTTCCACGTTTTGCAATATTTCACAAGATGGAACTGTAAGTTCCGTTGCAAGCTTTGGACCCCAAATTCCTTAACACCTTGGAGAGTACTATGATGACAAACCATAAACATTTTACAAGAAAATCTGTTGGAGAAGCACTCAAAGAACTTTCAGAAATGGGCCAAGGGCCCACATGGGGTCTTGGAACAAAAATTAGTGAACATCCTGGAGGTACCGCTAACAATGAATCATTATGACAAACATTAACACTGACAATTGGTAGGAAGAAAAGAATTTTGCAAAATTTCATAAAGTGGGCCATAGAGTCCACATGGGAACTTAGACCAAAAATTCCTGAACACCCCAAATCAACCACTAACCAAGAAATACTGTACTGCATAAGTAGAACCATTTAAAATTATTGTGGACAGATAGCGCATGTTTGAATGGGTGCCTAATATGAAGTCACATGACACACTTACAACAAAGGATTTTCAAAGGAAGCTTAAAACTTTGACAACATTATATTGAATGACATCAGAAGGAAACCAAAGGCAGCTGTTAGTATCAATTTGTCCAAACATTAAGAAAAACCAAGTTCCACAGCCGTTTAGTCTACGTGTGATGACCTCTATAATGTTTGGTTAGCTCAAGGTACATACCTAACTGCTACAGTACAGAAAGTGTTATGCAGGGTTCACATTTTTGTACGTCCGTGCGTCATAGACACCAGGTTCTGTCTCTGGATGTGCAGTTGATAAGTTAGGCTCCCTCTCGTGTGGCCGAGAAGCAAGCTTGAACGCACAGAAATTTTGCTTCAGCTAGAGAATCCACAATCCTGGTCACGAAAAATCCTACGCTGATGCAAAGGGCTTCCTTTTTGAAAGATCTGGCTCCTATTAATGTTTTACTGAAACCTCGGATAATCTCCTGAGCAAAGTGCACAGCTGTAACTTCCTTCCCATAGCTAAACAATGTGTCTAATTTCTACGTTACAGCCCCAGATTTTGGACATAATCCAAGCAATAAAAAGCACCATCAGCTCTTTTAATCAATGCAAAAGCCGCTGGTTTCCCCTGACATAAATCTGTTTTCAACCTTTTGATTCCCACTAATTCTTTTCCATTACCAATGATTCTGATTGGCAAAAAATGCCGTAGCATTTTTGAAGTAACAAAATCTATCAATGGGGGTTTTGCCAAGCCTCTTTTATGGATAGTCTCGCAGTAGAATTCAACAGTGTATCGAGTGAAAACATGAAAGTTTGATCAGAAGAAAATCATTGATATTGCTTGAAAACTACAATATTCCATGAAACACTGCAAACATCATGTGATGCAACCTGTATTACATACATTTTTTACATTGACATGTCCCAAAAAGTATCGTCAACATAAACAGGTAAGATCGTGTGCAGCCTTCTGAAAATTTGTAGTAATGATATCCTAACGTTGTTGGTGTACAGTGAAAAGGATAACCACCTGGGCAATTCACATTTCCATATTGCAGGAAACAAACGGCTTTTGTAAGTTGCGGACATCGATTTTTCAAGAAACATTTAAATAACAGTTTTTTGTTTTGTTCATCGAGCTCAGACACTTAAAAATGTTTAGATTAAAGGTTTGAAGAACCAGAATGTTGGCTCTGTTAAGGATTTTGATCATAGAAATATATGTTCATATTTGCATCACTATAGGTTGTTGTATGTCCGTTGCCACTGAAGATGGTTTTGTGTATAGGCCTAAGTTTACGTTTTAATTGACATTGAACATAGTAAAGGAAGCATACATAGAATCTCCTGGAAACACTTGCTAACATCGTTTTCTTTTTGACATAACTTGAAAACTTTTTATGATTCAAAAATATGGGTATTATTTACTAGAATAGAAATTTACTTGACTGTTTGGTAAAAGACTGAATGAGGATGGAGCATTTGGGATACATGTTGAATGGATTTATTTCCCAATTATTTTTGACATAGCCATTTAGAAAACCACATGTATTATCTCGAAACCAGTGCATTGTATGAATAACATAAAGCAAAAAGTCAGAGAGTGGTAAGCCCAAAGGATATATTTTGAAAACAATTAAACGTTATACCAACGTTTATTTGGGCTGTTAAAATGTTTAGCAAATTCAACGGTATCTGACAACACTACAAATGAAGTGTCTGTTTCAATATCAAATTCTGAGCCAAAAGTACTCATTTGTATCATTCAAAAAGTCTTAAAATAATTTCCTGGTCTTCAAGACGCATTGGAATAATCTTTCTTCCTCAATGATTGGATTTTACTTAGCACAGTGCACACCTTTGCATGGATTTTACTGACTTAGACCTCCCGCTGCTCCCTAGCTAATAACATCGACAGCATTCACGACAATAGCAGTACAGTAAACCAACTTCAACATAGCCCAAAACATGCTGAATATGCACTGCTAATGTTTTTTGTTGCAAGGAATATTCCCCCTCCCTCCATTATGTCATTTAGCCCATTGCAAACTGATGCATTTTACCGATCTCCACAGTGTTTCTGACCTGTTGAAATTTTCAATCTTGGACAAAACTGTTGGGATACTTTGCCATACATTGTGATGATAATACTAAATTTTAGTTCAGAGTAACATGAAACCCTGCTTGCCTTCTCAATGTTGTGCTCAAGGAGTTCATGTATACTGTATACAGTAATCCTGTATCTAACATTGAAAAGGGGAGCGAGGTGTCCTACGGAGTTTTGTCCAAAATTGTAGCACGTTGGTTTGGTTGCACAAATCTTTCCATTGACATTTAGCCATAGGACAAGGTACAATAGGTCATATCAATAACAGCTGAAGCTAAGCTAAGGTAACATGTTTATATGTTTTTTGGTTAATTCCAGCAGGGTTCATAAAAGCATCTCAAAAGAAACCCGAGGGAAAATCCAATTTGGTTTCTCAAGTGCTTGCACATTATCTTCTGAACAGTCACGATGCAATTAGTTGTAAAGGAGTGTCATGTTATTTATATGCAAATCATTTCTTAGAATAATCAGCTACTCCTCACATGGTGCCAGCTGGCATTCTTGCCTACTTCTTTGAGATTACATAGACTGAAATTCTAACCCATGTGGTACATCTTGCCGATTATGTCTTCCTGCATCTTGTGGAAATATTCCTCTGAGACATAATCTCTGACACGAATGGGGAGGAATTCTGAGAGGATAAGGTATATGGTATGAATGAGCGTCAATCAGTTTATGCAAAACACTTCAACATGATTATCCATGCATACACTTTCTTTGCAACTTGTGTGTCAAGCTGGAACAAACACAACCAAATGCACATAATTTTAAAACACTCCTCTCCTGTTGGTAACATTAAAGTTCGACGGCTTGGCTACTCCATGTAGTTCACAGTCAAAACAAGCCATAAATTCCTGGACCTTGTTTCTGCAGGTTGCAGCTGCTTTTCCAGAATTAGTTTCGTAACATTTAAATAATTTGTTAGGGATCTTGAAAGGTTAATGAGCATTTGTTTACTCATGGTGCAGTGTGTAATAAAAAGAATCTGCAGTGTTGTATAGTGTAACATTTAGTGAATTTTCTTTCTTCTTGATTCCATTGTGATGGCATTACAAAGTTTTCAGTTTGATATCTGTTTATCCCAAATGACCGTTGACTTCCACCAAACATACTAATGAGGTTTTTCTGCTCAATGTGATACACCTTCACACCAAATATGAGATCAAAGCTTCCTATCTGGAGATATCGTGTTAAAAAGATTTTCACAATTTGACCCCTGTTGACCATAAATAACCTTGGACCTCCACCAAAAACAGTAGGGTTTTTTTACTCAATCTGGTACACCTACATACCAAATATGAGATCAGTCAATGTTTCCTTTATTGAGGTATTGTGTTTACAAGATTTTTGCAATTTGACCCATATTGACCATAAATGACCTTTGACCTCCACCAAAAACAAAAGGGTTTGTTTATTCAATGTGATACACCCTAAATACTACTTATTAGATCTATCCAAGCTTTCGTCTTGAAATATTGTGTTTACAAGGTTTAAACAATTTGAGCCTTGTTGATCCCAAACGACCTTTGACCTCCATCAAAAACAAAATTTCCCTTCTCAGTGTGTTACAACTACATACCAAATATGAGATCTGTCAAGTTTCACTTCTTGAGATATTGTGTTCACAATGTTTAAAAAATCTGACCCCTGTTGACCTCAACTGACCTTTGACCTCCATCAACAATGATAAGGTTCTTCCATTCAATGTGATACACCCATATGAGATCTGTACAAGCTTCCATTCTTGAGACATCCTGTTTACAAGGTAGGGCATCACGTACATACATACACACTCATACACACGTATGCACGATCACAAAGGTTACAATTATTGCAGAAACCAAAAATTTCATGCCCCAGGGAATTTCATAGAGTAGATACAGTAAGTACATAAAGAGATAAGACTACCCCATGGGCTCCTTCAAGAGATGCAATAAATTGCAATAGATATTGCAGCTATGGAGTTGACTTATCATATGATAAATATTTGCAGCATTCCTGCACTTTCTACAGAACTTGCACAACATAATTCCTAGGAACAAATGAAGAATTTCCATGACCATTCTCCTGATGCCTTACATAGAGTTTTTAGCTATAACAGCACAAGTCAAAGCAATGTAAGGTGAAGAGAAAAAATGAGTTTTGATATTACAAGGGAGAATGAATTGTCATGTAACGAGTTGGAAAGGAACACTGTCATTTCTAAACAGTTCCACTTTTCCATGACTTCACACAGTTTCCCTGATTTTCAGCAACTTTTCAAGACCTTTAGAGTTGCAGCTCCCTGCTTGGGCAAACTATAACACTTCAGCGAATGTACAGAACCCAATTTGGATATCATTTTATTTCTATAATGTAGTGAAAAAGAAATGTTTGCCATGAAACAGGTAGGCTTAAAGCTGATGAGACTACAGCATAATACCAACACACTTGCTGATTGACAGTTGATCTGAATAATGGAACTGAAAAACACTGGGAGGAAGAAGAACAGTTTACATCAGCATAGGATACAATAACACCATCCTAAAGGTTTATTGCTTTAACAAACAGAATACAAGTACATGTTTTCATATGATCATTTGTTCAAAACCTTTTTTCAAAGTTGTTGATCTGCAGAAGAAAAGGGCCACTGTGTGATTCTTACATAAGGTTTTCAGAATCTGCAGAAATTGCATTTTTCAGAATCTGCAAAAATTGCATACAAATTTATGGCTATTTACTGCAGCACGGTGTATGCACATAGTTGTGATGCTCTCAGTAGACTACAGTGTATGTTGATGGGGCTGTACACATATGCACACAAAATGTACCATACATGAAAAAAAGAGATTAAATGTTGTAAATCAATATCATATTGTGCACATTGTTCTTGGATTGATGAATGAATCTGGTTGTAAAGTCTAATAGGGTGAATTGGAGCAAAGCCTTTTACAAGGAGGAGAAACATAAAAATGAAATAAGAATCACTTCATCTATGACTGCAAGCATCACAACATTGTGAATCATTTTACAAAGCAATACAATTGCCTGTATGCATAACTATAGGTGAATGTGTATGCTCCAATTGAAAGCACTAACATACTAGTGCTGGCTAACATCCACCAGACATACAACATTCTTGGGAGAGGCTCATGTATTACCCTGCACTGCTTTTTCACCACTGCTACATAAAGTGGAAGCTTAGGCTATATCATCTACCTGTACAAAGGTTTGGGCTTCAACTAATCCCATTCTCTTCTCCCACCCACTTCTCTCTCCCCCACCCCCCTTTATTTACTTCCAGTATAGGATATATGCTGATGAGACTTCCTAACTATAATTTTAATCTAACCAAGCAACTGACATTTCAGAATGTAGTTCCCACCCCCATCCCCTCAGGTAAATTGTCCAATTTGTGTTCTTGTATAACCCAACCAATATGTTGCAATGCTCAACTCACCTGGCAGTTTTTGTTAACTTTCCGGTAGGTGATCCGTATTGTTCCATAGTCTTCTTCATTTATCTCCTGAAAACCAATCCTCAAAATTAAGTCACAAAATACAAGACACCATTTATCAGTCCTTGTAAAGACACATGATGTCCTTGACATTTTCCAAGTCCAACTGATCCATAGCAATTATATACATCAATTTCCAATGCTAAACAGTGTTTTTACAGTGCAATTTTATGACACACTTGAAATTCGCCCAATGTCGGAGAACACAAAGACAAATGTGGTGGATTCAAATGTTAAAGTCAAGTTTTCCGAAACAGGAGTTTTGTGCAAATTTTGTTTCAAGGGTGCCACAATCTCCTGCCTCCCTGTAATCTTTGTACTAGACAATGTATGTACAGTAGGCAACAGGCCACTTGTGATATCTTTGTGACCAGACTGAAGGCACATGCAAGAACAAGAAATAAGTATCTCCCAGGTCAACGATCATGGAAACGATCATGCAAACATATATGCAAGGGAGACAATATTATGTAAACTAGTGATTGTCGTCTATGGAAACTATTAGGTCTTCTTAACAATTTGATATCATCAAAAGAGGTGACAGCCCTTGAGATCTGTTGTCACAGCATTGAACACGTTTCCCCACACTTAGTGTTTGAAATCTTACATACCAGCACATGCCATTAAAAAAATAGAAAAAAAAAAAAAACGACCCTAAAGTGCATGACAATTATTTGATATTCAGATATGATGGTGCTGAATATTGAAACACGTATTTACACATACAATACACACTACACATTAGTCATTAGGTTAGGCCATATGAATCGCTGCTACGGTGGCTTCTATCAATTAATTTTAACACTATGCAGAAACAAAATCATGTTCTCTGGCAACCAAACAACTTGTCATGGCAAATATCAGTCTGAAATAAGGTTTTTTGCATACATCAAAAAAAAAAAAAAGGCATTCCATAGTAATATAACTCACATCCCACTCCTTTGTTTCATAGTAGTTAAGGAAAACTTAGTGATTGTACCACACTTTTCCATTTTTATTTTATAGGCAGACAAGCTATACAGCCAAGTTTTCTCTATAAGGAGGATGCCATTGCAGGAACACCAAGAATCAATATCTTGTAAAGTTCCAATTCTTGCATGCAAACAATCAAATTTTAAATGATAATTCTGCTAACATCGATCCAGTTGAGTCATTGTGGAATTTATTGACTGTAACACCTGATTTGGTACTCGCAGCCAAATAGTGGCTACACTGAAGCTACTTGTAACTCCTATGTGATATCATAACCGCTTCCTATACATATGCAACATAATCAGACATACTGTAGACTAGGCCTCATTGGATTGGGACACAAGAAATATTACAAAAAAAAAAAGCACTAGATTTTAATGTTATGAATTGTTAAACTCGCAAAGTAGAATGTGAATTATAACTGATAAGCATCCAATCAATAGCAGTCTTAATGTATGTTTTTTTGTAGTCACAACTCCCAGCAATGAGTCACAACTTTGATGTAGAGTCCAGTAATTCACCCAATCCCTAACTACATAATCACAATTTTTTCTTCACAGTAATTTCAAATTTACAGAGTACAATTTCAATTGATGTATAACTTTATATAGCTGACAAAAATGTTTGAAATCTGCACACAGATCAGAATCATTTTCAAATTTGTGAAACATGAAATGCACATGCTAGAAAACCCTTAAATATGTATGTAAATACTAAATAGAATGAATATTGTCTAATATATAACCTGCAGTATAGTGACAACATTGGGCTATGGTCTTTCAAACTTTCTATGATATACATGAAGTTGAAGTTGATGCTCTACATAGCAACATCACTATTTTGTTTAAAGTATTTCCTGTGATTTCTTGCATTTAGTACATTTGTTCTTTTTTGCACAGTTCTTTGGTGTTGCAACCAACTTACTTAGCAGCTTGAGTACGGTAAATGAAGCATTGTCATTTTATAAATGAAAAATTTTCCTCACCACTGAAAAAGTATCAACTGAGAGGTATCTGATTGCATCCACAGAACATCAATTAATACCTCGCTGGGTGTGTGTCACCAGCAGTCACAGAACATCAATTAAAACCTCTTGGGATGTATCACAATCATAATCACAGACAAATTTCCTCACCACACACTCCCCACTAAACCAAATCTGAAAGCAACCATTTAGTCACACTCACACTTAGTGAGAGAAAAGCAAAATGAGCAAGCACAAGCTACTTCCAGTTGGTAAAAACCACCAGTTATCAGGAAGTAACTGCACTATTTAATTGTCTCCCTGTTTTTACGTTGAATGCTAAACAGTCCAAAGGAAATGTTCACAACTTCCTCTCCCAAAGCTGTAAAGAGGACTAGGTCAGTGGTCAAGTATACATCAAATGATGAAAAACCATGTAACACCAGCACTATACAGATTGAAAGCAGATCAAGTTGGTGAACCAGTCCGTCTACAGAATTGTATTGAAGCAAGACCACAGTTAATAAATGATAGGGTGTGTTGTCTCTACAATTCCTTTACACATTAAAGGGTTCCAAGCATGCGCACAAAGTTCATCTGTTAACAATTTAGAGAAAAAGTGAGGGATGGGGCAATTTGCAGAAAAATCCAACATCTGATCTTTAAGTTGTTAATTAAACAAACAGTAAGATTTCAGAGGCTTGTGCAGACTTCCACACAACTTCTGATATTTTTCATAGTTTTTATTAGTTTGTTACGTGTTCACATTTTGGTTAAGCTAATTCAGCTACAAGGTACAATTGAGCCAATGACAGTTACTTTATCATTTAGAATGGGTAGCTGGTATGGATAAAGGCCTCCTGTTCTTCCCTACCAGCTGGTCACAAGTCTTTGTCATGCAGTTTGCTGGCATGCATTCTAGAAATCTGAAGTCACAGACCATCCTGGTCAGTCTTTTGAAGAACTCAAAGGAGAAGCTCTGTCGGTAAGGTTCTCAGACGACTCACTGCAGACAATTCCTCTCAGATATTTTCCAACAGACAACTCCCATCTGGGCAACTTCAACCCTACACTATCGGGGGGGGGGGGGGGAGAGGGACTTCTATGACTGTTTTGCCTTTTTAAAAGTCATGATTATATCTGAGATTGAGTATGAGATTGTCATACATCTGACCACATCATATCCAATTCATAGGTAGGTGATTTGCTCAAGCTGTGCAATAATTCCAGTGAAATATATGACACTGGGTGTTTGAATATTATCAATATGACTGATCAATGTATTATCTCAGTTGGCCTCCACTCCTGCTGATCTTGGTCTCTCAGCCTGAATAATTTGGTAGCATGGATAACTTTGTCCTGTTAGCAGAAGTCGGACTGAAATTCACCTTGATATAAAATCTCCTTCACTCCCCCCCCCCCCTTCTGTGTGATGGAGAAATTTCTGACAATACCAATAGTGATTTCTTTGACACAACTTGTGAAAGCATGTGGTTTGAACTCTTTATATGAAGAGGTGAATGTATTACATGGAATGTAGAACGAAGTTTAGGTCAGTTTGGCAGAGGCCGTGGAAGCTATGGTACAAAAAGAAAAGTGATGTGACTTCAATAAAAAAGAATGAAAAAAGGATGGCCGTGTAAGTGACCTGAAATTCTTCATTAAGGATGGTTTGTATTAAATACGAGTTCCATCAGTATACCTGTAGCTATCTGAAAACAATATGTGAGAAGGGGTATCATAATTAGCAGTTAGTGGAAAGACTGTTAGATAAAGGTGCACAGGTAACAGGGCCAAAAAAAAAAGAGAGCAAAAGCATAGATAGACACAGACAATTAAGAAGGTGACCTAGAGGAGGAGAGAATCACAAATTGAAAGAACATGTTGGTAGAGCATCATTTTCCAAACTAACTTTTCTATTTTTGTGATGATTACATTTAAGTCTCTCCTCATTCTGTGACTCGGACCCTATACTACTGTACTGCATGCAGCTTGTAATCAATTGTGCTACATTTCAATTACACTCACCAGTCAGCTATTCTAAGTAAAATAAGTCCACTTCCATGATTCAACTGATAATCAAATTTATGTGAAAAGGAAGTCCTTCAGAAAACTTACTTCTCTAGGGTCTTAACCAATGCAAACGTTCCTTCTTTTCCAAAGGAAATGTTCACACTGAACTTCCTCTCCCAAAGCTGTAAAGAGGACTAGGTCAGTGGTCAAACATTTCAAAATCAAGATAAGGACATCTGGTAATAAATTTGAATCGTTATATGAGCAAGATTAAGGTGGGTGTGTCCACTTCATGTGCTCACAGAAAACAAAAAATACTACCTATCACCTCTGTTAATGATATAATGTTTGGAAGGACAACTTTATCATGAAAAAGACAACTAAAGTCTGTATGTTAGGTAATTTATAGGACGACCAACTGAATTAGCTTCTGGAGTTTTCCACACTACTCTGGTGGTGCAAGCTACAGCTGTAACTAAAAGAACCCAACCAAATGGCCTCTAACCCAAATTAAGCTTATGTACTTCCTGCTTGTTGCCAATGCAAGGAACAATTTGCCCATTCTTCTCAATACAAAGCTATTAAAGTGATTGCATGCGTAGGCAAAAAGTAAAAACATTAAAATTTCATCTCCAAAAGTTTGGTAAGGCTTTTAATTACACCTTCGGACAATCTGGGAAAATAAATAGGTTTCAGTTGGTTAATTTTGCCATATGATTTCAAATTCTTCTACCATAACGACAAAAAGTGTAGAATATGATAATGTAGTGGTTGACAGTTTTCATTCCAATCAACGGTGTGTTTCTTTGAACAAGCCAATAGGAAGTATACTAACTAGTATTAAATATTCAGTTACAACTCAGGATCACTGACACTGTGGGCAAGGTTGTGTTCAGTTCGTAGGTTATTTGTAAATACAGTGCTTCCTTTCACCAAATGCTACAATTCCAGATACCTACCAAGGGGCAACGACTTGAGTAGTATGTGTTTGATACACTAGTGAGACCTGTACTGTTGCATATTCATTATGTAGGCGGTTATAGTAACAAACATTAATTTTCAAATATGATTTTTGTTTTTTACTGTTTTTATGCCAATTTCGCATCTTTTTGAAGTAGTTACTGTCATTTTCCTTCATTGAAAGACATAGTCCGTTCATGTACAACCTCGTGTGTACACTTAAAAGTAAAGGAAAAGTTAAAATTAAACATATATTTTCTTTTTGGTTTTTCAGTACACACGCAATAACTTTAATTTAAAACTCAAGGACTTGAAGCTACAAGTTCAGACACTAACAACTGTCATAATTTTGATCTTCACCAATTAGAATGTTTACGCTTCTGTAGAAAGGTATTTTCTGGTAAAAGGAGTTTGAAAAAGGGTGGAGAATGACTAGCTACTCATTTATAGTTTTTAGTTCTGTTTATTGTATGATCATGCAGTTATGCCATCTTAACTGGTAAATCAATGAATCTGATATATCCCTCATGAATCAAGAAGTGTGAAGTACACATGTTTGCTGGTGGAATGTCATTGATGATAGAAAATATCATTTAATGTAGCTGGTGGAATATTATTGATGATAGCAAATATTATTAATACAGCTGGATCTAAATAACAAATTCAAACAAGCTGTGTTGATGTAGCAGAGCAATTTTGTTGAACAGATCAAACATAGTCAAAGGTCAAACTTTATAAATTTGGTGACCAAGTTTCCTTGATGAATCAATCTACTTTATTTTGGATAAAGACTGTCAGTTAAAAATTTATGGGATTTTGGTGTCCCTTGTTAATCTAAACCTGTTGTGGGACAAAATTAGTCATCCCAAAAAGTCAGGGTCAAAGTCAGTAGATTTTTTTTATCAGCTTGCCCTATTAAGCAACAAAGGTAATTAATACTAATCACACATCTGTCAGGATGGGCCAAATATCCTGCAAAAATAGGTCTCTGTCATATTTGGGAGTAACTCTGGTCTCCTATCTGAGGCAATTAAAATCTTGTGGACTGATAAGACTTGAACATCAAAGAGAACAAATCTAAAAGTGATTGTGTAAAAAAAGAGAAATAAAATCAAGTCATCGAGACTTTGAGAAAGTTTTTGTGTTTCGCTTATTTGCTGTTACAGTCTCACCACCTGTGTACAAAAGATCTCTTTTTTTCAAACACATATTTCGAATTCTTTCTTAGTGTTGCAGTTCTTGAAATGCAAGAAAATGAAATTCTTGAAGGAAAAGCTTTCATCAAGTGAAACTAGGTAAATTAAAGAGCTGCTAAAAACTTAAAAAGTAACCAACATAGCCTATAGGCAACAAGAAATGCACAGGATTGGCCACTTTACAAAAATAATGACTGTTTGTTATTATTTCAAAATGCACTATATTTTCATAACGAACTACTGTCTACATACAGTGCTTTTTACACTAGCTCCTGATCAGATCCAATGATGTTATCAGAAGATTATCTTTCCAGGGGGTAATGAAAGGAATTGATTTACACCTACAATCTTGGACAAAACACCTTGGGACACCCCGCGCCCCCGTTCAATGTTGGCTATTGGATTGCTGTTCAAAGGGTACATTCACTTCTATAGCGCAACATTGGAAAGGGGGGAGCGGGGTTTCATGTTATCCTCTCACCTAAAATTCAGTATTATAATTGCAACATACGACAAAGTGTCCCAACAATTTTGTCCAAGTTTGTCTGAGAATTTCGAGGGGTTAGAAGCATGCGCGGTTCACAGGAAAAATCGTCAATTTGAAACAAGTTAAACGGCAAAATGGGGGGGGTGATATTCCTTGCAACAAGAAACATCAGCAGTGCATGCTCGGCATGTTTGGGGCCTATATTGAAGTTGGTTTACTGTAATAATGTTATTGTGTGAATGTTGTCAATGTTATTATGGAGTAAAGGGAGGAATAAGTCAGTCAAATCCATGTATTTGCACTAAATGTGCTAAATAAAATGCAGTCATTGGGGAGGTAACATTATAAGTCTAATGCATCTTGTCGACCAGGAAACTACTTTAAAACATTTTGTATGATACAAATGACGTACTTTCGGCTCCAACTCTGATATTGAGACAGGTAACGAAGAAAAAAAACCAAACACAAACGAAAAAACACCCCCCCAAAAAAAACTAACATGTGAGTGGTCCGTTGAAGAAGATCGATGTATACGTCTTATTTATTCAAATTGTTCACAGTGATGACATGGTGTCTGGTATTAAAGTAACCTACACTTAATGTCTATTAGGACTGACGTGCAGGTTAACCTGGGTAAAAAAGTGTACTATCATTATACAAAATAAACCCCTAAAATGCAAATTTAATAAATGTGACGTTTGCTCATATTCACATAACAGTGACATTGTGGCACCCATTCTATTGTACCGTACATGGTGCACTGTAATATCTCAGTCATTTTAAACAGTTTCAACGGACTTCAGAGTACATATTTGTTGTTAGAGCTATATCACTATATTAATATACATATATATATATCCTTATGCTGTATATGAATGAATGAAAAATGAGAAGTTGACAGACATTTGAGTTTATAAATGGATAATTGAGACAGTGAAAAACACTATGGTCATGCCGTGAATCGAACCCCGGCCTCCCCATCCACGCTGACTTAGACCTAACAACAGCGTCCGACAGTATAGGTTTATGAAACCCACGTTCTACCAAATGTTTTGACAGGAAAATTTAAGCAACCCGTGGGGAAAATTGCGTAGATTACAAGACTGGAGATTACTTACGTTACCAGCTTCATGCAATGTAAAAATTGCAGTCACAAATCTTGATTTAGCGGCCAAAAATGTAAAAAACCAGCCTTTACTAACGTTCTACCATTACTTTAATATTAAGCTGAATCTACAGTTCTGACTTTAACGCATTTTGGTAGAACGTGGAGCTACTTCAGAATATATTATAACTGGGATTCCTACCAGCATTCTACAATTGCAGTAACACTCCTGTTGCAACACAATGCAACTGCTGCCCATCAATGTTATTTCTAAACGCAACTATTTCTGTCCGCATACAAAACCAAGAAACAATCTATTCATTCATGATGACTCCTTTTCAACAAAAAATATACAAATAAACCCCCAAATTAAAATTAAACTTGTTATGTTCATAGTCGAAATTCAGAATACTTTCATTTGAAAATCCCCAGACCCATAGGCCCCGATAACTAATTTTTATAATGCACCTTGTCCAAAAATGTTCAATTTTCTTTCGAAATTTCGCTACAAAATTGCTCCCAAAAAACTCAGACAATCTTGGACAAAATACCTTGGGACACCCCGTGCCCCCGTTCAATGTTGGCTATAGGATTGCTGTTCAAAGGGTACATTCACTTCTATAGCGCAACATTGGAAAGGGGGGCCGCGGGGTTTCATGTTATCCTCTCACCTAAAATTCAGTATTATAATTGCAACATACGACAAAGTGTCCCAACAATTTTGTCCAAGATTGTAGGTCGCACTTTGATACTCCCATGATTTCACACCGGAAGCACAAAATTTGTTTGGAAATCCATGTGTTACACACAAACACAGATCTGGTAGGAAGAACACATAAAAGTTTTTTTTGTAATAGTTTCTGACATTTTTGCATTAGTTTACCCTGCCAGACCCGGTTGAACAGTGTGCAATGCGCACAACTTGTGCAGTATATGTATGTAACTAGTATACTGTTAATATGTTACACAACAGCAAATCAAGTTATTTAAAGGCTACTACAGACTACATGTATGATGGTATGAGATGCTATTATTTTCACTACTCCAGAGAGATCAGGATAAATGTGCACTGTTTATGAAGAGAATTGAAAGGGAAGGTTTGTGCTAGGAAGACATCAGTTCAGTACAGATTCTATTTGTTTCAGAAGTTTCAAACTTTACTTATGGCTGCCATCACAAAAGACAAAAAGTGTAAAGTGCAAATTTAGACCGCATGCTTCAACATTTGAACAAAAAATCATAGAAAAAACTTGTCACAAACTTTCACTAACATGTTGACACTTATGTGGTATTAAGACTCGGTTAAGGTAAAATGTTGACTTTGAGAAACGTAAGTTGGTACTGTTGTACAACTATTAGCCTAACATTATACCAGATATGAGTGTATTAACACTATATCAGAAATCAGTGCATCAGAAACTTACCTACAATGTGATTGTCTGTCCCAAACATACACAAATTTCACATTAAGCAACAAATATTTTCCAAATTCTACACTTCGTTGTACACTTTGTGAAAAGAACTTACAAATTACAAACTTTCAAAACAAGTAAGGAGATACTGCTATTTTTTCATCTAAATTGTGGAGTCAATGTATGTGTACTATGATGCAGGAGTAAAAACAGCATAAGAAACTGTGCAATACTGAGAAATCACATGGTAAAGGATGGAGGTCACCAGATATCTCGGGTCACCACTGAGGCCGGAGCGTTTATGCTACAATCGTTGATCTCAACGTCAAGATCAGATCCTGGTCTCTGCCAGCATCAAAATAGGAGGATCTGATCCAGATCTGAGCTGTGTAAAAAGAACTTTGCTGCAAGACCGAAAAGCTGGCAATTACAGAGGGGCAGTGACCAAATAACACGCACACGCACAAGCACACACACACACATTGCCAGATGCTAGACCATGGTCAATACGGTAATGCATAGGCTATATAAGGTGAGGGAGTACATGCTGTGAATTAGAAGGGTCTGATCCGGATCTAACTGTGTTTACTCTAGAGACTTGACTTCGACCTCAGGATCTGATTCTGACGTCAAGACCTGAACCAGATCTAGTATAAAAGCACCCATAGAGAAATTACCTGACACCCTTCTTTTGACCATAAACAGGGGCAATTAAATGTCCATTTGAGTTCATAATGCTAACATTACTGAATGGTCCAGTGCACAAATACATTCTCACATGATTCCCAAAAAATTTCTACTGTACAACATAAAAAGCACAGTTGCTTGCAGGGAAGCGTACAATGGTCAAGTTAATTGGGCATGCTCAGATATGAAACCTAGAGGGAATTTGTTCTAGTGATTGATGCTGTCAAGTAGCAGTTATTAATTAATCCTAGAGTGAATGGCAAAAGGACGGTTTCTCTATGGCTCATCTGCTTGTCATTATGTCAGTTTCCTTTATGGATCACAATGTTCACAATTCTTCACTCACCTTTCCTCTTTGGTAAAATTACTTTGTTTTGAAAAATAAAGTTGCTTCACAGGCTTTAACTTAATGCACAAGAAAATAGGACAAACTGTACTTGACTTAAAACATATGGGTAAAGGTCAATGTGGATAACACAACCTCAATGCATGGTTCCACGGCTTGTTGGCATGTTCCAGAGTTACCAACAACAGAAAATGACTGTTTTTCAAAAGACATATAAATCAAATTGGTGATTGAAATTACAAAGTAACACAGACAGGAACTACTCTTTTACAGCCTCCCCTTAAAACAGTTCCTCATTATCCCATCTGACAGCACTTGATGCCCTAGATGTGGGCTCCACTGAAAAATATTTTACACCTTAGGAAGTTTCTGAGTAAACATTGAATATTCTGGAAGTCAATATTTGAAATACATCAGTTTCAGTATGTCATAAATTACATCGGCCTATGTCACACACAAGAAAAGAGTTAAAAGATCGGAATCTAAAGAGGAACATTCACAACATGATCAACTAATGGGTCAAACTAACTGGAAGAACTGGTGAAGGGGTAGTGCACAGTCAGATCAGACAAGGTGCTTGGTGACCCACAATGTTGACATCACATGCACAATTAATAAAAAATAAACATGCTTATAGGTTTGTCAATATCAAGAGTTCTAAGCTTAACCACATAACTGGGTTGTTCTGAAGTTACCACATCTCAAGGATGAAAAACAAGTTGAAAATGTTCACATGAAAAGTTTGTCACAATTTACAACTATATGATGCCTCTTGAAAGTAAGACAATTGCATTAATACCAAATCCACACAGATTCAAGCAAATCCATGCACAATTAATCCTAAATTTTGATCGGTCTGTTTTCACTGTCAGATAATATCCTGCACATCCTAGCCAGCCAGTTCATATTGTACAATTCACATTAACACTGTTTCAGACGAACATTAATTGTTGATCTGATCGCAAAACAACATGCACTGGTGTTGATCAAGTGTGAACAAGAATCACTGCCATTATGAAAAGAACAGCAGACTACATTCAAGTTGAAGGTATGTTACTTATGATAAACTACGATGGTACTGGTCATGTTACAATAAACTACCATGGTACTGGTTATGTTACAATAAACTACCATGGTACCGGATATGTTACTTTATGATTGACCATGGTACCAGATATGCTACTTATGATTAACTATCATGGTACTGGATACGTTACTTACAATTAACTACCATGGTACTGGATATGTTATTTATGATAGTTAACTACCACGGTACTGGATATGTTATTTACAATAAATGGTACCGGATATGTTACTTACAATAAACCATCATAGTGCTGCATGGTTACATAATCAGAGAAACGAGTGATTTGTATGCTTGGTTTGTTTTATCTAATTAGACAGTACAAAGCCATTTTTCACCCATCAATGGTGTCATTAATGCCATCTATGGAAAAATATCCGTTGAACTGTTTTAAAGATCATAGGTTTTCAGCTTGAAACTTCATGAACACGAAACTGTGAATAGTATTTTGACTGATGGCTGACTTTTGTAAGCTCAACATTTGTATTCTTAGTGAGGATTGGTGACAAAATGTTCCTCCTTGCGTATAAGCCAAATACTGACTTGTTTTGCTTAATCCTTTGGTTACCTGTTTCTCAAAACAGTAATACCACATAACGTTTCGGATACACAGTATGTAGCATAAAGATACATTACAGCCCCTATCTTGTTGTTCTTATTCAAGTTTGCATTGGCTTGCATTATATTACTGTCCAAGTTTTGAACTGCTTACCTTAGAGGAATGTACAACTCTGGGTTTGGCTCTAAAGAATCCATTGCAAGAACTCCAAATTTGTCCGATGTACAGTAGTCAATGATATTCCAAAATTTAAAATGACTTGTTTTCCTTTAACAAATTTCCCAAGACTTTCTTATGTTTATTCCATGTTGGTGAAGCAAGAGTGAGCACATACATCTGAAAAGAGCAGATCAAGCCAAAAGATCTGACTGATGATTTATCACAAAGACTTTTCCAATATTATGTCATTTGACTTGCAAATATTCCAAGAAAAGAAAAACCCAAAAGAACTCCTTGTGACACAAGATGAAGACAAGAGCTGGCCCTTAGGATCATCTACTAAATTCATGTCCACATGTGCATGGCCAGTTCATTCTTTTATTATCTATCAACAGAATCATATGTTATTCTGGATTTATCTTCCTTCAGGGGGTAGCTTTCAAAGTGATTTACATCGCTTATGAGATGTTATATAGACTCCGGCAAAATTTGAGGCATAGACTAGCTGCAAATTTAACTTTCCAATGAACTGTTTAAGAGTAAAATGGCTTATGGGATCAAGAACACCTTTACTACATTCTGACAAAACAGAAATGTCATCACCGTACAACTGAAGAATTTACTTAAACCTTAAAATTTAAATCTATTCCTTTCGGCAATGGAAAGCTCAAGTTAACGGAGAGTACCTCCTTCAGGTTTTAGCCTGGATCTCCAAATGTCAGGTAGCCTGTTATGAGACTTGATTCTTTATCATTTAGATATATCACAAACTATACGTAACCAAACAGATGAACAAGGCTAAAACCACTTTCATCCTTTGTGGTGAATCAGGTCAGATGAAAATTCTTTTCAAAGGGTCACGAAAAGAGAAAACTGAGTGAATTCTTACTTGAAACAGCTAAATAGTTGGGATGGGCAGGCAGGTCAATGGATGTTGTTCCTCTTCAAATAAACAAGAGATTTTCCTAATGAACTGATTTGGAATTACACAAAGGGGTCCATTACAAGCATTGACAAGTTTAAATGAAATGATTTGGGATAACTTTCATGCAATATGTTGCCAGGATCTGATCAATTGAAAATGTTGTTTTTTCATCAGCTATAAACTGCCAAGTTGAGATCAGATGTTGCAATAATTTGCTCTTTAAAGCAAAGGTTCAATGTCTGATCATGATGGGCAATCACTTATAACTCTAAATGTAGAATTCTACTGCAAGCACCAAATAAGAATTAATGGACTGTTACTTTATTTAGAGGAGAGGTATTCTTCCAAGATTAGAAAGAAAAGAAAAAGTCACAATGAACCCAGGTTGATGACAATTTTAGAGAGTAAACTTTCATGAAAGAAACCTGAAGTGAAGTTTTCATATTCAAATCTTCAGTAGGACTAAAATTACCAACTAAGAAGTCACAAACAACCTTTCTGTATAACCAAAACATGAGGTTGAAATCCCTTGCATGGTTGACAAAACGTAGTTCTAACTCTCCAAAAAACTTGATCCAAAGTGTGTTTCATCACTATGCACATGACACTTCCTTAGGGAAGACAGTTTAATATGCCTTTCCTTTGATCCAGTTTCCCTTCTAAAATGTCAAAAGATTAAATTTGCAATCAGATGTCGCTCGCTTGCATGTTTGTTGCAACACTGATTTCTTCTTAAAACCCCAAAAGTTCACAAACTGAGAAAGCTCCAGATTTAATTCCACCTTTCTTCTGACAATCCCAGTTAATCGCAGAGGAACACAATCAAAAATATGAACACATGTAGGATACCATGTAAACTCTCAGTTCAACTGTAACCTTCCAGAAAATTTTGATTATTCTTGGGTTTTTAATTATAATTCTTCTCAGTTACTTTATTCTACAGCTTAATTTCCTCCTTTTCACAAACAGCCACACACTGTCTTCCTCCAAGTGAAAAAAGATTAAATTCCCTCCAGTCAGATGTACAAATTTATGAAAGCACATCGAAGATATTCCCCTTATGGACAAACTTTCAACTCTGACAAAACCCTCTGTGACTTTCATCGTGTCTCACAGGGTGAAAGACAAAAAAAAAGATATTTTGCAGGGTCCATAGTTGTCACAGATTCAGATGCCTACATTCCATCCCTGCCACTGACTGATGAGTGACAGTCTTTCTCAAGTCGGCAATATCTTGCAGTTCCGAAAATAGAAGGCTAATGCTGTTGGATCAATAATGGAATGAGTAATCTTGATTTTTAGAGCAAGTTAAAAGCTTTCATGCAAGAGAATGCAAGCATCTTTGCTTTTAAAGGGGAGATCCAGGGTTCTGATATTAAATGTTCAAGAAGTCTCATCAGATTGATATGGATAATATAATTGATTCAAACAGAATGTTTTCAGTTTGAATTCAAATTTTATAATCAAGTAAATTCTTTGCTTGACTAAAGATGATCTCATAATCAAGTGGTCAAGCTGTTCTCTGCTTGACTTAGAGTAAGATGATTTCTTAGCACAGTAATCTGTCATCTCCTAATCTGATATTCTCTTCAAAAGTTCCAATGTGTAAATTATTCCTTAAAGGAAGTGAATGTTTGTTACAGTCACTAAATTGTTCATCAGACAATTTTGGTGAAATAAAAAAAAGCACCAGTCACTCATTAATAGTTTTTAGAGAATAGCAAATCATCTTATCTCAGACTGAAGTCACCATCACACCTCAGACTGTAAATGCTGCCTGTATCAAACAATTTCACTTTTTTTCATATCAATTTCACCTTTAAGGATACTAAAATGTATGTACCGCACAATCAATGCAGTTCAACTAAAGCAAAGCCATTGTCACAATTACTCATACATCATAATGTAAAAGGCATTTTCTGGCAATTTATGCAACACCAGTTTTACTGGAAGAGCAAAGTGGACTGTCATTCTTCATTACAGTCTTTCACTAATCTAAATTTTTGAGGTCAATTTAATGTAATAATAGCACAATTCTTGTGATGATTTCTGTGTTTCTTATACTCCTTAAATGCTGATCCAGTTTTAGTAATGATGATAATTTAAACCATTCAAGGTTCATTTCTTATAATGAGTGAAGATAATATTTCTCTCCTTTGCTTTGATCTTTGAGTTTGTATTTGATAATGATCCTAATTAGTGTAAGTACCATAAATCCTAAAATATTTTCACGACCCATTTAATTTACTCTTTCTCAAAAGTTACTATAAAATGAATAAAATGTCAAGAGAACTTATTATCTAGATTAGAGTATTAAAAAGCTGACTGTTTAAACTTCAAGGACAAAGTGCTGTCATTTTTACAAATGTTTTTTTTAGTTCATTTGTCAACTTGTCATTCAAGTGCTTGCATTTTGCTCTAATCTGTTCATTCATCTACAAGACGCACTGATTCCCTAAAAGGAAAAACCCGACATTAGTCATGGATGGTGATTACTCCTTATATGATTAATCAATGTTGTGTTCATGCTATGCCTGAAACCTATTCATGAGACTCTGAGCAAAAAAGTAAAGATACAGATGTAAAAGGACCGCTGAAAATGAAAGTGTGTTTTTTTAAAAAGCTTTCCAAAATCTCCAATGTAAAAGTTATATCCAAGAGGTTACTTCAGTTTCACTGTTATGAGATGAGCGTTATCAATGCATGCATAAGTTTGATTCCTGTTAACTTTTTTTCTGTCCTTTCTTTCTGTTTCTGAATTTTCTTCCCCTTTCATGATAATTAGATCAAGCTGCTCCATTTTTAATGGCAAACCTTTCATCTATTCAAAATATTGAATTGAATAGATGATATCTGACTGTGATGTGAAACAATTCATACAATGGGCACGATGGTAACTTGTGTGTTTTGCAGGTAATATGAAAATAACAAGGGGCAGCACTACAAACATGATGCTTCAGAGTTTTACTGGAGCCTCAATTTAAAGTCAGGAAAACATCACCAGATGGCACACAAACTAAACAAAAATGTGTTATGATGGCTGGCAGAGAACGTGTTTGCAAAGTTGGCAGTAACTGGCATATAAATGTGGAATGGGAGTAAAAGGTTTATACAGGTCTGTATAGTAAGAGGGAACCATGATGAATAGATAAATGTTTTACCTGACCAGTGGCGGCACCAGAATGTCAGACTTGGGGGGCAAACTGAGGGCAGAGGAAACTGTTGGGGGGGCAAAGATTTTCGCGCGCGGCGCAAAACCTAACGCGAAGCGCGAGGCCTTGTGGATGGAGTCCAGGGGCCCGCCTTAGGGCCCCTGGTGGGGTCCAGGGGCAACGCCCCGGCTGATGTCCAGGGGGCGAAGCCCCCGGAAGCTCTGAGGTTTTAGCATATCTCTGGGTGGAAAATTAAGTCTCAAGAGAGGCATATTATTTATTTTTATATTATTCATTTTTTCGGTTGACCGTACTTCAAGGTTCCCAACTTTTTTCTCTGAGGGTACTATTTTACATTTACGCAGTGCCACCGAGTACACACACACATACACACACACACACACATAGGCTACATACACTTCCATTCCATTCCTATATTTAGGAAAACAACGACATTCCTATATTTAGGAAAAGAACCACCTACCCGCCCTTCCCTTATGCTGGACGGTAAACACTCCAGAGAAAATTGGTCTGGCCAGGCTGACCTACTGTTGAAGTGCCCACGGGCATGAAATGAAAACTGGCAGCCTGTGTAACATAAATTAGGCATTTATCAATCATGGTTCCCCGGAAGCTGTTCTTATTCAGTCCAATGCCAGTACATAGTCTTGTGATTAAATTAATTTTGGATGAGTACAAGATCTGATTGGGAAGGGTGAGAGCAACTGGGGGGGGGCAAAGAAACAATCTGGGGGGCAAATGCCCCTCATCCCCCCGTAGCGCCGCCACTGCACCTGACTGAAATACCACCAAAAGGATTCAAGTAGAGCTGAACTCCTGAATAAAGTTATTCATTAAAACAACCTGATCTTCACATGTTAAAAACAAGGAATAGAATAACTCCATATTAGTGTACACTAAACTTAATAGCTCTATACAGTACTTCACTGCTGCACTTCAAAGACAACTTTGACTGGCAAATATCAAGGATCAAGTCAACCCCCTAGCACAGCATTTTAAAATTTTCAGGCCAGCACTGAGGTGTACACATCCTTCTGCACTTAGATAAAATGATCTTAAATCCATTTATGCTACTTCTCAAAATAATTTAATAACACTGAAGTTACCACAGTTCTCCAACCAACATTCTGTGCAATTTCCTCCCTAGAACTACCATCGTCCCTCTTAACTACACAGATACCCATTTAACCTTCTTAATACCTGGGAAATACAAAAACCATGTTCTCATGAACAAGGTGTTGCTCCACACAGACCAATGGAGCACAATATCGCAAGTAAGCCTGGAGAACTCGAACCGTGTGGATCTGGAAATGAGTTCTCCAAGCATAGCACAACTTCTCCCAAAGGTCTTATGTCATTCTGTTCGCATGAAACAATGCTATTTTACTGATTACTGTCTGGATTGGCTGATTTTCATTTTTGAGAAATTTGTTTGGGACCTACTGTATATATGCCAAAACACAAATCCCTGTGACCTTCATCTTTTTTTTTTTTTGTGAGCTCTTTAACTAAAGAGACAAACTGCTGCAATGGAAGAGGCATTATTACAAAACACCTGGACCCTGTTGAGCTGGCCGGGATCACCTATATCGCATACACACGAGGTGTCTCGTACATTGTCATTCATGCATCACAATTTCCCTGACCCTGCAAGAAGTGGTAATATATTCATGCTCATTCAAAGTACAACGTTGGATTTTGCTTCGGAATTAGGAGCAGAAATCCCAACCAATGTCAATGAGCCTCTCAGTTTGAAGTGGAACTGACCAATGCGGGGTGGATGCAATGGAACTGTTAAAGGAGGATATGGAGTTGTAAAATACATCTTACTTAACTTTTTGCTCTGGGCACCATGTGGCAATAATGGAATAACCACATATTCTTTGTAAAATTTTCTTACTTTTTGGAAATGTTTGTTGTCTTCAATGTGATCGAATGTTGAGTTATTCTCTGATTGAAATACGTCAACAACTTCACAGCATATTGTAAAGTGTTTTTTTGACTGAACGTATGTAGTGACAGTACAGTACATTTTAGGCCAAGTAAAAAAATCAACTACTTTCTCGTCCCTGTCCACACGAATTTTTCCTCCCGCACTAATTTGTTTTTTAGCAATTAAAAGAAAGATTTTTAACTAAAAATGTCATGTCACAGCCATGAAAATCATCTCTCCAAGTCTTTAGCAATACCGCCACAACAAAGCACTCATTAATACAGTGATGAATCATGTAAAGAAAAAACAGTTTGCTGTGCTGCCAACAGACCTTTTAGGTTCATGCATGTAAAAAAAAAGCCAGCACAACCAGATTTTTTTAAAAATGCAGATGAGAAACTAGGTTTTCTTCTTCTCTTTTTTATTTGGCCTTAACACATAATGGTGAAATGTCATATTTTCTTTGGATGCTACTACCATCATCTTCTCTTTGTTGCATAACTTTTATGTGATATATTGACTAAAGACATCAGTAACTAATGGGAGAAAGGTATGTGCTGAAAAATTTTGGAAAAACACAGTATCATGATCATGTTTAACGTTCATTTTGATTTTTTAGGCCCTCTGCTGGTATATATGGCTGCATATGTTTGGCAAATCTATTTAATTTGCCATAAATTAAGCTCCCCACAACTCACTGGTTTTGGTATTCACAAGTGACTATACTTACCACTTGCTTGCACTAGTGCATAGTTACACAAACTACAATCTTGGACAAAATTGTTGGAACACTTTGTCATTTCTTGCAAATATGATACCCAATTTTAGATTAGAGGATAACATGAAACCCATGCCCCTTTCCAACGTTGCACTATAGGAGTGAATGTGCACTTTGAACGGTAATCCTATAGCCAACATTGAAAGAGGGAGACGGGTGTCCCAAGGTATTTTGTCCAAGATTGTACAAGAAAATAATCTTGCACCGCGCCCTCTGTGCCCTAGCTCTACCTTCATAGGCTTGAACTCCAGCAAGCAAACAAACGAAAATTAAAACCTGAACACTTAGCAACATAGAGGTAGAAGATCAAGGTGCCGAAGGACACGAGGGGTTGGAGACCCAGAAAAGAAAACCTGAGTTCTTGATGATTCATTTTTATTTTTTTTTTTTGTAATGTGTAGAAAAGAAAAACCCTGAAAAAATAACCAACTTGCCTCTCAGAGCACATAGGGCAGGAACTATATACTCATATGAAAAACAAATAGTTGCTGCCCAACCTCCACGGTATGGGAGGCTGGCAGCAGCAAGGGGAAAGTATAGTCACTCGTGACTACCCACACCAGTCAGTTGTGGGGCATTCACATCATAGACATTAACTTACTCCTTGCTTACACTAATGCATTAGAATGGCACTGCACTAGTGAGGAGACCCAGTGGGAGGTCACCAGGGTGCAGAGGGGATTACCCAGCCCAGCATGTTCGGCACCTAGAGTGTCCAAGTGGTAACAAACGACAAAGAAGGTAGGAGTCTTCCAGGCTGCCACTCAGACGAACTCTTCGATCGGCACACCTGCGAAGAGCCACTAAGAAATTGTCTCCTGAGAGGCAGCAGGGGGAAGAACAAAAAGGTGCTGGGACGCTGGCAGGTCCTTCGTTCTGTTTAGGTACCATTTCAACGGGATCTGACCACACACCACTTCCTATCGTCTCTAATAGAAGACGCGGACCTTATCTCGGGGATGAAGATGTAGCCTGATATGAGAATAAATGTCTGGGTCTTGGCCAGAAAATAGGGGTTGGGAACCATGCAAATCCCATGGTTCTCGAACCTAAATAGGCCAGACTTGATGGAATGGGCCTAAAGACAGCAGGCAGCACCCCGCTCAAAGACCACAACGGCACCAGCTGGCAAACAACAGGTCCAGCAGCCTCCCCATGTCCACACAGCTGTACTGAACGGGATCCTCTGGTGCCTGCAGGTGTGCCCTCCCTAGGGCCTCCGCAACCATAAGAATGATCAAAGAAAACTTGAGGCTAGCTCTTCATGTGGCACCAGTCTTCTCCCTGTTTCTTTCGTTGGGAGTCCCTAAACATCCTGAGTTGAGGCCTTGTTCAGCTAGCACCTCTCGTCTCATCCAAAACAGAGGCGGCTTAAACAAGGCCTCCCAGTGGCCTTCCGCCAACCTGAACGCTCTGTCCTGGCAGGACCAGGTGGACGAGGGGGCGCAGCAGCCGCACCTGATGCCACTGGCTCTCCCTCTAGGATTTGCACAGGCAGGGGATTCCTATCGCCAGGCTTGAGATAGGATATCTGTTTGCCCACCTCAGCCACGATCAAAGGACCCAGGAGTGAAGCTAATTGAATAATCCAACCCGTATCAGAAGGATCCGGCAAGTCCCTTAGATGAGAGTGGGCTCGAAGCTCAGACCCAATGCTCCCTGCTGTTCGAATCAGAATACTGATAATCTGAGGACAGACTTCTAGACAAGGAACGAGTGGGGTGAAGCTTTCACTTGCGGCCCTCACACACTCATTCCCAAATCTGAGAGGAGCACTGGCTACAGGGGGCCGGAAGTTACCTCTCGCAGGAGTCCTGGTTGCCGGCAACAGAGCCCAGTTCAGGTCTCATGGGAACAGAAGCCGAGTTGTCAGCTCCACCGAGGGCTCTCTTCCCCTCCTGGCTCTGAGGAGCCAGAGCTGAGGGAGCCAAGCTTCCAGAACCCTCCGTACTTTGGGAGGCTTGTGGCGGGCGGTCCCGAGGAACAGCCACCTCCACTGTGTCCAGGGGAGACCCAGGCACCTGCAGAGCCAGTTCAACACCCCAGAGGATGGAGTCAGGCTACAAGGCCAGTACCTGGGGTGTGGGGATCTGCAGTCTCAAAGGAGACCAGATCACCCTCGATCTGCGAGGCAACCGACCTGGGTTCCACTCACTAAGGCTGTGCCCACTTTCTCATGTGTGTTCATAGACCGCCATCTTTAGATTGGGTCTTGGATTTCTTTGGACGGGTCACTCATGGTGGAACTGTGGTAACCAGAAAGCCAATGACGGAGGAAGGATATGGAACTGCGTCCAGCTACCCCTTAAGGTGCACCCAGCGACTCTTAAACCAAAAATGAATCTCAACCCAACGATACAGGGTAAACGCCATGCACTGCTCATATGGGTCGGATCTCGTGCAAGAGAAGCACAAGGAGCACACTGAGTGCATGTCCCAGTCCCTCCCCAGATGGAACTGATTGCAAACAACACAACAAGCACCAAGGGCATGAGTTTCCATGCCCAAAATCCCAAAGGAAGGTCCCAATACAAAAGAAAGCGAGACCCTTACGCTACATCAAAATACGAAAGGGGAAAACCTACACATGCATTTATACAAGAATACAGGCAGAAAATGGGAAACAAGCTAGTAAAACATGTAAAAGCAAGTGATACTCGTTCTTAATGAGGAGGAAAACAACAAAAACCTCAAATGAGGAGAACTCTTCACTAAATAATGTTTATAAAAATGGTGATTTAAGCAAGAATAAAATTTAGCGAAATGGGTATTAATGTGCACAACCGCACAATAAGCTACCTGGTCTAGGCGCCTTATGTGCGAAATAAATTCTAACTCACAGAGCAAAAAAGGCCAGTAGAATTGGCAAGAATTAATTAAGAACCCAGAGTGAACAATATAAGAAACACAAGAATACTCGATGTTTTAATTTCAAGGGTTTTAGACTCCCATTCCAAGCGAAAGCGAACCTTTGGAAAAACCATGTGTGAAACAGCAAAGCGAAAGTCTAACGAGGCAGAGCTAGGGCAAAGAAGGCACGGTGCAAGATTATTTTCAAGGGTGTGTGTGTGAGCTAGTTTGTCCAACTATGCATTAGTGAAAGCAAGGGGTAAGTATATATGTCTATGTGAATTTGTATGTGTATACAGATCTATATGTACATGTGAATCTTTAAATATACAATTTTTTGTCTCTCAAACATTGTTGTTACATTCATATCTCTCTCTCTCATTGGTTTGAAATTAATTAACTATTATTAATTAATTTGTATAGCACATGGTAGTAAATTTATAGGCCTACAATAAATTCAGTTGGAAACAATCTGGTTGGAACTTTAATGGATGGTCAAACAAACATTTGTTGGTTTTGATATAATGCTAAAACAGAAGTAATGTAAACTTCCTAGGGGTTACATTCATTTTCAAATATTAATCATATAGTATGGTGTAATTGTTGCTCTTGCAAAAAAAAATGTTGTAGGAAGGTGCTTACAAGTAATTTAAGATGAACAAGCATTTGTGAGCTCACACAAACATTTGTTAACTCATATGAGTTCCTGTGATCTTATTTTAGTGAACTTAGCATGCTTGTGCAAGCTTGTGTGAGACTGTGAGCTCATGACAGCTTGCACAAGTTTGCATGAGCTTGTAACTGATCCCAATCACATCATCACTGATGACTAGCTTGTCAAGAAGTGAGCCCTAACACTAATTTGTATTTACATGCAGGTTTTACATACATATTTCACTCTTAACTAGTCTCAGCACTAAAAATGCAAAACTACCCTGACAAGAGTTCTGGAAACCTTTTCACACCATCTTGGACACCATATCTGACATAAACTAGACTAGCACTCTCTGCTTAAGTGCTAAAATGTTTCCTTTCTTTTAACTGATGACCAAGCTAGACACGGCTGATAAATTGCTTTCCTGGCTTGACATAATGAGGAGCTGTAGAGTGATATGCGACTCTCTCCTATTTTGGTCCTGTACTTCCAACAATGCTTGCTTTAATAACAGCTTGTGAAAAGGAGTATGCTGTGATAGGTACTGAAGTTGATAAACACATTTTAACATTTATTACTCAGCTGGCATGCCACACTAACTTCTAATTTCACCCCATTCTAACAAACTTGTTTCTTAAACAAAGGGGGAGTATTAACAAGAATCCATCCTATAATATTTGTACATATCAAACCTCTAAATGTGTTTTCTTTTGGGAACATAACATCCCTGATAAATCTAGCCCTTGAACATTTATGGCACACTTGACATTCCAGGAAAGATTCCTGTGGCACATCACTCTTGATACCAAACTACTCAGATCTGGGAGGGGGGTATGGGTATAAAGTAGTACCTTTGTACACTATTTTCATTCTAGAAATCATACCACAGCTTATACTGTCAATAATCTGTTCATTTAACATTTGTTGTTCAATTGGCATTCCACTCACATGAAAGTTTTTCCTCGTACCCATCAGAGACTGAGTTCTGCACCTTCGAGTAAAATATGAAAGTGACAATTGATGCTCACTGTGGTGTGTAGTATCTCACTGTCAGGAGGCTTTTTTGTGGGCAGATACATCAGCAAGTAATGAAGAACAACTGTTGGGATATTCTGGCCATCCAGAGAGCTTTTTCATTTGTTTTGGGAGGGGGGGGAGGGGGGAGTTGTGGTGTTGTAATTCCAACCCAACTAGAGGAAGCAGGTACCAGCTAATGGGTAAATACTGAAAAGTGTGAAACTTTTGCTACACTCATAACAGCAAGATCTCTAAGGCTAACTGATCTTATGACCATTCTCCACACATACATTAACGTAATAAGGAACATCCAAAAACATCATGGTCTGCATTCGATACCTTCATTCTTATAGTCCTGTTTGTCTCTATTGTCCAGTCAAAGACAACAAATTTCAGACATTCATTTCATTTTTTTCATTTCATCATTTCACATGTTTACAGTTATACATGGAATGAATGGAAGCATACAGAAACACCTCTTTTCTTGAAAATTAGCACACGCATTACAAAGGAATAAAGTAACAATAATAAAATAGAAGCAATTACATGGACAGCGGCTGTTCAGTTACATTGCTCTGCCATTTCTTTTAGCTGTTAAGTGATCTAGGTGTATTTCTAAACCAAAACAGTCTTTCTTCTTTTTACAGTTTTGCTATACTTAACAAATCATACCCTACGACAGTCATATACATACTTTCTGAAGACTAGTTGCGTAGCAAAGTATGCAAGAAATAATCACAGCACTTGTACGGCCATAGTACCATAAATGTGTTTACCATGACAGGTGCATTGGAATCTCCTTAGGAATGCTTGCTCTAAGGCTATATTAACCATTGCCAAAGTGATTGTCTACTTTCCCAAGGAGTGTGATCAAAGAAACCAAAGATTTAAGTTTTCTCTCAGAAAACTGCACCTCTACTGAAGATGAATATGACCATGAATTTTACCACACAGTGTAATTGCAAGGTTTGAGTTATTTGTGCTGCAATGTCAGTTCAAAAACTCAATGTGAAGCTAGAGAAAACAGGGGTGACATCTACTCATATGACACCACACCTAATCAGTGAGGGTAACATCTACTCATATGACACCACACCTAAATAGTAAAATTTCATGTAGTGATATGAAGCTGTCAGCTGCATAGCTAATGTTGAAGTTGAATGTGTAGTGATCTCTTCAAAATCTGATTTATGTGATTTTCATTTCTATTATAAATGCATAACAGAAATAGGAATATTCAGGACATCCCTCACTCTCAGATACATTAGTTTTATCCTTTTCCTCTTTCCCTTTTTCAAATTGGTTGTTTCTTCATTTATCGATCCTTTTAAACACAGTATGCTGATCAAGGATGACTGGCAAAAAAGGTAGCATTCCACAATCATTTTGAATAAATACAATCTTTTTGTGATTTTATCATCTGAGCTCTTTGGCACATGACAATGAAACAAAAACAAAACTTGACAGAAAATCATAATGAAAGCCAAATCAATCCTGGCAAGCCATTCTGAAATTTCTTGAGAAGTGAAGATTTATAAATGGCTAATGTCATGAAAGTGTGGCTTGTCAGTGTTTAATTTCACCCTTAAAGATAGTAGTGCATGTCATCAGTTTCAGGCAGGATTTACATCAGTAATATATCTTTGTTTTTGGTCACAAGAAGAAGTTTGCATGATACAAGATTAACATTGAAACAACCAAGCACAGTAATCTTCATAATTGTGCTATAGTTTTAGTTAAGTAAGTTGAGTTTTATGTATTTGCAGTGTCCAAAGATTCATAACATTGTTTTTTTTTAACTCAAGAACACTTAATACAGAATCTCTCACTGATTCAGTACAAAAATCAAAGTCAGAACATTCCTACAACACACATTGCTACCACATGAATATTTGGTAGTGTGGTTGTCGAGGACATAATGTCACTCCTGATGTCACCTGATGTCACACTCAAACTTCTGACTTACAGTAACTTCTGTTGCGTCACTGATTGCTGGCATCTGCCACTAGGGCCTGGGATATCACCATGGTAACTGCTGCACAGTGCCCCATTTAAGTGGATTGTCATGCAAGCTTATAGCTTGATGCTAAACCATTACTAGCATGTTACACACTCCATTTAACTCAACGTCATTATCCATTGGAAATAAATCACCTTGGCAGATTTTAAAGCAAGATAATACATTGCCAGTAAAATGTTTGCAATCATTAATTCTCGACTCATGTCTCTTGTAAATGAATATTATCAGCATATTTGCCTGCCTTAATGGCAGATCCAATTCATTGGTTTATGGAAGCTGCACATGTGCGCAGTAATCATGATGAGTGCAATGCGGGATAGCAACTAGCATCTTTGATAACATTTTATCAATTCCTTTCCAATATCATATAGTATTTTTGTTGCAAGAATACTTTTCTGGTAGAAACTGTCTTCCATCTCTCTCTCCATATCTTAGTCTGGATTGTGGACTCATGCACCTTGGATACAATTTACAAGGAATAATACCGTCACCAGGCTCAAACAAATATATTACAGTTCTGGGCATTTTGCGAACACATCATTTCCAGAAGGTAGGACAACAAAATTCTGCAAGTATGACTTAGAAATAAATTCTAAGGCTTCTAGATTATAATTCCATACCTTTACAGCATAAATTGCAAACAGTTTATATGGTCTACAGATGGGTTATGGAATATTTACTTTTTGTCCAATGCACACTACCACAAGTATTCCTATTAACATGTAATCAAGTTTCCTAAGTCTATTCCTTTGCAGACTTTCAACCCTTCCTCCGTGGGTATGTCTTGGGTACATGTACCTCAGGTAAACCAGAATGCACAAATACACTGTGGTTTTGATAACTTCATAATGAGCATTTTCATGAATCTGATATATGGTGACTGATATTGTTTCATGTCTTAACATGCACAACTACATATTACAGCAATGCATTACCTACCCATTGCATATGAGATCTGTTTAGGCTTCCCTCCTCCAGATATCTTGTTTACAAGGTTTCCACAATTAGACTCCTGTTGACACCAAATGACCTCCACTAATATCAACAAGGTTCTTACACTCAATGTGATGCATCCATATACATATGAGATTTATCCAAGTTTCCTTCTTGAGATAACATGTTTACAAGGTTTTGTCAATTTGACCATTGCTGACCCCAAATGACCTTTCAACTCCACCAAAACAATAGGATTCTTCTACTCAACGTAGTACATCTGCATGACAAATATGAGATCTGCCCAAGCTTCCATCTTGAGATATCGTATTTACTAAGTTTCTACAATTTGACCACTGTTGATCCCAAAATGACCTTAGACTTCTACCAATAATAATAGGGCACTTCTACTCAATGTGGTACACTTACATAGTTAGTGTTGAATCTGTCAAAGCTTCCCCTTCTTGAGACATTGTGTTTACTAAGTTTTCACAGTTTGACCACTGTTGACACCCCATATGACCTTTGACCTCCCCAAAAAAACACTAGGATTCTTCCACTCAATGTGGCACACTTACATACTAAGTATGAGCTCTGTTTAAAGGCTGTAACGCATCACCCCAGACAGTTCAATTCTCCCAACCATCTACCTCTAGTCCTTCCCTCAGCCTGTCTTAAATTCCTCCACATGTGTAATCAAAACAATGGATCCCTGTGTACGCTGTGTAATACGAGCTGCACTGCATCTTTCGAATTTGCTGTCAATCTAAGAGTGCTGTAACTTAGAACCAGTTGAGAATTTTCCTTTCTGGGAGGTAAAAATATAGCTTAGGGTGATGCAATACAGCCTTTAAGCTTCCCTTCTTGAGATATCATGTCTACTAAGTTTATATAATTTGACCACTGTCGACCCCAAATGACCATTGACCTCCACCAAAATCAATAGGGTGTTTCTACTTAATGTGGTACACTTACATACTAAATATGAGATCTTTCCAAACTTCCCTTCTTGAGATATCATGTTTGCAAGTTAGGGCATTGCAGATATACATACATGCACATGCATACATGCACACAGACGCATGATTACAACGGTTTATACAATTATCATCGAAACCAAAACCTAAAGTAAGCAAACAACAATGGTTGTCAACTGACTGCCTAATCTCCCATATTTTGAGCAAATATTGAAAATAATCGAGTTTCACAAAAGGCAAAATTGAAGCCTAAAAATTCGGAATCACCTACCCCTAAATATATGTGACAATTTAGAATCTATTTTAACAATGAGCAAAATTTATATTGCTCCCATCACCTTAAAGCAACCAGGGAGGTGTTACTTAGATTGAGTCACAATACTTTGAAGGCTTGATGCTGCTAACCTCACACAGCAATCCGTCTTTTCTATAGTTCGAGACATTTCCATTAGGCTTATGCTGGATTAGATAGTAAATACAATGTGGTATTTGACATCTGCTGCAGTCACAGTAGGACAGGGAAGTTATCCCCACTGCCACAGCATTGATAGTCATTAGACAAATATACAAGTATTCTGCCTTTTGTCACTCTGTGTTGCATATGATAATATAGCACTTAGGTTGGGTTACATCTCTATGTTTCGACATCTCTTTGTTCCGACATCTCTATGTTCCGACAAATCGGCACCAAAGTACATTTTTTGTAGGAACATAGAGACGTCGGAATATAGAGACTTCATTTACGTGTCTATATTTCGACATATCTATATTCCGACAACTCTATATACCGACTTCTCTATGTTTCGACATCTCTATGCTTGGACAAAAAGTGTACTTTGCTGCCGATAAGAAGTGTACTTCGGCAAAGAATGTACATTAGCGCTTTGGCGCCTATGAAGAGTGTATTTTGGCCCACCCAAAAATTGTACTTCGGCGCCGTTAAAATGAACATTGGCGCCGATGAAAAGGATACTTTGGCGCCGATCATATCAATGTATTATGGCGCCGATTAAAGTGTACTTTGGAAACGATTCATATGTACTTTGGCGCCGGTGAAGAATATACTTTGACCCCCTAAAAGTGTACTTTGACGCCGACAACAACGTGTACTTTGACGTCGGTAGAAAATTATACTTTGGCGCCGTTAAAATGAACATTGGCGCTGATGAAAAGGATACTTTGGGGCCGATCACGTTAATGTATTATGGGGCCGATTCATACGTACTTTGGTGCCAAAGTACGTCTTTTTTTTCTTCGGCGACAATGTACATTTCCTTCGGCGACAATGTACATTTTCTTCGGCGCGAAAGTACTTTTGTCGGAATATAGAGACGTCGAAACATAGAGATGTCGGAATATTGAAACATCGAAATATAGGGTTGTCAGAACATACAGACGTCGAAATTAAGGGCTGTCGAAACATAGAGACATCGGAATACAGGGCTGTCGAAACATAGAGATGTCGGAACATAGGGATGTCCCCCTTAGGTTGTAGGTCAAAACATGAAAAAGAAAGGCTATTTCAAACAACTCCTTATCTATGTTGCCAAAACAATAGACTTCTGCATCCAGTCAGCACATTTGAATGTGACTCCTTGTTAAGAAAAAACCCTAAATGTACTCATTTATTTTAATTAAACAATTGTTTCAAGTTTTATGCCACCGGCCTGATCTGAAAGTGTTGACCGTAACACACCTGACATCAAAGTATTGTTCTGAGCAAGCTACTCATTTCAGGATTTGTTGACCTAAATTATGTTTCTCAGTGAATAACATCGAACTGGAACCACCAAATAAAGCAATATCTTTGAGCCAACTACCCAGCTTATCTTCATTTAATTTGATGGGTCTTAGAGTATTAAGACTACTCAAAGTTACTGTTGTAAGTACCACCTCAATCAGCAGAGCAACATTAGGTTGGGCAGTACTCATGTTGGTACCAGTATTTAGGGAATCGGTGCTACTCAGTACAAATTTAAATCATCAATTACTACTACCTTCGCTACCCTGTACCTTTACAAATCCGTCTGGTACTGACTTAATTTATCAGAACCAGAACCATTTCCAAAAACTGACAATTATTATCGTTGAAATGTGTTGCTGATTCTCACATTCCTAATCTCAAAATGGTCTGAGAATAAAATGCTGCCAACAAAGTAAATACTAAAAACCCTTAAAGACATCACTGTTTTGTTGTAGCCTAAATCCATTCTCTGAGTCTTACACAAACAACATCAGCTAAAAAATCTTAACATTAGGCCATTTCATATATGAAACTACAAGATTTGATGTAAACAAGATTGGTCTACAGGATACAACATGTACTTCAGGTTAACTGACTAAAATCCAAAACATCTGTTCCTGGTAATATTACACTGGTAAGAAAGATCCCTGGTATGCGTCCAGGAAATGTGTTTTTTTGGGGGGAGGGCGAAGGGGGCTGAACAGTCTAGAATTAATTTGGTAAGGTACACAATATTCAAAGAAATAGCAGTATCCTCGCAAACTGTAGTTCTTTAACATCACAGTAACTAAAAGCTAGCTATTCACACACCGATTAAGTCAAACACAATTGGCAGCATCCTCCCGCTGTATTAAAGGCAAAATAGTTATGCATATGTATGCATACGTACCCAATGTGTCCTCACTCTCAGCCTGGTGTCAGTCTCATTTATTTTTTCTATGACTCTTGAAGTCCCATAAGTCTTATCCTTGACTTTTTTTTATTTTATGAATGCCCTCAACTTGGAGGGCACAAAAAAAACGTAAGTTACGCAACTGGAGTTGCGACTTTGGACGCTCTAGTGGACTCACATATTTTTTTTTTTTTTGTCTCTCGGATCTCAGAGATATATACATTTCATTTAGCATCTATAGGTCTGTTTTGCCTCAGAAATTGCATGTCACAAACATTTCAATTTTCCAATCGGACTGAACATTTATATTTATTCACACATACACCATGCCCGGTAATTTCACATGAGAGTATTTGTGCTACTCTCCTGGAATTTTCATTTTCCACTTTCCATTATATTTGTATAAGGTTCTTTTTTGTGTGCTGTCTCCTACTACTTCTACCTTTGAAAATCCTCACGACACAATGAAGGTTACGATGTCCCTTTAAGTTTAAACAGGGCACCATTATTAAACAGGTGAGTCCTAATTTTATTTTGTAGGCAAACTAAATTGCCAAACTCTAAGCTACTGCAGTTTCAGTGAAAGGTGACAGGTGATTAAACATGGCCTACCTTTTTGAGAGGCCTATTAAGCGTGCCAGAATTTTACCAAATTAATTTATTACCACGAAAAAGCAGTATATTTATGTCAAACAGTTATAATGAGTTTTCAGATTTACTAGCTTAGAGAAGCACTTGCTCCTATGGGTAGATGGAAGAACTAAACCATGCAATGAATGTTAACTCAGACCAAATCCTTTTGTAATTACTCAAAACTACTGATTCCTAGTTATTTAGTATGACCTGCTCCAAAATTCCTAATATATATTAGAGCTTTTGCTCCTAAGACTTGAAGAGGATTGATAGAGTCTATTACAAATTCAGAGATAAGTTACAGCATTGTCGAAAATTCAGACTCAAAAGCAACGAACCTAAAATGAATGAAAAAAATATTAAAGGGAAAAAAGTAAATTAAGAGTCAAGACACAACACAACCAGATATGACATCTAATCCAGGTAAGAGCATTTCCATTTAATAAAATTTGGTTACCATGGTAACCTTCTTGACACTGATTCTCAAGTGGGAGATATCATTATCACATATCTAATAAATGATGATGCGGTGGAATGAAACACTAGTCTGTACAAAGAAACAACAAATCTACAGACCTACTGACACAAGACACCAGAAAAAATCAAAGAAGCACATGCAAGATTACTGGTTTTTCTTACATTTTGCATATTTTAGTGTAAAAATATATGGAATACCATTGAAATTGAAATTATGCAAATGAGACAGAATTGAAATATGATGCTTATACGATATGAGAATTTGCAGCCTGACCAAATGCACTTTTACTACTACTGGAAGTTAACACAGATGTGGTTTTGTGCTACTGATTCGATTGCTGATGTTTTTGTTACAACATCGCCTAATGTTGGATCTGGTCCAACATTTTTAGTATCAATCATCTTTGGATTGTCGCTCCTGAAACTTTTTCTTTTTTACAATGTAGTCTCTGAAGTGCTTTTTATCACAGGTCCAAATTCATCGCAATTTCACTGGAGTTAGAAAAAGAGCCCTTTTGAATGACGGAGTTCCCTCCCTTCGAGCATGCATTTATGAGGAATGTTTAGCTTTTCAGATGGAAAATAGTGCTTGTAGGACACCTCTTAATTCCTACACTGGTTCAGTTATTACTATGTCCCAAAGTGCAAATACACTTTCAGATAACTGAACATTGGGAAACATCAGTGAATGGAATTTGCTACTTTGCCAATCAGATGGTTTCCCAATAGTAGTAAACATCGGCCCACTTCAATGCCGGACGTGATTATCTGTTGATTCCTACTAATTACTAGTCAGCTACAGAAATTAATATTATTTTCAAGATTTATTTGGTCTATCCTTGAATGCCACCTTCAGAGAAGAAAGGACAATGGACTGTGAAATTTTAATGCAGATATAAACTCATTTCCATTCTTAGATCATTATTCTGAGGAATAATCTGTGGTATAGATATACCAACTGCACTCACCTGATGTCACAGACTAGGTATGCTACCATCACCAATATCTGTTTTAAACAATAACTTGTCAACAAGGCAACTCTCACAGTTTTAAGCAATAATGCCTTTAGAGTTGTGCACTCTGTGTGATGGCATTGATGATGAGTACTGTCACAATATCTCTAATGCATTTTGAGTATTGATAGTGAAATATGTTATTTCAGAATTATTCAGGTCATTCCATGTAGCTATGAAAAACAATGTAATGCATGTTAACAAGTGCAAAAAACAGCAATTGATCAGTTTCAAATGCTTCTTGGCCTTCCAAATTAGTCCACAATTCTTTAATTTAAAATTCAACTTTCACTTTGCTTCATGCTTATCTGAAATGGAACCATTATTTTAATAATGCTACACTTGTTGGAAATCATTTTCTTCCTCCCATAATATGGCATGGAAGTGGAACTTACATTACATTTAATATACAGGTCAATAATACTCCTCAAAGTTCAGATATTAGTAACTATTTATTTTGGAGAAAGTTCCATCTCTTTGCTCCCATTGTAACAATGGAGATGGGATGTTAGAATCCCTCTTTTCATAGTGCTGCTATGGTGGTTTTAATCAGTAACGATAAAATAAAGTTATTACCAACTTGATATTCAGTATCAGATTCAGTGTAAACATTTCAACTGCTTGGTTTTTAATCCAAAGTATATGTACTCCAGTAAATGTTTCCTTATTGCATACAAAATTGTAAGAACAGTACTTCCATTTACACTTTAGTAAATATTAGTGACAAATTTATCTTACAGTCAAAAAAGATTTATAAAAGAATACTAACAATTGTTTGAATTTGTTTAATGCTTACATTAAAGATTTCTATGTGACATGGCTATTTACATATACTTAAACTGAAGAAGTTTTCTTTAATAACATTTACGTGACACTGAAATTTTTTGAAATATATTCTTTACTCAAGTAGTCATGCAGTAGGAATTCAAAATGAACAAGCTCATAAAAAATTCCAATGAGGCATACATGGGAGTGAAAACTGTTAATAAGCCCCCAATATACTACTAGCATAGGAATATGTACCAGCTACTATGTAGCAGGCTGGTTCACACTGCCAATAACTTTGATTACTCTGTCAATAATTAGATAAGCTAGTGTGTTGTTATTTGCTTCACCCCTTAAGTGCAAATACTACACTAGGAATGCAATAAGTCATTTGCCATGTACTTTTAAGAGAGTATAAACTATGTCTTAGAAGCAGAATTAATCCACTAGCTTAGTACCTGTCCATTACATCACAGCATATGCTATAATATTAACTTCAAAGCAACTCAGACTTCTTTTGGTTTTGGCAGTAAAAAACAGTATTTCTTTTTGATAATGAATAGCTGGAATTAGCAGTTTCTTTGTTATTTCTTTTCACAAACTTGAGCTTCCCAAACAAAACTTTAAGCTAATGGGACATAAAGAAGTCATCCGTGGTATGCTATGTCTAATAGCCCGTAAAAGTGACTGGATCTATACATAGCGCATTTATACATTTACATCTGATGGCATTAACCCAAATTTAATACGCTTTGGCCTAGTTTCCTTTTGACATGGGTGATGATAGTTTGGAGAACAGAAGATGCTGACAAACAGTGAAAATGTTCCTAATTCCAAAATTTTTTGTAGTATGTTCACACATACTTGGAACGGATTCATAACTCTTACTGGTCCATTTCAGTCAGGTGAATGTGCATTATCCTTCTGAAAAAAACATGGTCAGTTTAAGAATTAAATTATCAGCAAATGAATACAATGAAAATGTAGATTGACAGTGCTTCGTCCTCTCGTATCTTACACAAAATGCTGGTGGTATCTCATGCACAAACATTGCTGATATGTTGTGATTTTTGTTGTCCTTCCCCAGCAATATAAACCCAAGTTTCTTTCCTTTTTGTCTTTTTAATCAAAATCTTGTCTTGTATTACCCAAATTTGGACCTGTGCATTGACTATGGGATAACGTACTCTTAGAGGTTAATGTTATTGCTGGATGCACTTGGCTGCACCCTCATGCATTCCTTGCCTAAAGTCCCCCCCCCCACCTCTCATTGGGCATTATCCTACAGGTAATGCCAAGTCAAGCATTGATTACCCTCTCATTAAAATATTTCATATGCAATATGTGAAATGTATACTCCATGTAAACAGACCTTGACAAACATTTTGCAGCCAGATTTGTGTATTAAACTTTCAAAAATTAAATAGTGAAAGGGAAGAGCAGGGGTTGGGAATGTGTTGAACAATCCATTAAGTGTATACAACCAATTACTGAACAGTGACCTAAGAGTGAGAGGGGAGTGGTGAAAGGTTCAGATGAAGATGAATTTACAAGTCTCGGTTCTCAAATGAGATCATTTAATCACCTTTTTCTATTTTTTCAAGGGAATGGCTAAAATTATTTGTGTAATTAGAATTGGCAGCTTGAACTGCTTGAACTTAGTTCCTTCTGTTTCTGTGCAAATAGGGGAGACATTGTTAGACAAGATGTGAGCTAAACTTTCATGCTAGTATGTAAGGTTGGTTGGTACCAGGAAAATCAGTACCAGTATTTGTAGCGTATCAGCACCAGAATTACTCAAAGTACCATTTCTGATCATGTGTTCAATGTTATAAAACAAAAGGATCTGGGCCTTGTTCAACATGATAAAAACAAGACCTTCTGTGCCCTATACTGTGTTAGTAATGCAGTAACTCTGCACATGTCGTCACATATCATTGACCAAAAAGACCATGAAATGGCACGGTAAAAAGTTTCGTGCAGCTTCAGCAGGGTCTGAGAGCAGTACTGTATATAGCAACCGGAATCGACCACCAACATTTTGCGGATGCAATCATGTGTCAACATACCCACTGGCCATTTGAAGCCTTGAAATGAAGTCAGGTGATCTGATTACTGTACCTTTACTTACAAATTATTTTGTCACATAAATCATTGGAAACTTGTCTTGTTCTGTTGTACTTTCTCCAGAAATACAGACAAATTTACTGTCATTGCCACTTATGCACACAAGCAACGTAAGTTTCATGGTACAAGCACACAACTGTATGTGCATTGTACAGTACTTCTGTCATTCCAAGCAAGCAAGTCACTGTACTATTTGAATGGGAAATTTTCACCTGTTGTTCGCCACCTCAGTTCCAAGCTGAGCAAGCTATTTATGTCCTGCCCTAAAGACCCAATGTAAAATGACTGACAGCCTTAAAGTGAATGATATTTTGTACAAGATAACAGATCAATTCATAGACTTTACTTCCCGCGAATTTTCGACAGCCAATCATGAGTTTAAAATGCCAGTGGCAGGCAGTACGATGTTCATAATTAGATGCAAGGCCAGGAACTTGCTTATGATCATGAATAGCTGAAATTCCCAATTCAGCTGATGAACTGATAGGAATGAAATTGTCATTATTAATGGCATCAATTCAGTGATGTAAAAGTGTCCCCGTTTGTCTCAATTCATAGCAGAATTAGAGCCGGAAATCTTCTCTTCCACAGAGTGTGCCTGCCTGCCTATTGTTGTAGTCAGGGTTGCCAGTTTTGCACTTTAAACGACTAAATAGGCCAATTTTTTTTTTCTTACTTGGGTTGGTAAAAATTAAAAGTGCACTCCAAACAGCATTTTGGTGTTTTGAGGTCTTATTGAAATAACTTATAAAACTCCCGCTTTATAACAAAATTTCAACATTTTTTTTTTTACTGCAGTGAATACATTTACTTTCAGGAGCCTTGAGGTTTTGTTTTATTTGAGACATTGATATGAAGGTTTTCAAATTGACCTGGAATTCATTTTGGTCCATTTTGATGTTGATATTGTTGTATATGGTGTACATTATGCACTACCACACTCAGGAGTCATACAAAATTCAGTTTCCTGTGTTTACCAGAGTTTATTAACTTTTTCTTTATTCCCTTCATTCAGTCAATGTAGACAATAGAACACATTAGAAACAGAAAGGGCAGACAGCGTTTAGTGGAAAGATTCCAAAATGCTACATGATTAGTCAATTCATGGGTAGCAACAATTTACATACGACAAATAATTTATGTCATTCTGATTGATCAACCCTGTCACTAAGACCTCATGATCTCTACCCTGGGAAGCGTGACTCCAGACACGCCAGGCCCGCACTGGCAATCTGGTTGTCAAACTGTGAACATCTCTCTTTCTCTCTCTCTGCATTTTGTAGGCCTGTGTCACCCTTTATACTCTCCGTTTTTCTTGTCAATGTCATGTACTAACTGTATTCCATCTTCCAATCGTCGATTTTCCTTACTCTATCTGATTTGTGTGTGCCAGTCAAATTATCAACAATAAATGAAACTGTAATCAACAGATCAAGTAAATCTCTGTAGACCTCCCTCTCTCTGTTTTCCTGTACTGTGGACTCTCCTGGTAACGTTATATACCTTAGCCGGATTCATACCACTGACCTAAATAAGAGCAGACTTGGCATCATGCTCGTTAAAGTTTATCGTACACAACAATATGTAACTATTAACGCTTCATTTGAAAAAACAAATTTTGGTTGATTTGTTGGAGATGGTACTGGTACCAAGAATTTCCCCTGGTACTGCAAAGTATTCAAAAGTACCTGTACTGTGAACATCAGTACTGACTTAGGTACTGGGATACCGCCAAACCCTACTAGTATGTGTAATGGGTATAACTGGGTGCTCTGTTGAGACAGAGAAGGAGCAAGTGTTGTTGAGACAGTGGAATCAGATCGATTGACCAATGTAATAAGGGATAGAATGCTTGACCATCAAGATTGTGTAATTTAGTCAGCATCTGGTAGGATTTTACACATTAGTGGGGTCACTTTGCTATCTATGGTGTAATGTTATTGAGTATATTCAGCTGTATTTGTACATAAGTTGCACTGCAAATCTCTGTTGAATTTTCTTACCCACTCATCTAGTGATGTGCAATATTTTTAGGTACTTCAGTTCATGCATGACTTATACAGCTGTATACTGCATTTCAGCAGCATAAGTTACAGCTGCTTGCCCCGGCCAGCTACACTTTGCTGCATTAGCTTTACCTTTAACACTATTGACTTTCTCTGCTGAGTTTAAACTGCATGTGCTGCATTTCAGCCGCTGGGCTTCAGCTGCATTTTTTTACAATCATCTGTTTTGTACTATGCTGACTGAGATGTTTGTAACTCATACTGCTGCCATGTTGTATAGAAGGCTGTCTTGTTAGTGTCAATAGTGTGCCAAAGCTGGTGTTTATGTCTTATCATTCTATTTGCTTTGCATGGTTATGGTTGTAACCTTAGAGACTGCAATTACATTTCCTAAACCTAATATGATCTATTAGTGTTCTCCTTGATTTTATCAGTGCCATCCAGCCATCTCTAAAGGCTCTCCTCCCCCATCCGGCCTTCATCACACGACCAGAGTTGGCAAGCATTACACACTGTTCTCTTATTTTCTCTTTACCAAATCATTCCAAAAAACTGATTTTGTGACCACTTATATTCAATTAATTTAAATTGGCACAGCACAAGTTTAATCATCAGAACCTGATGGTGTGCTTTACTCTGTGTCATTGCTACGGTGAACCACTTCTTCCGGTGTGGTCAGTTTTACTTTCTTCATACCCACCTCTGTATTGATCTTATGCTCCACTGTGTAGCTGTTGGCTACATTGTACTCATTTGTGTCATTGGAAGGATACTTGGAGATGGTTTAATTTAATTTGTGGCATTGTTTTTAATAACCCTAAGGGTCAGGTTTCTTTTGCAAACAAAGCTCATGCTATCAATCTTATGCAGGTCACTGTAGCTGCAGGCTATTGCACTCTGAGCTCTCTGAGAGAAAACAGAAGTACTAGTAAGGTTCACAGTACTACTACACAAATTTGAAAAGCAAAAGACTCTCACCAGTTAACTGTAGCTGCAGGTCCATTTTATGATACCACAGTATCCCTATATTGATAATGGGATTTTCAAAAGCAAATTGCCACAAAAAGCATCAAGAAAAGGACCAAACTAGCTCAATGTATTCAACTAGGGCAAACAGAGACCACTCTTGACAACAGTAGCTGAGGACTCCAGTTCAGTCACATAAGAGCTTCTTGAGAATGTAACAGATGGTATGTTACTAGGTTAATTATTACAATGGAAAGCTTACAATTTTTCCATGTCACTTCTCTTGTTCTTTTCACATGAAGTGGATTTCTTAATTTGTTTGCTACAGTTTTCTTTTGTGCAGGCATCAGTTGATCAGCTTTTTATGACATGCTTCAGTAAGCCCACATGTCTCTATTAGCACCATTGACTGATAAAACAGAATGCAGAATTAAATTATAGAATTGTCCACATTTGACGTGACACTATCATCATGTGAAAGTTGTTATTGTCTGAATACTGTACCATTCCAAGGTTACTCTTTACATAGTTTGCTGTGTATTGTTTGTAATTTGAGTTATTTAGACCTCAGTAACAGACCAACATGCCAAAATTGAGCCTTGACAGAAAGGACATTTCTCATTCTAGCAGTCTCACTGGGTTATGTAATAGCCTGCATTGTAATCTGAGGCCCCGCCTCCCATTGGTGGTTATGCCTACGTTTTAATAAGGAAAAGAAACCTTACAACATTGTAAATATAATGTTTGTTTGGTCTTATGCCATTTGCAATAATACAATTAATAAAAACATGAAACTACGTACGTTCAGAAAGGCCACATGTAAGAAATCTGAACACCCTTGATGTAAGGGTGCTAAACTATCACAATGGCCGTGCTCCCAACGCTCATTAATATTAATTAAGTTCATCAACTTTTGGGGTTCCGTGAAAGGAATGTTTGGTTATTCCCAGGGGGTCTTCAAGGAGTTAGTCACGTAGGGGCGACAGCCACAGAAGCACTTTGGCTACAATGCAATGAGTGCGGAAACATAAATTATGATAATGTTCTCTGCAAGTGTATTGTTACCTAAACTTGACAATGTGTAGCAGGGAAAAATTAACTACAGACCTCATGGTTCCTTCATGACATGAATACATTTTTGGTATGAGTCTTGTTAAAATTCCACATGAAACCGCTCACTAAATCCCCCTTCCCCCCAAAAAAAAATTGTCATGGAAAAATTTGTGTTGCAGCTCCTTCATGGATTTCACACAGGTTCCTTACCTCAGTTCATCGGTTAGCATGCCACATGGAATTGTTCATGTCGAGCAGGCTACGAAAAAGTGCAGGAAATTATTAGTGCAGTACAGTATATCATCAACTGAACTTTTACATAAAAGAACACATAATGATGTACACTGCACAAATTCCAGAAAATTAAAAAAATTCCTTAAATTGGGAGATCTGTTTTCCTCAAGAGCAAACAGACACTTAAAATGATTTTTCACTTTAATGGTTGTCAAAATGTTAATTGTCACAAGATGAATGATTTGTTAAACTGCTGACAAGTTTACTATGGTAATTAAACATTCCTATTATCCTTATTATTCCTTACACAATCCAATTAATCTCGTAAGTAGACGAGAAGGAGAGAATAAAATCATTGATGAAAGGAATAGGTTTTGTTGAAAGCTCTTGATATAGTTCAATCAGATGACATGTGTTTGTCCAATAAAACAGAATTTTCATTAACCTCTGTAATGGTTTGGAATCGATTCTTCCATCCTTGTTCAAATACATTACCACCACCACGACTAAAGTTGTGTTATTTAATGCAAAAGATTGGCTAATGCATTTAGGATTATACTGCGGACAAGATAAAAATACTTCTCAAAGAAAAATCAATATCTTGGAACAAAGATTTAACTAAAATTTATTTAGAAGCTTTATTCATGAGTTTCAAAAGCGGTTCAAAGTTTCTACCAAACACTAGTGGTTGAATTTCAAGTATGCATGATGCAACTGCCCCTGGTGATTGTCAACTATGGTTGGAAAAAAAATATTATTGAAGGTAGATTTCAGTTTGGGAGAAGCAATTGAAGGATATTCACTTTTTTTTTTTCATTTTTTTTAATTACCACTCAAGATCTATACATATGATAGTTAACACAAGAAGGAAAAAAAATCACCATGTTTAATGTTTTCATCTATTACTTGGCAATATTAAGAAGTAGATCTGAATTTAAGTCTATTTAGATCTGAGAATGAGGGGAAAAATAAGACTCCAAAATTCATGTCCTTTCAAAATATGAAACATATCTTGTAATGTTTGTGCTTTATCAACATGTTACTGTTATGTTGCACGCACGTCTTGTAATGAAGAGGCAGTAACTCAGGAAAGAAGACACAAGACTCAAAGTAGTATGTTGACTATTACTAAGAAAGTTTAATAATCCATCCTCCTTCAATCGTAACCAGATGGTAACTCCCTGTCTTGGTAAGTGACTCTGTCTTTAATATTCCAAGTTCATATAAAGGTAGGTCATACGTCACATCAACAAGTACCAGGTAGGTCAGAAGTTCAAGATGACAAGTCAGAAGTTCAAGATGACCTTGTGGTGACCAATTTAATATTGCCTTACAAATATAACATATTGGATGACAAGTGACAAAGTACAGAGATGCTACTGGTGAAAACCATTTAATAAAAAACATCAATACATCACAGTTACGGTCATAGCTACGGCAGCCAAACATCGAATTACCATATAGTAACCTCAAATGACCTTTGACATTCATGACAAGCATCACTTCTCCCGCAAACTCACCAACTTTGGATTACTAACATGTTACATGGTGAAGTTAAAGAAATTAGTGCTTACATTCGAAGGAAGTCACTCATCACCATCCTACATTTTTGGCTAGCTGCAAGCAAAATTGGTTCTGCTCTTTGATTGACAACAAATGTTAAAGATACAGCATAGCTCTCACATTACACAGCATACAGTACACATGCACAGAGTGTCCCATGGGAGATGCCCCTCTAGCATCTCTCTCTTCAGATTACACACGTGACCCTTGCACGCTCACTAGGATTTACAGCACTTAAAGTGCTTACGTGCGTAGGCAAAAAGTAAAAACATTGAAATTTCATCTCCAAAAGTTTGGTAAGGCTTAAAATTACACCATTCAGACAATCTGGGAAAATGAACAGGGTTCAGTTGGTTAATTTTGCCATATGACTTCAAATTCTTCTAACATAAGGACAAAAAGTGTAGAATACTATAATGTAGTGGTTGACAGTTTTCATTCAAATCAACGGTGTGCTTCTTTGAGCCAGCCAATAGGAAGTGTACTAGTATTGAATATTCAGTTAACAACTCAGGATCACTGACGCCGCGGGCAAGGTTGTGTTCAGTTCGTAGGTCATTTGTAAATATGGTGTTTCCTTCCACCAAATACTACAATTCCCGATACCTACCAAGGAGTGACGACTTGAGTAGTATGTGTTTGATACACTAGTGAGACCTGTACTGTTGCATATTCATTATGTAGGCAGTTATAGTAAGAACCATTAATTTTCAAATTTGATTTCTACTTTTTACTGTTGTTATGCCAATCCGGTTGCTTTTCGAAATAGTTACTGTCATTTTCCTTCATTGAAAGACATAGTCCCTTCACGCACAACCTCGTGTGTACATTTAAAAGTAAAGAAAAAGTTAAGATCAAACATAATCTTATCTTTTTGGTTTTTCAGTACACACACAATCACTTTAAAAGCAAGATCGTGTTTTCACAAAAAGAAGTTCTAGGCAGGATGTGGGAGGGGCTAGAAGTGATTGGGAGAATTGGAACTGCCTGGGGCATGAAGTCATCAAATTCCTGATGTCCATTAATGACATATATGATGTATGATGCAGAGATTTCTCACGGTTCAAGGACCTTTTACTTCTTCGAATATTGTGATTATCAGACTTTGCAGCTGGGTTAACTTGAAACCTTCCAAATCCTCAAAAATATGACAAACACATCACCTTCAAGTCCAGTGGTGATGTGGCTGGGGAGGGACGGGGACCAGAGGCCATGGCTTCCCAAATGTGGATTCTTTAGGGAACGCTGCATGAGTGAAAGAACACCTGTGGAGTCCTGGAAAGGCATGATCTGGGGATACTTGTAACATTTTCTGGTATGCTCCACTTCTTAGCCTACCCATAGTTTTAGCTGTCATCAGGTGAGAATGTGCCCTTTAGTTCCATTGCCGTTCCACGTTTGAAGGACAAATTCTTTCCTTAGTCAGTGACGTGTTACGTAACCACTACCTCTGCGATGCTCACAGAATTTTTCAGCCACACACCAAAAAGTGGCACTATTTTTGCATGTTATTGGATAAAGGATACCAAGATAGTGTTTGATGGCTCATTTACACTTGATTATGTGGTTGAATTTTTCAATTTGGTGCATAATTCGTCAAAATACTTACTTCCAGATGCCAAATCCTTACAAAAATCATTTAAGGTTTGCTGTTCCCTAAGTGTGCATCCTCCTTACAAAATATCTCCTACCACAAATTTGTTTTGGCGCGAAGCGTTGCTGCAGCAGTTAAGTTGTACACTGTGTAGTGCCTGTGCAGTGCAATTAGGACTAGACTGTATGCTGTGTAACGTTGTTGGAGTAGAGAAGTTTGTACGCCACGTAGGTAACACAAACTTAAGGTGTGATCGATGTAACTTTGGGTGTTAATTTATAGTGTGATGTTAAGGTTGAAATTATGAAGTTAAATCCATAAAACGTATGTAGTAAGGTATAAAAATATAACATCAGTATATACATGTCTGAAAAGCCTGTCATTGAAATCTCATGTTTAATGGGGTACAAGAACATATATTTATTTGGAAATTCACGGTAATGGTACAGTCCGAATGGAGCTAATGATATTGACGATACTGCAGAGGGGTAGGAAGTTTGTGAGAAGAACACATTTAAAAACGAAAGAAGACTGTGATAGTTTGTTAAATTGCTTCTTAACCAACCAAATTCGTTTGAAAGATCAATTCAATGGTAAATCGCCGTTAGATTTCGTATCTGGACATATTTTACTGTAACTTTCACTTTTGTGTCTTATCTTGTAAAAAGGAGGCTAGTCAGCCATTGGAGAGCGGTATTGAATTTCTTTCGAACGATGCGGTTGCCTTGATATGTGCCTGGGGCAACGAAAACCGGAATGGTAGTGCGATTAAAGGGCACTTTTTCACATGTGTAATCATGTAAGTGATTGTGGGCACCACTTAAAGGCTGTAATGCATCACCCCAGACAGTTTCAATTCTCCCAACCACCTACCTCTAGTCCCTCCCTCAGCCTGTCTTACATTCCTCCACATGTGTAATCAAAACAATGGATCCCTGTGTACGCTGTGTAATACGAGCTGCTCTGCATCTTTCTAATTTGCTGGCAATCTAAGAGCACTGTAACTTAGAACCAGTTGAGAATTTTCCTTTCAGGGAGGTAAAAATATAGCTTAGGGTGATGCAATACAGCCTTTAAGCATCCCTCTCCCAGGAAGGATGTACCCCTGCAGTTACTGACCAAGTTTCAACTTTTCCTTTATAAATTCTGAAATAAACTTTTTGAAATAAACATACTAGAAATATACTCATTATAGTAGAAGTGTACTCATAGCACACACTTTGCTTTGGCCTTTCAATGGGAACATGACACAACTTCCTTGAGCAATCGTAGAGGGTGCACTGTAAGAATATGCACTAACAACATATTTCCTTCATAAACAGCCTGTTTAAAATGGCAGAGTGCCCTCTATATGAAAATCATCTTATTAAGATGTCCATAGTAACACCGATGTTTAAATTTTTAAAAGAAATTAGCTCTCATAAAATATTCTGATAAATACTGCAGTTGAGCAGATTTGACTTTGTCCAAGACCAACATAATTTCATGATATGTACTGATTATCATACATTCATTTGGTGGTGTTTTTTAATTCCAGCAACAATGGCTGCTCGTGCTGAGCAGTGAACAAAACCATATAACTATTTTGTAACATCAGTGGACCAATTTTGATTTTTCAACTGGAAAAAAGAAAATTATGTAAGTCCGTATGACAATCCTACAAAGGGACAATTTGCATTGATCAACTACACATGAGCAATTTTATGACTCCTTGTCATGCACTTATTGATGAAAATCAAATATGCCCTCCTACTTGCCTATAGTTACCTTTGACATACCAACAAAACTCAAACTTTTTATGGAATCATCTGTTGATTACTGAACAAGTCTGATGAAACTAATACAACAACAAAACCACTGAAGAGAAGGCAACCATTCCATGACTTCACAGTTTGATATCTCTTTGACCTTGCATGGTGACTTCGTTCTCTTTTATTAAATTATTGTAAACCGTTTGTTGTAACCGACAAGGAAATGATCAAAGAACATGTAGCCGAGTTGTTAAATGCTACACTAAACTGACACAAAGATCAGATTACGTTGGGGTGCCCATAGCCGTTGAGATCTACTGAACCATAGGATAAGGGACTCAAACGATGACTGATCTTAAATACAACAAAAAAGCACCATATGACCAACTAGGTTTTTGTTTTTCTCTTTCCATCTTGTCCACTTCTAACTTTTTTTCTCAATTTTTTGTGAGTCTTCTGACAGTTTCCTAAATTTGTTTAAGCCACAGACAATGACAGAGCAAATATCAAAACATACTTTGTCAACTCTTCAATTTTAAACAGCACCCTCTTTTGGGGTTTGTTCTTTATGTCAGTATCTAATCTCTTTAGTTTCCAGACTCTCAGGACAGTGTAGGTGTAAAGTTTATGAAAGAATCCATTAATGTTTTCTGCCTCAGGAAACTAAACGGATTATTCACATTTAAAGAGGAGTCAGAGAGGTTTTCAAATGTTCCTATCACATCTCTGTTTCATTCTCTTTACAGGCAACATGACTTTACATGAAGGACTTCTTATTCAACGGATATCTCTGAACCTTTCAGTTAGTCATCAGCACCTTTGACATTCATTCCACAAAAATTTTGACATTTGGAAAAGAAACAGGAAGGTAAAGTTTCCCTCAAAGATCTGCAAAGACTTTCAGGCCTCTCAGTGTTCCTGAAAGTTACTTGTGAAATATTGATAGAATGTTTAATAAGTGAAACCAAGGAGAAAATTGGTAAAGAAGACACATGTCTTTGTAGTAATCACATATTATCTGAAGGACACTTTGTGCTCTATTTATATAAAAAAAAAAAAACACTGAATATCAGTTTATATTGGTTGGAGCTCTCAAATGCATTTGAAGCTAAAGTCATCTGTTTGCTACAGGAGGCCTACTGCAACGAATCATTGATTTCATATGTAAAGAAAAGTGTTGCGACCTTGATCAGAAAATTGTAGTGGAAGCCAAACGATGGCTGAGTGCAATGTTGGATCTCAAAGTGCTTAAAATTGTTTTAATTCTTCAGAGGTGCAATAAACACAATCACCCAGCCAGTTTGTCAAGTGATGGACTGTATACCACATTATTATAATGTGCACTGTACACCACATTATCATAATGTGGACATTACACCACATTATTATTATTATTACATGGACATTACACCACATTATTATGTGCTCAAATTTGTAAGTGCTCACTACTTTACAACAACACTAACAACTCTCAGTCATGCAGACAATGAGGGGCACTACTATTCAACTATGATCTGATTCTGTCTGCCCATATGGTAATCTAACCAAACTGTCTTGAAATGTAGAAACAGAGCTTCTACGATCCACAGGTCACCACGACCATTGTGTTGTACTATAGTTAATTCATACCTTCAGGTGGTGTTTTGTAAAAACGTTGGAGACAATTCTGTGTAAATGGAATGTAACTCTCTCTGCATAGGGTATATGTAAATCACTAATCACTATTTCAGATTATCATTAAGTTATCCTCGATATTAATCCTAGAGGGTTTAATTAAATGCTTCTTGTTGCAAATGATGCTCTTTACTGTAAACACAACCTTTTCATCACTAGTGAGTGTTCTTAGCATGCCAATATTCATTCTGCATATATTCCTTGTTTTCAAGGGTATTAGACTGTATTAGAAAACTCCTCCAAGAATGCATATCCATTTGGCATTTTGTGGGTGTATACCTATGAGTTTCTGAGCATAAATTACAATTTACAGTCAGATTCAATTCAGTTGTAATTGGGTATGATTCAAGGATGACAGTACTGTGTAGCTACATGAGTTTTGCATATTTTGACATTACAGAGCCCACTACTAACATAGAGCCCTGTTTATTAATTCTTTCACAGATCTATGTCATGGATCGTGATGATGATTCTCAGGGAAAAGTCAAGCAGGCAAGTTCTGGCCACACTGGCCAGCAATAGCTAGCTGCAGCTGGCACTTGGTGGCTGGTACAGTATGCAAAGCAAATCACCAGACTTCCAGTGGCATGAAATGGAATAAATAGACAATGTATGAAAATTTATTGAAATATATATTATCACCATATGAAAACCCCCTACATTTTCATCTGTCCATTCGATGCAAAGGAAGGTATTCATAATCCGAAATCATCACTGATATTCCAGCAACACTTTCCGAAATGTACCCCCTCCCCTTAGGCCCCTCTCCCAGGACGACATTCAAACTAAACTGATAAGGCAACAGAGCCACCATTCAGAAGGCTCTAGCTAGATCCCTGGATAAAAGTAATCTCCTCACTGCTGATGCCCTAAGACTCATTACTACTACTCTGGTGCAACCCTTCTCCATCTCCCGCCCTTTTTCCGCATTTGGAGAGAGCTCTTGCTCGGGAAGATGTGGACTGAAAAAAATGTAATGAAACACATACTACACAGTTCAACTTGGTCATACAAGGAAATTTACAATTGGCCAGAAATTGTAAAATTCTCATTGCATGAGCCACAAAGGTGAAAGCGTGAGGTAATGTAATGTACACAGCTGACACCATACACAGCAAAGTTGAGAAATAAAACATGTGTCGATAAGTGGATGTCTCCTAATCAATTGAAATGCAGAGTACTGCTGACCATCCACCAATTGCAAAGAATCTTTCACACAACAGCAAACTCAATGACTGTAGTGTCCTTTGATGAGGGTAACTTCATGTATTAATCTAATATGACTTTTGTTTTTGTAGATCCAATAACCATTTTAATCTACAGGTATTTTTTTACGTAATGGACTCTTCACATTATGGTTCAGTCCATTTCCAAGGAAGCTTCTATGAATCACTTTAATATTCTGACTTGCACGATTTGCTACATGGCCATAAGTTTACCATATTTCAATGTATATGTCCAATTGCAAAATTTTAGAATGAAATGCAAACTGTTGGTTGCATAGTTAACTGCTCTTGAAAGTTTGACAATGAAACCTACTTTCTTTGTGAGAACTATAAAGTTTCAAACAAAACAATCAGTTTGACTACACTGAAGGCTGCTGATTGATCACTACATACAGTATCTTGAAATGAGTGATCGTTCCTGTGAGTGATTAAGAGAAACACCAAGCCAATCAAATTTCTTTTTCCCCGATTGTGATATTTTGTCTAGTATCATCCCATGCAGTATTTAGAAAACATGAATTTGAAATAAGAATTCTTCATCTCTTCTAACAGCAGCTTGTATGGCAGACATTTAGTATGAGTTATCTTGACCACACTGAACACAGAAGACTATACTTACAGTACAAATTAAATTTAATATTGACACACAAATGTTGAACCAGTAGCACAGCACAATTAACAAGAGCTGTGACTTGATGACCAATATCGGCTTGACTGACTGGTGAAAGGATTACTCTGTTGAGAAAGATTGTACAACAGAGTGTGACAGTTGCCTATTAGCCAACAGTATGATACTTATATGCCATAGCCATATATACAATCAATCAAGACCATCACAGTTACATATAGTGATAAGCACAAGGTTCATCCAACCACCCTCTCCAGCTCTGATTATTTATTGCAGAATAGCTACCAAACATACACCAAGCTACTATATGTGTATGTAATTACATTGACAGGCTAGAATGTTAAAAGATAACGACACAATTTTACTGTCCCTGTGGCAACAATTACTCTTTTGGGTTGAAATTTACTGTCTGACAAGTTTTACTGTGAAATACATATTGTTTTGATAAAATCCACATTTTCAGTCCAAAAATGAAATTTATGCAAGTTTTCAGTCTGACTGAAAGTGATTAAATGCAAGGTATGAGTCATCATATCACAATCATTTTATGACAACAACAAAATGATACATTAAGATAGTACTGCAACTGATGAATGTTCACTTCAGTGCAAATTTATGAAAAAGTAAATATTTTCATGAGTTGAAAGTTTGAAGAAGCCTGTTCAATGAAACTTCTAAAATTTTCAAATCATTAAATATTTATACTATTCCACAAATGGACAGCACTCATTACTTGTTGCATAGGCATGCTTAAGTGTATCATTGCCTACATGATTACAAAACACTAAATGCGTTAATTCTGCTTCAGTCTTATTTCAAATTTTATCTTCACACTGAAAACTCATTTTTCAGACTAAAAATGTGTATTTTAGTTTTCAGACTGAAGAAGTGTCAGACTGAAAATTTGCCAGACAGAAAAGTCATTTTTTCTTTTCAGACTGCAGTGCTAAAATGTACTGTACCCACTCCTTTTATACTCTATCAACATTTGTAATTCCTTCAGGCTTCTGATCAAGAAGATTTCAATCTGATAATGTGGCAGATAAGTGGATGTAGTAGATGATAAAGTTTATCGTTGATTGAATATTAGCTTTGAAAATCCCCTGAAGCTAGACAGATGCAGCACAACACAACCACTGCTCGCACACCTGACATTCCACACGGGGATACCTTTCCTTGAATTCACTGTACTACCCAATCTCGATGTAATTTTACTAACAAAACAGCTATCCTGTTTCATTTCAAGTGGTGTATTATTCACTGTGAAGTGCTGAAAGTACGAGCATCATGACCAAAACAAATGCAGCATAATGAAACCACTGAATCTCAAAATTAAGTGTAAACCGGCCTAGATTTACTCACCTTCCAACTTCGTTAATACTGGATCAGAAACGACAGAGCACTGTATGCACTGATGCTTTTTCATGCCTTCGTTTATGCCCCATTCTTTGAACATATTAAGAATGACAGTAAATCAAACTTTTCTGAGAAAAAAATATTTCATGTAAGAGATCAGGGTTGGGTGATTAAATTCACAGACACATTTAAAATCAAGTGCACTGCTGTCAGTGAATAAATATATGTAATCCATAAATATGTCCACATATATAACTAATGCTTCGACATGCTTAGACATGTGTCAAATGGTATAAAGCACAGCGTCACACTGCCTGCAGAAATGGTTACAGCAGGCTACTGCTTTTTAAGGATTAAAAGGAGTAAGCAGTCACCCAACATTCTGAAGCATCAGTTAATCTTACAAATCTCCTCTTTTAAACCTTAAACGAATCTTTCATTGTGTTTTTAACTATTGCATATTCAAGATGAACAAGTAATTTCCATAAATTTAGCAATCCAGTGATAAAAACTCCATAACTCTATTGGTTTAGGTATTCGGTAACACCCGACTTACCTGTCTCCCACTCTACTATCGCACTGGCCTCGCCCCAGTGCTAGAACCGGCAGAAAAATTGCACCGAGCGCCCTCTGTGGCCTGGCCTCTCGAACTAGACCCCAATCAGCAATCGTCCTCTTTGGTTCCCTGCCGACTGAGGGAGAGTCCGAGAGGAAGAACAAGACTGACCAGGTAGGTGGCCCTCACCCCACCCGGTCACCAATGACCAAGAGGGGGAAGGGCCAACCAGCCAGGCAGTCCCCACAGAGGGCGTGACTGCCCCTACAGAGAAAAAGGGGTTAACATGTATGTGGTTAAAGTAATATTCAAGTGACTATTAAATTATACACAAACATACAACCCTACTTCCATGCGCAAAACTAACTAGTATTACTGTTACCCTAAAAGGAACAAAAATGGAGCAAGATCTCACCATCTCAAGAGGGGGCCTCTTGGTTGAGTTGGCCTGGATCCCCCTCGTTTCCTGCACTGCAAGGCTGATGTCCAAAGGAGTAGAAGGATCCTGAGGTGTACCAAAACGTCGAGCATCCCCCTTTGTTAGGAAAGCACGACCGAGAGGAGAGAGGCAGGCTTCTTCTATAGCCCCCTGATTAGCATGCGTGACTGGTCAACCTCCCCCGGAAGCGTGCGGGGCAGGAGGCGGGACGTAGTGTGGGAGACAGGTAAGTCGGGTGTTACCGAATACCCAAACCAATAGAGTTTTGGAGTATTCACTACACCCCCTTCCTTACCTGTCTCCCACACTACTATCGCACAGAATAGCACCGTCACTGCGGTGGGAGGAACGATGCCCGGGGCCTGGGCACCATCCCTCCCAGCACAGCACGGCCAAAAGATGCGTCTGCTGCCAATGTGTCTGACAGATAACGGGATACGAAGGTGGAGGGGGTTTTCCAAGCTCCAGCCTTCAGAATATCTGACACATTTGCGCCTGCAAAAAGAGCCCGAGAGGTGGCCAGTCTGCGGATATCATGAGCACAGGGGTGTGAGAGTGCATGTGGTGAGGGAGTACGTGCTGTGAATTCAACTAACCACCTTGAAATTGTTGTCTTAGATGCTGGGGTGTGTGGACGTCTAGGAAGAATGAACGGTCTTTCTGACGTGTCGAAGATTCTCAGTTCTGTGCAAATACCACTTGAGCGCTCGCACTGGACACCAAACCTTATCCTCTGTGATGGAGGATCCCGAGGACATTGTGGGTATAAAAAGATCCCCTGGCACAAAGTCCAGTCTGATTCTTTGGAAGGAAATCTAAATCGGGCACCAGCCGTACACCATGTGGTTCAAAGCGAATATGACCTGGTTTGGTTGTAAGCGCTTGAATACAACTCCTTCGTCGGGACGTAACTGCTGCGACAAGGAATAAAGTCCTAACCGTGAGATGTTCCAGAGAAGCCTTATGTAAGGGCTCGTAAGGGGCATCCGCTAGTGCCCTCAGTACTGCATTCATGGACCACGATCGTCCCAAAACCCGCCGAATGGGTCTCTGGATGGACATCCCTTTAATGAGTTGGGCTAGAGCTGCATTGTCCCCAACCGAGGAACCATCTTCAAAGCCCTGGTGAACTGCCGATATAAACTGCAGAACGGTAGTTCCGAATTGTGTTAACCTGAAGTCCCTCATCAAAGAGGGTGGTAAGAAAATCAGCTACAACTGGTAAAGGGGAAGAACTGAGATTGACATTTTTGTCGATGCACCAGGTGTTGAATTTGGCCAATCTCGAATCGTAAGTCGCCACTGTTGAGGTACACCCGCTACCGGAGGCCAACTGTGCCACCCGGAGAGAAAGGCCTTTCTGTCTGAGTCCAAGCCTGATATTTTCCACGCAACCAGATGCAGGGACTTGGGATCCTGATGATGCAGAGGTCCCTGCATGAGTAGATCCCTCCCCACTGGGAGTCGCCTGGGTAGGTCTATGAGAAGGTCTGATAATGTCCTGAACCATGGTTATCTGGGCCAGAACGGGGCTATCAAAAGAAGTTTGCAATTGCCCGTTGACTTGACTTTGGAAATGACCCTGGGAATGAGACTCAGAGGGGGGAACGCATAAGCATCCAGACCTTGCCAGCTGATGGATATGGCATCTGTTGCCCATGCTCCGTCCTCCTGAAATCTCGAGCAATACGTCGGTAGTTTGGCGTTCTTGGCCGAGGCAAAGAGGTCTATGTTGGGGCGCCCGCAGTGATTGAAGAGAGCTTGCACACACGATTCCATCAGCTCCCACTCCGTCGTCGCCAGCCTCCCTCGGGAGAGAGCGTCGGCTACCAGGTTGGTCACTCCTGGTATGTGGGTCGCCCTAAGGGCAATCTTGAGGTCGTCGCACCATTTCAGAACCTGCCATGCTAAGGCATTGAGGGTCCGTGAGTGGGTCCCCCCTTCCCGATTGACATAGGCTACTACTGTTGTGTTGTCGGTCTTTACCAAAACTGTCTTTCCCCGCAAGTCTAGGCGGAAGGCCTTCAGGGATTCCCAGACTGCATACAGTTCTAGCACGTTGATGTGCAACCCCCGAAAGTGTGGCGGCGAAACCCCAAAACCTGACGGGTCCCCCACGCGCCCCCCAACCCATAAGGGAGGCGTCCGTTGACACGGTCTCCTCCACTGGTGGTAAAACGAAGGGGATGCCCCTCATCGTATTGCTGCGATCTAGCCACCAGGTCAGGTGACTCCGAATGTGAGCAGGCACCGGCACTAGGACATCCAGACTGTCCTCCGATGGGGTGAAGTGCTAGAGTAAGTGTAGTTGGAGGGGTCTCATTCTGAGGCGACAACGGGGGACAAGGTCTATGAGGCTGGCTTGCATGCCGAGAACCTTCAGCCAAGTTGCAGCTGTTGCCGAGGTCAGAAGCAAGAGGCTGGAGATTTCTAGTTCGAGGCTGGTCAGGCGCTCCATGGTCGGAAAAGCCTCTTGAGTTATCAGGTCTAAGGATGCCCCTAGAAAGGTTATTTTCTGTGCAGGGGTAAGACTGGACTTTTCCCAGTTTATCAGCCAACCTAAGCGGGTGAGTGCATTGATGACAAAATTTAGGTCTGCTATACACTGCTCTTTTGTGGGGGAAACTATTAACCAATCGTCTAAGTAGGCCCACAATAGAACCCCCTCCCGTCTCAGAAATGATGCTACGGCTCTTGAGACTCTCGTAAAGACCCGTGGCGCTGTCGCCAGACCGAAAGGGAGTGCGGTAAACACGTACTCCTTCCCTTCGACTTGAACGCTAGAAATCGCCTGTGATCTTTCGCGACGGCGATATGCAAATATGCATCTCGCAAGTCCACGGACACCGCCCATGTGTTCCCTGGAAGAAGTGGAAGAACTATCCCCAGATGTTCCATTCTGAACTTTTGTGGAGCGATATACACGCTATTGAGTGGTTTTAAATTTAGTATTGGCCGCCACTTGTCCAGTTTCTTGGGGGCAAGGAAAAATGATGACAGGAAGAGTGGCCCCTCTCTTCCTGTGGCTGGAGACACTGCCTTTTTTGCCAGCAGAGCCTTCAATTCTGCCTCTAAGGCTACCCTTTTTGCCAAATCTTTTGGTACCGGGGTACTTCTCCCCCACCCCCCTGGGGTGGCGGCCTTACAAACTCCACCCTATAACCATTCTCCACTGTGTCTAGGACCCAAGAGTCTGCCTGAGTTGATTTCCACTCTTCGACAAACCCCTGAATTCTCCCCCTCGCCTCCAGTATCCCGGCGGAGGTGAGGTGGGCACTCCTAGGGACGGCGTGTGGACTCTGCGGCCTTAGTACTACCGCATCCCCGTCCACGACCGCGCCCAGACCTACGAATCTGGACCCCGCGTTGGGAAGGTTAAGCCTGCCTCTCTCCTCCACCGCGACCCCCCACACGACGAGATGAGCCCAGTGAAGGTTTACGGTAGGAACCTACTGGCCGATTGCTAGAAAAAGGGCGTGGGCCCAATTGTCTGTCCAGTTTCCGGTCCGATTCTACCCTTGTAGCTTCGTCCTCAATTCTGGAACAAAACTCCTCATGAAACAGGTCTTTACCTATCAGGGGGACACTTTCCATTTGATTCCGCGCTTCATTTGAAGGCCACTTGAGAGCATTAGTAACCACTGCTCGTCTCTCTGCAGTTAATTTCAATGCGACCCTTGCCAACTGATCAAAAATCAGGCGTGTCAGGGACCCCAAGCTACGAACCAGGGCGGCAGCCTCCTCATCAGACACTGGCGAAGGCTCCTCCTCACCCTGCTGGTGATATTTCATCAGCACTTCCGGTAATAACGCGGCAAATGAAGCCAACTTAAGACCGGTCCTGGCAGCCAATTCAATGTCATGAAGAAGGGAAAGGCGCTTCTTCCTGTCTGAATCAGATTTAGCCGCTTTCCTGAGGCGTTCAATGGCTTCCTCAGGGATACGGGGGGGTTGAAATAAAGGGCATGGTCCTCCTCTGTAGCTACAACACTACCCTCTCACGCCCTGCCAACCGGTTTCCATTTGGCAGAAGTAACTGATTTGCTTATTTCCTCTAACCGATCTGTAAGCATCGTATCTAGTGGAAAGGGACGCTGCAAGGACTTTGACTTTTTGTTTGTCCTTATCAGTTTAGAGCTAGACGTCTCCTGTGCCACCTCCTCAAAACCCAGGTGAAACCGAACAATGTCATTGACTGTGTCAACCAGTGTTTGAGGTAGAGAAGCCCCGAGGGGCTGGTCTTCCTCATCCGAACCTTCTTCACTGGGCTGAGGGCATTCCCCTATTAATGGGTGAGCTGTCCCATGGGACGGAGAAGAGGTATAACCAGAGAATGTTTCCCGTGTGTCCAAAAGCTGTGACAGCTGGGAAAGCAGCCATGACGTCTCCCCTCTCCGCAACGAACGAGAGCGTGAACAATAATGACGATACCTGCTCCTCCCGCGTGACCTATCTCTCTCTGCTCTAGCGGGACTGCCACTATAGGACCTTTGTCTCCCATGACGCGACCGTTGCCCCATAGCTCGGGCTGAACTAGTGCTTCGTGACCGTCGCCTCTTGGGTCAGGTCGCACTTGTGCTTCGTGACCTTCGCCTCATGGCTCGGGTCGCACTCTTGCTTCGGGACCTCAGCCGTCTGGCCTGGGTCAAGCTCCTGCTGCGGGACCTTCGCCTCATGGCTCGGGTCGAACTAGTGCTTCGTGACCTTTGCCTCATGGCTCGGGTCGTACTGTTGCTTCGGGACCGTCACCTCGTGGCTCGGGTCAAACTCCCACTAAGTGACCTTTGCCTCGTGGCTCGGGTCGGAGTTTTCGATCTGGTTTCCTTCGAGTGGTGCCGACTCTCAGACCTTGACGGTCCTGCTGGACCACCCCCACCAAGAGTGGACAGCCCAGCTTCAGCGGTTGTCCCTGAAGGAGCTGCTGTAGGGCCAGAAGGCCCTGACACCAAGGTTGGGGCTTCTTCATCAGCCTGGGCCCTGGTCCAAGTCTCAATTAGTTTCCACTGACCGTCAGTAAACGATAAACACACAGCACACTCCTTTGGGTCACATGGTCAACAAATAGGACATAAGTCATGAAGATCCCATGGTTTAGACGGACGCCGACGCCGACACCCCACACACCTCTGCGGTTCCCTCAGGGAAGGCATACTGTGCAAATAAACTAAGGAAAATGCAAGAAAAAACGACGAAAAGCAATGAACCAGCCCACCCATCAAAGGGTGGGGCAGGAGACCCCCCAGATGGGAGACCACCTGGGGGAAGGTACATGAAACAAAAACACGCATGGAGGAGTACTAACTCCACCAACCTAGCAATAGCAATGTTATGACAAAAAAGAAATCACTGAAAGTGAAAACGCATTACTGCACAGTGCATGGGCAAAGAAACTAGCAACATGATGTAGGCCTAGTACATAAGAATGTAGCTTAGCAAAACATCGTGAAAACTCAAAAATCATGGTAGCCAACTCTTAACTACATGAGAAACATTTAGGAACAACATAGACATCGAATAGTAAGCATAAACTTAGGCCAAGGCCTCACACGTAACTTGTAACGAAACCTAGAGAAAATTACCAAAACTCCGATAGCCTACCGTACAACGTTACACAAAAAGTGAGGATAGGCTAAACATGTGAGCGGGAAACCCGGTCCTAAAAAGCTACAAAAAACTTCAAAAAAAAAATACTAGTTCTGCATGGAAGAAGAAAGGATACTTATCGCAATCGCAAAAAACTACTTCTGATGGTCCAAAAGCGAAACGATCGTCGATGTAAACAGCGAATAAGACTGAAAACGGGTGCTGCGAAAATCTCCCGGTCCTTAGCCAACGGAGGCAGAAACCAAAGAGGACGATTGCTGATTGGGGTCGAGTTCGAGAGGCCAGGCCACAGAGGGCGCTCGGTGCGATTTTTCTGCTGGTTCTAGCACTGGGGCGAGGCCAGTGCGATAGTAGTGTGGGAGACAGGTAAGGAAGGGGGTGTAGTGAATACATAGTCACATGTTTCAAAAGAGCCATGCATGAATTACTGTAGGATAGATGACTATACTAATATTGGGGGTGACTGCATTTTCCCCTCAAAGGAGATTGCACAATTAAGGTTAAGATTTGTGACAAAAATTTTCTATTTTTGACCATTACTATAACACTTGCTTTATAGAACTGTCCTACAATCTGGAGGGGCATAAACCTGGTCGAAAAAGATTTCCACAGACCTCTTCAATTCCATGGATTCTGAAAAAAAATGTATTATCACACTATTGTTAAGCTGAAGCCCTTGCCCTTCAACTCAGTGTTATCAATTCAAATTGCTATCTCGGCATGCCTGCTCAAAGTGTAAGTCAGTCAATATGAAAAGAAATATCAAAAGAAAAAAGCACTCTGAAACTTCAAAGGTTATATGAGAAAAATCAAAGCTTTCTAAGAGCACTATGATGTGACATGCATCTACAACAGATCTGGCTTCATTCAGAAGTTGCAGAGTGAATGGACAGTCTGTTTTAATTGTGTTTATCTATAACTTTTTTTTTTATGAAAATGCAAAAATGATGCCAGAGAACCAGTTTTTTTGTTTTTTGTTTTTGTGATGCCTTTATGTATTCAGACTCACTTTAAAATATAAAACAAGAAACAGGCTGCTAAATGCCCTGCTGGGAATATTGATGACTTCTTGGGCATGTAAATACCCTCTATTATGCTCTGGTACAGGTCGCCAAAAGGGTAAACGGCTCTCTTTGACATTCTGTTTCTGTAGGTCATTAAGTACGTAATTTTTCCCCATGCTGATATACTGTGTAAACACTATATTTTATAGCAAACACTGCACATAATAAGAGGGATGACCCACAGTATGGGTTTGTTATTTTTTACTCATTTCATTCTCTCAGTTTGAACAGGAAACCTTTAAAACAAATAAAATAACAAATTCCAAAACATACCAAATAATATCCTCTAAACAACTGAATGAAACAGGAACATTAACATGTAACTTTAAGTGTAGTTCTTTGTCACAAAGTTTTTAAATATCAAGTTTGTACAAACACTGTAGCAGGTGGTCAATGTTATTAAACATGTTTTGCTGCTCATACTACTTCAACTAGTAATGTCTCCTCAGAAGCAATTCTGATCCATGGTTGGCACACTGTCATCAGAATCAGGCATGACATGTGGAGCAATGCCCCAGTGGGGTCCAGGGGCCGGGCAAAGTCCTGGAAGCTCTGGAATTTTAGTAAAGTATGGATATCAGAATAACGATGGTGTTTCAAAGTACTGGGCAAAAAGGTATATATGGGTGGATATCTGAATTTTTAGTACATCAAACTTTTGAAAGTTCATCAAAGATCCTTCTGAATGATTTTTCCCTCAAAAACTGAACGTTATTGCTCTTTACTTCATGCTTAACCCTTTACTTAACTAAAACACTGGAAAATTGCCAGAAACTTACAGAGTTTGATTAGGAGGAGAAGAGAGTAGAAAACTTATGATAAAACTTTCTAGGAGTGCCTGTGGATTTTTTCACTCATCCCTCTACAGCAACGGACAGATAAATGATTGAGATTGCTTTCACCTCCATTGGGTTTGGATAGATGCAAAGTCACAAGTTGGTATTGGTAATTCATGTAACACTATTTTAACAAGGTAAATAACTTTTCAAATATTTCTTATGTTAAATGTATAAAGTTTTGGGACAATGGATTCCATCCTGTTGATAATGACCCATTTTAAGTTTAGCAAATTTATTAGGTAACCTTTATAAGCACTTTGGACATTTGAAAATCTTAGATCCGGTAGCTATACAGTAAGGACACTAGCTGTAGTTGTGGAAAGTAACAAGCTGATACAGCTTATGCTTTTCTAGCATGCACCCCTATGGTGACCTTTGACATGGTCACCATAGCAATGTGTCTTTGTCTGGTGAAACCTTCCCTGACAAGTCCCGTGATGGACAGAGAGGATTCAAAAATCATTAGAATTCAGAGCCATCTGGACGAGGTCAACGAAAAACTGAGCAAAACCTTAAGTAATTCCGATTCTACATCACGTTGTATACAAGATTTAGATCAGAGACTGTCGGAATTAGAAAATAACGTTGAAAAACATGGACAGTCACGTCATTAAGAAAGCGAGGCTGTAAGGCCTAACAGTGCTAAAAGTAACACATTCGTTCATAGTCAGATTACTGACGATAACATTACAGGCGTTAACGCTAATACTAACGTTGGTGCAGCGCAGGAGCTCGATTCGGTACCCCGTGACAGGGATTTCCTGGAACACAGCCCTGATCAGGACTTGGTCACCACTGTGAACTGCCAGGAGGAATTTCAAAGCATCAGGGATAGCCTTTCAAGGCTTAAGTTACCTAACGATTTAAAATTTAATGAATCAAAACAAAGGATTCGAAGGGAGGACCAGCAAACACTTGCAGTTTTATCTCGTTGTGGTAGATATACAGAAACAACCCTAAAAGCATTGGCTGCTATCGGGGAAATAAATGAGGAAGCACCCAGTGAACTTCATGAGATTGAGCTTGCCCAAATTATCAAAATACAGCAAGCCCAAATAAAATACCTCTAGGATGAATATGCTAATCTAGTCGTGCAAGTCAAAGTTTGATAATACGACAAGCCAGACTTTTCGTTCACTTCAACATAATATCTCTGGGTTAAACGCAGATGCCCTCCAAAATTTGAAACTAGCAACAGCAATATCATCATGGCGCGGTTCAGACAACCCTTAGACGTCAAGGTTTCCGTGGTTGTGGACGAGGCAACAACAGTTATTATAGCAGTAACTACAACTATAATCATAGTAACGTTAGTGATGTGTTCAATCAGTTTGCCCAAAAGGGACCCTCAGATCATCGATAATGCCATGAGCATTGTGTATTTAGCCTAGGCAACAGAATTAAAGTTAGCACATCATAAATGCTTTTGAGTATGAGTACGAACTTGAAATAGACAAGGGTGTACAGAACTTAAATTTTTGAGTTAACCTAAGTGTATTTCAGTCTGTCGTACAGTACCATTTAGTGTGTAAGGCTAAATAAGAGATTTTATCAGTATCTTGCAATAGATACATCTGGTTTTGCTTTACATAGGCCTTATAATGTGTAGGCCTAAGTTTAATCAGTTACATGAGAGTGATACAAAAGATACCTTTGTTGCAGGAACATTGAAGGGTAATTTGCAAAAATGGCATGATATTAATGGAAATCAAGAAGTGTTGTCTTGGATTGAACATGGTGTAACCTTGAATTTTAATGCAGACCCTGAAACTTTTCAGTTGCCAAATCACACTCTTACAGTTAATAAAGAAGAGTTTGTTGAACAGAGCTTCAAAATCTATTACTTTCTAGTGCTATTGGGATTTGTGAAACCAAACCACACTGTATCTCACCACTGGGATGTGTACCCATAAAAGGGGGCAGATTGCGCCTAATTACAGACCTGCGAAAACTGAATCAAGTATTCAGGTACCAAAGTTTCAATACGAGGATACACAAACTGTTATCCAGCTAATTCAGCCGGGCGATCAGATGATAACATTAGATATCAAGAACGGGTTTCACCATATTCCAATAGCACCAAAAGATCAGGACAAACTGGGAGTATATTTCAAAGGGTGCTTTTACCATTGGAAAGTTGCTCCATTCGGTTTATCAATCAGCCCATTCTTGTTCTACAAAACAATCAGACCTGTAGTTCAGTATCTAAGATCACAAGGTCTACAGGTAGTAGCCTATGTAGAAGACTTCCTATTGATGGCACCCCCAAGCATTATGGGGCAGCACAAAGAGTTATAACTGCAAACTCTGAGAAAACTGGGGTGGATCATAAATTTAGAAAAGTCATCCCTCTTACAAGAAAGGACAAAAGAGTATATAGGGGACAAGATCTCAACCCAAGGTCAACCAATGTTAATGATCCCAAGTACCAGGGTTCGAAAATTGAAAAGGAGCTTAGAGGGCATACTTCAAAAAACACACGCTTCTGCACGTTTACTAGCCCGAATAGCAGGGCAGTGTATTGCTATGACAAAGGCAATAGTGCCAGGCAAACTACTTTTGCGCAACCTGTGCAGACTTGTGGCAACAAAAAAGGCTTGGGACCGTATTTTGGAAATAGACCAAGCAACACAGCAGGATTTGGTTTGGTGGAAGCAGGCAGTCCACACCTGGAATGGCACCCCAATTACTGTGGGTCACATAGATACCCAGATCCAGACAGAAGCGTCTGCAAGTGTCTGGGGTGCAGTCATGGGTTCAGAAACTGCAGCAGGTTTTTGGAATACAAGAGTGTCCAACAAACCCTCAAATTACAGGGAGATGCTAGGAATTTTAATGGCACTAAAGACATTCAAGGGCCTTCAGGGCAAAAGTGTGCAAATTCTTACAGACAACGTCAGTGCAACGGCATACATCAATCACCTGGTGGGTCCCAGCAGCGAACTGACACAGCTAGCCAGTACTACTTGGGCAGAGGCACATGAATAGCAAATTACAGTCACAGCAAAGTATTTGGCAGGGACACAAAATGTCACAGCAGACCAATTGTCCCGTTTGACAGACAAATACGAGTGGTGTCTACGCCCTAAACGCTTTGCATCCATAGACAAGTTATGAGGACCCCATACTTGCGACCGGTTTGCAACTCTAGCAAATGCACAACTGCCTATCTTCAACAGTCTGTATGCCGAACCTCTGACATCAGGCGTCGATGCCTTAGCACAAAAAAATTGGGCAGACCACAACAACTTTGTAAACGTGCCATTCCACTTGATTCAACCAATTTTGAATCTGGTGCAAAGACAAAAGGCAAGTGCTACGATCATAGCCCCTCTGTGGTGCACTCAGCCATGGTTTCAGACTCTAAAAAAGCTTGCTATTTGCCAACCTCTAAAGTTGCCCAAGAGGGCCTTTCTCCCCCAAAGAATGAAAGCAGAACCGTTCAGGAATCGGCACTGGACAATTTACGCTTGGACAATATCTGGACAGAATTCCTAGCTTCAGAGGGCTGGTCCCGGCGTGCCTTGGCCCAACTGCCACTGTGCCTAGCGCCCTCTACATTGAGTGCTTACAATAGAGTTATTGGGAATTTTGCTGTTTTTTGTAACAAGCTTGTTTCTTTTCCTGCTAAAAATACTGGTGTACTTGCAGCATTCTTATGTAGTTTAGCAAATGCCTCCCAGGCACCCAGGGCACAACTAAAAATTGCTTGTGCTACTCTTGGACATGTGTACAAAAGTTATGGTGTTTATAAGGTAATCAATGATGAGCATATTCAATTGTTAGTTACTGCTCTGATTAAATCAGCTACAAATAAACCTATGAGTAAGTCAAATGTTTTACCAGTTCAGCCATTAAGGGACACTTTTTTAAGGTGGCCATAGAATGCCCAATTGAGTATCAAGCAGCTGAGATTGAAAACAGTAACACTACTGGCCCTCACACTCGTGCTGAGGCCATCAGACATCACACCTAAAGCGGTGCATTTTGACAGTCAAACCATGAAGCAAACTCCATGGCTATTTACCACAGACAATATCACCTTTTTACCATCAGGAGATGCAGGTATTGTTTTTCATGGCATAAAAAATGATGCCTCACGCACAGACTTTCATGTGACTCTTTGACCAACTCGCGAGACTAAGACTGATCCTGGCAAGGCTCTGAGCGATTATATTGCCAGGACAAGTCATCAACGATCCGAGGATAAATGTGTTTTTCTATCGCTTAATCCGCCATTTGGCCCAGTAACTGCAAAAACTGTCGCTAACATCCTGAACGAAGCAATAAATGTTGTAGGCCTCTCAGGACAGGGTTTTTCGGCAAAGAGTTTCAGACCAACAGGAGCGACACTGGCAGTGGAATCTGGATGTGACCCTGAGATAGCTATGCAAATTGGTTGTTGCAAGATTAGATCAGTATTCTATGAACATTACGTGCAGGCTTAACCACCAGAGACTTTCTCAGAGGAAATTTTGCTACATGATTGATTTTTAACTTTTCTGGGTTTTTCCTGTGTTATGTGTTCACTTAAAATCTCCCTTGTCTCTCTACTTTAGGCATATTAAACAAGTTATTCATATTTCTTTGTTTTATGAGGTTTTTCAGCTTGTCGAATTCTCCAACAACATAGGTTTAGTACAAACTGTAGTTGTGGAAATTGACAAGCTGATACAGGTTATGCTTTTCTAGCATGAACCCCTATGGTGACCTTTGACATGGTCACCATAGTAATGTGTCTCTTTGTCTGGTGAAAGTTTGCCAATATGTAGACTTTAAAGGCTGTATTGCATCACCCTAAGCTATATTTTTACCTCCCAGAAAGGAAAATTCTCAACTGGTTCTAAGTTACAGTACTCTAAGATTGACAGCAAATTCAAAAGATGCTGAGCAGCTCGTATTACCCAGCGTATACACAGGGATCCATTGTTTTGATTACACATGTGGAGGAATATAAGACAGGCTGAGGAAGAGACTAGAGGTAGGTGGTTGGGAGAATTGAAACTGTCTGGGGTGATGCATTACAGCCTTTAAGCGTTATTTGCATTGGGTATTTGGGTCGTTATTGTTGTGTACCTATGCTTTGTATGTTGGAACGTTTCAGACAAGACAATGCATATTAAACAAGTTATTCATTTTTCTTTGTTTTATGAGGTTTTTAAGCCTGTTGAGTTCTCCAAAAACGTAGGTTTCTTACAGATACAGTTTATGTCAGTAACACATTATAGCATAGGGTTTTAGAGCAGCATATACTTTTACATGTCAAGCAACAATAAAACTCCGAAGACACCGAGGAGAAAAAGACCTAGGGGAAAACTGTCCAGTTACAGTTTGTGAAATATTGTGGATTCTCAGTTTTAGGGTCTTATGCACATGTCAGGTAAATGTTTTTGGCATTCTTGACCAACTGATATTTTTCATTCTTTTGATGATTGATCTTGCTTCTTGAATTAAAAGTAGTTTCTACAGTACAGAGTGTTTATCAGAAAGCAATACAACCTATGAGATTAAACCATGTTTTTCAGGGCTGAAATCTCTTGCTATAGGGAATCCAAAAGTTTGAATACATTATCACAGATTCCACAAACTGTTGCGGAAATAAATTTCAAATCGTAACATGACCTTTTTAAATTGATATGACTTATGTTTGAAACAAGACCATTTGAGAACATTAATATAGCATTGCATCTATTCAACCAAACGAGTGTCATTTAAACTTAAATTGGCACCACAATATCTTAGCCAATAATCAATTGTGTGAATAACAGAGGTGTTCACTCTTGTTTTGTTGCAAACACCTTCAACCTCAAAATCAGGCCTAGCCATTAAATTACCAAAGGGAGGTTTCAGCCAATCGTATGTACAAATACAAGCATTACATTGGCATTACTCATCCATTGTCAGTCCCTCAGCCTGTCTTACATTCCTCCACATGTGTAATCAAAACAATGGATCCCTGTGTACGCTGTGTAATACGAGCTGCTCTGCATCTTTCTAATTTGCTGGCAATCTAAGAGTACTGTAACTTAGAACCAGTTGAGAATTTTCCTTTCAGGGAGGTAAAAATATAGCTTAGGGTGATGCAATACAGCCTTTAAGCATCCCTCCCCCAGGAAGGATGTACCCCTGCAGTTACTGACCAAGTTTCAACTTTTCCTTTATAAATTCTGAAATAAACTTTTTGAAATAAACATACTAGAAATAGACTCATTATTTTATCTTACATTCCTCCACATGTGTAATCAAAACAATGGATCCCTGTGTACGCTGTGTAATACGAGCTGCTCTGCATCTTTTGAATTTGCTGGCAGTCTAAGAGTACTGTAACTTAGAACCAGTTGAGAATTTTCTTTTCAGGGAGGTAAAAATATAGCTTAGGGTGATGCAATACAGCCTTTAAGTGACAATCAGTCATATCAATCATTTTTTATGGGTTAGTGTAAATGAATTGGTTGAAATATTTTTAAGGAGCACTGTAAATAGCACTCCTGGAACTATTTTTCTAAAAAGCAGCAGCATAATTGTGCCAATGCTCCTTACTAATAAAGATCTGTATATTGTCTCTTAATTACTTGCCATCTGGCTTACATATTGGTAAGTGATATCGGCAGTTTTAAAAAATGTTAACTGCCCTTGAAACAAAGGTTCCGTAAACAAAGGACAATGTGAGGCATATACCATAAGAGTTCCTGAATTCCTTGACATCACAAATTAGCATAATTGGCCTTTATTTATTCATGATGGAACTGTAAAACAAATTTGTTTGTAAAATCATTATACATATTCAACAGATTTTGAGAAAAACTGCAAAGCTACTTTCAACTTTTTAATGATTAATTGGGTCAGTACTCCAGCATATATGCTATGTTTTTCATGTCACATCTCCTTTGAGAAGAGTGACATAAAACAGTGAAAAGGAATAAATTAACTGTTACTGTTAGTTCATTAATTGTCTTTTTACTCAGTGTACATGTCAGTAAGAACATCTATACAAATATAATTAATACAATACAATGCAGTTTTGGGTTCTAACTTTAATTCCGCATCCTGATCAGATCTTTCAGTGAAGGACAAAGATTGACAGATATAATAGATTTGACCCTCCTCTTCCAGCTTACATTTACTATAGGCAGCCTTAAGCTGGCTATTTTATGTTTCCGTGGAAACCACTGAAATAGCTAGCAGTAATCTAATTGCAACTAATCTCTGACTTGACTATAGAGGGGTATCACCAATGTCACATGATCGTGCATCTCGTTGGTTTTGAAGGGCAATTAGTGTACACTTTGTTGCACGTTTCTTTGGTTCTGAAGGACAAGTGTATACTTTGTCACAGTAGTATTTACAGATAGTGTGTGTGTTTCATGTAGATAGGCCTAAGTTTAGGCCTGAAGCACCTTCTGCCTGTTCTTACTTCGGTAGAGTTCAACTGAAATGAAAGCACTTGCAGTAGACCACCTAGCTGTTACATATTGAATAGTAAGTATCAGCACAGCAAAAACTGGAAGTTCATTTCAATCCACCTGCTACAAGCTTTTAGTTACAAACAAGGAGAAACTTTAATGGATCTTCCCAAAGAAAAGTGAACTCCACTGAACTTGTAAAGATCCTAACCTTTAACTACTTCCTCTTATCCTTTTGTGAGTAATAACATAAATGCATGAGTGGCTTCACATGTAATATCACAGTTACGTCAGTCTGAAGAGCAAAATGGGGAAAGGGAGAAGAGGGAGGGGTGTTTTGGGGCAAATCCTCAGCAGTAGGTGGAGTTCACAAAGATAAACATATGCATGTTATTAATACCATTATGTGTTCAAACTACTATGTAAAAATGTAGTAATTGTTGTTTACTTGTATATGTGAACTTCCAAAGGATATACTTCAGAATCCATCATAAGGCTTCAAAACTGCTTAAAAGCTACAGGCTATGAATGATGTACTCCATGCTACATGATACAATGGCATTAGTGCATACTCCACAACTACACTGAGCAATATGCAGGAGAATATACACTAGCCATTACAAAAAATGCATAATAAAAACAAAATGCAAGTTTGCCCAAATTGTTCATCCAGATTAAGAATCTTGTGGGCTCAGCTTGTATCAACATGATTTTTTTTCCAAATATGCATCAGTGGAAGTTGAGGGATAAGGACGATGGCAGCAAGATGTAGATGCAGGTGACTGACTGATCATTTGAACATCCAATGCAACTCTTCCCATACAGCTGATAAACCACCAAATTGTTGCCCCATTTTGCAACAAAAACAGAGGAAAATCCAATATTTTCTGACCTCGACTGTAATGCGTAATCCTACAGTGAGCACTTTCATGCACAGTTAGTGTATCTTTGGATCGATAACAATCTTCATCAAGTGGATAGTACTGCCATGTAGAACTAACTGACATGTACTGCACACGCAATATAAAGACACATCTTCTGAATGTTCTTGCGCATAACTTAAGCTCACACATCAGTGGCTTGGTAGTGAGCTGAAATAAGCACACTTGGGTATGAAACCTTATGTCATACTTTGGCTGCATAGTTTATCCATCATTGATTTCCAGTGAATGTCTTAAGCAGCATCTTCAACAGACTTGCACAGCAGTCCTTCCATGCACACACACACACAAAAGATGCTGACACTAGAAAATTTGATCAATTATTTGTAAGAGGGAGAGAAGGGGCACATATACCATGCATAAATGCTTTTTACTGTGATCAAAGAAAAAGGGTGTTCCAACAAATGCAGGTCTTTTCATACATACTTCCATAATGAAAAACATCATCACCTTTGCATCGCGTAATTTAATGTGATTTTTGAGGAAGTTTCATATAAAGTGGCCTCATGTTTAACACAAGTATACTTGTACTACACAGACTGTATTCGAGAACAGCATATGTTTACTTAGCACTGTTCTACTACAACTAGGGTCATCAGAGAAACTGATGAGTTGACAGGCAAAATGTTACTGTATAATCGTTATTAATGACTTTGTTTCTCCTCTTGACAGCAGGGTCATCGACTGGTGGGGTTTATTGTAGCTGTGTGAGATACAGACAACTTTATTTCATTAGAAAACATTCTTGAGTGCCATAAGCGAGTGTTTGGAGATTCAACTGTAGCATACTTGGAGCAGATATACATAGTGGGTTAAAGAAGAGTAGCATATTTGGAGAAGAGCGATGAGTGAACTTTATATTGTATATAAGGCTGTAAACTATATGTAACTTTGTGGGGTTAACCATACACAGATCTTAAATCAGTTAAGATGTTCAATGAAGACTGGTTTCTCAGACCTTCCATGTGGCATACATGTAGAAGGCCACTGTAAATTGATCTACATTCCAACAATATAGTGCCTGACCTTATCGTCAAATATCAAATTTGCAGCGAAAACCACTTAATCTAGGTTTGCTCTGATCCACAAGCGTGTAACCTACATACTTACAATCATTAAATCTGAATCTCAGCACGAGTTTGGAAATGCAATCGCTTTCACACCCTGAGCTGCTAATTATTGCTGCATTCAAATCCGCACAAAATCCCACACTAAGACACACAACTAACTCTAAGCCCTGCGGGTTTATCTCGGATGTTGGCTGGCAGCATTTTATTAGACTAACAACCAGGACAATGGTGGATTTAATGTTTTCAAACCATCAAAATCTGAGACACTTTGATTGAGTTGTACCTTTTGAGCTCTTAGGACGAATATGCTAGATGGTGTGGCCCTGAAAACGGCTTAGAATGAGATGTTAACATGCAGATTCTGGTGAAATTATGTTACACACTTCTGAGTGTTCACTGAAATGAGCGATTACCTCTATCATTTTGGTGAACATTTGTCCTCCCAAGGAGGTAATTACGAAATAAGTGATACTGCTGTTTGAAATTATAGCTGTCCTTGTTATGTCCATTGGCATTCTCGCATGAATATAAGGTCTCAATTAACAGGCAAACTTATAAAAATTGCAATGAATTAATGTATCCATATTCCACAAGAGTTTTGGTATTGACAAACATGGTTTCTTCTGAAGGTTGACTGTCACCAAATATTCTGACAACAAATATTAAAATAATTTGACAGGTATAAGCAAGACAGTCAATGATCAAATTATGTATCAATTGTTCTTCCAACTTAATCTGAAATCAAAGCTTTAGGAACAGATTGTGTTTCCTAATAAGCTTGCTATTCCACTATTCCCCATGCTATACTTTTACAGCACTTGACAACATCTCTTGACTTTTGCTTAATACAGACTTCATTGCAAGAAAAGTTTTTAATCACATAAATGATTGCAAAAGAAACAAGTTGATGTGACTGAACTTATGTTCTGTTCCCAAGATTCTAATTTCCATTCATTGCTTTAGCATCACTCTATCAATAGCTAAAGAGTAGGACTGACACAAAGAAAAGAGAAGGCAACTAGGAGATGTTGACTGATTATAGGTGGATGGGAAATGGGAAGCTGACATACATGTGGCACAGGAATGAGGCTAGGTGCAGGAATGCATACTAAAATAAATAATCAAGATCAATGTACTTTTTGTGTTTAAAAAAGAAGCTTTTGTTTTCTAACATGAACATGAAGCGGAGTTATGTAATATTTTAGAAATCTGCTCCTTGCCATTCCCATACACTTCTTTTCAAGACTGAAGATCAAGGTAATTCCCAGAGGGCTGTTAAGTCCCCCATCCCCCTCTGACGCCAATTGTCTCGATCAAACACAGCACTGATTATGTAATCAATATAGTCTTATACACTCAAGATGATCACCATATTGCACTGAAAATTTTCATCATAGTTGCACTCTTATGTTGTGTCAAAAAGACTACAGTACTGCTCTTTTGCAGCAGCAACTGGTAGCCCACATTGCTTTCACTTTGCATGAAATAATGCAACAGAAGACTTAACACAAAGGTAACGTAAGTGGACTACAGCTAGTCCATCTATAGGCACAAAATTGCTGTCGTTTAATTTATAAGGTAAAACTTACAGTACGGTTCAGTATTCACATGCTTTCTTATTCAAGTTTCACTAAAAACTTTCAAAACCACATGCACTCTGTCCTCTTACTCCTCACTTTAGTGAGAAATATTCAGTGGCTGCATTTCAAAGTCACTAGGTTTCCACAGGATATATTGATGCTGCAGAGGACATCGTTCCATCCTCATTGTATTGCAGTGTTTGCAAATATTAGTTGTAAAGAGTTCACAATAGGGTTTGCATCAGCAGCCGGATTGTGGGATTCCAGCAGTCTGATCGTAACTCCCGCACAAAAAAGTATGCTTGGGGGCAGGGGGGAATTCCTGCAATGAATTTTGAAACAGAAACAGCCCTTGAAAGTAGCGCCAGCATTCAGTAAATGAAAGAATCTTGCCGAAAAGTTCTGCAGGGTCTTCTGGGAATCATCCACAGCGGAAAGTCAAAATAAGCTTAGGCCTACAATTAATATCACATCAAAAAATTCACACTTTAATAACATCTCCTAATAACACATGCTACACAAATATACAGAAGAGCCAATGGCGGTATTGTTTTTTTGTGCATGCTTGCTTCTTGCTGGAACTTGTGTGTGGCAATAGGTATACCAATGCGCTCAAATTTACATGGATCGATGCATTAACAGCATCAATTATAAAAATTAATATGAAAAGCATTGAAATTATTTCAGTCATAGTTTTGCAAACTGTGACAGTGTTGGCAAAGTTTTAGACTCCCAAAAGTAAGAGATTTCAATCCCAAAACATTGTTCCAACTCACAAGTTGTAGCTTATTGCTCTCTGTGTACACTTTGAATTGTAGCTACCATTTCCAGAAAGCAGGATCAATTGTTGGAAATATCCAACAAAAAAAAAAAAAAACTATATAAAAAAAACAAAAAAACAAATCGGTCTAGAATGCCAAAAACATTTAAATGACATGTGCAAACAACCCTACACTAACAATGTGCAATATATTCGCAAACTTTAATTTTTAAGGTTTCACCTAAGTGGTATTTTCTTCCTGAGGAACTTGGGACTTTTGCTGTTACCCAACGTTTTGCAATTACTGAAAAGTTCACATCAGTAGACTTTCTTTCTTTCCTCCTTCATTCTGGGCAAGGGCGAGTCTACTCTGATGTCATTTTGGTCCTGATGTCAGTATTCCATTCAGATAGTCATATCCAAACTCTCTCAGAACAGCAGAATATGGAGAGGATTAGCTACACACTCCTTTCTTGCATCAACACCTCTTAATCAATCCACAAAACCATCCACTATAGATTAAATCAATATCCTCATATATAGCTGCAGGTTTTTTTATTGTAACTTTTGAAAAACTGTAAAATAAATTTTTTTCAATGAATGTCTTGCATATTTTGTTATCGACCAGTTTAAATTAGATTTGGTCAATGTGCAGTCAGGGAAGAAGCCCCACAGAGCCTTACAATTAATTTTGTTTTGGTCCTCACAACACATAGATCTGAGATATAAATTATGTCTTACAGTTATGCTCTCCAACAGCCGAATATAAATCTTTTCTCTTTGCAGCAGGTGATATAACAGGAACATTTACAAAAAAAAGGGGGAGGGTAGAGAACCACAAGAATCATACACTACAAAATGGTTAAATTTCATGCCCGCAATTTCTATAGACTGATCTTACAAGACAGAAAAGCCTCATCTGATGTAATTACTGTTTGAAAAACTTGGGGGAGGTATCATGACAACAGCTATAGTGACATGGAAAGAACATCATAAAAGAATAATTGAACAAACACTACACACAATGCTGACATCATACTATGAAATTATCAGTGATTAAGATAGAATACTCTGGGTGTATTTGTTCTAAAGCAAATTATTTAAATTTCAGTTTAAAACTATATAATTTATCCATTATTAAAACAAAACGTGAAATTTGTATAGATAATCCTCTCACTCTTCTTCCCATTTTCATGTTCATATCATCAAGTTGTGATATTATCACTACTGTAGGTAGAATTAACAAAAAACTAACTTCCTCAACTAGAAAGCCAAAAGGCTTTGTGATTCCTTGCTACATGGTTATATTATAACATGAATTATCCACGTGACAAGTATGAGATCAACTACAGTTACTGGTCTTCAAACACCACATTAATAAGCCTTTAACTCAAATAACCTTTATTTTGGTGACCTCCAATGACATTTGACGTCCACTAAAAGCAATAGGGATCACCTATCCAGTATGGGGAACCCACACATCAAGTATGACATCAGTCAACATTACCCTTCTGGAGATAATGTGTTAGCAAGGTTTCACCTCGGGTGACCTCAAATGACCTTTGACCTCCACATAAAACAATAGGAGTCATCTACTCAATATGACTAATCCACACACCAAGTATGACATCAGTCACACTTACTGTACCCTTCTGGAGATATTGTGTTTACAATGTGTTTACAGTTTGACCTAGGGTAACCTCAAATGACCTTTATCTTCCATCAAAAGCAATAGGGATCATCTACTCAACATAAACAACCCACACACCGAATATGACATCAGTCACAGTTACCGTTCTTGAGATATTGTGTTTACAAGGTTTTCACATTTTGACCTCTGGTGACCTCAAATGAACTTTGACCTCCACCAAAAACAATAAGGATCAACTACTCAATATGACCAACCCACACACCAAGTATGACATTAGTTACACTTACCCTTCTGGAGATATTGTGTTTACAGGGTTTTCACATTTTGACCTCTGGTGACCTCAAATGACCTTTGACCTCCACCAAAAACAATAAGTATGAGATCAGTAATGGTTACCCTTCTTGAGATATCGTGTTTACAAGAAGTGTTACATACACACACACACACACACACACACACGACATCACCATCGCATAGGTTCCTTCTACCTTCGGCAAGGAATCAAAAAGTATAGACTAAATAATTTATAAACAATATAATACAACCAGAATGCAGAAATGCATTGTGGTTTTGATGATCTGCTTAAGGGAATTTTTTTTCTGAATCTGATATAATATCATTAGTATGTGACACATTAAGCTACGTATGTGTTACATAGTATATGAGATCTGTACAAACTTCCTTCCTTGAGATCATATCTACATGTTCACAATTTGACCCTTGTTGACATTGAATGACATTTCATCTCCATTACAGACCAATTTGTTCTTGTGCTCAATGAGATACAACTACATACTGAATATGACATCTGCCGTAGCTTCCCTTCTTGAGATAAGATGTTTACAAGAATTCCATACTGTGACCCTGTTGACCGCAAATGAACTTTGACCTTCACCAGAGACAATGAAATTTTTGTATACTCAATGAGATACACCAACAATCTAGAAATGTACAGTGCACACAAAATGTCTGTGTAAAAAGTGTCAATTTCTGCAAGATCTTTAAATGAGAATAAGTTTTGAAACAAAAGGCTCCTTCCTTTCACATTGATGAAGACACATACTAAGAATGAAAGTATCCATCATTCAAACCTTGAGATATTGTGTGCACAAGGTTTTCAGTATTTGACCTCTAGTGATCCCAGATGACCTTAGACCTCCACCAAAACAATAGGCTTCTTCCTCTCAATCTGACAAACCTACATACCAAGTATGAAGAGTATCCATCATTCCTACCTGGAGATATTGCGTGCACAAGGTTGTCAGTATTTGACCTCTGGTGACACCAGATGACCTTTGAGCTCCACCAAAAACAATAGGGTTCTTCCTCTCAACATGACAAACCTACATATGAAGTATGAAGAATATGCATCATTCCTGTCTGGAGATATCACATGCACAAGGTTTTCACTCTATAACCTCTGGTGACCCCAGATGACCTTTGACCTCCACCAAAAACATTAGATTTCTTCCTTTTAATATGACAAACCTACATACCATGTATGAAGGGCATCCATCATTCCTACCTGGAAATATTGTGTGCACAAGGTTTTCACTATTTGACTTCTGGTGACCCAGATGACCTTTAAACTCCACCAAAAACAATAGATTTCTTCCTCTTAATATGACAAAACCTACATACCAAGTATGAAGAGTATCCATCATTCCTATCTGGAGATATTGCATGCACATGGTTTTCACTATTTGACCTCTTCTGACCCCAGATGACCTTTGACCTCCACCAAAAACAAGAGGGTTCTTTCTCTCAATATGACAAACTTACAAACCAAGTATGAAGAGTGTACATCATTCCTATCTGGAGATATCGTGTGCACAAGCTATGCACAAGCTGTCAATCGTGCAATTCAGTACACTGATTTTTCTGCAGGAAGGAATGTATTCAGCAGTTTGGTGAGTGAACAGTACACTACTACAACTGTTTACAAAAAGTATTATGCAAATAGCACTAATTAGCTGCAGCAGAGTATTGATTTTTAATTGATTTTAATGAGTTTCTAAAAACTGATTTATTTCCAAACTCACTTATAAATAGGACAAAATGATGTGCTTCCTTAAACTTCCCTGACTTTTCCAAGATTTAGGGGAAAATAGATCAATTTTCTTAACTTTTCGGGCATGACAAATCCCTATTTTTACCTTTTCCTGATTTTCTAGTAATTCCAGGACATATATGAACCTGTATTCTGCTTACACATGAATGTTAATTGTTGTCACAATGTATGTTAGTGGGCATGAACTTACCACTCAAAACTACAACTCACTTCAAGAAATACTTTCAATGACTTGAGGTCAATCACTCTGACATGCATAATCCTGTAACATAATATGCAGTTGCCAACATAAGTTTTTTTTCTTTAATATTCATCTGAAATGCTAATCAGCAGATGTTACAACTAGTAGTTGTCATAATTAGATATCTCAATTGTTATGTTAGCACATGCAACATTCTTTGCACCACAAATCTCTTGAAACAGGGAGATGCAGCCATGGATAGTTGTCAACTGAATTTATGCACTTGTGCAGTGAGTTCATCTCAAAAGCAGAAAAATGAAAAACAAAACATTCTTTATTAAAAGATCATTAACATAAATCATGGCAAATGATTTTATATACAAACAACAACAGAATACAGTTCTACATTTAAAACTTTTACAATCTTACCCTTGCTTAATTTATGTCATGATTTGTGTGGAATTGTGAAATATTATTGATACCATTTCTAATCATAAAATTGGAAGGGGAGAATGCACTCTATCAGGTGACTGAGATATGAAGATCGGAACACACACATGCACCCATGCGCACACCCACGCACACACACAAAAACAATATCTCACAACTGTCTGATCAGCAGGGAGGAGCTGTCACCAACAGTATTTCCCTAGTCAGAGTTGTAGCATTGCTAGCATCTGTAGATTTCCATATATGGTCACCTCAGTTGTTCAACAGGATACTTGCACTGTTACATGTGCTGACAATCTGTAGACTTAGCTTTGTGTTCATGCCACGTTGATTTTCCTCACAATGCAACAAGAGAAGAAACACTTTGAGAACACATAGATACATCACTGATAGTCCATGTTAACATCTCAAATTAATTTTGCTCAAAAGTCACAGTTGTTTTTTATTTTTATTTTTTTTTGGCAGATGTTTTTTGATGAAACTGAAGGATTTACAATGATGGGAGCTTTTTTTTTTCTTTGTATGCCATACTGGTGCATTGTAAATGAACTGTAAAGACGATCAGATGCTTTTCAACTTTAAGAATGCAAAACTTCCTCAATTGTTCATTTTCAATCATGCTTATAATCCTTTCACATTTTACTTCCGGAAGGTACCGTCTCCTCCTATCCCATGCAGTGGGTCACACTTGCCTTAACAGCATGTGTTGGAAAGGATTACTGGAGTGATGACCTTCTCCCACATGATTAATTGCCAACGGGATCTGTGCTTTTCTAAGTGAACTACTCACTTGTCATTAATATTTCTTTAACCTAGAATCTGAATAAAAACAATCTCATCATGCATGGAGTTGCAATATTGCAATGCTCCTCCGCAAAGAGTAATTACTGTCGAGCAAATTTGTCCCAAGGTTTTAAGCAAGAACTGACAACCTGATCACTTAAATCTTGAAAGACAAAATCCATGACATCAGAGGACGTTTCCCTAACAACTGTAAATGATTATCTGGAGACTGAAAGCTGTGCAGCTATTTTAATGTCATATTTTCAGTTATATGGATCATGCATGCTTCTGATTAATGCAATGTATTATACAACAGCACTGGTAGATATCTTTGTGCGATAATTTAAAGCTGAAAATACCCCAATGAATCTGATTGGTCATAATTTGATAAGTCATTATTTCACTTACCGATACTCTTGAAATAGTAATCCAATGTTTTGTGTCTTTAATAAAATTGCAATTGTGAGCAAATGATGAATTAAGAAAAACAATCGGACCTGAGGTATGTGAGATCTGTAACTGCTGTCACTATACCCATCCCCATGGTGAACCTCACCTCCTATATGGAACACCGATTGTAAACAGCAATCCAATATGCAGCCACTTTGTAACCAATAGATCTCATATTCAAGTCACAAACACCTCAAAACAAACCTTTCAATTGTGTTCTCAGCGTATGCAATACCCTGGAGCGTGTGATTTCATCGTTTCCATAACCGCTTCCTACCTTCCAGAGGGTACTGTACATAACAAATGGATAAAATTCAACCAACTGATCTTGTCTGAGTTTTATGTGTTGCCATTTGATATGTCCTCAAAAGTGCTTTCGGTCAATCGACACAAGACAATATCCACTGGTAATTGCCCCAATTTTTAACACCTTCATTTCGAAATCTGATATCCTGTGCCTACTTAAAGCATCGTTTTTGCCCTGATTCTGTGCACAGCATTCATTTCGGTTTGGTTTCATTTACATTGCGAGCACAACCTCCACACAGTCCATCTGTCGATCATATTTAAACCTGAGGGGACAGCTAATTCCCAATCATGTACAGTAAGGCTATTTGTACATGAACAGAATGCAGATGAAACAGCATCATACATTACGTATACTATGATTGTAATAATTACTTAAAGGTCAATTGTCCCTGATTTAACAAAACATTTTGTATCTGAAAAATCCAATCGAAAAACATTAATATCCAAAATAGTAGTCTTTTTGTTTTCTAAGATTTACATCTCTATTAAACAAACTATACAACTGTTTAACATAAACCCTAAATATGCAAATTATGTGCAAAAGTACATTGCAAAATCTTTTAAAAGCAGCAAAGAATGTTTGAATACTTTAAAAGGATGTATTTTGAGTCAGATTTATCATTTAATTTCCATAGATTCTGACTGATCTTGTAAACACATTCTAGGGCTAGTCTTTGAGTCAGTTGGATAAAATGGATTAATGCCATATGCAACATCAGAAAATCATGGCAATAAAAAGGCTTTATTGAACTTTGAAGATCTGTGGCTGCTTTAAACCTTTTAGTGGAAAGCATCTGAATGTCCTGTCACATGCTGCAGGGTTTAATGATTGTGTGGTATCTGCCATCTAGTTCCATCTTTTACATATAAATGAGAAACAAAGGTAGGTAATGTTTACTTTTTCAAGATTTACAATTTCAGGTACCATTCAAGACAAGAAATGTGTTGATCAGTGCAACATTCAACGCTTGGTCATGAAATAATATCAAAACAAAGTATCAGGTGTCATCATAAAATAAAAATGTAAGACAGACAGGAACCATTCAGCAGTAATTTGATTTTGGATTTACTACAGTACACTAGTTCATACACAGGCAATTTTCTCTCCCTTGTTTTGCTCTGTCTAAAATATATTAGATACCTAGGGCTGACTGTAACGAAATTTCACTAATGGATTTGTCTGAAATTTATTGCAACATGTATGAGGCAATTACAAACTTATGGAATTAGGTACTCCATGTGTTAATTATTTAGTTTACAGGCATTTATCAATGAGAAGGAGACGTGGAATAATGAGCTTCGATGACTTTTGAAAAACACTGAGGTAGAAAATTGTCAATTTTATGATAAAATGATATTTTGTGAATTTAAATTGGTACTTCTTTGAATTACCTACATTCATCATATGACATTGACTTAAAATGACAATACCAATTTCACGTACTTAAATATTTCAATAGTGTATGAAATGGTGTTTTAAATTCTTCTAAAATTTATTCAAAGCAATACACATTTGCACCATAAGTTGACGAAAACTCACATGTTGATTTTATATCCCTAATATATCTTGGTTGTTGTAATTAAAAAGTTTACCAAAGGTTAATTTGTATTCTATTGCCTTGTGTACAAATCATCAGTGTGACAGACGTCTTATAGGTGTATCTGACAGCCAACCAGTGCTGGAAAACATGGAGATTGGTCAAAATACTATGCCCAAAGTTAAAATGACTAATGTTGTATGTAATGCAATTCATGTCCTTTTAATGGCCCTGAATGAATACAAACTAAACTACACATTTATAATGTCAAAGAAAAAAAACACATAGTTCCTATAAGTGACATAGCAACAAATACATCACATCACAAATGGCCATGTTACCCTATGGCAGTTACATGAATAAAATGAAGGCAGTCTGGGGCTGAAATTTTTGTCAACTTTTAGGATAACTTGCAAGGTTACAGCTTCTAGGTTTCCACATGTGGTTGCCCTTGAACATGAACAATTCACAATAAAATCACCACAATTATGTTCATAAGGTCAGCTCTTTAGCATGCACATGTGTTGTTTAACAATAACATCTACAGTTGTTACAAACAAATGTATAGGACTTATAAGCATACACTGAGTTGGACATGGATCTATTGAAGCAACCTAAAGATTTTTGCCGAATCTTATTAACAATTTGACAAAATTAATTCAGCTTTTACATTTTTAAATTAGCAGCAATAACAAAAGTGAATATTAGAACTTAGGTAAGAAAATGACATTCTAATCAAAGATTTGTTGCAGTAATCCAAAGCTGTTGCATTTTCTACTGTAGAAATAAGTAAAGAGCCTACTGGGTGCATAGCAGATTACATATACTACTGGGGAGAGAAATATCCATGGAATACATAAAAAAAAAACACAAAAAAAGAGAACTCCAACCACTGGTTTCTGCTTGTTCATTATGCAAAAATTTACATGTATAGTCTTGTTCTTGTTAGATCTATGGGCTATCACATATATTTAGGCTTCACAAACTAATGCTCAAGGTTACTGACAATAACAGCATGCTTGAATGATTTAAAACCATTTAAATTATTAAAATATAAAGACTGTACAGAGGTTACTTGACAATCGATGTTTTCAATGTCATAGTTTACAGCCAATTCAACTGTGCCATTTCCTCCAAATCACACAGTTGTTCTTTTGCATTCCACGTTTCTAACCACACAGTTGTCAATCACTACACCTGCAATTGCATATTACACCCATGCCATTATTTACAGAAAACCAAATGGTCTTTGAGTCAAATTTACTGGTACCTACATTATTGAACAATTAAGCATGATCATATTGCCTTGATTTTTGGCAAAATAATTATATTTAAGGGAAAGTTAAAATGTTTTGATTATAAGGCAGGAATCATTGTTAATTACAGTTTTGTTAGCAGAATACCTGAGCAGCAATTAGAATGCAATATAAAGTGGCAATGTATGACAGAATCATACAAATTACTGACAACATCAACCTTTCTGCTGCAGTGTCGTACTATGATTTCCAAAATACATACCCGGTTCTGTGACATAGTTTGGAGACCATATTCAGAATTTGAAAATTTTAAGGTCTAAATTATTCTTAAATAGGATGATTTATGGTTTGAAATATCCCACAAGATATAGAAATATTAAGATGTTCATTTTGTGGAAGATGAGTACTTTAGAAACCCCACATCCTGACAATCCATGACTTTTGCTTTAATAATAGTCTCTGCAGTATTTCATTTGCTAGGAGTTCAATCACACACCATACATTAAAGCAGTTTTCAAGCAATAGGGAAAACATATTTATGTCACTTACAAACATCTATTGAAAAATCTGTTCCCCCTACCAAACTGTCACCTTTCATAGGACAAAAGTTATAGCATGACTGGATGGTGTGAGAAAGAATTCAGGCTATGAAGACAACTCTCAGACAAAATGGACACAGAATGTCAGATCAGTGCAAACAATTAAAGCTACTCATTACGTTGTCCATCTAATCATGGACAACTGGCTCCAACTGGTTTGGTTGTCTGAACAAAATATCTGTGAGTCCATTAATACAAATGGTAAGGCATCTTTGCTAGCCAAACTAATTAAGTGCTTTAGAATTAAGCTTTTCCCTTTAACATTTACTGCACCTGCCTAGGAAAAACAAATTGTTGTCATGACTTATGGAATAATATTGAACCATTCTGTGCAATACATCCCAAAACTTACGTGATTTGGATATTTACTTCACTCCTCACTTACGTTTCCATACAACTAACTGCACATCCCTTACTACCGTATTCGAAACAGCTGGCAATCTTTAACACCACCTCTACTTTTGCCCTAGTCCAAATAGGATAAGTAAGTTCTAAGGTATTCTGAAATGAGCAAAACTACAAATATTGAGTTTACAAGACGTTAGTGTCTCAAAGTCACTGGAATTCATACAGGACTACTACAATTGAACAGACAACGCAACAGCTTAACCAAAACTACTGATATTGTATGCCTTGAACCACAGAAGTCCTACCAAAAAATTCAGTTCATACTTTCATCTGTTTCAGGTGGGAATTAAACAAATAGCTGGTGATCTAACCTTATCAAAACCTTAGCAAACTTAATCTCTTGGAAATTTGATCCAAAATGTCCCCAAATCTCTCTTTTGGCTTCAGAATGTCTTAACTTTGTCGTGTGTTTAGCAATTCCTTTGCCTACAATCCACAGCATTAACTAAAGGCAGGCATTCCCTTTCACATCATAAATTTGTGTTGGTTTGACCTAACTTAGGGTTATAATAATGAACCTGCAAATAGAACATATGACACTCCTCACAATGAAGTGCAAGAATTTTCTCCCACTTTCCTACCTTCCAATGGTTCTGGGTAACACCAGAGTTATATCAGATGAGTCCTTGACCAATAGAATAGTAACAAAAAGTCTCTGAGATTCTCTTTGACTGACATAGGAATCTTCGTGATTGGTTGAAAAAGACAACCATTATTTAATTTGAAGAACCAATAGCTGAACCTGTACTAAAAACAGTTTTGCAATTCTCCTCCACCAATCTGGCATAGCCTCTCCATACATGCAGTGCGTATTCATCACAGAGTCTAGTAAACTTCTCCACAGAATTAACCACAAAGATTAGAGGAACTCATGCATGAAGTGGTCTCAGAAGGGGAGTAACTGAGACAAAGGTTTCCAAATGGATCTGAAGTCTCATATTAATACTACCATGCAAATAGCAACTGGCAGACCCAAGAATGTCTGCATTGTTACAGAAATTATTACACCTGCATTCTATAGGTGCCTAAACAAAGGTTAACCAAGGTAACTTAATAGGTTCACTTACACTGGTGGATGAAAAACATTAGAAATGTACCCACCTACAACTAGCAGTTGTAATTATGGTCACTTTCATGATATATTTTACAGCTTCCAATTAAACTGATCCCCTTTCTATCACCATATTTTTCTGCACCACATGACAGCGATAACCAGAAAGCTCAAAGGCGCTGAAGTTTTAATGATTCAATTATGAGTATTTTTAATGTGGCATATTGCATATGCTGAGGATATGTTAACACCAACTGACTTTTGACCGGTACAAAAATCTACGGGCTTACTAATTACCTTTCACCTCCACCAAAATCATTAGGCTTCTTGTACCCAGTACGATTCATCTACATACCACATATTAGACCTGTCCAAGTTTCACTACAACAAATATTGTATTTGCTAGGTTTTCACAATCTGAACCATGTCAACCCCAAATCACCTTTCTCCTTCACTGAAAACTATAAGGTTTTTCTACTTGATACAATACATTCACATACTAAGTATCAAAATCTTTGATACATCATGTGGATACCTTTAAATTGCTGACCCTGGTGATCATAGATAACCTTTGACCTCCACCAGAAACAATGAAGTGTTTCTATGTAATGTAATGCATTATAGTTCCAAGTATCAAAAGTTTCCAAGATTCCTATCTTGAGATATTGTGTTAACAAGATTTTCAGTGTTTGACCTCTGATGACCTCAAATGACCTTTGACCACCACCAAAAACAATATGATACTTCTACTTGATGTAATACATACAAGTACTAATAATTAAGTGTTTTGATGATTCCTATCTTGAGATATTCAATGCTTGATCTCTCATGACCTTAAATGACCTTTAACCTCCACAAAAAACAATAGCCTTCTTCTATTTGATGTAATACATTCACTACTATGTATCAAGTTTACATCATTCCTAACTTGAAATATTGTGTTAACAAGATTTTCAGTTTTTGACCACTCATGACCTCTGATGACCGTTGACATCCACCAAAAACAATAGGGTCTGTTCTCCTATTATGACAAACCCAAATACTAGGTATGAAAAGTATTACCTTAAAGGGCAATAGGGCGTTTAAAATACACCAACATGACATGCAAAAGAAAATAGCGGTAATCATTGTTAAACCATTCAGTCTCACCAATAAACATCTACCAAAGCTTCATCTCCTCAAAACATTATGCATGTGATGAGTAATAGAAGATGCATCATTTGAATTTTGAAAAGTTTGGGTGAACAAATTAGTGTTGAGCAACAAATAACTGAATTTGTCTATGAGAAGCTTATTTCTTGAAAAGAAGGCTACTGTCCTTCCTTGTTTTTAATTATCTATCATTCTACGTCCACAAACATTGGTTTCAAAAATATGGATGTTTTCTCTAAAACAAACGCCCTATTTCCCTTTAAGATTGAGTTAACAAGATTTTCAATGGTTGACCTCTGGTGACCTCAGCTGACCTTTGACCACACCAAAAATAAACAGATTCTCCCTCTCAATATTGGCATTTATGTACCAATTTTGAGATATTGTGATATCAAACTGGGTGTTGTAAACACACACGCACACGCATGCACACGCATGCAATCATGACTGCATAGGTTTTTCTTTTCATCGCAACCAATAACAGTGACAAAACTGTGACAAATGAAGATTAATTGACACTGGACGGTGCATTTTAACTGACTGATAATACACAATCAGAGGTTCATGCAAGCGATGCAAAAGGATGCAGTGCGAGTGCATCCAGCGATAGCATTAATCTCAAGAGTGCATTATCCCCTGCTTAATGCAGAGGTCGTGTTTTAAAAACCTTGGTCATTCATACACAGTGAGATTTATTATGAAAAGACAAAAACTAGAGAAAATTGAGGTTTTGAAACAACCAGTTTTTCTTGGAAATGAACCCTGAGAAAAGGTAACACAATTAATAACATGGCTACAATATTTGTGCCCAATTGACAAAGTATCAGCATTGTTTTCTCATCATGACATAAGACAGCAGACAACAAAACAACATGGTTTTATTGTATCCATCCACCAATGATCTTACTCTTAACATGCAGTTATCCAAGAATAAATGACAGTCATCTGACTATAATAGCCAATAAAAGTTGAGGATTCTTATAAAGTATGAATGACCAGGAGATGAGCATTTAAACTATCCTCTAAAACTGCATCAGTCAAACTAATATGAAACAACTCCTCACAGAGCAGAATAATTCTTGACAATTGACGTAACTTAAATGTAGACAATAATATGTAACTTTTACTTTAAAAGCTTGTCATTCCAGCAAAACAACAGCTTCTTTCTGACTGCCCATTTACGAGGCCTTGCACAATCGCAATTTTTGCCAAGTTACAACGTCAGTTTTTTTTTCTCTATTATTATTATTTCTGCCTGCTATTCTTTACAGCAGGAAATTGTTGCTATAGGCCTGCTGCTCAGAATAGTTTAGGTAAAGGTCATTCTGAAATGTCATTTCAGAGCGATAACTAGCATGCTGTCACGTTTATTTATTGAATCCCCAAGACACGTTTGATAACGATGTTCGACGGATTTTCTATCCTGTGACATCCATCAGATACTAAGACTTCCCAGATTGTGATGAGGTGAAACCTGGAAAAAGAGTGCTCTCTCCATCATTTTACTGCAGCATATTGTAGTGTCACTGGGTATGAAGACAAGCATGTTCAAATAATACATGTTACCTTATACTGATTGTGACTGTTTCTTAAAAAAAAAAGTTGGCTTTGTATTGGAATGTACCTGTGAGATTAAGATCAAGTGCTTTTTTATGAGGTCAAACAAGTTTTTTTTTTACTTCAATTTGTTCAGATTTAAATTAACTATTTGTCATACATCATTTAATTAGCACCTACAAATGTCCATCTCAAGAATTCTGACCCATAAAAGAACTGACCGTTCTTTTAAAATCTATTTACATGTCTGATGTCGGATTTTAGAAAAATTTCAGATGCCACGTAAGATGACTATAAATTTTAATAGCTGCACTCATACACAGGAGTTGGACTGATGAGCATTCAATGTTAAAAACTAACCATAAGACCATAAGGAACTTGTAATCTGAAGTGCTATTTTTAATTCAGCACACACTACATTTACATGTGTACATTCTTTAATTAGTTGCCCCACAATGAACTTGACAGTGACTGAACAGGGCATATGGTGAAATGGTTCAACTCTTTTTTGATTGTTTCAAGTAAAGTCTGGTAAATGTTAGTACTACCCTGTATGTAGGGACATCCTGTTTATATTTTCAACTCTTTAACTAATGGTTGGGGGAGGGAAGTCTCATTCTCCTTGCTCCATTTGATTAAAATAACCTTTTAATGTACAGTAGAATGAGGAGAAGAGAAGGGCTATAAACGTAACATGGTCAGGCAACATAAGGGGCAGTTCTGAGGGGTTACCTGAGGGTATTAGACATGGTGGAAAGAAGATGCAAAAGTAAATTTGTTACTCACAAATGACCAAACCAGTTGAGTCATGTGACATTTGTGGCTCACAGAGTGAACATGTCCTACATCATCCTGGGAGTAACACTTGAACATGTTATTCTCTCCCTGATTTGTTTACAGTATTTATCCTTATAGGTCATGTGACATGCATCAAGAAAAAAGTTGACTTACATCAAAAGTTGCAGAGTGTTACCCTAAATGAAATTCTGTTGGAATTGTGTTTCTATCTACTAAAATTATTGAGATATTCCTGTTCATTTCAGCTTCAGTTTGACAAAAATGCAAAAATGAAAGACAAGGAGTGTGGTGCAGTTTCAGTATTTCTTGTGTTAGGCCAATATCTCTCTTAATTACTGGGGTTCACACTGGTAAGTGATATCAATAGAGAAAATACATGAATCCAAAACAAAACCCTTGGGGCATATAAAATTCTGAATTGTCCTTGAAATACAGGTTAAGTAAGCAAAGGAAAGTAAGAAATATCATGCAAGTTCCACTTTTGACATCGTAAATTTGCATATTTAGACACTGTTAATTCATCATGCAGGTATAAGACAAGAATTTGCCTATAAATTGTCAGTATTCGATAGATTTTAATGGAATTTGTTGCAATTTTCAACAATTGTAATGGTTAATACAACCAATATTCCAAAATGTCATTTAAACATCACACAAACTTTAATTCCTAGGTCCACTTGTTTAAAGTTAAAAAAAAATTCTTAACTGTTGTACATGAGACTCATTGTGCTGGTTGAGTGATTATAAATGGACTGGACTATCTATCTGTAATAACCATAATTCAGGTGCTAAGCAATCGTTTGGGTCTTTTAGGTGTTCACTTACTTTGAACCTAGATTTCAAAATGAACACTTTTGTTTTTATCTTCAGGTGACTGTCATTCAAGCGATGCAATCTTTTCTGTTTAATGTTGAAGGTCTTATAATCTTGATTTGAACAACCTTTCCCCGAAGTTTCTGAGACCATCATTCAAGCAATGCAATCATCGGGGAGTGTTAAGTTTGAACCTACCGTAGATATTGGACTAAACAATCTCTCTCTCTGAATTTGATGTAGACTCATTGGAATCTTTGGAGTAGTAATTAACTTTGAAGCGACAGCAGATCTCTGACTCAGAGGTCTTTTATCTGAATTTTTAGCATCACTCACGAAATGCAATCTTTGAAGGGGTTTATTTTGAGCCCAGATTCTTACAGCTGCACTTTTCAAGTGAGTAAACTCTTATTGTTTTCCTGTAAACATGCAATAAGAATGTTTCACAAAGCCAAACTGTGGATCTTGAAAGCTGGATCTGCTGTGAAGGCCTTGTTGACATATGCTCTGTGAATTACACCAATGGCTAATATTGCTCTACCCCCACATGTATGCCTCCATCAGCAGATAAGTACAGTGCAAAGAAGAAAATTACTGAAACGAAAAGGGAGGGATATTCTTACAAGAGCGTGTAAATATGGCAAAGAACCACATGAACTATCTAGTTTCCATGGAGTCAAGTTAAAGAAAATTTACATAATATAATGAACTTCATTTGTCAGGGATCATTTTGTCTTCTTTTTTCTTTTTCATTTGAGAAATCAAGCAGTTAGCTTTTTAGACAACAGCCAATTCCAGTTTGAAAGGTTGATTAAAACATATACACAAGTTTGGTGTATATTTTCAAAGAAAAAGGTCATTTATTTTAATCAAACCTTTATCAAGTAACCCAAAAAGGGCATCTGAGAATTTCTCCTTGACCTATTTGTCATTCATGCATTAATCAATAATAGAGGTTTCCTGTCAGGGATGTGACAGGTGGGTTTAAAAGATCCCAAAAGATTTTAGCGATGTCAGCAAATTTTACAACCTCTGGTAGTAAACAGTCGTGATGTAAAGATTGTACTCAATATCTGATGTGGTGAAGTTTGCTGATGCAAGATCTTCATGTTTCATTTACCCAATTTATACCAACTTTGGCTTGATGACTCCCAATCTCAGAAGCCTAGAGCCCACAAAAGTACACATTTAAACCACTACCGTTGTCCTTACCTTAGCTATCCTTAACACTGATTACCTGTGAGAATATTGTGCATCCATCTCATATGAGTGTTTGACTTTAACAATACATATTGTATGTGATATTCATATTTTTTGTGCCATTAACACTTTTCAGTATCAGTCTTAATATTGGCCATAATTTCCTTGTGCTAGGGTACCTACTCTGTTTGCTTGCTTAGTACTGTGTTTGAGATGAGCTGTTGTGTAAACACTCTCAGCAGTGTGTTATGCCATTGTATCATTTCATTAAATCATCTCATTGCATCCTGCTATTGCATGAAAGTACATTACTAGGTACTGAGTCTGATAAAAAGTAATTAAGTAAAGTACATTGGTTGAGATGAATGAATTACATGTAACAGCACTCATTAATTTCGATGGGAACTTGAAATTCAGCTTCAGTTATTGGTGATCACTACAGAACAAAAGTAAGAGCTACCAACTGAATTCATAATATTTTGAAATCTGCACTCCAGTCACGCTTAAGTTTTATGTCAGACATTAGGACGGAAAGAAAGACAAGTCAGGAGTTAAGATTCCCAGGAATGCAACCAATGTGTTAGTGAATGCTAGTGGTAGGAGAATGCACTGGCATCGATCTGTCCAACTGAAAGCCTACTCAGATAAAGTCAGATATTACCATGACAACTGATAGACATACCCACATACCCACATACCCTTCTAACTTTTTAATGTTGAAAAAGTGGTGTATGGACATAAAAAAAATCAATAATAATATATGCATTACATCACTGATTTCACAGCATCCAACAGGACTGGGTTTGGGATAGAAACCCTCTCCATCCCTGCCCCATTTTATATGATGTGAGGAATAACCAAATGCTAATTTTGAGTTATTTATCCAAGTTCGGTGTCGGTAAGCAAAAAGCATATCAAATAGAAAACTAGATGTGGTTACAGATACCGTAATCACTGTTTATGGAAGCAACTGATTGTAAAGCAAGTTTTCCATGTGTCTGTCATTTCCATTAGCCTAGCCTACTAGTAACTAGTATCCCCCAAACAGGGCTGTGTACTCTGTTATATGGCCGTAACACTTTACACTTGAAGTGAAGTGCAGTGCAATGACCAACGAGGGAAGGTGCCATGAAAGGGAACACACAGCCTGCCCAAAGGCTAAGCTTGGCCTTTGTTCCCTCAGAGTATGCAGGCCTACTACACTTTATTTGAATCACCTACAGTACTAAGAAACCAAACACCACCAACCGAAGTTTAACGAAAGGAAAAACAAAGCACCAAGCTCACGTAACAACTCCCAAGCACGATGCCAATCAACAACCCCCTATACTACATGTGTCTTGAGAGGCAAATGCCCTAACAGCTCCCTGATTTTACCAAGGAGTTCATAGAGGCAACGTTTACACGTTGTATTACACTTGCACCTGCACGTAAATATTCGGCATTTGCTTGTCGATATTAAGTGCTTGTATACTGCAATCATTGTGATGTTGATGTGCTATTCGTCCTTTGTTGTATTTGGGTAAAGTTATCACATTATCATGACAAAATGTACAATAAATTAGAACAAACATTTTGCATGTATTAAGCATTGTTTATTGCTTTTATACCCATACAACATTTCCAACTCCTCACACAAAATTTCAGGATGTCTAATCTTGTGCAGAATATTTGACCTTCTCTGTTCTGGCATTTCTAGAGTGAAAAACCTTCATGTTCACACTGGTTGGTCAATGACAAATCACTTCAACCGTGTTTGCTTGATCATGATCTTCATGTGATAACAAACCTTCCATGTGAAAGGCATGCATGGTAATGTACTACTTTTCCAGATAAACAAAATGTCACATGACATGCTCTCGATTAGCAATATATTTATGGGATGCTATCACTTCCATAAACATAACAAAGAGACCTGAACATGACTAATCACTAACTTTAAAGTCCATGATCCCTGCATGTGCAAGCCCCTATGCACCTTACTATTTGCCCTGCAGCATTCTACAAGGCCTGATGTAAAAATTTAATGTGAAACTTAATCAAAACTGTGAATAACCAGCGCTTAGGTTTTCCCTTGCCGATCCTTGGTGAACTGCATACTACAACACACAGCTGAAATTATGTTGATGAAGGAACTAAAACATGCACTCAAGACTTCTGCTATGCAATGAAAAACCAAATAAAAGGGCAAATAAATATGAAAATGTCAACAAAGGACAGTTCATTAGAAACATTTTTGAAGTATGGCTAACTATGTTGTATCTTTCTAAATTTTTTCCAGGTTACACTTACTTGAGGAGGAAGAAGGAGATCTTCAGAAACATTTGTAATAAACAACATCTTTTGTTAATTTTTTCAAATTAATTTGCTCTTACTTTTTCAAATGTACAGCTCTTCCAAGCTAAACCTTTTGCTATGCAATCTAACAAACTTTTCCAAAGATGATTTCACTGCCTGAATGTGTGCACCCATTTTGAATTGTAACTACATATCAGGAAATAATTTTATTTTTACATTTTGCATAGCACTTCTGAAGCCTTTTGAGCTTTTGTAACAAAGTCTTTGAAAATTACATCTTTACTTGTAAATATAACATGCTACACCACTTTATGTATCAAAATACAATGCAATATACCAGGTAAACTATTCAACATAAGGGTGAAGCATTTTGTACTATTGAAGCTACTTAACAGAATATCAATAAACAGAGCAAAATTTTATTAAAACACAATCAAAGCAGACTGAAACATCAAGGGCAACATGGTAATAGATTGTAAATTCAGTAAAGGATAAAAGGCATGGTCACACTGCAACAACAGTGTATATCTGTATTGAAAGTCTGTTAAAAAGTGTTTATACCTCTGGTGATGCACCGTATCAGTACTTTAGTTTTTGTTGGTCACTGTACAAAAATATCTGACCCTAGCAGTCTTCCTATAAACTGTCTTGAACCAATTTAATGTAATATATGACTCTAGATGAAGAGGTTCATTTTTCACTCCTAGTCGATAGAAGCTGTCTTTTGAACTGACTTCATGTAGTCATGATTGGATGACATTTATTTTATCATTTGTCAGCAATGTCACATATAAGATTGCCAATTGTGGGTTTTCTAACAGTAAGTTTGGAGAAGATTTAAGCAGAAACTTGCAAAAAGTAAACAGAAATTGAATCCAACAGCACTCTAGTGTGACTGATGCTTAAGAGGTGCACACATGACCAACAAAATCATGCAGTAACAGCGCAAGAAAACACATTTCAGAGGCATGTTTTCACAAACGTTCTCCTTGTCCACTAAGGCATAGACCTAGATCTGGAAAAGATTTCACCAGTGAACACCACTTTGCTTTGTTGTCATTTTACTAGCAGAAATTTATTCCCAAATGCCCAATGGAGACATTTTCCTATACTTAGTAACACTCCCACCCTATGATCCAATACAAATATTAAATTTGCTTTTTCAATCACACTTTATTGTTAGCTTCTTGCTTTTCAATAAGCTTTCAACACTTTCATCTTCACCAGTTTTAAGACAAAGCTTTACAAGAATCTTTATCTTTCTCTGTCTCAATGACTGACACATATTTGAATTAATGCTCTCAGGTACCATACTGGATATAAAGCACCTCAAATTACTCTAAGCTTTCACTTTAAGCTGACTGAGCATTCATCCAACTGGATGCTTGAAGCATAGATCAGGGATTGCATGAGGACTAATACTGTAAGAACTTCCTCCATTAATGTAGCCATTCTCCTCTTCAGTAGGCTCAAGTTAAACAGCTTCAATGATTCATACAGTTTCACACACTACTATACAAAGATTGTCATTATTACAGGGCCTTCTATGCTGCAGCATGTCATGGCTGAATTTTGTGTAGAACCAGGGTACTTAGCTTTCAGGAACACGTAATGACTCAGTGAACTATTTGTCTTTACAAGGACTAATTTGGAACGATTTTTGGTTGAAAATTATGAACCTGTTATACATTGTCATATTGTGGAGAGATCATGTTAAAAGCCCTTCAAGTTAATGCTGGGGTGTTTTTTAACCATTTTAACATGTATTAAATGTCAGTAATTACCCTACAGTTATACATGTATGAAATACAATTGGTCTCTCTAATTGTGTAATCCTTTCAGGTCTGAAATGTTCAATTCTTGCATGCATGTCACTTTGATGGAGTTCTGTAGTTGTTGCATTTTGTACCTGCTGAGTTGGCCTGGATTTAACTCTAGAACATAGTTGAAGTACATACTGGGATGTCGTCACAGCAGAACAAGAATTTCTTCATAGCAGTCTGCACAATAACTCACATTCTTACCCATTTTGTAGCCATTCAATGTGCTGTAATAATGCCAATACAAACAAAAGATAGTACATATCTAGTTCACATGTATTTCACTCAAAACTTAAGATACTTAACTTTATGGAAGTTTAGCAAATTGATAACTAAATTGAAATGATTTAAATTGTCCATTCAGCAATCATCACTGCTGTTCAAACTACAGTGGACATTACACATCACTATGTATACTCATAATTGCTGAATAGCATGTTACAATTGAATAATTCATGCAATAGAAATCACATGTGTCTGACCATGACTAGTTCCAGTCCACATCACTGTAGCTTCCTTGTAACACTCTCTCATTCGCAGAACTTAGTTTGAGGCATATATATGACAGTGAGGTGAATAAACATTCTCACAATTGTAGGAATTTCTCACAATTGTAATAATTCTTCACAATTGTCATAACTACTTACTTTAAAAATGTAATTTAAGAGTATGCTCAAGGCTGCAGGCAAACAAAAGTAGTGCATGCTCACAAAAGGAACTTTCATCAAGAATGGATTCGATAAGCTTGCCAAGACGCTAAAAACCAAAAAAATGCCAAATATGTGGCAAGTCTGCAGATTCTAGCCTCTCACTGGAGGGAAGCATGCAACAACCTGTCTATACTGTCAGAGAGGATGTTCAAAACCTTTATTACCTAAAGAAGAGATCGATGTCTTCAGATCCATTAGTGTCTAAATGTTTAATGTTGATCTCTTACCTTGTAAACAAGTTTTGATAAAGATGGCATTTGTCAATGTTCCATAAACAACTTAAAATCATGACTGTTTCCATTGGAGGTGATGCTGAAAGTTTAATCATGGCAGGATCATATCAAAGGTTGCATCAACCCATAAGAAGAATGCCACAAAACTTGAGAAGAGGCTCCTTATAAAGGGTACTACTTTGACACTTTTCCCTGAATTCTCTGATTCTCCTTAAATAAGCCAAACTACAGAGAAGATAGCACACCTTAAAAGGTGACAGAAAATTTTACATTCATCAGCACTAAAAGAAGTAACTGTTTTTATGAAGTTTTGCTTTCTCAAACCATCATTCCACCACATACTAGCTCTTTGAGACAAAAACTATGAAACCAGGTCGCGGTTAAAGCTTGGGAAGAAAATTTGGGGCACCATCAAAACTAGCATTACAGTAAGTGCATTTATGAATGAGTGCATTAACAACAGTGATGGCAACGTGAGTGGTGAACCTCTAAGAATGAAACTTGGCTCACCGCAGTGGTGGTATGATCCTAGCTCCAGATCCCTGCCTGAAGAGGAAAGTAGCCTGTACAGCTTTCTCTGCAGTCTTGCGTTTCACCAAAGGAGCGGGGGTGGCATCGCCATTTTCTTGTTTTTCAGATGATTTCCACATCATCAAGTGAGCCATCTTCTTTGGATGAATGATATCTAGAGGAGCAAAATCCTGCAAGAAATGGCAACAAAATCCATAAGAAGAGGCTTTTAGTTTCAATACAAATAAAAAAGGAGAAACCTCCACAGTATTATCAGGGTGAGGGTGACAGGTAGCTTGTTGTGAGTAAGACTTTTTGGCATACTTTTATGGGCAGTGTTTCTCCAAATTGGCCAAAAACATAGTCTGCATAACTATCAGTAGAGACTGGTTCAACATCACAAATTCTGGATAATAAAACTTCCTTAATCCACCAGAAACCCAGTTTAAAATTGAATTTGGCTTTAACAGGACACACATTTTAAGAGAAATTTGAATTTTAACTCTTCGTCTTTGTGCTATAATACTTGGTCACACTTTTGACTGTTCATAGACAGCCAAGCTGTTTCCGTCCATTGAGTTTTGTAGGATTGTAAGGTTGTAACTCATTTGAGGAGAGACTGCACAGTGACCTATCCTCTCATACATTTTTTATGGGGAGTGTACAATTACCATACAATTCAAAGAGATGTCTCTCTAACTGATCACGTCTCTCTCATTAATCAAACCTAATGCCTCACAGGCATTATGTTTGGTTTAGGTGGTGAGAGGTCTGTTTCAGTATTTACATTTTTAACTTAGTGAACTGTTTTGGTTTCAGTTCTCAGTTAAAGAGAACATCAAGCACCTCCTAGAACTGCTGTACCATAAACAGACACACAGAAATTCTGACACAAGCACTCCTAGTGAAATATCTCTTCCTATATGACCCCATTCCTGTACCAGTTTCTATTCCTCGTATTTTCCTATTGGTTTTGCAAAGGCAGGATCAGCTGTGTTTATAACATCTTTGTGAGAAGAATATCTACCTTATCACAATGCAATATGTAACAATACATGACAGACTCATAATTGATTACAACAAAAGATTACTGACTGATCTTCTAAAACAACGAAATATGACTTTCTGGACCTTTCTGATGCATCATATTTAATCATTCTGCACAGAAGTTCAGAGATAAATACTACCATAGTTATGTCTGAATTCTAATTAAAGAGTAAGAGATATTCACTTTAAGCAATAAAAACCATCAGTTAAGGGTTATGAGAGCTTCTGAAGAATGATTGACATCAATTTAATTGTGTCATTTAAACTTTCCCCTCTGAAATAAACGAATAATCCTTAGGACATCTGGCATCTATCTGGAGATATACAATACTGTATATCATTCTTAAAGTGTCCACTCTAGGAACTAAAATGAATTTGTGGAGATACTTTATGAGGCTGGCTAGGTCAGTTGGAAAATCTGTGCAATGAGACTACTCAGGTACCATGGTGGAATGGACATGCAGTGCTCATTTAATCACCTACAGTATAAAAGCCATTCATTTTAGAACTTTAAGCTTATGCAGTTACAGGTTGGATATTACAATTTCTCACAGATTCTCTGAAAAAGTTGCAACTATAAAGGACTCAGTTTCAAATGTATGCGTAGGATGTGGATGTCATGATTCAAGCATTCACTTAAAAAGTCTAGTAATAAGTTGAACCATTACTTGGAAAATATTCCTCTTACTGTAGTGGGACTGCCACCTGAAAATTTCCTTTCTTCAATTAAGTATTGCCTTCAAAGCTTTCTAAAATTACAACCAAGTAATTTCTGACTTAACACTGCTTAGCACCTGACAAAAACGTATTGGTACTGGTTTTTTAACACTGCCTTAACTTATCTCTTTGTCAGTGTAGAGGGATTACATGCACTTGCTGTCTCATCTGATCTTTTTTTTTGTCCTACTAACAGTATCTTGTATATGCCAGTGAACATCAAATATTGACTTAAAGGATGGTCCTGCCACAAACATAGCTTTGATCATATGTTGAAAAGTAAGGTAAATCTGACCATTATACATCATGGAAACTTCCATTCAATTCCCATCAGTGGTTCCCAAGATATGAGTACTTAAATTTGACACATTTGTAACTGAAAGATAACTTAAAGCAAACAGGAGTCATGTCATCTCCCTACATTGATAAAGCATTTTATGTTTTTCTTTTAACTTTACACCAAATTTAATACTTCAATATCTAGCGATATCATAATGTGAATGTATGAGGTGGTATAAGAGTTTTACGACCTTCACATAACCAGTACTCAAGCTGACCACATACTGATTTCAAGGTCAAAATGATAAGTTCAATAATGAGGGAAGGAAAAGACTTCAGTAATATGAGAAGATGATGTCACTCTTGCTTGCTTCAAGTTCACATTTGGTAACAAAGGGGGTAACTTCAATTGATAACATCTGCAGAAACATGCACAGGAACTGAATGTAAGTTACACTGGAATGGTCAGATGAGAGTCAAACTTGGTATGTAGATCTGCCATATTGAGAAAGTGTGCCCTATTGTTTTTGGCGGAAGTCAAAGGTCATCTACGGACACAGGGACTCTGAAAACCTCTTTAACTCAATATCTCAAGGTAGAGAAATTGGAGAAATTTTATACCTGAAGGCACATGAATGCATTATGGTGAGAAGATAAACTTGATTCATTTTGGTGGCAGTCAAGCGAAAGGCGGAAGATCCCTAAACAATGATATCATGGCAATCTTGGGCTACCATACCACTTTTTCATTGCTACATTGTGTACAGACCATACAGTATCATCAGTGTAGGGGAAATAAAAATCCCTCAGGACACTGTATATATGGAAGTGATTGTCAGGCAGGCAATTTCTCCCCTCTCATGCTATGAATGCTTAGATGGTCCATTAGTGTAAACGCTGAGTTTGCTTTAGTGCATGAACAATGGGGGTTCAATATAGCAGTACAAAATAAAAGGTACATTTGCAATTTATACCTACCCTGTGTGAACTTTTGGTGATGAGACTTTCAGCTCTCAATCTGTTTACAATTGCTATGAATTACTCTCTTTTGAACAATGTTTGATGCATTTTCTTGAGATTTCAGGACATCCTTGGGTTATGAGCCCTTTGTGAGTGTACAAAATGTGGGAGTGAGAGGTCACATGTGTGTCATGGGAGGCCCAAAGTGTCCAATGTTTGAAAGTACACCAATTGCTTCAGATCAGATTTTACTACCATTAAGTTGCGGTTACACCACTGTGCTACTAAGTACTATTGTTTGGCATCTTAGGGGTGTTCAATACTTTGGGGTCCAAGGTCTAAATGGACCATTGCATTAAATCATGCAAAATGCAAACTTCTACAGATTGTGTGGTACCAAACTGAAGTTGTGTCATATACTATGGTAGTAGTATATTCAGGTTGTTCAGGTATACTGGGTCCAAGGTCTAAAGTGAACCATTTTATGACATTTTGCAAGATACTCCTATAGACTGTATGATACAAGTTAAGGTTGAGTTACATTCTCTTCTATGGTTATTCTTCCTGGATGTTCAAAATATTTGCATCCAAGGGCCCATGGTACTTAGTTGACATAGTGGTACCTTTGGGGCATTACTAAATTATTGGTGGAAGGTCCCTGTGGCCATTTTATGAAATCATGCAAAATACTTCTTCTCTCACAGATTGTATACAAAATTGCTGATGGTTGGTTACTTTAATATCTCTATGGGAGTGGTTCCATCTGGGTGTTTGTCATTTTTGGGGTCCAGTGTTCAAAATGGGCCATATGGGCTTATTTATAAAATCATGAAATATATTTCTTTTTCAACAGATTTTACGTTACAACAGTGGAAGGTCTGTCACATTAGCACTGGGTAACTGTGGGATGTCCATGATATGGGGGATCATGGGAAGACATGGGCCACATCGGCTTTTGTAAAAAAATGCTCCTTTTCCTTGATAATTTACATACAGTAACTGTACATCTGTGCAAGGAACCACAGTACTCTTGGGCTCTTGTTGTCCATGCATGCAATCACTTTAAGTTTTGTAGAAAGCCTGTCTTGTACTGCATTACAGCAGTCTACTACAAAACTCATTAAAGAGAGTATTGTGGGACTGGGTCACCACTTACGATTCACATTGCAATCTTTAAGCCAGGGAATAATATTAGCTGATTCAGCAAAATTACCATTTCTACTGATGGAAGTTTTTTTCAGAGTTCTAACACATTTTATTTTTCAGAATCCACTAACTCCAGTCAGCCATGGCGTCCAAGGACCTTTTGCAATGACTGGCTGCTTTTATTTCTGGCATACAGATGTTATTCATTCTCTGGCATTTACATTCCATGGGATCTAAAATTTCACAACAAAAAGTTAACAAATATCACTTCTACTGTTCAGACAACAGCATTTTAAATATTTTCTGCGACTGTTTGAATCACTCTGATCATTTTTCTCTACCACCAACAAAGTGATACTAGCCTTTGACCGATCACATGAACTCTGCTTTATTACAAAGTTTACAACAACCATTTAAATACTCTACTAAATTTAACTGCATTTGCAATAATTCAGTATACACAGTATAGACATATCAACTCCAATGTCTTCACTCATCCTCAGAGAAGTAATGTCCTCATATTACAACTACTAACAAGGCTCTACAACTAATTAGGCCAAAATATGTTCAGATTGGCAACTATCTGCATGGCTGTCTTTGTGAAGAGTAAACATAGCTACACAAAAAATCTCACTCTGCAAGCCACATACATACTGCAAAAATCAAACATCTAGTGGAATTTTCCCTCTTTTCAGAGCTACATGTTTCTAGGCTAATTACCTCTCCCTGCATGTTATAGTGGAACATTTAAAGTTATGAATCATTTACTTAGTACTTGCCCCTCACTTATGTACATAGAATGACTGACTTTTCCCCTTGTTCCCTTCATAAGCTTCATATATTGACTTAAATTTCCAAATACAGCTACTTTAAGGCATCTAACATATTAAAATGAATGATTGATCTCAGTTTCTTGACAAAATAACTTTATTGGATTAATTTCTCCTTTTGATATTTCTCTCCAAGCTGGCCTATATTCAAACCTGCAGGCATAAAGACAGAATTGAAGGTGCTCAAGTCATATTCTCCCTGACTGATTTGGTAATCAGCCTTCAAAAGTTGATTTCATAAGCTTACTTTGCAAGGTTTGTGTATACAAAATGAGTCATGCTTGAATCGAAAGTGCGCTACTGTATATATGTTGTATGGTGTGAGCCAATACTTAAAATATTTTCATATTGATCAAAAGAACTTCATTGATCTTGACCATACCGAGCATTTTCCTTGATGTTACATGCTACATCTTCAAATTAGGCTGATTAAAGACAATTGGCAAATAATTAACAATAGTGAATGTTGAATAAAATAGGATATAACATTTCAACATTTGTGTCAGCAGTAGCTAGCTACGTTATGGTTATGACCAAGTAAAAAGTCCATGTTTTTCTGAGATGTTCATAACATTTTCATACATTTGTGGCAAGAATCCTCACCTCTTATTGGACAAATTCAGTCATGTGACAGTTTATTACTTGAAGGATAATGCACGGTCAATTTTAGAGTAAAATCACTGACGGATAAACACAATGAAATCGTACAGTAGATCAATTATCTACAGTGTTTTGTCATCTGCTCCCTTACATGGCTAAAAGTGAATAACATCAGAAAGTTAGGCCTAAAAATATAAATCAAATAAATATACATAGGCCAACAACAACACAGTGATAATCTATTGTTGGTGGTCAATCTTCTATTGGTAATGTTACCTCTCAAAATAAATTGAATGTCACGCGAAAGTGTTATTCAGCAGATTTGATAAAGTCTACTGGTATCACTTCTTTGATGTTTTATGGAGAAGTCCAAAAATGAGTCCCTATGGAATAAGATTGTTGAGAGGAGTATCAACTGCAATTGTAAAACTGCCACAGTCAAAGGGGCCGAACATGCACAGTACCGTCAAATAACGTAGGCCTAAGCCCCATAACATTATGCATGAAGGTTAACAAAGTTGTGTGAGGCATCAAACATGATCTCCAAGCTTTTCTCTGAATGCAACGTTCCAAAAATCTGCAACTGTCTTTATAAAAATCAATCTAGTCAATCTGAGGCAAATTCCAACAATTTGATTACTTGATGAGGGAAGCAAAACTCTGTAAGTGCTCTGTAAACAGTGAATAGGCACACATACACTGAACCACAGTATGGGCACACATAGACCATTAGCACGCTAGTAGCACACAACGTACATAAACACAGTACTGAGCTGAGTACAGTGCAAATTAAAATGTATATTGTTGCTATGCGTGCCAATGTGATTCACTTTATGTGTTACTTTGTGTATTGCACACAAACATTGTTGAAATATTGTGAATCTTTTCTACCTTTACTTGGGGTTCGTTTTCAATAAAAATGCGGCTATTTCAGAGTCAAATTTTCTTTTTAATTTCTTTTCGTCTTTTTTATCAAAATCGTGTTTTGTATGTATGAACAAGGTTAATTAACTTTGAACTGCACATTAACCGTAGGATAATACATTCTCAGGGATTAATGCTATCGCTGGATGCACTTATCACTTACATTAACCCCCCATCGTATATTATCCTATGGATAACTTTGCACGGTCCACCACTGATTAACCTTTAACTATATAGCGCTACTTATGAAACTGTTCTAGGCTTGTTAGCAATTTATTTGCTATCACCAGTTCACCACCACTCCCTATGTTGAAGTTTTATCCAATTCAACAATGCTAAGTCTAGATGATGATATGTAATATTAGTGGATGACTCATTATTACAGTGTTGTTACATCCAGGCATAGTTTGCAGATTACCTTTTGAAGTGACATTTTTAAATAAAGTGCATGAAGTTAGGCAATAATGTTAAAAGAACCAAGGAGAGGCAGGTGCCAAGAGAGGATAAATCTTCATACATCTCTCTCTGCTCTGGGTATAAGACCAGCCATGAATACTTAAATTCTTGAGAAATGAAACACAGAGTTTTCACAATATAGGCTCTGGCACCTGCTGGCAAAACCAGTCCAGCTGTCATTTGTAAAGCCTGTCTTTGGAAGTAAAAAAATAAATGGAAAAAAATAAAGCGACATTTTGTGGATGGAAAAGATGTTAAAAATGTGTAAAGGACTAGGATCAAAAATAAGCTGGAAGACGGGCAATTTCAACGTCACCAAATAAAGAATAAACACATGCACTGGGGAAGATCATGCATCAAAAATACCATGCTATTGTTACCAAAATCACTATCTAGGGAGAATAAGGAAAGTTCATTCGTTTTTAATCATCATTTCTTCATTGAGGGTGTTAAGATTGCCCTCCCACCTGAGAAATGAAAAATTTATTTGTAACAATGATTGTGATTGGCTGAAACTTCTGCTAATCTAATGCTCTTAAAGTAACTCAATCCTTATGCTTATCATATCCATTTGAAATAACTTGTAAAAAGTAATGTAAAATATTGAAATTATTTTGGTGATAGTGTTTGCATTCTGTGATAATTGTATGCATATGTATTTAATGACTAAAAGGAAGAGATTTTTTAACTAAAAAGCTTGGTTCAATCTCACAAGTAACAAGCATTGCTCTCTGCATATGTACCTTTAATACTGTAGAAACCTATAGTATCCAGGAAACAATATCAATCATCAAAAGTATGAAATATACCCCAGTCAGACTACCAAAAGCATTTACTGACAGTGCAAAAGTGCAAACTGAAAGACTTAAACAATTTGCAACATACTTACATAATTCCTAGGTTTCTCCTGCTAGGTAAAGTTCTCCACAGTGGCTTGGAACACTTGCTGTTGCCTAACATGTAACTGTAAGATTTTCAAATGATTTTGTGATCCAAAGTATTTATTTGACCCAAAGTATTTATAAATATTTAAAGGATTTCTCCACAAGAGGTGGAGTAGTCAGTTAAACAGTATGTCAGTTAAATATAATGCTTTTGTCAGAGGACGCTTTCTTTGATCTTGAATAATGCCTTGAAGGTTTGGCTTCATCACCAACCTAACAAGAAAGTCAAAGGACTTTGTGATTCCTTGCCAATATTAATGAAGAACACAGCACAACATTTACAAACCAAATTCAAACACCTTATCATTCTAGAGAAAGCATGCCTACCCCTAGGCTCATTTGACCCCTTCATGTGCTAAGCAGTTATGAATGTTTTGACAATTTGACCTCTGGTGACCTCAAATGACGTTTGACTTTCACCTAAAACAATAGCGATTATCTACTCACTATAACCAACCCACACACTAAGTATGAAATTAGTCAAGCTTACGCTTCTTGCGATACTCTGTTCACAAGGTTTTCACAGTTTGACCTCTGATGACCTCAAAAGACCTTTGACCTTTACCAAAAATAGTAGGGATCATCTACTTAATATGACTAACTCACACATGAAGTACAACATCAGTCAAGACTATGCTTCTTGAAATATAGTGTTTATAGTGTTTACAAGGATTTCACAATTTGACTTCTGTCACCTCAAATGACCTTTGACATCCACTAAAACAATAGGGATCATCTACTCAATATGACCAACCCACACACCAAGTATGAGATTAGGCAAGGCTGCCCTTCTTGAGATACCGTTTTAACAAGCGAGGCGTCACATATACACACACACACAACATCGGAACTGCATTGATTCCTTTTTGCCTTACACCTCAAACATTTACTTAAAGGGGAAATCAGGGTCTATTGTCACAATTTATTTCACTACAATTCCCCACCGGTATTGTACAATAAGTTGTAACTAACAAATATGATCAACATTATCTCAAAATATGTGGACAATTTCGAGAAACGAGTCAAATTCGCAAAAAATCGGTGAAGAATCCTAAGTCTGTAACATCCATATTCATCAAATTAAATATGAATATTCAATACTATCGCCTTTTCAAGGTATGAGGAGGTGTGGCTGAACAGTTTCATACGTAGCCTACGTGTGCTGTATGTATCATCAACTATCACTAAACTTGTTTACTTAGCATTGCGCAATGTACGAACAGCATTGGAAACGTAAACATTCGGTTATGCTTACTCATAAAACGTCATCTCAGTTATCTTACGCTGTCATTGGTTATCGTATAGAGGAGGCTGTCTTGTCTTGTACATGAGCGTTTATTTTTTGGACCCAACAAATATTAAGAGTTCTCATTCAACAGTAATTAACGCAGTAAGTACCGTTTTGTCTACCTTCAATCACCTCACAAACGTCTCTTTATTTCGGTGAACAATCAGTTTAGAAAGAAAAATAAACTAAAGATGAATGTTCTCAGTAAAACCCTGATTTCCCCTTTAAACAATTCATTTTCCAACTTTTTGAGATATTTCCTGGAAGTAAGAACAATTAATTTCTTATGAGACATGAGAAGTGATGGTGGAGAATTCCTTTAATATGTTGTCTAACATATATTGCTTAGCTGAAAATGGGTCACTATCAACAGGATGGCCTCTTTTTTGTCGAAACTTCACTCACTAAACTTAAGAAATGTTTGAAAATTTTCCCATCCATAACAGTGTTAAGAGAAACCAATAAACTCAAGACTTCAAATCTGTCCAAACCCATTGCAGTTGAAATCGATCTCAATCATATATTTGCAGACTGTCATAGTTGGATTAGAAAAAAATTAACAGACATCTCTAAAAAGTTCTATTTTAGATTTCCTACCTACCCCTTCCCGTTCCTCTAATCACGCTTGACTTTCAACATCAGCCTAGGTCAGGCTGAATCAGTTTCTGCAGATCTTCAAGGGAGAGCTTTGGGGGCCACAGTGGGGGCTAAAGGTATGTTTAGATCTTTGGCATATGGAAATGTATGCCAACAAATTTGGTGTATGGTGTACCTTCCTGCTCCAGGGGAAAGGTGTAATGTGGCATGGTGCAATATCTTTTTCAGTCTAAGGACAGTTGTAAATTTTCATTGCACGAAACATCAAAATACACATGTATAGATGCAACTTATATGGTCTAGAAGTGCCGTTTCCTTTGTTTTGGGAGCAAGAGGTATGCTAAAATTGATAAAACTTTCTGGTACGTTAAGCAGCATTGGCGGCAAGTGGCACTAAGTGCAGATAGTCTGGAGGATAGGTCCATATCTACACTGGTGTAATTCTTTGGCAAATGGTTAACATACTTTTCAAGTATGGGGCACAACTTTAGAATCTCGACACCACGCAAATGAACTTGCTAACTTCAACTTGCACCCCTATACAATAAGCATGTATCCAAGGTTAGGGCTACGAGTAAGGATTAGTGAGCTATAATTATACTAATTAGCAATGGTACTGATTCTAAATTAGTACAAAGGCAGGTCTTGGAACACTATGACTTTTTTCTTCAACCTCAACTCCCCTAACCTCAACCCCCCCCCCCCATATCTCCCAATCTTCAATTATAGTCACTTTCTCACAACCATCCATCTATTAATGTAATTCAATAACATTTTATGCCAGCAATGGAAAGGATGCTCTGACATTGCTCTACAGAATTGGAAACATCACAATATCTTGCTTTGTATAAGAGAGATTTTCACCGTGAGGTCCAGCATTCCGGGCACCGCATGAGACAACGTTCTAAACAGTGAGACATTCAGTAAAACTATGAGAGTTGGCAATACAGTTCCAGTGACTCTGTAACATTAGGCCTTGTCTATTTTCCACTATAGGCTTAATGTGATTAGATACAGGTTGGGTGTCCACACAAAAAAGTTGGTAGATCCTATTCAAATAAGGAACGATAAAGTGGAGCAAAAAATAATCACGCAAACAAAACAAAAATCATGTAAATAGTGAACTGACAGGTGAGACATGACTTTTCTGTAATATTATGTTTCAACTTTTCATATACTTCTTGAATTACCACTGAAAAGACTACAAACTTGTTAAGTGCAATGGTTAGCAATCTACAGTACTATGACACTGAATAACTGTTCGCATGTGCCATTCATTATGCTGAGCGTCGCAGTCAGTGTCACATACTGACAGTCTACCCACCCCCAGTTCTCTTAAGCACGTACGTTAAAATGGTTTCACACATCCTTCTCGAATAATGTGATCTTTCTGAGAAGCATCACATTTTCTTTGGTTTTCAATAAATAGTTCAATAACGATGCTTTTTTGAAAGATTTTAACAACGTTGTTCCGTTTAAACAAAGCACTGTGGTTTCTTCAATGTTACAGAATCTTTAAAAACGAAATAGATGTGTTCCCTTTAAGACAGTGTGAGGTGTGCAATGGACCTAGGCTACGATTAATCATTATATTTGGAATGGGCTGGGTAGTTAAATCAATTTGAAAGGAAATGATACAATTCTTAATCTGTGTTAATGGAAATGTTTAATTTCAAACATATCAAAAATACAATGTACTGTGCACTACTTACATTTAAAACTTTTCAAATTCCCTCCCCCTTCCTCCACACTACTAAGAATTAGCTATGAATATTTAAATTGTCAGGATATATTGCTTTCCTACCACACTTGTATGTTTGGCACCGTTCCAGTGGTATCCTCACTGTAGCTTACATCAAACTTTAGCTTCAGTTGCATGACACATGAAGGTGTACCATTATTTTCCACAAAGTTTACACAGCAAATAGCCCAACAGCTCATATATCATCGCCAAATCCTGCTTGGAAAGAAAGCCTTGCAAATCTGAAATGGATGGACTGTGCATGATCTTTGTTGTTTTTTTTTGTCATAGCTGCATTAATTTGGAAGCCATAAGCAAAAGGGAAATAGGTTTTGAAAGATTTCTGGGTACAAAATTGTTTCTGAAAGTTTGCAATTGCTCTGTTAGCGTTTGTAGACATGGTAACATATAGGCCTAAGTATGGACTGTAAACATTTGTTAACCTATATTCTCATAGGCCTATTCTCCTATATCAGAAAAGGTATAGCTAGCATAGATAGCATAGCTGTTTGTGATGAAATTAATTTTGGATGAGTACATGATCTGATTGGGAAGGGTGAGAGCAACTGAGGGGGGGGGGGCAACTGGTGGCAAAGAAACAATCTGGAGGGGCAAATGCCCCCTCACCCCCTCCCCGTTGCATCGCCACTGGCTAAGGCTAAGACTACTCTGCCATTTGACTTCCACATACGACTCCACAAACGCTACAATGTGTCAATTTGGGTGCATAAAAATACTTCTAACAGCAGAAGTCTTGGGTTCACGTTGTCATTTTAGTGCAAACATGCTACTTGGGCCTAACAGCCTAAGTTAGGCTGCGTACAAACCGGTCCATGGATGGCAACCCTACATCATTTGGCCAGCCTAGGCCTAGCTACGGTCACCACAATCCAGTCAGATAAACGTCGTAACTTGTACACTAGTAAGTGATTTACTGTTTCTGACACGTCGGTATGGGGGGGGTTCGCAGGTAGTTGGACTCAAACGTTGGACTTGCAATTTCAAACGCTGATAGCATTTATCGCGCGCGATGCAAACTTTCAGTCGGTCTTATATATATTGTATCGAGTAAACTCACAGAAGTAAACTGCTAAAAGCGCATGCTCGCACATGTTATGACGCATGCACAAAAACAGTCACCATTCATGCATCATTTCATTGGTCTGAAGTTTGGTATGAATGCTGAATTGCCTATGTACTTCGTGTATTAAATTTTGCAATTGAGATTGACCTATTTCCTACCTAAGTAACTGACCTTGACGCTAAAACATGTGGCTTTTCCCTTGAAAAATCCAACCTGCTCCCCAAACAAATCTTGACAGAATTCTTTTACACTGCTCATATAAATATTGCAGATCATTTGACTAATGTGATCAGCTTGTTGTGGGTAGCTTCTACATAGCAGTAGGAATTTATTTAAACGAACAGATTGATCTGGCTGGCGACATTTATTCAGTACGTAGCCTCACAGGCTACGTCTGTGGAATCGTGTGTCGGGCCTTAGGCGATTTGTCACACAAGATTCATACCCTTATCGAAAAAATAGATCCTTTAAGCACACAGGCTGCTGACAGCGGCTTAGTACACAATCTCAAGGACAGTTCTGAGGTTGCCCCGCCCAAAAGTTTCCATAATTTATCATAATAACAGTATTGATCGTGAGCAAAGGGAATAAAGCATCAAGACAAATATTAGGTATCAGCAATCAAGCTATAAATCAAGATTCTGTCTCAATGAAACTTCTCGAAAATTTCAGACAGGAGAAGATGGTTTATAAATTTTATACAAAGATTACAAAAAATTATATTCGCAGTCAGGTTAGGTAGCCTTCAACTGAAAAGGATAATCGTGGAGTGATAGAGCACTGATCAATCCCAATATTGATATGACATGACTAGATGACCGTTACTATCACCGTACTGATCAAGTGGGCACATATTATATCCCCTTGACTAGCGTCATTTGTAACAATGTCTGGTCCGTATTACATATGAATGGTATTCGAAAGAGAAAAAAAATCTTTCTTACGGTATCGTCCTGAAGAAGGTACATTGTTTATAATTTGTATTATTCTTTTGTAAACTATCGATGTATGTGTATGGCGACATTGAGATATAAAATTACGAGCCGAGTGCAATGTCTTATCGACAGATTTTTTTTTTCAAAAACATGTTTCTTTATTTTCTCTCAGTTCAGGGGTTACATACACTGTGGCAGTGTGTGTTTATTGCGAATGTGTAACGATAATACAGTATGTGTTGTACATACGTACATGTATTAACATAAGATAAAATAGCTTTATTAGTCACCGCGCTAGTTTGCAGGATGCAACTTTTCGGAGAGATATTGCTTAAAGTTTCACCTAGGATTATTAAAACCACTGTTTATTAAGACCTCAAAATATTTTCGGATGTGTTCCAGTGAAGTTTTCTTACCTTACGCTGCTTTTGTTTGATTCATTGGCCTAATTCGTTGGCAAGGTAGGTCGATCCCACGCAGCCTGCTAGTTCTAACACGTTAGATATAGCTGTAGTTTGTTTGATTACTGAACGTCAACCGGAAAGTGAGAGAAAAATTAACAAAAAAAAATTTACCTCATTTTCCATTTCTTTTTGAAACTATATACGTGTACTGATGTGCTAGGCCTATATCTATTTTATGCTATTTCTTTCTTGCAAATTTAATGCATGAGTAGGCCTACGCCAAGTAGGCTTAATTTTCATTAGAACATAAGAGAACACAACGTACTTTACTAAATTTACAGGGGAAACTGAAATCTGTGGTAAAACAATAAGACTTTAAAACACAGAACAGTGCAAAACAAAAACATACAAAATAACCTATAAAAAAATAACCAAAAGGGAAAGTAAATGTTGGCGAAACATCATCATACAGAAAATGAAAGTCAAAGCAAGAACAAATTAACGTTAAATATAAAAATTATCCAAACATCTAAAAGTAGAGGTATTGTGAAATGGCTGAGCCTATGAAAGCATTTAGTGGATTCAGTGGGTTCAGAATTTTTCCCACTGAAATTTTCATGAATGTCAATTGTCTTCAAACTGGAAAGAAAAATAATTTGCATACCATATAAAATGGATAGTGAGATCATGACTGCCTATTGTTAAGGGAGAAGGAGGTCAACCACTCACCACTTCCATTTTCAAACTTCACTTTTTTGTAATATCATAATTTTCAAAAACGTACCCCAGTAATGCCTAAACATATACCTGAACAAACAGCAGCTTTGAAAAACTGGATATCACTGTGATGGCAATATTCTATGGCAAGTTTTAACAAGTGCAGGCATTGTAGACCCAAATCCTTGTGTCAAGTTGTGTGATTAGCTGTCAAGTTAGAGTACGCCTATGCTCATCAAGAACGATGTTACCTGGTCAACTGCTAGACCTAGGTTACCTAGGTTAAAAAAAAGTTCCAGGGCCTAAGTCAGTAGGCTTAATTAAAGTGGGTAATGTCATAAAGTTGTATTGCACACTTGAATGTCTTGCTGGAATAGACCTTTTTTAGGCCTACATACATACTTGAAAAATGTAAGTAAAATAGTTTATGTTATCCACAGACCTTATTAAAACAAATGAATTACATCATACAGGTCTATATTGATATGATAATCACTTGGCAATCACAATTTTATACAAGTTATCTTGTCTTTTGTTAATTAGAGGCTTAGTATTGATCATCTGAACACTGTAAAGTCTGACTGTTCATGTGACTTTTGATTTAATTGGTTTGCTGTTATAATCACGACGAAAGGTCATTAATAGTCATAAGTTCAAGTGCTAATTGATACTGTGCAAATAAATTTGACCTTCAGTCAGTCATTAACCGATCATAACATGCATATGGTGAATTCCTGAGGGGTCTAGGACTTTCAAACTCGTCATAAAATGATAGCCGTTCAATCTTTTCTACAATAAATTGGACGTGGGGTAAGAATATTGTTTTCTTTCACATACTTTATTACTTGATTGTTTTTGGCAGTTTTTAATCAATGTCCTCTTTCATGTTTGTCATTTCTACCCAAAGTGGATAGTAGGCTGATTATAGCTGTTTCCTGGACTATGCTAAGAATTATCGGCAAGCATCATTACTGCGATTTACCCAACTTCAGTTTTTATTTATAACTATTCTATCTCGTCCATCGAAGCAACCATGCAAATTCAGATTTCTAGTTTGAAACAGTTGTAAACGAACTTACTAGATTCTGTATAATGTTTTAGACATAATCATGACAAACTAATCCTTCTCCAGAGGACGTGGTCTGCCCTGATTCTTGGCATGTTTGATCCTGATGTTATTCCAATGGGCGCGATATAAAAACTAGAACTAAAGTAATTACGTAGAAGCCGAAAAAAACGTAAAAAGATTTTCTTTTATAAAGATCCGTAAATGGGACCAGGGTCGTCGAGACAGGGGATGTAGGGGTGCCTCCCCCCAAAAAAAATTGTTGGAGAGACGATAGTAGCAAAATCGGAAATATCAGTTGCAATTTTTCATATCTTAGTCTTGCACATTTTATGACAAAGATGGCTTTACTATTGCACTAGTTTGAGTCTAAGGTTACCTGGTAACTGAAAAATTTCTCAATAAATCTGCAATACCTTGTTGGAATCGTTCATATTAACGTGTAGAAGCGATTATAGTCCTAAAATCTGAAATCCCAGTTGGAACCTTTCAGGCACATTTTATGACATAGAAAGATGCCAAATCTTTCACCAGATGGTGTTTAAGGTTATCTGGTGATTGAGAAATTCTCAGTAACTCTGAAATGCCAGTTGGATTTTTTTTGTATTTCAGCACCTAGATGCGACGATAGTGGGAAAATGAGCAATACCAGTTGGTATTTTTCATATCTCAGCATAGCACATTTTATGACTTTAAAAGATGCCTAATATTGTACTAGACTGCATCTGAGACAATCTCCTCCCTCCTCAAAAAAAAAAAAAAATCAAGGTGTCGGTGTATGTCTTCAGCCACAAAAATATTTGCCAAGTTCTCAGAGAAAAAAGTGGAAGAATGCGTGATTCATTACGATTCTTGTCTCACCTCACATGATATGTATTACTATTTTTCATAGATTTATTGTCCTTCAAACGTGAATTAAGGCATTGCAGAGAAGATATCCATATTTCAAGGCGGGGTACATGCAGCTCAAGTACATCAGGAAAGTTCTGTTTCCTGTCATCTGGAGGGTTTGAAAAGCCAAAATTCTCTTCTACACTCTGCGCCAACTAATGGTGGTGGTGCTTCGCTTAGATAGTCCTGTCATCACTAACCCTTCCCCATACCCTTTCCTCGAAGCTTTTCTTTTGTTTGTTTCATCGAGCCTGATAATGTCCCTTTCAAGAAGACTGCACCCCTTTAATTCTTCACCGACTCATGAGAAGGTATTCCTAGTTTCTGAAACTACCGGTTTGGGGTCGCAACATAGTAACACCAGCCAGTTCGAAGTTTTGACCCTTCACCCCCCTCCCCTAAAGACGTGACCCTAACTACGGCCCTAATTGAGACGGTGTTTAAATTCCATCCTTGAGATCTGATCGGCCGAGACTGATATCAGAGAGCCATCATAAACCTAATATTCAAAATGAACAATTTGAAAAGGTCTTTACTCTGGAGTGGATGATAATTTACTATCAGGTGAAACTGACAGCCTAAACGTACCGTGCCTGATATTAACATATTCATAGTAAGTCAAAACTGGTCAAGCCGCCGAAAGAGTTATGCTCAAATAAAGCTTTAGGTCCTAATGGTGGGCCTGTCCACATGCTGAAAATGACTGCAGGAGAGGGATCCCTGCCCTCTGTTTCTTCTAATGCAATTGACGGACTTTATTTCAATCTCTTTTTAATAGTACAAATGAATATTTAATATAATTATTATACTACATAAAATAAAAGAGATTGTGGAAGAGATAAAAGAGATTGTGACAACAAGAATCTGGCGAGAGCTCGTTTACGTTCCCACCCCGACACACATGTACAAAAAAAAATAATAATCACAAAGAAATTTCAGATTAGAAGATAAACATATAGAAAGTCAGCCCAAAAACTGAAACAAAAGAAGCAAAAGAACTTACTTGTGATAGTTCATAAAGAGATATTTTTGAGGTATTTTTAATGTATAAAGTGTTATGCAATCTTTAACATGGGTAGGCAAGGTGTTCCAGACTTTGATCCCACCGAAACGGATGGCAAGCTGCGAAGTAGTAAGTCGGAAATATGGTACACGCAGGTTATTCGAAGAACAACTAGGGCAGGAATACATGCTGCTGCGAAACTAGAAGTAGTGACTGAAGAAGGACTTAGATGTATTATTTAGCAATTAATAATGAACATAGCTACATAGTAACGGCTTAAGTCATATAAATTGAGTTCATTCAGATTGACAAATAGAGGTGCGGTATCAGTGGCCTACCGAGGAATTTGTGGAGGGGGAGGCCGTAGCCTCTGCCGGAATTATTGCAATTGAAAGATTCGAGCGTAGCGCCACGATCGGTTGGTGAGGAGCGTACAAGAAAGTTTTTGCCAGGGGGTCGGGGGGGGGGGATGCTTTCCTCGGAAAATTGTGAAATCTGCAGATCTCCTGCAATTTGGAGTATTTAAGAAGACCTTAAAAGACCTTCCAAGGGGAGGGGGTGCAAACTTGTGAAGACTATCTAAGCGGAGCGCCACCATCGGTTGGCGTGGAGCGTACAAGAAAATTTTGGGTTTTACAAACCCCCCAGATGGCCGGAAATAGCCCTTCCCAAGTTTTTTCAGCTGCATGAACCCAGCCTTACTTCTGATATTTTCAGCAAGATATGCAGTATTTAAAAAAAATGGGGAATGTGAGGGGTCATGGCCCAATGCCCCCCTCCCCGTGTACCCTAGTGTGCGGTATAGTGAAAGTAATCAACAAAAGGTAATCTACAAATTCAAACATAACGATGCTAGGTTGATTACAATCAATAACCCCACCAATATGGTGTGACTGAAATGTTGAACTAAGGCATGATAGTCTTAAAGATAGGAGAACTGTAAGTAGGTTGTGACTCTCCATAAAGGTAGATTGGACCTCCTTTCTAGATCCAGTATCACGGGGGGTTCAGGGAGTTAGGACGAACCCCCAAAATTTGGGGTTCCGCTCAGCCTATGATAATATGATGAGTTTTAATTTCTTGGTCATAATTATAGGGTAAAACGTTCCACTTGTGGTAAAATCGACCCCCACCCTCACGGAAATACCTGCTACACGGGCCTGTGTGCATTGCCAGTTGACAGCCTCCTGAGAGAGGTCCTGTTAGTGCCTACTAGACATTAACATTTCTACAACTACATTACAACCAAGAAGGACTGCTGAAAAGTATACAGCTTTATTCCTCGTATTATCAGAGACTGGAACCTGAGTCCCTCAAAGGACATAAAAGCTCTTGAAGACCACAAGCAATGTAAGATCACCACCTTGATGTTCCTCTGGTGGGAGGACTATCATCCATGCCACATCCAACCCTGCAGATTTGACTCCACATGCCCAGGACTGCCGTGCTTTACACATCCAGATACTTGTGGCCTACGTTATACACGAACATCATCCATTGAAGAAGACTGGTCATCTTCAATCCCCCCCCCCCACTCGCTGAACATACCCCCCGCCCCCGCCTCATAAATCTCTACTTGATTAAAAGTAACAGTATACCACTGGAAAAGTTGAAGTTCCTTTCCTTTTCTTTTCTTTACGGTTTTATCTCAAGTACAGGAGGACAACAGTTCATCGACACCTGGCACATCTAACTAAAATGTTGAATTTAGCTCTCTGGTTTTGAAATCAACTGCAATATAAAAAGCCAATTATTAAGATATTTGGTTAACTTTACAACAGATTGATGACACAGTCATAAACAATGATGAATTGCTATGAAATTTGACGAAATTGCCATTGATCTTGGGCTTGAAGTGATATCTCTAATTTTGAAGCAAATGGCGGGAATTAAATTTGTGGGGCAAAACCGACCATTGTTGAGTCGATTTGATACCTGAAGTTTAAATATTTAATGTGCAAAAAATGTTAACATAAATTTTTAGTTACAAATAGAATGGTTACAATCTTTTTCCACATATAAACTATAAGCTTCGCCGCATGTTACTGAACATTGGTGCTCTATTTGTTGTTATTGTAACGGGAGGATTTAAAAAGTTTGCCACAAATAAATGAACATGCCTGAACGAGAGAAAATATTCATTACTATTTTTTATTATAGTTCCACTCTGAAGTCGTTTAATACATTTGGATCCTGATCATGTCTGTCTCGAGTTTCTATCATGCCACATACAACATTATAAATTAACAACTATGTGTAAAGCAATACTCGACAAATCGACTTACTTTTAAATTTTCCCTGATCCACTTTTCTTGTTTTTCAGTGTCTATGTGTGCTCATTTTACTATTTTATCCTTCTTCGTGTAGTTGGCCAGACTTTAAAGTAATTTCTTTTTCCTCCCATCGTCCTCACCTCTCCCCTTCCATATTTATGCAATATTACCTATGTCGATGAAAAAAATCATGCTGATTCAATTAAGAATACCAAGAAAAAGTTTTTTGTGATTCCTTTCTTATGCAACTACAATGAATATTTCTTCCTGTCCGGCCTCGTTGAAGCTGAAAGACAAATATTTCATTTTTTAAACAAAAGTTTTGGCCTCTTTAATAAAATCCATTTAATAAGTTAGCTGGGAGGAGCACATATTGTTCTTATTGTCGTTTTTTCGCTACTTAGTTTTTTATTCGCATTCTTGTTATTATTCACCCTTTGTTTTTAAGTTCTCATTTAATTATATTGCAGCCAATAGACCAAATTCTAGACCTCTAGGATACTTGCAGTCACGTGAAAACCTGAGGTGGTTTCGTAATTGCAGATTTCCATCTACTGTCTGTAATGAAGAGGCAAATATCTGTCTATAATTCACAGTAACAGTGAAATTAGGATATCTTATGAAGCACGGTATGTGACTAAACAAAAAGTCTCAGTCACATTTAGTCTATAATTGTGACGATATGTACTGTATATAGTGTTGTACCGATAATTAAAACAGCAATCCACGTCCGCCATTGTAATGTTACAAACCGTAATGGCTGAAAAATGTCATATACTCCCAGAGATTATGCATCTTATCTAGCCAACTGCTACTTGAAACAGTGAAATAAAATTTAAAAGAGCTTCAACTTTCTATATTCATTCTTGGAAGCAACTTTCTTGCAACAGCAAAACAAACGCCACCCTCGATATGAATATTAAAAATGTCAGGTCGTTGAATAATCGGACCCCCCTTCTGTGACACACACTGGAGAATCAGGGACGGCAGCAGAATTATGTAATTGGCAGGGGTAAATTGAGGACAAAAGAAGCTATTGAAAAGGGTGGGGCAAAACATCCCCTTAGCGAGAAATCGAGCTTGATGGACGAGCTTTAGCGAGTGAATCCAGGGAACCGTAATAAGACTCATAATGCGGTCAAGGGGCGAAGCCACGGTGTAGGTCAAGAGATCCAGGCCACAGGAAGCGATGAGGTTTTAACATATCTCTAGATGAATAAGTAAGTGTCAGGAATTCTTTAAACAGAAAGGCAATATATATGGTGCATAAACAGGAAATGGATATATACAATGTATCTGTCAGGCCACTATACTTCAGTTGAGTGGGGGGGGGGGGGGGGTTGTGGGTAAAGACTCTGACTGAAGGAATTAACCCGCACTCCCCCCCCCCCTTTCTTCTTTGCGTTGTCACTGCAAAGGATTATCAATGAAGGAGCTGCATTTTTGAGGTATTCGTATATAAACATCACATCAGTGATTGGTTGAATATGAAATAGTTGTTGTATGTGATTAATATCAAAAGAAATAAATTGACAAGTAGGCAATTTTCTTGAGAATCAAGTATATACCTTAATCTTTCACTAATTAGTGAATGTCTTAGCTTGATTGTCTGTGTTGTAAATTGCAAAATTACTTCTGCTCTCCTCACTGTCAGCGGTATGATATTTTACGTCTATGTTGTTTCTTGCCTACATCTTTATTTGGTGCCTCGTTTTGACACGATTTGCTCGTAAAGTCCCTTAAAGAGGAAATCAGGGTTTGACTGAGAAAATTCACCTTTAGTTTATTTGTCTTTCTAAACTGATAGTTCACCGAAATATAGAGACGTTGGGGAGGTGTTTAAAGGTAGAAGAAACGATAGTTATTGCGTTAATTACTGTTGAATGAGAACTCTTAATATTTGTCGGGTACAAAAAAATAAACGTTCATGTACAAGACAAGACAGCCTCCTCTATACGATGACCAATCACAGCGTAAGACTGAGATGACGTTACCGAATTTTTACGGTTCCCATGCTGTTCGTGCATTGCTCAGTGCTAAGTAAACAAAAGTTTAATGATAGCTGATGATACATACAGCACACGTAGGTCACGTATTAAACTGTTCAGTCACACCTCCTCATACCGTGTAAAGGCGATAATATTGAATATTCTTATTTGATTCGATGAATATGGATGTTTCAGACTTCTTCACCGATTTTTTGCGAATTTGACTCGTTTCTCGAAATTGTCCACATGTTTTGAGATAATCTTGATCATATTTGTTAGTTATAACTCATTGTACGATACCGGTGGGGAATGGTAGTGAAATAAATTGTGAAAATAAACCCTGATTTCCTTTTTTAACTCCTTTGCAATGAATATGTGGATATTTCTGTCTGAAAGGTGTTTATGTGCCAGACAGTGTGCTTGTCGGTATGTGTGTGTTTGTGTGCGTTTACAGTATTGTCAGGTATCTTGAAGATTTAAGTGTTATCTAATTGTGATGAATAATGATGACGAACTCAAAATCAAAAAATAATCAACATTTATTATTTGCACACAGACCATTCTTACACACCAAATAATTCAAGTAAAGCGGTAACCAGGTTTTGGGACCCCCACTGAATTACTCGTCTTGCAGCAACATAAGATCTTACTATTTCTCTGTGTTTAGACCTTAACGCCTTCCTTAATCTCTCACATGCCGTAAATCATTCTATTTAAAGAGAATAATAATGTCTATTGCACTTCGTCTTTGGACCGTTTTTTTTTAACCGTTTTTTTTTTTTTAAAAAGGTGCACGCACACATGCAATAGGATCATTATTTCATTTATTATTAATTTTCTTTGCCGCCATTATTTTTTTTTCACACACAGATTCTCTAAATACACAGACCATAATATTATGAATTCAATACAATATAAAACATGAATGGATATAATGCAACATTATTCCTCGACTGAAACTCTAGCATCTCCAACGCAGATATCAAAATATGTATCTCTTTTTCTATTCCGGGATCAAGTCTGAACCTTTATATAAACTTTAGGTCTTTGTCATAAAGCTTCCCTCTGAACAACAGTCTGAAAATAAAGAGATGAAATGGATTTCTTTTTAAAAGACGGTAAACGGAAATGGTTCCCGGTTGGTAAAGACAAATTGTTCCCTGGCTATATTTAGGTCATAATCTATTGAAAGAAAAAATAATTTGCAACCGCAAAAGAGGCGTCTCACATTTTTGTCTCTTTTGCCACAGTCACTATATCTCGGGTTACCTAGATCTAATAAAAAGGTTAATACCCAGAATACAACGAAGGATTCACTACAAAAATCAGTATATATCAGATCGGTATACTTGTGAAATACATCTTACATCACTTTTGTACTATCTGTCTCCAAATGGAGTAGAAGCATATCGTAGCAATCGAAGCATATGCTTTGTGTCACTGATGCTCTGTTTATACAGCAGGTAGGTGTAAGAAATTCATCGATGTCTAGAGACGATTGAGGATCATAATGGACAGGGCCCGATGATCCTGGGCATGTTAGGCTAATGTGGGTAGCCAGGGCTGGTGTATACAGTGGAGGCGAATGTGTAGCCAATAGTAGACTATCGTTTCACTCTGAGGACACTTCAGTTTTCGGCTAACCTTATATGTATCTCTGACCAAACAGAACAATGTAGGTAAGGGCAGTCGCAAGCCGGATTTGTAACTTCGAGATAATGATTTGCCTCACGCGGACACAGCAAGGACTGAGAGTTTGAGCGCGAACAGCGGATCCCTCCCCCTCGGTCAAGAGGTCCGGGAATCCCGCTGAGACGTAACTGCGCTGAATACAGGGACTTGTGTTCCTTGTACTGAGAATTCCCTTTGTGGACACTGCTCATTGCCACTACCGATGAAATGGGTTAGTGAGATCGTCGGATCGGTCATTCGGCAATTTTTTTTTTTTTTTTTTCTGTTTTGGAGGTGATGAGAAGACTGTCAAACTTGATCATTAAGAGGAAGTAAAGGTCAAGTTTTTCGTAGTTTAAACTGGAGAAGGATACTTAACGGCAACTCGCCAACGGGAAATCGAAACAGAGAGAAAATGAGGCAAGGGGGGGGGGGGGGCGTAACGCACTTAAGAATGGATAAAAGGAAAGACAAGCCCTGCTCCCGAGGCGACCGATCTATCGAACATGGCTGCGGTCTTGCCAGCCGGAAACCGATCTGGTCGTGTTTGGACCTCTTCTCATTATAAATCCACTGTAAAGGTCCAAGAGAATGGGGCTGATTGGAGCAACGTCCTCTCAGGTACATCACTGAGTTTAAATTGACCGATCTCTGACTCAATGTGCAAAAGTCTAGGATTAATCATGAGGTCCTTCATCCCATAAAAACCTTTGGGCAGCGATGTTAACTACAAAAACACCTTTGAAAGCTACAAAGCATTCACCTTATAATATATTAAGATGATTTTGCTCATGTAGTTTTGTAAAACGTAGGAATTACAACATCTCTCTCTATCCTTTAAAGCATTTATGGAATCGACCCCCATTTCGAATTTTGCAGCCATCTTAAAATTTCAAGTGATGATGTTACTTGATAGACACGTATCATGATATACTTCTAGTGTATTCTGAGCTAAACAGAAATGTTTATATGGGTATCTTAACCTCGTCATGTCAATTTCCTCTACATTTTACATCATGGCGGCCATTTTGAAAAATGGGGGGAAATATTTTTTGCGCTCACCCTACGATTGAATGGTAAAGTCTAAAGTACGTCTGTGCCAAATTTGCAGAATGGTTTCACCATATTGCAGTAGTAAGATGAGGTAGAGTAGACACGGAGTATCCCAATAAGTAAGCATGCTAGACGATTACTAAAGTGGTTAACTGACGGTTACCACAGTGGTTGAAAGAGATTTCTATTACAAAAGTAGTTGCTGAACGTTACAAAAGTGGTGACATAAAAAATAACAAAAGTGGGCAATTTATTACAAAAGTGGAGATTTTATTTCAAAAGTTGACGAATTTATTACAAAAGTGTTGATCTATTACAAAAGTGGTTGTTAGCACAAAAGTGGCTGTAACACGAGGTTTGCAAGTAACTGAAGTAATCAAAGAAATAGGAAAATATGTGCATGATGGAGAATACCTATAATGGGATTCCACTGGCCTTTTCCAGTTTTATACGTCACACGTCGCTCTATTGTAGATTCATTGTAACTTTGTGAGTTATGTATTGAAACACGCTGTGTTGGAATATTCTATACAATGTATATTATAACTGAAGAAACATGCCGGAGGTGGCCGAAAATGACTCAACCAGAAAGGGGAAGGGGTCGAGTGAGTTTCAGAGGAATATTTTTCATGAATCGTGCAACTTGTCTTTTGATCTTATTTTAATTTACTTGTTTTTTTTTTTAGGGTTGATTTCTCTTTCACACCAAATAGTAGGTATGTTATATAGGCCTATATATTTTCACCAAACTTATTTTTGTATTACGTATCTTTTTCAAGTCCGACAGAGGCTTAAGTGGGCAACATAAATCCTAGGTATGAACAATGTCAATACCCAGGCAGTCTTTCCATTTATGATTACCTATCTATGATTACTATTATCCCGCATTAAAGTGGAAAACTTTGGACGGTCAGCTTAAGAAGTAGACATGTCTTGTTCCATAATCAATTTTTTTAATGAGTGGTTTCATATATCTGTAACACTCAATCAAGAAAAGCAAATATTAATGTTAATTATAAATAAAGGGCGATGTAATTAATTTTGTGTATACCAAGCGGTTTCATTTTAAAATTAAGCCTTTTCGCAATCTCTATTCGCGAATCTTGATCCGAACTTTTTGACAGCTTGTAACACGTTTTACTGTGAATTGATGAAAGACTTATAAGTAACGAAACTTTTAAGTCTCATTCATTGTCTGTGCCTCCAACCTGTACCCTTTTACCAAGTAAGGCAGTTATTTTTCGAAGATTTCCAAACCGGCTGAAAAGTCATTGAACAAAGAAAAACAAATTAGTTTACTGTTTTTAGAAGTTCCTTTTCAAACAAATCAGAAAAAAAGTCCGATGAAATTCCTCACTCCGTAAATGTTAAGTGTAAGTGCTGGTATTTCTATTTACAAACTTTTGAAGACCTATCTATCTTCAAACCTGAAACGAAACGAGTGCGGAAAGACGGAAAGTTTACTGGAAATGAAAGTTTCATGTCAGATGCGACACAGTTGGGATATCCCTATGGGTCATTAACATGGATAAGAGATAAAGTAGTCTATCTCTCGACAGATCTCTGTGGTATCTCAGCAAGTCATTGTCCTCCCTGGTACGGACAGAAAGTACGCATTAATGAACAGTGTCGTTGACATTTGAGAGCATTTCCGTACTTAACACGTAAGAACACCTTTTATCAGGTGTGATTAATTAAGTCACACCTTCCCGCCATGCCTACTTCAATTTTTTATCTTTTGTTCATGTGGAGAAATAATTAAAACAGTTTCTACTGTTGTTACAAAAGGCTCAAGGACTAAAGAGCATGGCTAACGTTCTTGGAGAGTTTTCAAGTATGCTTGAGCACTTGTTTTGGTGTATGCTTTGCAAGTAGTACATCTGAAACAAGCTCTTTGAAACTATATATTTTATGTAACATCTTCCAGTGTGACCTTTGTGAGTTGAGCACTCTGTAATTTCAAGATGGTGCACTGCTTGTGCAGTCTTAGCTATTTTAGCTAAGACGTAACACTGTCGCATTGTGCATAGGACACTCTCTTGAGTTTGTGCACCCTGGAATTTACACGTAATGTACCCTGGACAACAGGATTGGTGCAAGTTATGCTTGTACCAATCCTGTCACTCAGACTTGAAACCAACTGTGAGCTGCACTGATGAGTTCTAACAAGAACGAAACAGTATTGCCTGCAGTTTGATTTTTTTCTTTATTGACGGTAGACGTTTTATTCAATAATACCTAAGTTACGGTACATAAATGTTGAAACTCGTTGAAACTAAGTTATCATTTGTAAATGCTCCTAATGATATTGCTAATCTAAGCCAATTTAGCTAAATCATTAAATGTTTAACCCCTCGTTAGGTCTACAGTTTCATGTACCCTCATTGAATATTTAAGTGGGTTTGAGAGTGGGTTGACAGTAGCCTATGCCCCCTATTTCCAACCCTCAGTATTCCAGCTACATTCACGACACTGCACATTTTCTCAGGATACTAAATGACATTAAGTCCCTTTCATCTGATTCCTAGCTTGTCACTATGGATGTTATTGCCCTCTATATATATATATAGTACCCCGTAGTTCCCCCCCCCCCCCCGAGATTGGCGCTTCCTTCAAAAATTACTCGCTATCACTGTGGCAGCGCTACTGAAGTGAGCCTAACCTTCTTGAATCTAACCACAATTACGTATTTCACGATTATGAATCCATTTCAGGTACATTTCTTCTAAATAAGGGCTCATTTGTGACATTTAAAAAATCGGCGATGGATTCCTTAAGTGCGAAAATTACGGGGTACTGTGCATACTAATATTCCACATATCGATTGTACACTATCATGTGAGTTAATCCTCTCTTCGAACGGCTATTCTCAACCGTTCATTACGAACACTTGTTTTTGTGTTTTCGACGAAAAACTTGTAATTATGCCATCACGATATTAACTGAATTTTCGTGACCATCTGTAGTTCTTTTGTCTTCTGTGACGTAAGTTCGATGTGGCATCCTTGAACATACGCAAAGTTTGCATGCCAACCGTAATTTAATTGCAGGGGCGTTGTAATTTTGTGCACGAAGTTTGGTGATTTACATGTTATTATGACATAAAAGTGTTTCGTGATTTGGTCGACTGGCTGCAGTGAGATAGAAATACTTGTTTGTCATACGACAGATTGAATCGAAGAACAAAATATGGTTTGCAGTCTCGGTAAATCGTCACAGTAGAATAACAATATACCACTCTTGCATAACAAAAGAATACATTAGGATTTCAGTTTGTGTGAGAATTCAAGTATATTGTCACTCCAGCGGGTATTTTGTAGTTGAAGAAAGATAGGTAGTTACGTGGGGGATTTTACAAACTGTTCTGTGTATAATCTTAAGTGGACTATGGAATGTATTCTGTAAAATAAAAACTATGAATAATAAGAGTGTTAGAACTTCTGACCAAACAATCCATGCAAGAGAGCAATCCACGGAGTTGCGTATCTCATCGCCAACATGCATTGATTTCAATACAGGGCCTGCACATGGCAATTTGTAATAGTTTATTGCTAAGTACTTGCAATACTTTAAGTCAATTGGTTTAATAGTTCTCAAGATATGCTGGAAATACAAATTTGGGGGCAAAATTAGCTTTTTTTTCTCAAAATTCAGCAAGTTTGACTCGATTTACCATTACAGTAATATTACGTTGAACAATGTGTTCTCAGGTAAGTACTTACAAAACTGTAACTTAATTGATCTAATAGTTCACAAGGTATGCTGGAAATACAAATTTGGGGGCAAAATTGGCTTTTTTTCTCGAAAATCAGCAAATTTCACTCTTTTTGCTACAAAAGTGATATACCTTGAAATTTTTCATTCTCATGTAAGTTTTTGCAAAATTTTGTATTAAATGCTCAAATACTTCTCAAGATATGCTGGAAATAGCAATTTTGGGGGCAAAATAGACTTTTTTCTCAAAAATCAGCAAATTTGACTCAATTTATCCTACAACTAATACATCTTGCACGTATTGGCATCACGCACAACCTTGACAAGTTTCAACTTAATCGCTCATGTACTTTTCAAACTACTCTGGAAAACCACAATTTGAACAGGTCCCGGACGCACACACACACACACGCACACACGCATAGATATTGGCACGGACACGTCTTAACAGGACCCTCCTGTACCCATGGTCACTCTACCATGAGGTACCCCTGGGGTGTCGCTACTCAGCCACTCCAAGCGTTTCCATGGCAACCATTCTCCCATGGGTGCACTGTACAATATATAGCTCCACTAGTCAAGTGACTACAATATTTCATCTAGCCCCTATAGTGCGATGAGATAAAAACACTTATTGTAAATCTGAATTGCGAAGTGGGACTCACTCTACCGAGACAGTTACGGAAAATTAGAGAATACTCTGCAATGTTAGTTTGCAAAAGGTGATACACAATAACAAGTACTCCGCACATGGTCTTTAGCCCTTTATACAAGTTAAAGGGAAATTTTGAGTTTGAATGCACCAACATGGCAAAAAAGAGCACAGCTTTAGTCATCGTTAAGCCATTCGGGCTCACCAATATAGGTCAGCGACAACTTTATCTCCAGAATACATTATACATAAGATGAGTTTTGGATGACGTATTATTTGAATTTTTCAAAGTTTGGGTGAACAAATTATTCCTGAGCAACACATGTTGCTGAATGTGAAAAGTTATTTCTTGAAGAAAGGCGACCATTCTGCCTTATTTTGAATGATATATCCTTTTGTGTTCATAATTACTAGTTCCACTGTTTTTTTTTTTCTTTTTTCTGTAAAACAAACATTGGGCCTACATCCCTTAGCCACAAAGATAGCTGGGCCTTGAAAAGAGCTTGAAAAGCGATGAGCATGCGCTGGTTATGACAATGGTGCAAATCATTTGGATATTTGTAAATGACAACTTCATGTCAGATAAATAACACTATCAATCTGTACAGCACAAACAACAATAAAAAGTAGCCTCTGTTTTACACAAATTCAACATAGGGCATGATCAAATATTAACGACTCGCGTGTTTTTAGAACATCCCCAAAAGTAGCAGGGACGCACTTTCGGAAGACAAATTAAACGGTAGGAATATTTTAATTAAAATCCTCAAATCTAATGTTCAACTATTTATCGTTATGTAGTGCGCTGTTTCCGAGCAATACACTCCATAAATTACATTGCACATGAAATCGCATTTTCTTTCTGGTAAGTGTCGATTATTTGCCAGCTGCCTTTCTCTGGGATTTAAAATGAGAAAGTAATAAAGCGAAATAAAGTGTCATTTAATTTCATTCTGTCTGTCTCGCTGGAATATGGAATCGATCGTATTTTTTTTTTATCTAGGTTCTCTTTTCATTATAAAATTTATTTCATTCGTAATAATTCATTTCTGTGTCACAAGTCTTCGTAGTAATCACGTGGTCGCATGGATGACATTCATCTCCAAACGTTTATTTTCATGCCTGTTGTAGTGAAATACAACGAGTATGGAATGGTCGGTTGCATTAATGCTGTCGCATGGAGGATGGGGGATATATATATATATAAATATATATATATATCCCAACCAAGTTTTATTAAATTAGCTTACATGATACACATATAAGAGTAGCAGTTTGTATACGGTAATTTTTTTTTGGTTCTTTATTATTGCAACCTAGCACAACTGAAATGAGTCAATAGGATTTAGATTAAAATATCAGACCATTTATTTTTGTATTTTTTTTCGACGTAAATAAATAACATTAACCGATTTAAAAGCAGCCTATAAGCAAGTTATAAGGAAGTATAGAAGTAATACTATTAATATAAAAAAGTTTTCTCAGCGAAATATTGCACTAAATAAGCCTGACCACAAATAATGCTTTTCGTTGTGTTTTTTCATGGTTTTTTTTAAATATTTTTCAAAACTTCAACACATTTCTTCTAGGTATTAATCGCATTGAATGACACATACAGAAAGTGCTCCATCTTCATTCGGTTGGACAAAGAAATTCATCTCATATTAGTAGCGGTCAAATGTCCTTAGTAGATTCTCACTAGCGTTTTGACTAGCAGTGAATTTTGATTAATATGATGTTCTGCCGTTATAGACTTTCTATGCACCAGCCCTCTTTCTTACTTCAAAACATTTTATTTGCCATATTATGCTGAACGAATATCCTACTCAAATATCTCCTATATACATCATCAAGAGGAAGACTGTTTTACAAACTGTATGGTTTGAATATGGTTAGAATGAAGTTTTTGTAAAGAGCTTTAAAAGCAGACGGGTTTAGTTTTGAATTAAATGCAATTTGAGGTCTCATGGAAACTCCGTTTGGTCAGCATTTTTAAGAGAAATGTGGTTTAAACTTCTTGATTAAATGTAATCTATGGAAGAATGATAACAAAATAAAAAAAGTACGTTGCTTCTAATAGTCGCATTGTCAGATTTTCATTTTTGAGCCTCAAGTATGCAAGTATACTCTTGTCAATATATCTTAAACAATTATTTGTACATTAAGTTCGATAATAACGTAATGTTCTTTGTTGAATGACAATGAGCAATGTCTTTATCGGTTGTAACTCATGTAGTAATAGCTCTTCGTGTGTCTCCGTATTGACAAGTTTCACAGTACTGATATTTTTCCTTCTGCTATTTATCACGATATTGCTTATTCTATTCGGGGGGAGGAGTAGAAATCCAATTTTAAAGTTAAAGAAGAACCTAACGATAACTTAAACAGCCTGTAAAGAAGCACTCATCCAACTAAAATCACCTGCAATTATTACACGAGACAAGAGTTTTCACTGTTTTTCCTTTGCTTATGTTGAATTAATTCCTCCAGTGTAACCAGCAAGACTGAAAGCAGTGCTTACACATTAAGACCCAAAACAATTATTAGCATGCATGATGCACTTTGGAGGAGCACCATGAAGTCACTTTGGAAGTGTCCTCGTTTTGTAAAGCAGAACAATGGCAGCCGACACAGAGTGTCTGGAAAAATAATTTAAACATTCTTGAACATTGGGAAACGACAGCTTTGCCATAATTATTTCACAGAGAGTTATAAAGATGTTACTCTCTATATAACAGGTCACTTTAAACCACACCAGTTCTTCCATATATACTTAAAACTCCACAATTTGAAATTTAACCACTAGTGAAGCTTGTCACATCTCCTTATCGTTTTATCCACTCGTTTTACTTCAACATTTCGCGGGGTTTTGTAGTTTCCTTATATTTGTGCATATACTTATATTTTCCTACTTTATAAATTGTCCGTGTGCTATGTTGTCTGTTTATCTTTTTATTTATTTTATTGTATGCGAGCATTCAGTAACTTCATGTAGGCTATGTTTAACAAAGTTGATCTATTTAGATCAGTCCAAGCTTGATAATGTTTTGCAAAGTTTTCATAATGTACCTCTGCTGACCAAAAATGGCCTTTGAAGTTACCCGACCGCAATCGGAATCCTGTTACCAATATGACTGCTATCAGATCACTCGCAGCCTGGTTCGTAACATAGTGTTTACGCGGTTCTCACGTCTTGACTTGTGCTGAGCTCAGCTGACCTTTAGCAGGGTTCTTGCGCTGAATCAATATGGTACATACACATACTGTATATGACATTGGGGGAGGTGATTTAAAGGAATTGGTTCAGTGGAAATAGCATCGTGAAAGGACGGGGCACGAAAATGGGATGAGATGGTAGAATGATTAACATGATTACCATGATTGTAGAAAAGTTAACAAAACATTTGCTTCAATACTGCATCTACTCTGTGATAATTCCTTCGTCATCCGCATCAGGTATTTTAGTGTATACGGAGTTATATTACGAGTAGGCCTAAAAAAGTTATCAGTTCTTCCCGATCTGTAAAATGCTTCCCATAATTCCCCAGCGAACTATCCGCAGCTCTCAGCATAGTTGCAATCAAGCTAGAATGAACTGATGACATTCAATAAACACTATGACGTCAAGTGTATCATGCAACATCATTGTAACATGAAATTTGTATTGGGAAGTGAGAAGATATAGCGATACATATAATTATGTATATATAGTTGTGTGTGCAATCTATTTTTTGTGTGAATGTTATCTCCAACAGACTGTAATAGTAACATCAATGTGATATCTTGTATTTCTTTTAACAATTTTGTTTTGTGTCTGTGCAAGCGTGATTTCATACTCTTCGGTAAACAGCTAAAATCATTAATTCATGGCCCTCATTTTTTTTTTTTTTGATCAGTGCTTAAATGTAAGACATATTTATACGCATGACGTCAACAGTGAGATTGATTTCGCAAGGAAGTAAAATGCCACTTTGTGGTTGACATTTCTTGAGATTTTCAATCAATTTCGATTTCACCTATAGTCTCGAACAGACGGGTCGTCCCGGCAGTCTGCAATTAAGTTATGTGATTCAGAGCGAAAAAGTCCAAAGGGCTGTCGGTATGTCATCTTCTAATATCTGTCTGAGGATAAAGATATATATAAGAGGCATCTTGGCCCACCCCAGGCAAATGCCTAACAGACGGGGTCGTGTACCAAGCTACCCTCACAACAACATATGATGCAGAAACTTATGTAGGCCTAACTGAAACCCACGTCGTTTCAAAACAGATGGAGAAATCACATCACCTCGTTTAATAATAACAAATACAAACACAGCACCGTCCTTAGCAATATATATATACTTAAGAATTTGACCGAATTACAAGCCATTCATGACTCGCTACTCTGAGTTTCGTGGATAACCCCACTCCTCCACTCGTCATGCGATACTGAACAACAATGATACACACAACGCAACCGGCATACGGGCACACACAATTACGCAACGGACGCAAACAATACAAAGTATATAAACAAAATCGAAAAGGGTCACTCTCTTGTGTTGGAGAGCTGGAATTTTCTTGAGTGCCTACAGGTGGTTATAAACTCGGATCGAGAATTCAATGTGGAAGTGTGGGGTTTACAAATAATGAAAAACTTTTCCCAGAGACACAAAGAGTGGGTCCAGTAAAATGAATAGTTTGTTGCGAGGATGTTAGCCTAAATGAGGGAATAGAAAGAGAATTGATGATACGTGTAAAGTGTGTGTGTGGGTCATGTCGAAAGTGAAACATGGGTTTGAGGATATTTGGCAGAATATTTTTATACCAGGAGTATACAAAAATACCAATTTGGTGGCGATAAATATCGTAGACATGGAGAATGTTGAATTTTGAAAACAGATCACAGGTGGTTTGAGACGGATGATAATTAGCTATAAGGTGGAGAGCTCTCTTCTGAAGAACGAAGAGGGGATAAAGTCTGGAACAATAAGTGCAACCCCATAGAAGAGCACAATAGAAAAGATGTGGCTGAATCAGTCTATTATACAGCGTGAGAAGGATCTTACGAGGAAGATAATGGCGCAACCGGGCTATAATTCCAACGTTCTTAGAGATGGTTTTAGACATGGCCTGAATGTGGTCATTCAAAATGAGGTGGCTGTCAATAAAAACACCGAGAAACTTAAGCGATTTACATTCTATCTATCTATCTATCTATCTATCTATCTATCTATCTATCTATATATATATATATATATATATATATATATATATATATATATATGTGTGTATATATATATATATATGTATATACATGTTTTAAGTTTGATGATACCCATCCATACGTCCTCCGGTCAATCATTGTAATAATTGAATCAAGATTCGTGTATAAATCTCAAACTCAAACATGTGATTATCTATCTATCTGTCTATCTGTCTATCTGTCTATCTGTCTATCTATCTATCTATCTATCTATCTATCTATCTATCTATCTATCTATGTATCTATCTATCTATATATATATATGTGTGTATATGTATATATATATATGTATATACATATATATACATGTTTAAGTTTGATGATACCCATCCATACGTCCTCCGGTCAATCACTGTAATAATTGAATCAAGATTCGAATATAAATCACCTCATTGCAGCAAGAAGAGTCAACAGTGAAAATTCTCGCCTCTATGCTTCGGGTGACAATAACAAAAGTGTAGAGTTACAGTACGTGCCCGAATCAGTCTGTCATTTTAGCGGAAAAGAGAAAAGGACGGGTAATACAAATTGTGCTTCTCTAAATATTTGCGAACAAAAAACGTCAGAAAGGGAGAAAAATAGAAGGCTGACGACGCACTATTTTGCGGTGTATACATTTCCTATGATGTTTACGGCATCAACAATATGTTATAAACAATCATTACCATACTTTGTTATATTCTTCGTTCTTCCCATCAAATAGAATTTGGAATACTTTGGTACAGGCCAGGATAAGTAGTTGTGATGACTCTAGATAATGTTGTGTGTGTAGTTTTAGTTCAGATATATGCTCTTGCAAGGGTACGAGCAGAAACTGACTAATCAGCTTAAAACTTTGACAACAAACACCTCTTACAGTCAATGAAAAAGGAAAAAACACACATTACATCAGAAATTTTAGTTTGATACATACTGAACAAATTTCGGTTGGAAACACTGTGTTTCAGTCAACTGCTAAAACCGTAAGCAATGTCTTCATCAATCATTAATTATTTGCATAATGAGAAAGGAATTAGAATGCACAGAGAGTTACGTTAAATCTATGTTACAAATAATACCTGTCCTCTTCTTCACATTGACAGAAGGGAGAATATTTCTGATGCAGTCGAAGTGGTTTGGGGGTTTGAAATTAGTTTTAGGAATAGTGTAACGATTCTTCCAGTTTTTTTTTTGTCTCAGAAGTGTGATTAATAGTCTCATTTACAATTCCATTATTACATTATAATTTAAAAAAAAACAAGTGAATGAATACGTTTAAAATACTACGACTGTTGACTTATTTATTGTCAATGACAATCGCCTACCCCGCTCTATAACTGAAGACAGATCTAAAGATACATCCGTTTCGATAGGAGAAAACGACAAGGGAAGGCACTCAGAATTAATGTATTTTATTCCAAAATGAAAAATCGCAAATTTCGAGTCATAGCAAAACGTCCAAACAAAACAGATAATACATCACCACCCACCCCATGATGAGGAGGTGGTCCCGTTTGCTTACCAATCCCCTTTCATTTCCACATCACCTGCGTATAACTAGAATCAGGATGGTATTTAGGAAAACTTTTCTCTTCGCTTTCTCTTTATCTGAGCTCATTAAATCGTCTGCTCTTTTCTCGACTGAAGTGAGATTGTGAGAGCAAATTCTGCTCTTGCAATAATTCACAGACCGGATGTGACGTTAACTGAATGAAGTCAAGAAGAGGCCTGAAGTATCAATTTCATCAGCTTCACCTTAAATGACTTGTATCCAAAATCAAAGCAAATACGTTTTGTCTAGGTCACCGTCGTCACAGTAGAGGAAGTGCAGTGACATCATAATGAGTGTCTGTGGTGTTGATAATCATTAAATGACAAAACTAACTGGTATGTAAATGTAGCATTTTAATACATTTTCACGTTGATTCGTTATGTTTCTCACTTTCGTATCATTATTGTGTTTTTGTACGTACAAGTGCGCAGCATACAAACTTTACCTTCCGTCCGGAGTTCTAGTGGTGTGGAAAACATTACGTGCACGCAGGCCCGTAGCCAGAAACTGTGACTAGAGGGCACAAACATCTCATGGAGGGACACGACCAGTGGGTGCATTTTCCTTGCATTATCGGGAGGGGTGTGGAGAGGCTCGAGTAGGACCTATGGTCACTTACATACTAAGTAGAATTGTTGATATCTGACCGAAAGGACCACATCTTGGCAAATGTGAACAGAGGGTCATAGACGAACTGTTTTTATTCGACACAGTATGCAGCAGGACGTGAACAACCTGCTTCGAGTGGCTAATTGCGTCTCTTCGGGTTGCGTAACAATTTCGGTTTGCCTAATTTGTACCCTTCCTTACAGTGTGACTTACTTTTGAATTTGTATGTCTACATATGTATACATATGTATGTATATGTGTATATATGTGTATGTATATATATATAGACAGATACAGACAGCCCACCATATTCAATAATGGTGACTTGGAGTATTGCCTTAATTGCGTTATCAAGTGTGTAGAAGTGGTAATAACCAATATTTAAACTTGTACTAAGTTACCATCTTGGAATTACGTGGCACTATACTCTTTTAGTTACAAAGATGAATCCAACTTACGAGTTGTTTCAAGGCTTTCTTCATGCTTGTGGAACTTACTTTCTAGAAGGAAATGTCCCGTCGTGCCTGTCTGCATTTAATATTGTGTCATTGTCATCAAACAGGTGATTTTCCAGGAAGAATGCTAACATAATATTCTAGAAAATGTCTGGCTTTAAATGTCCTCACCGATAGGCAGATTGTATTTCGAATCCATGGTCTGAATTGAACATGTCGAATAGCCTGCCTGTGTTTGCTTAGTTAACTGCCTGTGTAATATATGCTTGCAGTTACGGTGTTCAAGCTCTTTGTTCATCGAAAAACGTCAGCCTAGCCTATTGAGGCTACACTCTGTAAACATTCGTTGCCGTTTTACATTCCAATATTCTGGGACACTGTTGATACAGATCATCTCCATTGCCGAAGCCTAACCTGTTAATCACCTGACTGGTTCTGTCTATCGACGTACCATTGGATTCAATTAGAGACTATTCGTCTTTTTATAAGTCAGTCACATTTCACAGTATGCCAGCTTTATTCAACTTAAATCCAGAGTTGTGGTCATCCCGATCCTAACGTTACAGCTGCAGTAGCCCAGTCGAATTACAACAACTCGTACGAGACTCCAGCCCGAGGTCCAGAACTGTGTCACCAGTTACCCGATGTTACTACCCTTAACGTTTATGTAAAGTCTAATTATTCAGCTTTAATTTACTGAACATCCTAATCATTTTAGATCCATCTGTCGTCTAATTGGTTACATATTCATATGTTCATCCTTTTCGGTTGCTGTTCAGTCACAAGTGAAACTGAGAAAAGTGTGAGAACACATCCGTCGTGTTTCAAAAAGCCGGATAAGAGGCTTGTCTTTATTACGTGGTCATGTGCATGTAAATTAACTCTGCACATGACCTCAGATTTCTACGTGATTTGTCCCCACTATATCAATTCTTAAACTTATACATGTGAAATATGTGCTATATGTATATTCTTGACAATTTTGACGGACGGAATACTGTTAAGAATTGAGGCTCTATTATATCCAACAACACCTCAATGTGTTCGTATGTAGGTCTCATGAAGTCATGCTACTATTTTAACTTCTGTATTGCCCACACCATTCGAGTGCGTGTTGCACTTTGCACTAATTTTTCACCCCCTCTTTTTTTTTTCTTTTTTTTTTGGCTGCATTGTGTTATAAACATTGTTTGATTGTAAACATAGTGAACCTGCAGGTTAACCCCACTTCAGAGCAAGAAAAAACTTAATTAAAACAAGTAGTGAGTGTTAAAAGTTCTACGCTGTTGGGTCCACAGTTTACTGGATAAATAGGCCTACTGTAATTAAGTTTTGTCCCACAACGAGCTATCCTGCAAACGTTTCCATATATCAATGCAGTGAACGAGGTTTCATTTGTTTTTGTTAGACCCATATACAGAGTTATAGTGAAGTAAAAAATACGGTACTTTTAAAGTGTGTTTGCACAACGCTGATGATGTCCAACCAAGGCGGAATATAATCGGTGAATATAAATTTGTAAGGCTTCATGGCCGTATTAATTACATCACGTAATCAGAAAACTTCAAAGATGTAACGTCATGCTGCTGAAAAAGGTCAAATTGTAAAACAGCAAGAAGATCTATCATTTACACAATGAATGACATTATCTTTTATTTACCTTATTTATATTTGGAGATTAATCTTTATGTGATTTTCACACTTATATGTTCTTCCTGATACTTACGCCGGCCACAGATAGGCCTTTTTTATATTTTCGTCATAATCCACGGGGCATAAATTTTCCACGTTTCCCTGCTTTTCAACTATTTTCACTCTTTGCTCAACGTGTTTTAAAACTGACTGAACTTTTCTTATGGCGTCTGATTTAAACATAATAAGCTACTTTTCATTGCAATCTTTTTGTAACCTTTCTATCTTGTCGAGTTGTTTGGTAAACAGTTTTTGATTCCGTGCCGAAGGCAGAACGAATCTATGCGATGGTGTCAAAGATCATTTGAGGTCAAAATGGGAAAAACTTGTAAACACGATATATCAATAACGGTAACCATGACGGTCTCATCGTTGGTACATGGATTGTTCATACTTATTAGATGATTCCTACTGTCTTTGGTCGAGGTCAAAGGTCATTTAAGGTCACCAGAGGTCGAACTGTAAAAACCTCGTAAAAGCAATATCTCCAGAAGAGTAAATGTGACTGATATCATACTTGGTATGTGGGTTGGTCGTTTTAGGTCACAGGTCAAACAGGGAAAACCTTTGTCAACACTATATCATCGGGAAAGGTAATAGTGGGGGCATCTCATACTTAGCATGTGGATTGCCCATACTGAGTAGATGACAGCTACTGATTTTGTGGATTTCAAAGGTCATTTGGAGTCACCAGAGGTCAATGGGTCAAAACCATGTTAACTCCCGTATTTCAAAAAGAGAAATTTTGAGTGATCTCATAGTGATCTCATGCCTACTTTGCACATCTTTCGCTCATATTCAGTAGTTCATTATTTATTGTTCAAAATCTTGTAAACACTTTATCTCAAGAAGGTTAGGCATTCCTACTTAGTATGTGTATTGCCCATGATGAGTAGCTGATTTTCTATCAATTTTTGCACCTTTATGTTTTAAGAGGAGGTGAAATGTAATTTGGTTTAAACGGTTATTAATATGGTGTATTAAGAACAATAACTGTAGTTGATCTCATACTTGTCATGTTGATAACTCATGTTTGTTATAATATAACCATATGGTATGGAATCACAAAACCTTTTGGCTTTCTGGTTTTATGATCTGAAACAGTGACAACATGTATTTTAATATTTATTGCAAATAATTCATGAACAACTTGATTAATTGTTCACATTTTGAAATCCACTCGACTATATTTCAAGGCAAACATCTCAACCGACCTTTGTAGATGACTTCAACTTGAACAGCTAACGATTGTTTCTGAATTAGTTTACAATTTAGTTTGTATGGATGATATTACTGACAATAGGACAAGATAAAGTGGAGGCAAATTAGATGATCCTCATTTATCCCTTTCCTACATTTTGTGCGTGGCTATGTCAGTGCTTCCAAATATATGTATGTGTACCGATTAATCATGAGGAAGTTGCTATAGCAACTGCCTCTGTTTTTTTTCTCTCTTTTTTTGTTTTTTGTTATGCTTCACAGCGACGACTTTTCAGAGTTTTCTAATAAATCTTGCCAATGTTCTTTAATTTGCTCCCGGTTACTTGTGTACTCAGGTTGATGGAAAGTGTCCTCATCAGTCGACCCAGTTAAAAGATATATAAAGAGCAATACACAAAGCTTAAGTAACTAAAACTGTCACGATATTCACTCGTCTCGTGAGGCTTCTTGAAGGGGGAAAGTTTGTCAAATTTTACTTCAAAAAGACCAGTGTGGTAGTTTACCTGCAACCAGATCGGGCCCGAGTGTTGCCAGGCAGTTTTGACGAGTGTAACCACGTGACTGTCAATGATACAATAACGTTTTCTAACTACACTATCATTAAAACTGATGAGGTATGCGTTTGATGTTTGATAGGTCAGAAAAAAAAAGAGAGAAAAAGCTGTTATCGTTTCTATAAATTCTTCCCTGAACACTTTTCTTCACAATTTGTCTCGGGAAAAATGATGCACAATCGAATCTTGTCTATGATGAACCTCTCTCCCAAAAAGTTGGGTTTATTCATGAGGTGGGAGCGCAGAGATTACTGTAATAAATCAAAAACACAAAAACCTTTGCTTTGTACTCGAGAGCCAGAGCGTAGAAAGCGTTGGGTCCGTCGCATACCGACAACAATTGTAAAGCACACTCTTGAAATTCAAATCTGAATTTTGCTAGTCTTTGGTTTTATATCAATGCTATGAAAACGTTACTGTAAATATGTCATTTAGACTAAACGGAGAAAAATCATTCTTGTTTTGTTAACACAGACGATGTGTTTGTGTTGGTCTTACATATTTTTAAGTAATTTTAAAGCCTGCAAAACCGCATTAAATTATTCTGAAAAAGAAAGTTCATCAATGTAATGGTGTGAATTTAGGCTAACTTTCTATCAACCAATAAAATAAAATATACGATTTGATGTTTTATTTTTGACATCTAATACTTAGACCTAATTTGACTTCTTTCAGATAAATACAATATATTTACTTCGTAACACTATAATTGTTCTCCTGGATTTCTCAATGATTACTGGAGGTGAATGTGGATATTGGTGAACCACTTTGTTGTACTGTTTTGTTGAATATTCATGTTCATAAGAGAGGAATTAGTGTTTGTCCTTTTACATATTTTGTCTGGAGAATACCTCATCAAAATACTCTACATACTGTGGTAAACGTTTTGACAGACTCACGTATAGACCCACCGAAGCTATACAGGAACTATTTATGATCACATCATCAGGATGCACGAGACACGTTCTACTGACAATAATGACTGTTAATCAACAATTACACGTTACACAAAAGCACGAAACTGGTTAAATCCTCTAACGTACTTCCATATGTCACATATGGCTTAAAACATTATTTTCACGAAGCTGGATGAGCTGAGATACTGTACTTGATGGTCGTAAATGCATTGAATTGGAGACAAGCAACTTGCATCCTTTTTAAGACAGATTATGGTTCATTCAGTGAGTGAGTTTGCATGTGACTACAAGTTAACAAAATTAAATAATAAGACGAACTCTTGGATCTTGGAAATTTTAAAACGGAACATCGAATTGTTTTCTTTATGATTTTTTATTAATCATAAATCAAGAATTTCTTCACATCCTATTTAGCCTAAAGTTTGATTCGCCTGGGGAATCTTAATGCATTTATTCATGCAAACCGTGACAATTTGAGACAAAAGAAAATGACGACGAATGTCACTCATGCGAAATCTACATTTCTGTTACCATAGCAATTAGCGCTAACTTTAACCTGTTATAGCCCCCAGACAGTATCCCAGTCATTTCATCGGTGCATTACTCTTTTTGTCTTTGAGGTCCACTGATCAGAACTGTTGCCTGGGGACGAAAAGAGGGAAGAGTTTTGCCGCCACTTTAATGATGTTTCAGTGACATGTTATTTTATTGTTTCAAAAATTCGTTTCATTGTTGTACCTTCAGTATAATGTAGATTGCTGTCAGTGTACCAGTAATGGATGAAATATCCACTGTCATTGATGTATTGCTTACGGCAATACACCTTAATGTATTAACAATGGATATTTAATTTGCAGGCTTTGAAATTAATCTCAGTTTTATGCAACAATGAAAACAATACTGCAAGAATAACTGCGTCTGTGCGAATAATTTCGTTCCACCATTTTCGTGGTTGCTTTATACCTCCCACATTAAAAATTTAAAGAAGATCCGTATTGCAGTTGCCCAAAAATTTTGAAGGGCAAAAGCAATTCTCAGGGCAGGAGGCACGGTGAATTATTTTCACGTCCATAAGTAAAAAAATGTAAGTTTAGAAAGGGCGCATTTGTTTTTTTAAGTTTTTTGTTTACCTTTAATGTGTTTTCAAAATTAAGACCATTGAATGGGTTTTGCAGGAAGCCGAATGGACATTCCTGACCCACATTATTGATGCCGTAATGAACATTTGGTAGTTTACTACAGTAGCGTGCTTTAGTTGTCAGCCAATGTATTTGCCTATTAATACAGTACATAAAGCTTATTTCACAACAAGGAATCTCTGATGTTACATTTGTTCGAAATGTAAGAACGTGAAAACAGTATAAGATAGCTTCCATAATCTTCAGTTTATTTGATGGAAAAGGTGAACCAATTGGTTTTTGGTTTCGATGATAATCGTAACCTTTGCAATCATGCGGTAGTGTATGTATGTGTCTGTCTGTCTGTGTGCGTGTGTGTATGTGTGTGTATGCGTGTTTGTGACGCTACCTTGTAAACACGATATCTCAAGAAGGCAAGCTTGGATAAATCTCACATTTGGTATTTAGGTGAACCACATTAAGCAAAAAATTCCCTATGGTTTTTGGTGGAGGTCAAAGGTCATTTGAGGTCAACAGGCGTCAAATTGTGAGAATCTTGTAAACACAATATCTCAAGAAGGAAAGCTTGGACAGATGTCATATGCAGTATGTAGGTGTATTTTATAGAGTACAAGAACGCTCTCGTTTTAAATGGAGGTCAACGTTCATGTGATGTCAACAAAGGTCTAACTGTGAAAACATTGTAAATAAGTTGTGTCGATATACCTGGCATACGTAGGCATGGCATTGATACCTACACCGACAGTATCAAATTTATTAGCTAACAAGTATACCAAACATACCAGGCATACCCGGAAATGGATAACACTTATTAAAAAGTAAAGCCGTGTGAAGAATCAATTGATACCCACTCGCTCTCTTAGGTAGTCGATCAGAGAGTATGTAACTGAACTGCAAACATACTCTTACCTTCACGCAATGGCATTTGATGTCCACCAAAAGCAATAGGGATCACCTACCCAGTATGGCCAACCCACACATCAAGTATGACATCAGTTAACATTACCCCTCTTGAGATAATGTGTTAGCAAGGTTTGACCTCAAATGACCTTTGACCGCCACCAAAAACAATAGAGATCTTCTGCTCATTATTACCAATCCACATACCAAGTATTACATCAGTCATGGTTACTCTTCTGGAGATATTGTATTTACAATGTTTCTGCAGTTTTACCTCTGGTGACCTCGAATGACCTTTGCTGCTCACCAAATATAATAGTGATTATCTACTAAGAATGACCAAGCAACACACTGAGTATGACATCAGTCACAGTTACCCTTCTGGAGATATTGTGTTGACAAGGTTTTTACAGTTTGACCCTTTGGTGACCTCAAATGACCTTTGACTTGCACCACAATCAAAAGGAGTATTTTACTCACTATATACATTCCACACATATACATTCCACACATCAAGTATGACATCAGTCACAGTTACCCTTCTGGAGATACTGTGTTTAAGAGGTGTCTATGGTTTGACCTCTGCTGACCTCAAATGACCTTTGACCTCGACCAACAACAATAGGAATCATCTATTCAATATGACCAACCCACACACCAAGTATGACATCAGTCACAGTTACGTTACCCTCCTTGAGATATCGTGCTTACAAGCGAAGTGTCACATACACACATACCCACACACACACACACACACATATACACGCACACACGACATCACCATCGCATAGATTCCTTTTGCTCCCGTAAGGAATAAAAAAGGAACACCGCAAAGACAAAAACAAAATACCAGATAGTGTTTACATTTCACGAAAGAGTCCTGCACTGTATATACCAACTAGTTGTGCGGGTTATTATTGACAATTTGATTACGTAATCAGGTCATATTCCTAGCTGTTACCTGCTATACGTCGAGCGACAAATCCTGAAGCAATCACTCTTACATGAATTTTCTTCAAAGACAACATGCCTAGCCTATATCATTAATATCTCGTTCAAGCGTACGTTGATGACTTTGTTGGACAGATTTCCTCGTTCTTCTGATTTTTCGGGCATCGATAAAATATCAATGTGGTGCACGCTGGCGGACTAATAGCTTCACAGGCTTAATATATAGCTACTGATTTGCGTGTTGTGGATCTTTGCCTTCGGATACTAATAAGGTTACCAAACATTGAACTTTTCCCAATGATATATTTACAAAACGAACGGCTTAATTAATTTAGACTTGGGGCTAAAGTTGGTGTTTTTCACGTAAAAAAGTAGGATAGAAAATAGTACGATAGAATGTGGATCGTTATCGTGTTATATTTAGTAGTCGAGTGGTGAGCGAGTGTGTGCTTTGGGGCTTATTAAATCATTGCAACATATACAACTCCTATTTGTTAACATATTAAAGACAATTTGCTTACGGTTCCCTGTTTGTTTGCTTTATTAACGTGATTCGTTTTGTATGTGTGTGTATGCATACATTCCTGTCAGTTCTTTCTTAGTTCACTGTAGCACTTTAAGTAAAATTAAATTTATGTAATTTTAAAGTTGTTCATTTTACCTAGCATGTTCGTTTTTCTAGTATAATTTATATCTTATATACACCGTACTATTTTCTACGTATAGTGTTGTCTTACATCAGAGAATTAGACTTGACTTGAATTAGTCCTCTATGAACAAATTAATTCCGAAGTTCTACGAAGTGTTAAAGCAACTCATTGTTAAACGTAATAATGTAAATCACAAAAAGCATTGCGTAGTGACATCAATACTCGAATTTGTCACACCAAAAGCAAAATTATCAAAATCTGTATCAGAGAAGTGTTGACATTTCAGTTTAAGTTAAATTCAGTGAAGTATGTGGATCTGAATATATATGGGCAATTGCTGAAAAGCTGTTACGAAACTCTTTGTGCATTTTTACTTCGTATGAGCTAGTAGAGAAAATAATCTAAAAGCAGCAACTTTTTAGAGAGAGTATGACAACACTCTATGTGCAAAAATGTACATTTGGAGAACTCCTCTATCAATTAATGATGCTTCTAGTCCGTCTCCATTTCAAATCTTAAGTCAGTTTCTATTCTTACAGTCTTTCAAAATTTTCTGTTCTACTTCAAACGAGGCTACAAAAAACATTTTTATAAAATTCTTTCTCACAACTATCAATAGTTTTCAGCATTTGAAAATAACAACAGAAAAAAAAATAAAGAGCAGATTTTCTACAGGGTGATACAAGTTCTCCTGCGAAACTGACCAATAAGTGTAAACCTACTTCAGCCTATCAAAATTTTCAATCTACAATAAAACGAAGCCATAACAGTAATTCCGTTTCATCTCGCTCAGATTAAAGGCTTCATCACGTTCATTAAAACCATTACTTATGTATTTGCTATCACACTACCGTATGCTCATTGTAACGAGATTTCTATGGTCATCTTTCGAAGATGATTAATCCCTGAATGGCTTATAAAGTTTACCCCTTTCTTTTCCTTTTGTGTTTCTAATTTAATGTATTGTTCTCTTCATATACTAAAGGATTACATTTTAATGATAGTTACTATTGCAACTGGCATTAAAGAATTAATTGTAGGATCTGTCATCCTAATTCATTTAGCCTCACCCAATCTTCCACTCAAAACTTAAATTTGTAAGGAATGCGTATTTTCGCTATGAAATTCGAAATCAAAGCAAGCAAACTTGAAATGTCGAGGTGACCATCTAAGTGATAAACAGAATCCAATTCCCCACCCCACCCCTTCCCCCCCCAAAAAAAACAGGAATATACAGAAACACAAAGAAATAAAAATGGAAGAAAATAGATAAGTAAATTCAATCTTACGTACCCGAAATATCCTATGATTCCCTGATGCGCACAGTGTGTAATTCCCCGATGTTCGTTGTATTCGTAGCAACGTGTGTTAATACTGATCGGCAAGACAAGTCAAGAGAGTATTGTTGAATAATGTGGATCTTTCGTCCCAGTGTTCTTCGAATTATTAGTTTAACTCGGCATGCAGCAGCTCGGTCAATTACTATATATGTCCTACAAATCTCGATTCTCATCATCCGTGAAAGCACTGTCCTTTCGCGCCTATTGACTTTTGTTTCTTTTCTCTTCTTCTTATCCTTCTGAAATGCCGATGTCCTGTATATAGCTTGCTTAAATTAAAGTCAAGCCTCCCCGAGGTGACTTTTAAGCAGACAAAACTCGTTTGTGTAAGATGTTATTAAGTCAGAACAGAAAACAGAGGTCGAAGATTGAACAAATGAAGTGAGGGCGGTATAACTGATCAAATTGCAATGTACACCAGTATTTTATTTTACACTAGTTTCATATGAAATACATTATTAACCTAGCTTGTACAGTTTGAATTAGGTTTGCAGGGTTTTCTCGTAGATTTTAAAGAGAGGGTGCGGCCACACGTGAAAAGGACACGCGATTACCATGTGGGGAAGGGAGAGTGGTGGGACGGGTCCAACCTCAACACCAGACATTTTTTGTAATTGAGATGCTAAATCATGTAAAATGTTTCCAGTAAGAGACTTGCAATTTCTTGCTGTGTTTAAAATGGCAGTAGTCTATTGGCAACATTTTTGACGGCCGCCGAGTGGAGATTTTGTAGGTCGTTACTTATTTTTAGAAAGCGGTCGATATTTCAGACGGCGGAGTTAACTAGGGGCAGACCGCCCTTGAATATCCCATGGAGGACACTGGTTCCTCATATTGGAAAGAAGTTGGAGAGAAGTGGAGAGAAGTTGAGTGGACGGTACGTTTACGTTACATTGTCAGCTAATGGCAATGATTATTGTGACTCTACCTTTTTTTTTTACTTGGGACTTGACTTGAATGGAAATAACTTGTGACCTGAATCGACTCGAAGCTTTTGAAAAATAGATGACTTGCGACTTGAATGGTTGAAAAATGTCTTGAGACTTCAATAGCCTTGAAAAAAAAATAACTTGTCGACAGCATGAGTTTCCAACGTTGTTAGTTAGGGCAAATGGTTTTAATTAGAACAATTTATGTAGCTCATTCTCTCCGTTCTAAAGACCGAAATAGATAACCTGTATCATACTCAATATTGTCACATGTGATGTTTACCTAACAGTTCCTACTGCGGCTGCTCCTCTCCTGACCATACTGCAGGGTGGTAGCTCGAATGCGGCGCATGCAGTAACATATTGCAGTGCAGAGTCATGTTAAAATTGTGGTAAAAAATACCAATCCATAGTTTATTTTGGTAATGCTATTCAGAAAGGCTATAAGTTTCAAACAAACAAACAAACAAGCAAGCAAAAATCCTGTGGCTTTACCGAGGAGGGGTGCAGCAGGGGTAAGTCGAATTGGAAAACCTTGTGCCCCCATGTGCCCTCTAGATGAGAATTGGGATTTCTAAAAAGTATAAAACTGCGGTAGTCAGAAAATTCTATACCGACTCATAAAGTCGATTTACAAAATTCATGGTATTTTGCCACACCTGTCCAGTTTTACTCATATGTTTATTGTAGACGGTCAAGCTATGCACACAACAGAAGCAACAATGACAGGGTAACTGACGATTAAAATAACCGTGTGGCAAATCTGTGACCAGACACTTTTTTTCCATCAGACATTAACCACGGACAACTCCTCTTTACACGTAACTGCAAATTCTCACATTTTCAGTAATTGTAGGGATAGATACATGATTTACGAGGGATAATAATGATTAAGGATTAACGTATTGGCATGCTAATATCTACAACGCACAAAGGGACTACTAGGAGGGTACACTTAAAGTTTAGAAAGATAAAAAACGCACTGAGGATGCTTATAGGAAGGAAAATGAAACTGGTGATGACAAACACAGAAAATACAAAACTATGAAAGAATTGATAATATTGATAATGAAAAACAACAACAACAACAACAATAACTGTATTTTCAGTGGTCCGCAGTCGATTCAAATCATTTGGACCCCAGATGCGCTTTGTAACAGCCTTGCATGGCAAGCCTAATGTGCAACAAATAGGAACTTCAGATTTATCACTCAATAATACAGGATTGTTACTTAATAGTCCTGGATTATCAGTGGGAAATCCAGGATTATCAACAGTGAGTTCGATCGATACACGTGGATTTAACCAGGTTAAACCAGGTTAACGATAATCTTGGATTCTCAAAGTGTATTTCGATAATGAAGGAATCAGTGTTTTGATCGATAATCCAGGTTGCTCAGTTTTTGACCGATAAACCAAGATTTTATCTGACAATCCAACTTCATCGGCTGATAATCCAAGATTATCGAGTGATAAACTTTTATTATTTTATTTTATATTAATAGCACATTATCGTTGCAATTCCAGTTGAGAAAACTGCACTAGAATATTGACATCTGAACTCCTTGAGTTCTCAATTTTTTTGGTTTTCTTTTAAGAAGTGAAGTTTCGTTGAACTCGTTGGCGCGCATAGTATAGAGCGGAGATGATTATCGGCAGCGATGAGTTAAGTTTGGCTGATTGAGGTGAATTTAGTGAGGTTCGATTGAATTGGGTGGAGTGGTCATGTTGAATGAAGCTGATTACAGTGGTAGGCAAGTTGAATGGAGTTGACTTGAAACTGAAGTTGAGAAGATGAGAAGAGTACAGTGCAGTCCGGTGCAGTGGCGGAGCTAATACACAGTCGAGGGGGGGGGGGGGGGGAGGGGTGAGAGGGGCGAGGATTGACGACGGTAACTAGGAGGTCATAGTTTGAAAACATTTTAAACACGTTATCTCAATAAGGGAAAATTGCTGGTGACTTTAAACTTGATGTGTAGGTTGGCCACTGTTAGTAGATGGCCCCTGTTGTTTTTCATGGAGTTCAAGGGTCATTTCAGGTTACCATATATTTAAGTGTAAAACCGCACTAGTTAAAATATCTCAACAACTGAATATTGCTTGAACTTCAGAGTTAGTGTGTAGGTCTAGATACAGTCCATTGTAAGAAGATGTCACCTATCATTTTTCATGGAGGTCAAAGTTTATTTGAGATCATTGGGAGGTTAAAGTTTCAAAACCTATTAAGGAAGTTATCTCAACAACTGTATGTAGCTGGAACTACTAACTATTAGCACTGGTAATCCTTGATGCGTAAATGATTTCTGTCATTTTTATGAAGGTAAAAGGTCATTACAGATTATAGTTTGAAAACCTTGTAAACACGGTATTTCAATTAGATAAAGTTCCTGATTCTTTAAACTTGTTGTGTAGGTCGTCCATTTTCAATAGTGGTTCAGTACAATTTTTCAGTATTGTTTTTCATGGAGGAATAAACCCATTTGAGGTCACCATAGGATAAATATGAAAACCTACTAATTAAGACATCGCTTCATTGAATGTTGCTTGAACTTCAAATTTAATGTGTAGATTTTATGTTAGTAGATTTAATTATCATTTTTCATGGAGGTCAAAGGTCATTTGAGGTTGCTAGAGATAATGAATGTTGCTGGATCACTACTACCATTGGTAACTGATGATGATCTCTGTCATTTCTTTCTGGAGGTCAAAGGTCATGCGTGGTCAGTAGAGATTAAAGTGTTTACCCTTGTGTGTACCCATGTGGACATGGTATCTCAATAAGGAAAATTACTGAAATTATAGACTTGATGTGTAGGTTATCCATTGAGCATCTCTATTGTTTTCATACAGGTCTAAGGTCATGTGAGTTCACTATATAGATATGATAAAGTGTAAAAAGACTAATTAAGATAGCCCAACAACTGAATATTGCTTGAACTTCAAAGACAGAAATGAGAACCTATTCAAAAATTATGGTGTCCAAATTACAAATCACAGATTTAGCTAGGACACATCGGATTTTGAGTTGTCCTTGAAAAGTAGATTAAGAAAACAAAGGACTAGAATTGCCATTATGTGAGTCCTTACCTTGACTTTACAAATTTGCATAAACTTATAGCTAATGATTTTTTCGTGCATGTTGCAGGTGCAAGACAGAATTTCAAATAAAGTATCAATAAATGATGGATTTTGAAGGTATTTGTGGTTATTATCATTTCCATGTTGTATGAACAATACAGCAAATATTCCATACCACAGCATACATTACCTTTATGTGTAATTAGAAGAAGAATATTGTTTATCATACACATGCTGATTATTCTATACTATTATTCGTTGAGGCCGCTGATCCATTTCTGTACATACCGTTAGAGCTTCATGATGACTTGCCGCGGCATTATCTGTACGGCAGGGGTCGTTGGGTGTTTTAATTATGTCGGGGCCTGAAAAGTGTTGAGATGCTGATCGAATATTCGAAATTAGTTGGTTACTAACTAAAAAATATCCCAAAGTCCCTAAGGTGCCTTTCAACATTCTAAGGGGTAATTGTACATGTCGTTAAATGTAAGTGACTGGCAAATCTCTTTTTCGTCCTTATCATTGCAAAAACTCTCTTACATAATTGGTTTAGTTTTTTCCCATCCCCGTTGTTTTAAATAAAATCGTTTTAAAGGAGTTGCGATAATACTTATTTAATTCAGGGGCCTTGAAGGACATTTGCTTTACGACGATAAGCATTCACACAAGTGTGGAGGATTCCTGTGGCCTTTATATTACAAAGCCGTAGACTGTTATTGAATGAAAAGCTCTTCCTACTTTGACCCTCTCAGGGATCGAACTCTACCTCAGCCTTAAGGTTGCTGAGCGTCATTGCTTCAAATGTCACCGTCCGTATCCACTCGAACATCGAATTTCCTGTTCTGATGACCGTAAGGCGACCATCAAATGTAAGTTGACATGGTCTGTGAACAGCTCTCACTGCCAAACTTACATTTACTGACCAGTGTCCCTTTGAGTTATTGAAGGAGATACTTACTTGATCGTCTATCGGTGTAAGGGCCAAATGGTTGATAAATTTATAGGACGAGTGTGGAATTTATAAGGAGAGTGTGTTCTATACTTCTACAATTAACAAATGTTTACACGTTTGTCGAAGAGGGCTTTTAACTCGAGAAATTGAAATAAACAATTGTCAAAAATATGGTATCCTCTTTATCATCATTAGCGTCATCTCTCAATTGTACTGAATATTGCCTAATTTGTTTTACCAGTTTCAGTCCGGGAGCTGGCAGAGATTTACTTCACATTTCGAGTACAAAAGGTTTGATTGCATGAATGGAAAGGGGTGGTGTGGGAACATAGGAATGGAAATTCTTAAGTTTTGAAAATGGTGCTTCTGGGGGTGGGAGGTTGAATGACCCCCCCCCCAAAAAAATACGTTAAAATTACATCTTTGAGTACATTCATCAAAATAGCACAGTCTGGTCAATTTCATGGTCCTGATTGCAGATCTGATGTTCTTCAGTGCACAAAATGGTACACTTGAAAGAGGGCGCTGTTTTGGCACAATTAAGCACACATCGAGCACATAGATGAAGCTTTACACATACATTACTCGCAAGTCCCTGATAATAGCTCAGCTTTTCTTAAGTGTTCAAATGAGTGCAAAATGCACTCACGTAGGCCAAAAATTGTGCTGATTTTTGCACATGTAAAGAACATACAAAGGACGATATGCCTTGCCGACAACGTTTAATGCCAATACAAGGCAAATAAACAGGGTCAACTCAGGAGAGGGAGACTAAAAAAGCAAAAGACCATGCTAAGTCTTTAAGGCAAATTCAGTCTAAGGTCATCTGCAACTAATGAGATCTCAAAGGTAGACGACGCTAAATGCGTACCCTACCAGGTCAAGGTCCGTAGAGATCCACCTAAGGCTCCCGGAGCATCTTATCTTCTCGGAGGAGTTCACGACCTCTTGGAACTCGGTTCTTCGACGGGAAGGAAAAAAGACTCTGCAGAGTTAGAAAGAAAAGCTGTCACGCCAACCTAAACTCAACGTGGGAGATTCCTCGACAAGGAAGATAGAGCCAAGACTCACCTCGACCCCCCATTTCTGAATTCGTCGAGGCTAACCGTCTACTGCAACAACACTGTTAAAAGCATCTGCCAGGAAGGAAGAGAACAAAGTCCCGCATCGTTCAAAGACATTCAATTTATCCTTAAGACCAATTGGGTATTAAAAAGAGGTAGAACTTTGCCACAAAAATCAACGGCTCTGGATCCTAAAGAAAAAACAGTTCATTATCCCCCCTTGTAAATATGCAAAGTTTTCTCTCTTTCTTCTTCCTCTTTTACCATGAATAATAATAGAAAGAATCATAATAATAGATTCAAAAAGGAACTTTGTTTTGGAAGAAACTTTGAAACCGATGATCAAGTGAGATGCGAGAGAGTGATACGCGAGTCCCTCCCCCCCCCCCCCAAAAAAAAAAAAAACGCAGAGGTCGTGGATCTATCAAGGAGATACTGAATAATGATCAAATAGAGTTGAACAATGGAAAAAATCTATTTTACTTTAGGAAACGACTGCTATTTCTTAAATTATCTGGAGCTATTCCCTTCAGCCGGGTTTAAATGCTCACACGCATATTTGTATCTCTCATATTCCGATATATCCTTTTTAATTTTTGCTGAATATGAGGTCGTTTTAATAAATTTTAGTAAACTCACGCTCTTGTGTCTTGTCATTCATTGCTGTCATTTAGCCAATCCAGCTGTCCGGCAATCAGTATAACACCACCCTTTCCCATTATCCATCTTGCAATAGTATACAATTGATGGCGTGTTACGCGAATGGTTACATAAGAAGAGGTTACATAAGAAGAAATGTGTAGAGGAGGATAAGAGGAGGATAAGAGGAGGATACTACGAAAGCCTATTAGTGCCATCTAAAAAAGTTTTTAATCTGTACTTATAAAAGATCAATAATCTGTATTAACAGATTATTAATCTATAATTACAGATTATTAATCTGTAATTACAGATTAATAATAGGTATTTACAGATTATTAATCTGTTATTACAGATTAAAATTATTGATATAGATGGCTCTAATAGGCTTTGGTAGAATACCTTTGAGGACGATGAGAGAGGGGAATGGGCGCTATGTAGCAAACATTAGAGAAAGCTGAAAAAAGAGAACCGAATAAAAGGAAACGAGAAAAATAAGCAACATGAGAATAAAATAATGGCAAATGAAGGGAAAATGTAACAAAAATGAGAAAAAAATGCAGGCAAATGAGCGGGAAAAGTTTGACTAAAATGAGAACAAAATGCCGAGAGCAAATGAGAGCGAAAAGAGAAAATGAGAACAAAACTACCCATACACTCATTGCTCGAGTTTGTTATCGAAAGTTTCACAATGCACCATGTATACAATAGTCTGCCCACCCTTGTTTTGGTCACACGACGTTTGTTGACACTCATGAGGAAGCGAGAGAGGGGCTCAATGGTTACGTTGTACAAGAGCGGGAGACGTATGTAGAGTGGGTAATTTAAAGGAGAGCAGGGGTAAAATTTGACAATAAAAATGAAAATTTGAAAGAATGGTGTACTGGTAAACAAAAGCAAATTTCATTTAAATATGTGCACTGTTAAAAGTAAAATTGTAAAATGTTAGTTTGGAGAATATAAAGTAAGAAAATACAAAAGGAATACAGACGTGTTCTGGTAATTAGTTTCCAGACAATTTCTGTAATTCTTATTAGCTATTTCTTTGTTTTACTTTCTGTAAATTGGCAGATATTATTTTTTACAGTGCAGGTCTGTCTGTACGTGCCGTTCGTGTCAAAAGGAAAGGGGTGTGCTCAACGGTGCACCGTAATACTACTGTTGATAACCTTCGACAAAACAACATTCCAAGTTCAAACTAAGGGGAGGCTAAAAGACATACTCATGAATATTATTTTATATTATCGGAACTCGAATAATAGCGGATGCTCTGACATTACATTCCAGTGTTTCAGAATGGCCTCTTTCAGGTGCTGGGATGTGATATGGGCGGTATCAGTTTGAAGACCAGAGGTGGTTCTCTTTGTTTGGGTTTGGTGGTGAGATATTGCTCACGGTTTTTGAAAGAAATGCCTTTAGTGGCCGAACCGATTCTTCATTATCCGACCCGTCTCTCTACCTATAAATGTGTTCCGAATCTAAACGATTTACTTGTAAATCAAGGTTTCAAAGCAAGGAAGAATCATATGACAGTCAGGACTCGCATGGACTCGTAGCTGCACTCTTGAGTTTATACTCGTTCACGTGCGCCACAGAAAACGCATTTTCTAACAATAAAAATATCACGACATACATGACAAATACATAAAATAAGTTAACAAGTTTTAATACTGATGACGCTTCTCCACAATTGAGTATGAGAGCAAACACCGGTCTAGTTGGTCATAAGAACCGATACTTTGTCATAGTTTTCTCTAAAAGTACATAAATTCTTTAACTGAAAAGTACATTTTCACTTACAAAAAAGTTGAAAATGTTTCACCACGGTTACATGTAACAAGGTCATGTTCATCACGACGTTTCTGATAAAAATTTCTAGTCGTTTTCTGCTTCGCCTTGTCGCGTTAGGGACTGCCCAATGGCCTACCCACAACCTCATTTTCGAGTTTCATCTATGTACACACTATATATGCCACAGAAATATGAAGCTATAATTCAAACTCCATGTGCGTAAGTGAGGAAAACTGGTTCTGCTTTAAGCGAGAGTGCACAGTGTTTTTTTTTTCCTTGGTGTTAGGTGACATGGGTTTGATATTCAGACATAAAAGTCGATCGCCCGGCCGCCCTCACAATGACGCGTGTACATTCGCATGGAATTGTTTAATTTCAATTTCCGTGCAATGATAGGAAAAATCGTAGATTATGTAAATAAATTATGAGATGGGTTCTTTGTGACTGCAGAAAAGTTTAGTGTGTTTAAAAGGGGATAACACAATAGTTTATAGTCGACATTTTAATATTTCTGTGAAATGTAGAAAAAACACCACCATCCTTGGGACCTCTTAAGTATATTTCGCAGTAACATGAACACTTAAGAAAATGCTGATCTGTTATTATGGGCACATAAGCAATTTACCTGTGAAGTTTCATGTAAGTGCTCAATAGGCTTATATGCTTTCAATGTGCAAAAACAGCAAGCTTAAGGAGCTTTTAAGGGCCTTTTCCACCGATTTGAACACTTAAGAATTGCTGACCTGTTATCGGGGGCATGCAAAGAATGTTCTTGCAAAATTTCATCGATGTACTCAACATGTGCTTTAAATGTGCCCAAAACGGCGCCCTCTTTCGACGGTTCTTAAGGGCCTTTTGCACTGTATTTGGACACTTAAGCTGATTTGTTATCAGGGGCATGCAAAGAATGTACTTGCAAAGTTTCATCGATGTACTCGACATGTGATTTAAATGTGTAAACCACTCCCATCAAGGGCGTTTTGAAGTGCCTTTTTCACCATTTTGTGCACTTACGAACATCAGATCTGCAATCAGGACCATGAAATTGACCAGACTGCGCTATTTTCATGGATGTACTCAAAGATGTAATTTAAACTTACGGCATTTTGAGGGTCATTCAACTCTCCCCACCCTCAGACGAACCATTTTCAAAACTTAAGAATGTCCATCCCTGTGTTTCCACACCACCCCCTTTCCATTCATGCAATCAAACCTTTTGTATACTCGATACGGGAATTAAATCTCTGCTAACTTCCGGACAAGGAAGTCAATAAACGCTGTGTTCCTAGCTGTGAAACTATACGGCCAAAGGTATAGTTTTTTACTTCGACTTGAACGAAGTTCAGTCGAAGTAATGTAATCCCCAGAGCAGTTTGTGCAGTCATGCGTACCGATTAGTGCGTTCGGGGCCCTTTCGACGGCGATTTCTCGGCCGTTACGGAGCTGAAATTTGGTGGACGAGTGGACCGTGTAGGGCGGCGTGCGTCCGTAAAATTTGGCGGGGATCGGCGATTTACTGAGTTTTCTCGCTAGCGATCATTCTTCATTTTTTCGCCAAAAAGCCTACTCCTTCTAGGGATTTCGGAGTTACCTCTTGCAAACTCTTAGAAGGGTCTTTCGTGCACAAAAGTTGTACTTTTTTAAGCGAAATTCGGTAAAATGGCGTTTTTCTGGACCGGTTGGCGTCCGAAATGGACCCTTTCGGAAAATGGCCAATTTCTCTCGAATGAGGCAAAAAATCAAAAATTAACTAATCTCATTTTGATTTTACACTCGTTGTAAAGTTCGTCCGTGAATTTGGTGAGAATTGATTGCGAAACCGTGGAGAAAATGCGAAATGAAATTCGCCTGTTTGTGTCCAAAATCCAGTTTCTATTATTTTCGATCTCCTCGCCAAGCGTGGTTTGGTATAGCAGCGTGGATTAGTCCTGCTTGGTGGCTGTGATGTACGGAAGCTTTGTGTGCCATAATTTTCTTACGGTAGTCAACTTGTAATACGCAAGCCGGGTGTCTTTGATGCAGAGCATGCAGTCTACTTGTTTGTCATGCCTAGGTCAGTGGAAATCATTAAGGATAATGGTTGAAGATGGAGTATTTTCGTTGATACTAACAACGAAATCAGCCCGTATAAACAGTTAGTTTTAAATTGTACATGAATTAATATAATTTTTTCCAGTATTATACATGGTTACGTATTTTGGTAGTAATGGTTGATTGTAATTAATGTCAATTTTCCATTAAATATATGATACACCCTTTATCACCATTTGGTATAAACTAATAACAAATATGAATATGCAAAAAGCTGTTGTTGACTGCTAAACTTGAAGGGGGTATTTTGTACTCACTTTCACTTTTAATCACAAAACTATGTATTGGCATTGGACTGAATAAAAACAGCTTCCGGGGAACCATGATTGATAAATGCCTAATTTATGTTACACAGGCTGCCAGTTTTCATATCATGCCCGTAGCCACTTCAACAGTAGGCCAGCCTGGTCAGACCAATTTTCTCTGGAATGCTTACCGGGACTATAGGGCGGGTAGGTGGTTGTTTTCCTAAATATAGGAATGTCGTTGTTTTCCTAAATATAGGAATGGAATGGAAGTGTATGTAGCCTATGTGTGTGTGTGTGTGTGTGTGTGTGTACTCGGTGGTACCGCGTAAATGTAAAATGGTACTCCCAAAGAAAAAAGTTGGGAACCTTGGAGTACGGTCAACCGAAAAAAATAAATAATATAAAAATAAATAATATACCTCTCTTGGGGCTTAATTTTCCACCCAGAGATATGCTAAAACCTCAGAGTCCCCACCGGGGTTTTGCCCCTGGACCCCACCATCGGCCTTAAGGCGGGCCCCTGGACCCCACCCGAAAGACCTCACAATTCGCTCTCGGTTTCGCGCTGTGCGCGAAAATCTTTGCCCCCAACATTTTCCTCTGCCCTCAGTTTGTCCCCCCCCCCCCCAAATCTGACATTCTGACGCCGCCACTGCTCATCGCGACAGTTATCATGGGCTTATATACTTGTATAACACAGCCGAAGAGACCACAGCATTCTTTGTCAACCCTGCTGGTAAGCGTAGGCAGCAGTTGACAAATACTACCCACATTGCACAATGTACCATTGTAATTGCAGAGTCTGTTATGACAATCACATAGGAGATAGGACACTCGATCGGTTTTATACCAAAGACATGTAACGGCCGCGACGTTATATTGAAGGCCTCAATTGGGGAATTCGGTTGGTAGGTAAACCGTGTAAAGGTCATGCACAATCTACAGGGGGAAAAACCACATGCATAATTTGCCTTGAACGATTCACGGTATACCTTTGTTCGTTTTTTGAAAACCGATAAAATGAATTATGCGGGGTTTTAATGGCGTTCTACTACAGTTAATTGCAGAACTTGACTCAACACTCTCGATTTCCTAGCCATATTAACTAGTGCACACCTGGTAAAAGTTTTACCTACCCGACGAACTGAATTTGAATTTGAAATCTAAGTTGAGGATTAGAAAGTGTGAAGACTTAGGGAGGATCCTTTACCATGTTGGTCATCACCGGGAAAATTCGCCTACTCTTTTCGCCGATCAGTGTTCACAGGCTAACAAGGCAGGGGTGGACCAACATCTATGCATACAAACCCAAATTACCTGCTTCCGGGACCGCCATTTCACTTCGCTATCCGACGGACGATAGTACATCCCCCAATCTGAAGACTCTTTTCCAAAGACTGGGAGGGATGGAGGACCGTACCCAGAGCAGCAGTCCATTAATAGCTGTACCGAGGAACCTGAAGCGGACGAGACCTGAATCTGACAACAGGAAACCAAATTGAAAGCTCCAAATAACTCTCAGCACCACTGTAAACAGCTTTGCAAAACAAGTCATTTTGAGTCTCCAGAAAATTTCCAAGTGGTTCACCAGGATTTCATCCGGGACCTAGTGATTGCAAGACAGACACTGCAACCACCAAGCTAACCTTCCCGGCCCCCACATCCTTCCCCACGGAGCTGCACTTTCGGTTCGCCATTTTGGCACCAGTGTATCTTCCCCTCTATAGTATCTTTGGTTATACAGTAGTGGCCACTGCCATGACGACCTCACCTTTCAAGGTCAGTAGTTTGGAACTTTAGCCAAATCATTACATAATAGTATCACCAACAAAGAAGGGAACCTAGAAAAGGAGCAAGATATATACCAAAACTAGACACATGACGTGATAGTTCTTCCTCGACGTCACTAATTTCAACACTTGGCAAATGTTTACCCAATTAAATGCAAGACCGCAATCTGCTCGTAAAATGGTCAATGTTAGATAGATTTTGACGATTTGTGGCCACTTTTAATACATTCAATGATTCATACACTTACACTTAAATATTATTGTGTTGCACTGATGTCGCACTGCCTCAATAGGCTCAATTAAATGGTAGCTAATAATGAGCAATCATAGGTTTCATGTGATGTACGGTACCGATCCGGCGATATTTCTCTAGTCCGACTACTTAATACTCGTTAGAACTACGCAAATCTATCTCTGTTTAACTGTTACAGAACTTCATGTAAGCTTGTAAAATAGATCATTTTAACTCGAATGTGAGTTAGTTTAGTGAGTGAAGGGTCAGAAAGGACAATATGCCTTCATCAGTAAAAAGCAGGCATCCCCAAACCCTAAAACAATAACAATCAGAATCTCTCACTCCCGAAAATATTTACCAAGTGCATTTTTAAAAACACTCTTAGACACGTCTTATAACCCAATGTTAATGTAACGTTAATGGTTCCCTGTTGTCAAATGATTCTGACATCCCGAAGTTTACACAACACTGATCTAGAATGGTCAAATGACATATAGGCCATAGACATACGTTTCCAAATCTCTTAACCCGTACATTTCATGACATTCGTAAATTTTTTTGGAAAGATTCCTGTTGCACGGTACTCAAGTTAAATGTTCTTTGTTTGATACAAATATATCCTAGAAGGAACATTTTAGTGAATGAACTTTTAGATGCATCAGGATAATGTTGGTAACCGCTTTTCACATGACTCTGTGACCCCCGTTTTGTGTTCGCATATCCAAAATAGGATTACGTACGCGTACGCTCTGTTGAAAACATTTGCGTTCTGTGTGCAAAAGTGACTTCATATCTCTCAAGAAGCCAAGTTCCTGCCTTGTCAGGAATGTGAGGCATTTTCAGTAGGTAGAATCTCTGCTAGCTGTGAAGTTCTGCTTTCTTCGAGTCGAAAGTCGCCGATAAAAAAAGGATTTCATCGGATATTCTGTACATATATCACGGTAAAACAACTTGTTACTCATTTGGCTAGTTGTGTTTGTTTTCACTACAGTCCTGTAGAATTGTTTCCTTGTATAAGTCAGCTGTGTTCGAGAAGTTAAAGTTAGCTGTGCTCGAGAAGTGTCCTAATAACAAACGTAATCGTTGCAAGCGAGGATTAGACCTTATTCCTTTTTCACTGGTTTACGTAGAAATCAGTGATCGATCAACCGTATAGAGAAACATAAGTTGAGACGTGATTTAGGCATAGGCTAGGTTAGAGACCTATTCCAGTAATTGATGTTTCTTTAATATAAACAAATCAAAACCCTTACTTCCTTTGGCCTACTGTTACCGTACCCTCACTAGGCTAGCCTTGCTCAAGTTGTTAGGGCTTAGGCTAGGTACTTTTGTCAAGCCTTAGGAACGTTGCAATCCATTTGTGTAGAAGGAACGATGATAGAGGGTCTAGCCGGTTAGGTATGGTGTACCTACTTGTTCATCAAACCAGCTGATTAGAAAGTCTTCTTGTGTACTTGAAGTCAACTTTCTATTTGAATGTTGTATTAGCAAGTAGCCTACTGCTAATGAAACTCCAGTTCAGGGGTGTACATACACTGTAGGCCTACTGTAGACGTGCTGTGATTTTAATGTAAACCTACCAGTAAGCACAACTTGTAATGTAGCCTTTATTTATCAAACAACACGAAGAGCAATTACTTTCATTTTCATTTTGATATTCAGAGTGAAAAAGTTCATGCTCATGACCTAATTTTAAGTTTTGTCACATGCATGGGAAAACCAGAAGGATAAGATAAATGCTTGATCGTAACTTTTTCTTTATTGTAACGACAGATGTGTACACATGCGAGGGAGACCTGTGAGTCTGCCAGGCAGCTCCACAGGTATAGCGTTAAGTATGCACTAAACAGATCTGTGTTGAACAAGTGATAAACTCTGACATCTTTCATGTTTGACTGTAGACCACTCAGAGGTTTCAAACAAACTGCTCTGACTTCTCTTTTTCTTAACTTTATAGAAAGGTAGCCTTTGACTTCGTGGGCCTGTCAAACACACCTCTGGTCTAACATTCACTAATAACAACTTTTAAGGCTTAGGTTAGGCAAATTGAAATAGTGAAGCACGCCACCATTTTTTGTCATTTCTACCCCAAGTCAACGACAGGCTCACTGGATGGACACCTTGAGGAAAGTTAATGTTGTTAGGTTTGTCATAAAGAAGGCGGGATAATTGACCTTTGGTGACACACTTTTTCGTTGCAATGAATACACGTTTATTTGAGACAGCACTGATTCATAAGAAAACGTTCCACGTTTTGTAGGTGGAACTGTCACAAACTGGAATGATAAATGTCTTAATAGAACGTTCGACGGCCACCCCATTATACCTCTTTTGCATTATCCAAGAACGTTCCAATAGCCTTCACTGATCGGTTAAATAGTATGATGACTCGTTTGAAACAAAAATGAAAATCTCTGCACAAATCACTTTTTCAACTTGACTGAGATTGCTTGTAATCTTGTAGTGATGTCATTGTGTGAGCTGTTGCCTTTGGTTGAACTGTTCATAATGTCCCACATACATAATGGATGGGAAACTATCCAATGTGAAAAGCGGATTTACAAGGGGGATCTCCCTCTGTGAAATGTGATGTCAGTCACTACCCAGTGACGAACCATCTTCATTCTGTTGTAGAATTGATTTGCTCCGGTAGATTTTCTGTTTTTGACTAGTTTCTTTGTTTCAAGTAAGCCATGTACTGTGCAAACAATCAGGGATTTTTTCTTGTTTCAAACAAGCCATGTTCTATGCAAAAAATCAGGGAAGGTTGTTAGCATAGTACATATGTACTGCAGACTGAGAGACACATACCCTTGAGATTAGTCTTAAATTTTGTACTGTGTACGGTAGCCCCAACGCTATTTTGGTATTAGTCTTAATGATACCAATTTTGCACTAACTCCCATGCCACAAATTCAGTGCTTACAAACTTGTGTGTGATGAGCATTAATTATTACTGGTTGTGTTATTCCTGGCAAACTTTGGCTTAAGTAAAATCTATGCCTTTCTTTTTCTAAGTTTCAGCTGTAACACAAAATAGTCCCAAAATCTTTGTTGTTTCAAAACTGTAAAGCATTGGGTTAACTGTACAGTACTTATTGTTTGTAAGGAAACTTTTTTTTTCCAAGAGGTGAATGCTGTCCAGCATTACTTAAATGATCAATACAAGTAACCAATCACATCCTGAATTACCGTACCAAACGTTGCTCATTTTGCATCATATGCCATAGTGACAGGTGGTTCAACATTTGGAAATTTAAGTTGCCCTCAGTTGGAAAAAATCTTTGCTGGACTTTAATCCAAATACTATTTACATAACCCTCTTTTGGTGGTATACAGCAATATGTAGCAGATTTTAATGAGAGCATGTGCAAATTTATATCTTTCTTGTAATTGTTTATACACAGGAATGGGTACCTGTAGTTCTCTTTATTTGGGAGCCAAGTTTGTCACATTTTGCTGTCCCCTGTTACTTTAAAACCAGTCAGGCCTGATACTGCTTTGTTGCCTAATTTTTGTTTCTTATGTACTGTAGCATACTCACTTTTCTACAATTTGAAAAAAAAAAACACACTGTAGGGGTCACCCTAGTTTAAATGGAACTGTGATAGTGCATCTAATTAAGGATTAAAACTCTGATAACACATAGCATTTGTGTAGGCACATGTTAGCCTTGTTAATAATCTAGGCCAGTCACCATACTATATGCAACCTTTTATCCTCAGATTCACAGAATGGCTCCAAGATGTCCAAAGTGCAATGATTATGTCTATCCTGCGGAGGAGCTGAAATCGAACAAGTATAGCTACCACAAGAGGTGTTTCCGATGCTGTAAGTCTCCATAATTTCCCAGCCTCCCCCCGTGTGTATGGAAATATATAATGTCCCTCCTACGTTTCGATGAATAGAATGGTCTTGTCTTTCCAAACTTGCTTGCAGATGTGTGTCAATTGATAGATGACCTCATGTAATATTTCCTTAGGCATGCAAGCCCTGTAGAGTAGGAGTAAATATGTTCATTTCTGACAGAGGATGTGAGACTGGACAAGGTATTTAAAGAGTAGGGACACCAATTTTCTGGGAAAAAAAAGTTGTAAGCAAATCCCAGTTGAAACCTTTTCGTAATTATCTCCGCTTTCACCTGTTTTCAAGCAACCCAGTCTCTGTAAAATTGGGTTTCATGTGTGAGGGTTATACATATGGTTAAAAATGTAACATTTGGGGTTACTTTCCAACCCCCTGAGGGTTCACATTGTTAGAACAGTTCATCTCAGCATGACGAAAGTTCGATAAAAAAAAGAAGTCATTGATATTACAGGTACTGCTAATTGTTAGCAATAAATTTTCCACGGGTAACCAGTACTGGTTATGTGCATGAAATCTTGCCAAATTTTTGTGGAATTTTGGCAGTAACTTGTTGAGTGACCCAATCAATTCAGACTGGCAACTATAACTTTAGTCACAAACTTTTAAAGATTTTCCAGGGATGACCTGCCATTCATGACTGCAACAATTTACAAAGAGGTGCTATGGCTGCCACAATCCTGCATGGGGTTTAACTTGTATTTCATATTTCACATCTTGTTACAAATTTTTGATATATTAATTGTAAACTTATACAGGAGTAGGGATGGGCGGTGTTCTGGTACTCAAGTTTGGCCCCGGTGCTTTGGTAACAGTACTATTGCACTCAGTAGCCATGATTTATTATGACTGTTAATTACTATACAGTACTTCTACAAATTACCAAGTGCTGCTGGTATTGCCTCTATGTATCAGAACCAGTGCCGTTTAAAAAAAAGTAAACAGTTATTATCCTTGAAGTGTCTCATTAGTCCTCACATATTAGCCTCAAAGTGGCCTAAAAATATGGTGCTGCCCACAAGTAGTAATCAATCCCAAAAGACATTGTTGATTTAGTGTAGCCTAACACATATAATGGCTGCTCAGAAATCATGTTAGGCAGTTTCATAATTGAAACTTCAAGGTTTGATTTAGACAACATTGGCCAACAGGACATGCTTCAGGCGTACTAAAACCCAAAACAGGTGTTTCTGGTATTACATGATGGGTCAGAAAAATCCGTGTTATGAGTCCAATGAAAGTTTACGGCCCGAACTGTTTTGGTGCCAGCCAGTCTAGAATTAACTGGATCAGATGGACAATATTCACAGAGATAGAAGGTATCCTTGCATATATATTTACTGTTTTAGACCAAGTGCTGCAGAAATGCACTCCTAGAATAACCTAATCAAATGACATATTTATGTCTGTCCTAACCATATATGCTCCAACTGTAGAAATATATTAGAACCAGAATAATGTCAATCTACCTAACACACTCAATAAATGAAGCAAAACGCAATTGGTGGTCATGACTTGATCTGTAAGCAGCCCTGCTTTCAATGTTTGCCATATAATGTACATACAGTACTGAGAATTTGTTCCTCATTCATTTCTCCTTGATGTCATTCTGGTGTTTATATTTATCTGACTGAGATGACGTTATATGAATAAACATAACTGAAAGGTTACGATTTCCATGCTGTTCGTGCATTGTACAATGCTATGGGAAGCCCCACCTCCTCATACCTTGAAAAGGTGATAGTATTGAATATTTCATATTTGATTGGATGAATATGGATGTTACAGACTTTCGGAGTTCTTCACCGATATTTTTTGCGAATTTGACTCGTTTCTTGACATTGTTCACATGTTTTGAGATAATCTTGATCATATTTGTTAGTTATAAGTGATTGTACAATACCGGTGGGGAATTGTAGTGAAACAAATTGTGAAAATAAACCCTGATTTCCCCTTTAAGTATGTAAGATTAAAAAACTTTTAAAAAATCTTTCTGCGAGTACTTCCTGGTACTTTTGAATACTTCGCAGTACTGGGGAAAATTCTATGTGGCGGTGGTACTGGTACTGCCTCCAACAAATCAGCAAAAAGTTCTATTTTTTTAATGTCGTGTTAATACTTACAGTACGTCAACATGAAAATGGACCAAAAACAAATTCCAGATCCATTTTAAAACTTTTCATTTCAATATCTCACAAAAACAAACCTCAAGGCTTCTGAAAGTAAATTGTATCCATCGCCGTAAACAATCGTGGTTAACCTGGTACACAGTACACAGTGGTGGTTACTGTCTCATGTCTAATAAAGCAGCTGTTTTTCATTACGTTGGTGAATGGTGCAAACCATGCAGGCTAGGCCTGTTGCCTATTTTGTTAACACTAACTTACTGTAAACAATGAGTAAAGCATCCATGTCTGCACAAAAGTGAACTGATGAAGAACAACTTATCTATATAGAAGTGGAAACAGAAAAAGTTACAATTAGGTATAATTCCAGCAGTGTTTTTTTTTTGCGTGCCTCGATCCTGGGTGCCTATCTTTGTATATTTCTTTAGCCCCATGTAATCATCTACGTATAAAGTGGCTCATGTGGTTAATTATGCTATGAATTGCTACAAACTTGGACATTTTACATCAGTGAATTGATGCCATTAGTAATGAAAATTTCATTCACATCAGCACATAAGCCAGATTGGGAATTTCAGCGATTCACGATCATAAGCAACGTCCCTGCCTTGCATGAATGTAAGTCCTGCCTACCACTAGCATTTTAAACTCATGATTTGCTCTCGAAAATCGCGAGAAGTAAAGTCTAGGAATGGATCGACAAACTTGTACATGATATCTTTCATTCCAAGGCTGTCAGTCATTTGACTCTGAGGTCTTTAGGGCAGGGCATACCGTAGGCAGCTTGTTCAGCTTGGAACTGAGGAGGAGATCAACAGGTGAAAATTTCCGTTGAAATAGTACCGTGACATGCTCGCTTCGAAAACAGAACTATGCGATGCACATACAGTTGTGTGCTTGTATCATGAAAGTAGGTTGCTTGTGTATATAAGCGGCAATGAAAGCGAATTTGTTTGTATATTTGGAGAGAGTACAGTACAACAAAACAAGACAAGGTTTCAACAGTTTTGTGTTACATTATAATTTGTAAGTAATGTACAGTAATCAAATCACTTGTAGTAAGAATTTCTAGGCCGCAAATGGCGACTGGGTGTGTTGACACATGATTGCATAGGCAAAATGTTGGTGGCAGATTTACTTGCTGTATGCAGAACTGCTCTCAAACCCTGCTGAAGCTGCACAAACGAAACTTTTTACCTCGGTGTTTGATGTTTTTTGTCAATGAATTTACATGAATACAAGTTACTGCATTACCACTACAATATTAAGGGCTCAAAACCTGTTACTTTTATCATGTTCAGCAAGGCACAGAACCACTTGTTTTTAGCACCTTGAACACATGGTCAGTCCCGGCACTTTGAGCATTCCCGGTACTGATGTGCTGCGAATATCAGTACTGATTTTCATGGTACCGCACAACCCTAATCCGAGGTCACTTTGCAGACAATTTGCAATGTCTTTAGGCTTGTTTCTGCATTTGATTTATCACAATGAGATGGGCTGATATATCAAACTGTGAAAACCTCGTTTACGCAATATCTAAAGATGGGTGATGTTGACTGTTCTCGTGTTAGGTGTGTGACTTGGTCTTATTGATCAGATGATCCCTAGTGTTTTTGGTGATGATCAAAGGTCATTTGAGGTCACCAGAGGTCAAATGTAAGACCCTTGTTTACACAATATCTCAAGATTTGTAACCTTGATTGAATTCGTACTTCGTGTGTGGGTTCATCACACTGAGTTGGTGATTCTTGTTGTTTTTGGTCAAGATTTGAGGTCATCAGAGGTCAAACTGTGGAAATTGTGGTTACACAATAGTTCAAGATTTGTAACCGTGACTGCTCTCATATTTGTCGTGTGGATTAGTCACCCTCTGTGGATGATCCATATTGTTTTTGGTGAAGGCTTAAGGTCATTTGAGGTCACCAGAGGTCAAACTGTGAAAAACGCATTTGTACAATATCTCAAGATTTGTAACCTTGCCTGCTCTCATATTTGATGTGTGAGTTAGTCATACTTGGTGAATGATCTCTATTGTTATTGCTGAAGGTCAAAGGTCATTTGAGATCACCAGAGGTCAGACTCTGGGTAACCTTAAGTGATCTCATACTTGTTGTGTCGGTTGGTCATACTGGGTAGGAAATCTCTATTATTTTTGGTGGAGGTCAAAGTTCATTTGAGGTTACCACTGGTCAAACTGTGAAAATCTTGTTTAGACAATATCCCTGAGAATCTTTTTGGTACATAGTGAGTTTGTAAAGAAAAGAGAGGGATCTACTTTTTTCAAGAAATTAATTGTGTCCTTTTGTATGTAGGTCAAAGGTCCCATGAGGACAGAAGAGACCATACTTTAGAAATCAAGTTGTGAACATAGGCTTTACAATGTTTGTTCTTCATGAATATGGCAAATTAATCACAAAGTTTCTAGTTTTAAAAATTCCACAGGGGTCTGACTCCAAGGAAAGTGGAGTTGTGTCACTAGTCTTGGACTCAACAGTGGACAGACTCAACAGTTCTCAGTTGATTTTGTTCGTCAGCAGGGAATACAGACAAGGAATGATGCCAAGAGTCAGTCTTACAAAACTTGACAAATTCAAATTCAGTAAAATATTTTACTCTTAACTACATGTAGCAATCTTTGTTAATACCTACTCAGTCTTTGCATTCATGTAGATTGCTCACCAAGTTGGAGCACATACAAGTCTGCATTGAAATCTCATAACGTTAGAGAGATACTGTATGTTGCCCTAATCTGTGAAACTCTATTACATTGTTTTTTTCTTTGTCTTTTTTCTTTGTCTTTTGCCCCAGTCCTTTGCAGCACTGGCTTGGACTCCAACAATGTGAATCCTCACGACGATGAGCTGTACTGCAAAAAGTGTCACGCTCGTAAGTTTGGCATCAAGGGGTATGGATTTGGACAAGGAGCTGGTGCATTGGGCATGGACGAGGGTGAGCGCCAAGGGAACGTCGCCGATCCGACTCTGAGGTGAGCCTTCATGTTCTCTGCACGCATTTCATTCATCAATGGTCACTTTGTCATTTTAGTGTCATTCTGTCCATTGTCAATGTGGCTTCTTGTCTGGTGTGACTCATCTGCATAAAAATAGGACATTTGGAACCCAGAAGAAATGGGCCTTGATTCATTTAGCATTTGTATGCTTGCTGCACAACTTTTGACATTTACAGATTATCTTTAGTTCTAAAAACCATCACAATCTGTTGTCAACTGAGGATTTTACGTACACCATAAAGTTAGAGTACATTTTGATACACTGAATTATTATGTTTGAATCATTTGTGTGTCTTTTTGTCCAAATTAATATTCTTTGTCTCCCAAGGTGTGTGTGTCATTGTCATCATCTCACATTTCTGCTTCTTTTACAGGAGTGCACCTGCTATGGCAGGAGCTTATCACTCTGCTAACCTATCTTCAGGCGAACGAACAGGGTCTGGTCCGTGGTGTCCAAGGTGCAATGGAACGGTCTACCCTGCAGAGGAGAAGAAGGGAGCCAACCAGGTACTTGTCAGGTCTATTGGCAGGCTTCTGTGGCTGTTACTGCTGCATGATTATTTTTCCAAGACACTCAGGTCTGGAATTTCTAGAAAGTAAAGATAAAGGCACAGTGAAGCATAACTGACTGTGTAGACAGTCCGTAGCAAGGTTTTCTATGGAAATGTGAGAGAAAATGGAATGCATGCTTTGAATGTAATTGTTTTGGAATTACATTGTACTACATGAAGTAGAATGAGTATAACCACCATGCATCTCCTTCCATCCCATACCATCCCATCATTGCTTTATCACTTGTGTGAACTGTGTGTGTGCGATTTGTGTGTGCAACCATTTTGTACCCCCACTAGGGTCTTTGTTGGTTGATGTCAAAAGAATTGTTGTGATCTTGGGGTGTGTGTGACCATGCTGCACCCTTACTGGGGTTCTTGCCCTGTTGCATTCATGTGAACCTAGGGTAGTATGCAAAGGTGACAGAAGGGATAAGAATAGACGTACGGTGCTGACTTTGCTTAACTCTGTTGAAATTCGAAAATCCTTATTTCCACGAAGTTAGCCACCCTCAGTCGAATTCCTTAGACTTTTTATTCCTTGCTGAAGGCGGGCAAGGAATCTTTGCGATAGTGATTCGGTGTAAATGCTTGCGTATGTGTGTGTGTGCGTATGTGAGGTTGTGTGTATGTGTGTGAGTAAAATCTTGTGAACACTCTAGCTTTTGAAGGGAATGTGCAAGGTGGGTCAAAGTTGGTGTGTTGATAGAACATAGGCAGATCTCGGCTGGGATTGTTTTCGGTGGAGGTCATCTGAGGTCACCATCAGGCAGAATGTGTACAAACTATGTTTGCAGTATCTCAGAAACGACAAGTTGCATCATTTTCAAACTTGGGTGGTATGTACTGCCCTGTAAGTAAGTGAGATTGTGAGGGTATTCTTGTCGGTCAAAGGTCATCTGGGGTCATCAGAAGTCATAATGTGAAAAGCTTGTGAACACTCTATCTTTTGAAGGGAATGTGCAAGAGAGTCCAAAGTCAGTGTGTGGGGAGGACAGTTAAAGATCTTGACTGGGATTGATTTTGGTGGATGCCAAAGGTCACCAGAGGTCATCTGCAGACAGACTATAGACAAAACATGTTTGCAGTACTTCATGAACTGCACATTGCACAAACTTTGACCTTCGAGGGTATGTAGGACTTTCTAAGTAAATAAGGTGAGGGTGTGTCTTGTGATCAGAGGTCATGTGGGGTCATCAGAGGTCGTAACATGAAAAAAGTTGTAAACACACTATTTACAAAGGAGGAGATAATTTCAATATTTACAAAGGGGAGACAATTTCACACTTTAAAGTTGTTCTTTTTAGATGGAGTAGATAAATATAATTACTGGTTTAAGTTTTGATGTGGGTCAAAGGTCATCTGAGGTCCATGAGTACAAAGTGTTAAGACCTTTGCTGATGTTTCTCTCCTTCTGTCTTTTCCTATGGGTGGAAGGTATTTGAGCTCCCTTCCAAGCAAAGACTAGCAATGCTTGCACATTTAGGAAGTTCCAATTTGAAAACTTTTACCTGTCAGTTAGGTAATAAAGTGTAACTGCTGTACTTATTTCACAAGTCTTTGACATATAATGATGAAACTACATCTATGGATCTTCAGCTGGCATCATGCTGGTTTCTGATAAAATACTGTATGTCTGAAAGCATCTGTAAAGTATCTAAAAGCCCAGTTTGGATAATTAAGTTCAGCAGGTACAATACACCTTTGAGTTTCTATCTAGTCCCCAATTCAGCTGTACAGTGTTTGGTATCATGCTTCTTTTATTTATTACTCTTGTTTTGACAGTTAAAAGTGCTCACTTAGTTTTCAAAGCCATAATTGGCTTTTAATTCCATCTGAGACATTTGTTTAGTCTGAAAATGGTGATTGACCAATGACCTCTGTGGAAAATGGGAGAAAGGTTGACCCTTATCTTTCCCAGAGGAATCATTTTCTGAGATACAGCGCTCCTTCTGTCATCAAACAATGTAGAATAGATTTGTTTTCTGAAGTGGAGACAGTTGCACATGGAAGATTTCTGTTAGGGAAAAGTCTTATTGTGCGATAGAGATAAATAAGTTATTACTTGGTCATATGATGGGGTAGATAGAGGAATTTATGTAGTTTATATAATTGGCAGTCATTTCAACTGTCATATGAGTATATCTCTTGTTCCTGGGAAATTTGTACTGTACCTAGGCTACCACTGTGCAGGCTGGAGAATTCTTGGCCACCAGTGTTATCTTACATTACATGCATACAGCAGGTATTGGAAAATGGTGTGCAGTATTAATGGCGTCATCTGGTATATCCTGTGGTTGCTACAGTAAACTGCAACTTGAAAAAAAATTAATGGAAGTGCATGTATTAGTGGCAAGGAATCACTAAGCCTCTTGGCTTTCTTGTTAAAGAAATGTGTCCAAATGAAACTATTGAACTTTTTCAATGATTTAGTTGTTAACTGTCACCTCGCGACTTCAAGACACTTTTCAATGCTGCTCGAAACCAAATTGTGGTCTCCAAAATTGCTGCAAATTCATTTCCAGTGGCAGAATTAGGTTTCCTGCAGCTGTTTGTTTCATCTTGCATAATACAAGTTAGTACGTAACAGCCGCTCTTGTTAATGTAAGCTTTCGGAGTGCATCCATAGAATCGGAAGCCTGGACGTTACTCTCATTAGTCGTAAAGAGCTACATATATTATGTAGTGCTATTCCAAAAAGAGGTTGAGTGTATTTTGCTTGTTTTGTTGCATGCATGGTTCTAAAATGTTACAAAATTTGCAGTGACAGGTTGTAGGTCGTATTTTTAGCAGAAAGAAACAATAACTGACACATGATTTGTGAGGATTTAATGTCCGTTCCAGGTTCAAATGGCGCTTGACTAGGGCTGTGCAGTTGACTTAATGGTTAACAGTTAACTGGACATAAAAGCAACCTTTTGGAAGTGTGCCACCACTTTCACACATGGAAGTAGTTGTCCAATGAAAATGGCACAGACATGTAATATAGTTAGCAGTGAAATGGTTATTATTCACTGTATGTCGACAGCAAATTTTGCTTTGCAATATTAAATGAATATTTCTTCCAACTTTTCGTGGAAAAAACAAAAGAGCGGGGCAATATGTGTCTACATCATGGTACAATCGCTACAGCTGTTGAAATCATTTTGCATGATGGTAGCAAGCAACCACATGACTTTCTTATTGTGGAAGTTAAAGTACGACAACAACCAGCAGATACATCCATTTGAGCATGTTTCTAAATCCATCCATGTTCTGTCTTTACCAAAAGGCAAAATCAAATTCCCATTGTGTACAATTTCCTGTTACTTTTTTAGTCATTCTCAATATTTTTGTATGAATTGCTTCGGGAAGATTCTGTTTGCTCTCTTTTGATCAATATTGTAGAACACTAGGCCTGCATATGCAAACTGTTTTGAAAATTCACATCAGAATGTTCGAAATTTCTTGAGAATTAATGTAAATGTTGCCAAGTCAAGAGAAGAGACGTCCTTAGAAATAAATTCAATCACAATATCAGTGCATCACACGTAGAGGGCACAGTATCTTTACATTTTTACAAAGCTATTTTAATGAAAAACTGACGATACTATGTAGCCTGGTGTCAGGATAGGTAGGGCTGTCTAATGTCACATTAGCCTAGTCTGCCACATGAAGCTAGACAAACAGGCAGCTGACAGGATCACAATGTTTGAAACTGACTGCTAAACTTTACTTTGTTGATGTTAAAGGAAAACCGTTGTGCAGCCTCCGAGGTGGTCCTGATACTTAAAGTATAGTTTTCCAAACAATAAGACACCATTTGGTCGGTAATACAATAAATTCACGCCCGAGAAAATGTGGACTTTTCATGAATGTACATTTTATTCACTCACAAGTCACCATGTTGTTGCAAAATGGTTGTTGGGGCACGCTCTAACAAAACGTGTCATTGGGGAGATCATTTTTTACCACAGATCTGTTAAAAAGATATGCTTCTACTCGATTTGGAGAAAGAAAGAGCAAAAAGTTATGTAGGATGTATTTTACAACTCCATTATATCATTATTTCTAATATTTCTCAATATCTCTTGCAGTCTTGGCATAACAAGTGTTTTACTTGTTGCTATTGTAACAAGAGGCTTGATTCCACAACCCTCTGTGACAAGGATGGAGAAATCTTCTGCAAAGGTTTGTGGTTTTTCACATGATCAGTGTTGATTCCACGACTAAGCTTGCCATCTTCACCTTTTTATTAGTATTTGTATATAGGTGTTTGTGTGTATGCAGTCCTTTGAATCTGCTATTTAAAATAATTTGACTTTGTTTTGTTGGGTTTTCTTCAAGATAGAGTAAAGTATGTTTCAAAAGTGTGTGAGGGAATTTCTCGAAGATGTGCAAAAAAAAAAAACCAAACAAATGGTGAATTTTTCTGCAAGTTATGAATCTGTCTTATATTGCCGTGTTTAATATTACATTTTAATGAGGTATTCTGATTACGATAACTGGACAGTGATTCCTCCTTTAGTATGTGTACTCAAGAATTGATGAAACATCGGTCGAGATGTAACACATGCATTGATTTTGTCCAGTGCAATTTCCTGCACTTCCAGATATAGTCTTTGGATTTGACATGTATGACAATATGTGAGACTATCTGTCTGTAAACCTTTATGACACCAATCTTTGTTGACTGGTCTGTCAAATGATTAACCATTCATAAAATGTTTTTGTAGTACCCTTTGCTGTTAAAATAATAATTGCATTCTTTAAAGAGGCAATCAGTGTTTGTTCTCAGAGAATTTTCGGCCACCTTACCTCACAGTGAGGCTACTAGAACTTGAAAATTACTAAAAAGTATGAAATTTGCGACAAAAATTACCAATATCCTCCCAAAAATGAATGAAAAATATGAAAAAGAACAGGACAATTTGTAGCAAATTGTTTCGACGTGCTAGAACCTAGAGCTGAAAACACCTAATAAATATTCATTCATTACTTACAAATTGACCTTTACCTTACCATACCAAACCGGACTCAAACTGTAAACAAGACACAGAAGTGACACATAGTATTACCTGGACAGTAACACAACTTTGTCCAACTATTGACAGTAGTTGTGATTCTACATTTCATTTGACTTTTCAATGTTTCACTTTAAAGATAGGAGTAGTGTAGGCCTGAAACATTGGCCATAGAATTGGCTAGTAGTAAGTTAGAACAGGTACTTGATTGCCTGATTAGAATTAGGCCCAAGTCAAAACTCTTAAGTTCATTTCTCTGATTCAACAAAGATAGAAAAGTGGTGTATTATTGTTAATCTCCATTCAGGCTGGGTCTTGATGGTCAGCCTGCTAATAAAGGTTTGCCTAGGATAGCTTGTTAGGCTGCATTTTGGGTATCGCTCCTATTCAGTGAGGTAAATAATGTCCAGACTATATGTAAGTCACCTAACTGGTAACGTTAGATTTAGTGTCGAAAAACTAGCCTAAGCCTAGGCAGTCTGCGTCAGCAGGCCACTGCCCCAAAACGACTTGAATACCTAGAGTGGACTAGCCTTCAAATTACGCATGAACAAACAATATTCACGGTGTTTATTATGCAAGTTTTTAAGAAATTTGCATTTCGGCAACAGACACAATTCACACTTTCAGTATCTCGCCTAACAAACAACAAACATGAACACTACAGACTACAGTGAAGTACACACTACAGTGGAGTTACGTGTAGTTTGACTGTAACTTCAATTGGTGAATTCTTTAGCTCTGTTAGGTATTGCACAACGCTGTTTCAGAGTGTCCTGGTTGGTTGTATTCAAATAAAAAGCAGTTGTATAAGAGGCACCCCAGTGTAAAGTAGCTGGTTATCTATAGAAAAAGGCGACATTAACGAACGATCACACAAAAATGGTCCAATTTCCTGGAAAATCAGGCGAATTTTGGTCAGAAAGTCTTGTGGAGGCTATAATTTGTGTCTAACAAGGGAACTTGGAATATGTCAGTCTGGTTAAAAAGGGTAAATTTTAGTCCACAAACTCTGATTGCCCCTTTAATTGGATGAGACTGAAATCAGTGCATCCATGGGATGATGAAAAGGTTGAGATCCATAGCATTCACCTAAGACACATTTTATTTCCTCAAAATCTCAAGAAAGTGTTTGTATTGAAAGCGACATTTAGTCCATATTGGATATTACATCCTGAACATGTTTAACATTGGTCACCTGTGGTCTTTGTTATCATGTTGATCTCCTTTTTATTTTTGAGGGAATCAACAACTAATTACATCTTGAGAGCTTTGATTAATATTTTCCCTCAACCGTACCCTGCCCACAGTCTAAAGCAGATGAATCAGTTTCATCAGTGAACGTAAATCTGTCTTGTTCTCCTAAAGAATCAGTACATACGTGTAATTTCTGAAAAAGTGGTCACTGAGTACTTTTCTCACAGAGTATTCCAGGTGTTTGATGCAAATGGTAATAAAAATAGAAGGATTGTGACGGAGCTGCAGAAGAGAGGATGTAAACCACTGGTGTATGTATGAAAAGAACTAAAAAAATGGAAGGAAAAACAAGATATATTATGAAAGACTGTGGTGATCTTGACTATATCTATTGACAAAAGTAAATGTTACCTTACAATAGAAATGGTCAGTTTGTGATCTTATTTAAAGCCTATGACAAAGGTACAATTTCTTTTTCAAGCTTGTATTCAAGAGATGTTATTTCTGCTTTATTTCCTTGTCTACTCACATTCCTTGTTTCAGCATGTCATTCTAAGAAGTTTGGACCAAAGGGCTATGGTTACGGCATTGGAGCCGGTGCTCTGCAGATGAAATAGCATGCCACGTTAAAGTTTGCAGTGTTTGGCCGTTCTTGCATGCAATTTACTTCGTAGGGGTAATTATCAAATCTCCTGTCTTCATGTCTTTTTTTGTTTCATTCATATTCTTTACTGTCAATTGATGTCATCTGGGAGTGCAGTTATTAATGTCATCCAGGGGTGCAGTTATTAATGTCATCCAGGGGTGCAGTTATTAAAGCCATCCAAGGTTCAGTCATTATTGTCACTGTGTGCAGTTACATGTACATCTTGCAGTTTTCAGGTTCAAATGTTGACAGGGTTAAATGTCAACTTTCAGTTTTCTTCTTTCCATTCTTTCCAACACTCCTATTGAAATTACTCAAATATATGAAGATACAGTGACTGTAAGTATCACAAAAAACAGGAGTATGCTCTGTCATAAGAAATGTTTGCCATAGCAAAGTTATACCTCACAGGGGTTCCTCATGCAGCAGTCTACAAGATGAATAGATCTTGTTCCAGATCTTGGCTGTTGGTTATTCCTTTGCATGTATATATGGGATGTGGTATGATATTACTGTGTAGTTTTAATAGTGATGTTGTTTGTGTTCTAACATTCTCAAGTTCCAAATTGTCATCATCAGAGAATGATTGATCTGCAGTATATGAAGATGGCAGTTTCAAGAACAGTCCTCAAAAATTGAAAAAAAAAAAGTGACTTTTTAGTGTTGTGCTTATCCACTGGAAATTATGTGGAGGAAAATATTTGAGTATCAGCTGCCTAGATGGCTAAATCACTGTGGGATCTCTTCTTAGACAAAATGAAAAAAAAAAGGAGCACAAAACTGATTGTAATTTAAGACGAAAAGGACAGAAAGAAAAATTTATTAACCCTTTCACAGCCACTTACGTAATATTATGTATCTTTAAAATTTTCTGTTCACAGCCGCATACGTACTATTACATAGGATTTTAAAGTTTCTCTTCATGTACTTTGCTGAAAAGGGTGGTATCCAAGTAATGGACACTAGCTGTGAAAGGGTTAGTCAATGAAAGAAGATAAAACTGACAGCAATGAAGTACAGGTTTAATGTCACAGTTTTTATGTCACGGTTTTAATGCATCCTTGATATATGCATCAGTGAACCAACTAAGCCCATATAAATATTAAATTTTACTGCTTAATACTCCCACTTTAACATTTTGCCAATGGGTCACTGACTTCATTTTGTTGACTTGAAACTGACTTGATCAATGATAACTTCTGACTCGAGATGACTTGTCCAATTATTTTTGACTTCACTGGACTAGGAAAGAGCACTGACTTGACTTGACTCAACAACTAGTGCTGACTTGACTTGATCTGTAATGTGGATGACTCGACTTGTGACTCAAGCTCAAGTTGACTTGTTACAACTCTGGTTGATTGTAGCCTATCTATGATTGGTATTCGATGAAGAATCGGGCAATAGGGGGGTTGATGGTAGGCTATCATTATCCTCATGTTTGTGCTGTATTTGGTACGGTGCACAAACTTGTCAGAGAGTGACGTAGTAGTTGGAGGTGCGGGAAGAAAAGATGAAAAGAGGGCTTTCTCGTGTTGACAGAAATCTCAATTCCTAAAGTCTGGTGAGGTAAACAACATCAGCATTCTCAGTTAATTCAGGGAAGTGAAATTCGAATTAGATGAACAGAAGTTTCAGGTTACGCTAATCCTTTTAGATATTCTCTGATGTTACAAGAGTTTCAATTCAGAAGTAATGCAAACAGTTTAGAGCACCATTTATCTTTTGTGTGGTACTTCCAGTTTCCAGAAGAAAACCTGCATGAAAATTATTTATGTAGAACAATGGTTTCATCAAAGATTCGTTTTCAAGACAGAACCACTTTTTCACAAATCAATAAGACTGCTTATCTCTCTGGCATCAAGATAGAGTGTTGTGTGAGAACAGGGAGCTACCATTTGATGAAGATAGAATGAAACTTGAAAGAATCAGAAGCTCAATTTTTTGATAACTAGATAAGAACTTTCCAGGAGTTTCCTGAAACAGCCATTATGTGGATTCTTTTTCATGTTTTTACGTGTAACTTAAATGTTGAGTTGTCATACATTACACAGATTGACAACATTCTGCATAATTATTTATATCCCTGATGACTGGCAATCCTCCAGTGGTAGTTGAGAAAATTTCCATGTGCTCATGAAGGCTGTAGCAATTACCACATTGTGTTTACTTTCTAATCCAGTATAAGTCATTTATAAATGTCAAGAACAATACAAAAGACAGATTATTGAGTAACATTTGCAGAAACAAACCTTACTTCAAGCATTGAATCTTTTTTATTTCACCTCTGTGGTCAACCAAAGACACCTTACCTAAATAATTATATTTTGGCAAATGAAAAGCATGATCTCTGAACAGCTTGTGAAAACCTCAAAAAGGACTTTGTAAAACTTTCCCTTCAAATCAAATCCTCTGTTTTGTGAGTGCATAATTATGGATACAAAAGTATAAATGAACAACAGTTTGTGTGTTCCTCTCATTTATGGAAACATATGTTAAGATTCCTCTTAGATAAGAAAGATACAACTTTCTTCTCCAGCAGCAGTAATTACATCTTTGTTTTCTGGGGCCATCAGTTGGAGGAGAGTCTCAATGTCAAGCTTTCTGAAGCTCGAAATGAGATTGCAAAGGCCGACCTGAATATGCTGGATACACCAAAGTCTTCCACGTGTAAAAACTTACACCTTGAGAAACTTTATTGTATTGGATATTCTAAATAATTTACTCACCTTCCAGATTATTAAAAACAAAAAAATTAATGGAAGCAGTGTGGCAAAAAATTGACCAAACAATTCCCTACTCTTAATTGGTATTTCATATAGTGATATTACTTCCTCGAAATGTATGTGTTTGCTGGTACCTTTATCATATCATCAAAATGAACTCTTGTCCAGGTTTAAAGGGAAATAAGGCATTTGTTTTACAGAAAAACCATTACATTTTAATTCAGAAAATGATCATATTTTAAAATTAATGTTTTTAGACCTAGAATGATAGATTATTCAAAGCACAAAAGGACAGTGGCCTTCTTTTCAAGAAATAAGTTTTTCACAGATAGAAATTCACTTATTTGTTGCTCAAACATGATTTGTTTGCCCAAACTTTCCAAAATTCAAATGTTGCATCTTACATTACTCTTCACATACATAATTTTTTGAGGAGATGAAGCTTGTATAGATGTTTATTGACGAGACTGAATGGTCCAACAATATTTATAGTTATTTTCTTTGTGTGCCATCTTTGTGTATTCTATTACACCATATTTTTCTGAAAGCGTGAAGCAGTTGTTTCCAGTTTCAGGTTCCATCCAACCACAGAGGACCTGTGCAGTGCACACATGCATTACCAACAGAAATAATTTGTGGCACACTACAACCCTGTCCAGTACTAACCTGTTCCTTTACAGTGTGATGTCATCTCTCAGATATTTTACTCTTCACTCTGTAAATTTGTGTTTATACACCCTTATTTACTAGTTTATACATTGCCAGCAGTGAACAGATATATTTATCAACTAATTTTCGTCATTTTCTCACCACAGATTTTCTGAAGATTTTAACTCTTTGCAGATGTAATTACTAACATTTCTTTTGTCTATTAATTTTGTTTCTCTCTTTTTACATCTTACGATGTTTTCTTGCTCTGTATTTGAGTTTCTTTTGTTACTTTAAATTTTCATAAAATACCCATTGATGACAGAAATATCAAATGTTTGTGATGTTGTTTAAGGTGCTTCAGTCACCTTGTGACATGGTTGCTTCATTGACTATCAAACAGCTGGTCAAACCTGTGCGTAGCTGGTTGAACTTGTGTTCATCAATCATCTGTGTATATGTACAGTTAATATATTTGTTCCGTATGGTGGTAACCTACTGTATGTGGTCCATGCCACTAACCATATTATGATATCACACAGACTTATAAAATTTTCTCTCATGAATGCTTCATATTTCACATGTCATTATTTTCTAATTTGGATTATGTTTGTAGTGTTTTTGCTGTTAATTATTAAGTTAATGCTTGCTGATCTAATAATTTTATAGTGTGTTACTGTAATGATAGAGGGCCATGTTGTGCTAAAGAGCACTGCAGAATTTGTAAGTCCAGAGAAAGGAAGTGTTATTTTTGTTTGCATTGTGTCATAATGAAGTGAGGATATGTTTCATGTAAAAGGTACACTTATATAAGTTATCAATGGAAAACGCTGGATGTGTCTTGGCTCAGAAATAATGTAAAAATATTTTATGATTAGGAAAACAAGACAATCCTTAAGCATGCTTTAAGTTAGGACAATGTTAAGGACTTAAATTCAAGATGTAAAAGCATTTTGGTTTTGGATATCACAGCATCCATTGTGAATGTGTACCTACCTTAGTCCTGTTTTTCCTCAATTTTTCAAGATTTAACTGGCTGTTGCATTTCTCAATCTCACACTTATGGTCCAGTGGCGTTGTCAAATGTTCAAAGTGAAAATTTGTGACAGAAATGTCAGTTATGTGTATGTAATGTATTTAATGGAGAGGTTAGATCTGAGGTAGATGGAACTTATGTGAGACAGTGGGCAGGCTCCACTGTAGTGACAGAAGTTGGAATCACTGTAGTAAAGAGAATGATGTCATGTAAGCTGCTGTACACTAGGGCAAGTCATCTAAATGTGGTTACTCAAAGAGAGTGTCAAATGTTAATGAAAACACTCCATTGATTGACATTGTAATATTGCCAGCCAAACTTGCTTGTCAAAACTGCAAAAAATGTAGCAATGTAGTTTAAAATGTTCTTGGTTTGTTAGTTCTTAACAATGTAGGTAGTATTTTTACATATTATTTGAGGAGTTGAGAAAAAGAAAAACAAAAGCATGATGCAATGTAGATTCAAAGTTGAACACAGACTGTAGGTTTAAAGACAAACATTCTTGTAGGAGCACCCTTTATTTTTCTTGGCTCCACTGTATAAACAAAGTGCAATGTACTCAAGTCTGCATTCTTCCTAAATTCACTTTGTATAGTTGCAGTTATAGTTGTAGAATGGACATCACACTTAAGCTATTTTTGATTCCACAAATTTCAAAGATCCCCTCCTCTTTGGTCCCATCGTCTCCATTTCTATTTTCAATGGTGTTGTTGGACCGGTACCCTCTTAGGCAACGCCACTGTGCACACCATCATCTCCATCATTGGGCCGTCTTCTTCTCTTTCTCTCCCTGTTCTCTGCAGCTTGCTATGCTCGAGGTTTTGCTATCAAAGGAGTTGGTTTTGGTCAGGGAGCTGGAACGTTATCGACTGAATAAAATTCCTGCTTGCTTCTGCCTCTCTGTTGTATGCTTGAGTAAGGATAATTATTTATGCCATTCATGAGTTGAGTGCCCCCATTTCTATCTCCAGTCAACCCCCAACCTTTGACCCTGCATTCCATGCCTGCTGTTTGCATTACAGATGGTGTGTCATTTATAGTCGTGATATGATGTGTTTTTCAGCAGTTTGTTTGTGATTGTAGAGCACTTTGTTTACTCTGGTGGAGCAAACCAAGACACCTGTAGACATTAGAAATATATGCTATCATTAAGAATTCCAAACATAATATTACAGTGCATGTAAATGAGAGTTTCGGGATGGAAAAGCATAAAGTGACATGTCCATTAACCCTGTCAGGGACAATATCCTCTTGTCATCTCATGGAGACATAATTGTGTGTTACCTCGCAGGGATGAGTCCAGGTAACACATTTTCCAAAGCATGTCTTATTTTGGTTTGTGATATTGGGCATGCATAATCTTTTACAGTTGTCGTATATAATTTTGTCCGTTTATATGATGAAACATGTTGAAAAGTTGCTCATTAGAGATGTTAGAACAGTTACATATCACCATTGAAATCCATCTGATTTATTTTCAAACAACTGTTTGCTACTTTCCTCAAGCAATTCATGAAAAAACATGTTTCCCATCTGGTCAGTCCTTGGCTTATATGTGTTATTTGTTTAGTCATGAGTTTGGCTGTCATAGCAACATTTCAGCCATATAAAATGTTAAATATTGCACATGTATCTTCTCTACTATGTTTGCAATGGTTGATGCCTTTTATTACCATTTGTTGCATCTGGTATGGTGTTTGGTGATGCCCTTGCTGTTTTCTGATGCTGATGAAGAACTATCTTTGTATAAATGTTGCATCTTCATGAAACTGACATTGTTGCCACACTTATTCAATGTCACCATCATGCAAACTGCCTTAGGGGCTACAATTAAAAGGAATTCCTTGTCCAAGAGTATAGGAATCTGCAGCTAAATTGTTGCCACCCCCTTTGCCTCATCTCACGAAGTAGTCATTATATGTTTCAAGGATGTCCTGTGGTTGCTTAAATACAATGTGTGGACACAAATATGTCGCCAAATATGTAGCATGGCAATTGGGGGGGATTGCAGACTGTTCTGTGGTTTCTGTAACTAACACTTACATCACTAAGCGTATATGCTGAGTGAATTCATTGGTCATTACACACAATAAATACTTGAATGTACTACAGTTTTTAGCTCATACCAGCTAGGTGGTGTCAGCTATTATAGTGGTGTGGCATCACTCTATCTATCTATCTATCTATCTGTCTATCTGTCTATCTGTCTATCTGTCTATCTGTCTATCTGTCTATCTGTCTATCTGTCTGTCTGTCTGTCTGTCTGTCTGTCTGTCTATCTATCTATCTATCTAATCTATCCATCCATCTGTCTGTCAATCAATCGATCTACTCACAATTGTTCAAAATGCTTCTCCTCCATCATGCTTTCATGTTCCATATGTGGTGGACCATTTGGGGTGTTCAAGATCCCATGTGGGTCCTATGTCCCATTTCATTAACTCTTGCAAGATGCCTCTCCTCCCACAGATTCTTTTGTGCAATGTTGATGGTTTGTCAAAATGATACTCTGTTAGTGGTTATCTTGGGGTGTGCATGAATTTGTAGTCCAGGGCTCTATGTGGACTCTATGGCCCATTTTATGAATCCTGCAAAAGTTTTAAACTACCCTTTTAAATGTTAAACAACATCTCAAATTTCCCTATCGTGCATGGAATTATTGAGTAATGGGACAATGGGTCAGAATGTTTCCAAACTGCAACTCAGTCTTGTCTGAGGTACATGTTAAATGTAACCTTCAGGGTGTTCAGGTATAAGCCTGAGGGTGCTCTAGTTTAGAATTATGTTAAATGTCCCTAGTAATCCCAGTTTCTTTCAAGAACTTTCATTTGTGCTAATTACCCAAGTTTTCATCATGCACCATGCAGATACATGTCTAAAGCTCTGAACCAACCATTAAATGTACTCAGCTTCATGTTAGTCTAGTTCACATTTATTGAAGATACAGGACATAGTGGAAGGTAGCATTCTGCCTTCAATGTTTAGGTCTCTAACTGCACTTATATCTTGACTCTATGTGAATATATCGAGTGTCAGATTACTCTGCTCTAGAAAGCTACCCCTCATGAAACCCAGCACTCAAACTACATACCAACTATGGAGACATAATTCTCCCTGAATGGCAACAATTTGAAGTATGCTTGTTATGTTCATGGGCAGAGTAAATCTCCTCCTTGTAACAAGTAAGATATTTGTGACCTACAACTGCATCACTGTCCATTAGACTCCCTTCCAACGCAGTCGTAATTGCACTTTCTACCTCATGTCCATTTGATTATTACCCTCGTTTGGTGTAATCAGCTGGGAATTTCCAGTATTTTATTGAAATGGGAAGAAGTATTTTACTCCTGTTTACCATTCTCTTTCTGTCTCCCCACTTGATTTAAATGAGGTGATGTGGGGGGTTGCTTGTATCATATGATATCCCTCCATTTGAGACAAGCTGTGCTGAAGAAAATGTTTGGATCAAAGAAACATCACAAGAGCCTCCTTCTATGTTTGATGTCATTGTTTCTATAGTTTTTACAACACACTATGTTGATGGTACATTATATGTAATGAAAGGACAAAGGATGGAAGCTGGAAAGAACCTTCCCCGTGTAGTAAAACCCGAAGTGACAAATGATATTCAAAGTACCATTTGTGGGGTGCACTTTTACCAGCTAAATTCCTAACTTATACTCGGTCCCTGCATTTACTGTACCAGCAAATTACAACTCCTTTTACTAGACATTCCACTGAGGTAAGAAAAAGATCTGTTTGTTGGAGCTTAACATTTGAGAGAAAAGAATAGGCCCACTTCTGTTTTATCAGCTATCTGTTGTAATAATATTTTGCCACATGCTTGAGTTTTTTCAAGCATGAAACAGTTGGCAAATGTTACCAAGGAAACAACCACCTGCTTCCTTGATACCTTGTCAAATATTTCACAATAAGGACAAAATGGTTTGAAATGTCACAAATGTTCAAGAAACACAATGTATTTCACATACTGTTTCACCACATTTTTGACGATTTTAAATATGGTAATACCTACAGTAATAATTATTTTAATCAAGTTCATGTTCTGAATGCTGTACTACATTAGGACATTCCTTCAGCCTGTGATATGTTTTTTTTTTCAGCCATGTCTGAACCTTGTTCCTTATTTCAGTTGGTGCAAATTCAGTTCAAGGTCTCCCAATGGTGGTAGTATGCATGCTGTGGTGAAAATGTTACATTATTGTGTTGTTTTGTCTAAGTCGATAGTTTCACATCAAACATCATGCCAGTTTGTAGCTTTATGCCATTTTGTTTGTACTGTCCTATTTAACTACTTCGAATTTTTGAGAGTTGGCTTTTCTTATGTAGTGCATAGCCTAGTAGTGATATCTATTTTATGCATAATAGCAATAGGTTTCTTTAGACTACAAGGTAAACTCTCTTCCAGTTTTCCTCCTTTGCATTTGTTAGACCACTCAATATATTGCTGATAGACTTTGATACTGGCAGTTAAAATTAGTAGTTTTCATACACAGAAGTGATAGTAAGTTTTTTCCTTGGCTGAATGATTGATTTGATTTAAGGATTACCTTTGATTGATGAACCCTTCGTCCAAAAATTGTTCTCTACCTATAAAGTAAATTTGTGTCTGAGCTAAACAAATTTTGTTGTGTCTCAATTGAGATTTGTAGAGGTCTGTGTTTGTTTGGTAACTGTTCATCTTTGTCATGAAAATTGCTCGCACATTTATTTTCCCATTTTGTAAAGCAAAGTTTCCGTCAGCATCAGTAGCACGAGTGATGAGTCATTATCTCCTGTTAGATAATGATGATGATGATAATGATGATGAAGATGATGCTGATGATGATGATGTTGATGATGATGTTTAAATGGGTAATGATGATAAGACTGTGATATTTTTTTTATCTTTGTGAAGTAACATTGTGATGGCACCGTGTTTTCAGCCTGGTTCAACATAGTTAATCTTAAACAAGAAAATAAAAAAATGCGCAATGCATGGAATTCATTTTAAGGCAAAGAAAGGGAAACTCACCTTAATTCTACAGAAAACATTGATGATGTAAGCCTGGTGCATTGTGACATTGCGCAAGTCATTTCTCAAGCCATATGTGTGTACAGTATGTACAGTAGTTTGGCTACAAAATTCAGTGCACCACCAAAGGTAGAATCTACATCCTTGGTACCTTTGCAACAGTACGCACTTACTGAATATATTTGTTGTAAACATCTTCTGCATTGTATGTTATCATATGAGAGCAGATGTTATACTTCTCTTTGCTGTATGTCGCAACCCATTCACATTTTAGAGTGAACCAAATGTAAAATTATACATGTTGATGTGATTTTGATACTTTTAAGTGTTGCATTTTTTTCAGTACTTTTGTTTTATCAAATACTAGCAGATATTTTTCAGTTACTCAATTATGAAAAGAGTATTTTTCATCTCAATTTAAGCAAAAATGTGAACCTCCTTCTGTCTTGGTACAAACTACTCATTTGTCTTTCTTTTTGATGCATTTTTGATCGTCTAATTGAATCTCATGTGTCTCTTCCTGGTAACCCTCTGCAAATGCCACCGGTTTTGGTTTAGTCTTCGCATGTACTTGTGTACAGTTAATATTATTCAGTATTGCTATTATGATTGGAAGGTAGTATAGGCACATGTGTTACCGATGTTTCACAGTGTACCAGCCACATTGGATGAGAGTTGTTGGGAAGAGGCTGATGCCACACAACATTTAATTAGACTATGAACCACCTTGAAGTAATTAAAGACGGTGTGTGAGTTTCAGCTATCCAGATTTTGATGATTCCTCTTTATTTGCTTCTATTTACAGCTTGCTACGCCAAGGAGTATGGTGCCCACGGTGTTGGATTTGGACAAGGTGCTGGTGCCCTTAAACTTGCCTAGATGTCTGAACTTTATTAAGTGAAACTGTAGTCTACAATAAGGACTCTTTTCTTCTTAAATCTTTTATTGATACATTACTCCTAAGCTTCCTTTGTAAAGTTGAGTTTTCACCTCACTGTGTGATTTTTCAGTATTCACCAACAAAAAAGTTAATATTTCATGAAATTGTGCAGTTGAGCTTTAGAAACTATGAACAAGACTTTTCAAAGTTTGTGCCTAATTTTGGTGCCTTACATAAAAGTGCAGTATTGTGTCTTCCACAGCTAAACTAAGATAATTTTTATCATCTTTTGTGACTTACAAAGTCAAGATCCCAAGTCTATATTAATGTCATTTGTGATGCAACTGCAGTGGATGCCTATGTTGCCTAACATACAGTAGGCATATGGGGTAATGTGACACTATTTCAGCCTAGCTTTAGGTAACAAATGCTCACTTAGTCTTGTAACTGCTGTATGCTGTGACAGTCTCAATAGTGAAGAGTCTTTATTCTCGTATTCTGGGAACATAAAGATCGCCTCGTAATGGTTGAATACGACCAATTGTTGGTAAATATTTCTAAGATTTCAATTTCTCAGATTTCTGTTTAGCCAGTAAAGTGCACTAGTTTACACTCTCTCTCACTGGATGTTATATGAATTTCAATCATGAGATCAAAATACAGTCTGCAAGCAATAAGTTTAAATTGATGCAAAGTTGTTAATTCTTGCTGTTCATACTGCAGCTAAAGTTGACAAAATATTAATTTCAAGAAAGGATGAATGTTGAACAAAATATGGAAGTTGGTAGTTTACAGCCAGGGTTTAATCAATGAAGTATAGTGCTAATGGTATTATGAAGCAACTTCCCAAAGAGGTTACCTAAGCCATCAACAACAAGGAATTGAGACTTTGGGGTCAGTTTGATTTTTGCAAAAGGTTTAGGAAAACTTGCACCTTTTTTGTCAGTATGATACCAATACATCATTCTCATATTTTCTTTTCTGTGTTAACATTTTTCCTATGAAACAAGAAAGCAGTCAGAGATATGTAAAAGCTGTCTTTAAAATGTTTGTATGGAAGAAAAAACATTTGCATCCATGAATTATGTAATTATGACAAGTGTATACATACAAGTCCAGCATGCTAGTCATATGTACTGTATTGTGGACACTTCATGATGTCTTCTTTATCAACAGTGCTGTCAGCGCTTTTTCCTGGCATACTACCAATGAACAACATTCATTGTTTTTCTAGCTACAGCATCTACTCCATTGTGTGTACATCGTGCTGACAAATGTTCTCAGTAATTCCTGTTCAATGAACAAATAGTGACATCCAATAGTCATTTTCACCATATCGATTGCTGAACCACTACATCTATGTTTTAGTGTACTAGATTTTCAATTCTAGTGGAGCTTATCCTTGCAAGGCATACAATGTGATTTTAATTGTATAATCCACAAAGTTGTGAGTTTAGGATTTTGTGCAATTTTTCTGTGAAGTAACTCGCCATGATCGCTAGTCAGAATGTTCATCAGTGAATGGGACAGTAACCAAGTGTTTCTTCTCCATGTTTACAGTATAAAAATAATAAAAAAGTATAGTGAAAGATATTTTGTATATGAGAAGGAATATTGTATTGGATATGGTGAAATATTATCACAGGGAAAACTAAAAACTAGAGTGTTCAGAGACAAACAAATGTACTACATGGTAATGTTGTTGATTTGGATTTGGTATATGTTGATTAAAATGTACAATATTAAAGTCCTATCCAGGGCTGGGCGTTATTTTAGTTTGCCATTTACATTTTGTCACAATGTCAGTATTTATGTTTAAGGTAGTTGGAAGTTCATAATTACTCTGACAGCATTTCATTCATAAAGTTGTACCATATTCTACTGACTGTATATAAGCTTTCTCATGAAGTGCCTTTAATCTTGTTCCAATAGACATGATGGCCATTTTAATGATAGTGTTGTACAACTCAATACCATTTGAGAGCTTTGATATCTTATTATCTTGTATGTTAGCCTTAAAGGAGAATAGGTGGTTGTCACGTACATTTGTGTGCTCTTCCTCCAAACTTAGTACAAAGATATCTCCTCGACAGATTTGTGGTAAAAATAATCTGCCAACAACAAATTCCATCAGAAATAGCCCCAGGCGAGTGAAAAATGGTTAATTTTTAATTATTCATATTTTAATGTATAGATGATATTCATAAAAATGTGTTTGATGCCTCTGATTTAGCTTCGTAGATGGTGTGTTGTTTTTTGTTCAGTGTCATGGATATTTACCTGGGTAGCCAGGGTAAATATTAATGACCTTTGACCAAACAACATTTCCTACCGGGGAGATACGTTTGTACTCGATTTGGTGGAGGAAGAAAGTATGATAAGTTGTGTACAATGTATGTCACCCTTACCTGTCTTATTTAAAGCTTGGTGCAAAGCATTTCTTGCAAATTTGACATTCTGTTATGTCTTGTAGGTCTGAGATCGAGGAATGTTCTGATTTAGACGTACAGCCAAAACACAAGAGTATGAAGAAAGTTTTAGCAAGCACTATACCTTTGAGTTGTAACATTGTCATGGGGTGTCTTTTCATCATACTGTTGCCAGATGTATCTTAATTCATTATCTGTTCATTTAATAAGCATCTGACTGTCTCCTAGTGATGTAGGACAACATTAACACCAAAACATTCAACAGAAATAACATCAACACTTAAGCCAAGTATCACCTAGAGCCATATGTTTTTTCAATTGCATTCTTTTTCTGATTATGAATATGTAAATCAGATGCAACAGGCTATCTCTAAGTATCATTGATCCAAAGACTTTTCAAAAAGATTGTTCTTGTTCCTGTCAGTGCTGAATGTCATGATAGTATTCAAGTACTATGTTTCTGCTCATGTGTAATATTTCATCAACAACTCTTGCAAACCAAAAAGAATTTTTCACATAAAACATTAACTATATGCTAAATTCTAAGGTCAGGTCAGGTAAAATATATGCACATCTTTAATGACGCTTGTGTGTGTGTGTTAGCATTTATTTATATCCTGTAATGCACAATACATAGATGGGTTAAAAAAAAAAATCAGGTGTGTATTACTTATTTGTTCTTGAAAAGGTAATGCGAGATTTGGGCCTCTGAATAATTTGGTCACAGACATTAACAAGTTCAAGGAGATTCATGTTGAGGAAGAAAACCTCCACCCGATTATATCAAAGGAAAACCCAATTGTTAGATTTCTAAACAAGAATGTGAAACAGTTTGTTCAAGAAAATATTTTCCATGACTTATTACCTTCTGGAAGTCAACCGGGTAAGATCTATGGTCTAGCTAAGATCCACAAAGAAAATTACCCACTCAGACCTGTGTTCGCAATAATAGGAACAGCTGAGTGTAATTTGGCCAAATACCTATGGAAAGTTATTAAGAAATGCTTACCTGATACACGTATTATGTTAGATTCTACTTCTTCATTCATTCAGCATATTATAGAGTTTAGGTTCCATCCATCTCACGTACTTGTAAGCTTTGATGTAGTTTCTCTACTTACAAATATTCCACTATGTGATGCTATTGATATTGTTTGTAGCTATGTTTATAACCATGATGAAAAGATTAATTGCCTAAAACAAACTTTTAAGACTTTATTACAGATTGCAACTGGGGGATATATCAGATTGATGGGATAACTATGGGTAGCCCACTGGGACCTACACTTGAAAATTTCTTTCTTGCTCACTACAAAAACCACTTCGTGGCTAAGCAATTTAATTGTAAGCCCCTACTCTACCTCAGATATGTAGTTAATTCATTCTGTGTTTTTGGTTCTCAAGAGCATGTGTCTAAATTTCAAGATTTACCCAATGGCGTCCACCCAAACCTTAGGTTTACATCTAAGATTTGCCCACTGGGACCTACACTTGAAAATTTCTTTCTTGCTCACTACAAAAACCACTTCGTGGCTAAGCAATTTAATTGTAAGCCCCTACTCTACCTCAGATATGTAGTTAATTCATTCTGTGTTTTTGGTTCTCAAGAGCATGTGTCTAAATTTCAAGATTTACCCAATGGCGTCCACCCAAACCTTAGGTTTACATCTAAGATTTGCCCACTGGGACCTACACTTGAAAATTTCTTTCTTGCTCACTACAAAAACCACTTCGTGGCTAAGCAATTTAAATGTAAGCCCCTACTCTACCTCAGATATGTAGTTAATTCATTCTGTGTTTTTGATTCTCAAGAGCATGTGTCTAAATTTCAAGATTTACCCAATGGCGTCCACCCAAACCTTAGGTTTACATCTAAGATTTGCTTCAAACAATTGCCTTTCTTGGATACTTGTATTGAATTACAGTCTGGAACTGGTGATGTATACCGCTCTACTGTTTACAGCAAACTAACAAATACTAATGTTATTCTTAACCTTCATGCTTTTTGTCCAATCGCACGGAAGGTAGGATTAGTAAAGTGCTTCTTGAACAGGGCGCTTATTGTGTGTAATACATGGTCACTTTTCCAGAAAGAAATTTCGAAGTTGAAACTAAATTTAAAGTCTAACGGATAGCCTTATAAGATTTTTGATGACTGTGTGAAGAAGTTCCTTGACAAACACCTACTTATTAAGAATAGAGTAGAAGAGGATAATGACAAAGATTTGCTTATGTGATAAGTATCCCTTTTGTTGGCTGCCCATCTCTGATCTTAAGAAGGTCCCTGCTTAGCAGATTCGATAATAACAAGAAATGCCGTATTGTATTTAAAACCTACAAAGTGAGTAGTTATCTCTCGTTGAAAGATCCCAGCCCAATCAGCTTGAAGGTAAATGTCATTTATCTTTTTAAATGTTCTTGTGATAAGAATGAATCTTCCACTGGTAAGACCAAACGACATTTGTATACCACGATTAGAGATTATCTATTTGGCAAATCAGCCATCCATGACCACACACTCAATTGTAAAAAGGTTATCTGACAGTAGTAACTTTTCCATACTAATAACTGGCAAACTCAGATTTTGAAATAAAAGTAAAGGAAGCTCTGTCCATAAAAAAGCACAAAGCTTCCCTTAATACCCAGTTATATCACCATGGATCTTGCTGTACGCGTCCTGTATTTTGATATATTTGTTTGTACATATTGCACCTTTCTATGGACTAAGAAAATTTTCAAATGTAGTATATATTTCTGAACCTGATGAGAAGGAAGTGATTCTTCGAAAAGTTCGTGTTAACAATGGATTTAAAGAATCCTTATTTGTTATTTTTGCACTTTTATTTGTTTTTATAAATATTGGTGAATTAGTTGTCACTTTTCTGCCAGAAAACCCTAACGGTTGTATTTGACATAGGCCTACTACCCGTTCCCCGAAGGATACCTGCACCAAATCCTCATATTTTTCATCTCAAGGAAGATAATATCCAGGTGAGCTCAAGTGTTGGCACGATGGCAACAACTATACTTCGAGAGCTAGCAAAGATTTAATTTACATCTCGAGTACAAAAGGTTTTCGTGAATGGAAAGGGGATGGTTGGGAACATAGGAATGGACATTTTCTAGTTTTGAAAATGGTGCGTCTGGGGCAGTGGATGGTTGAATGATCCACCAAAATACATTTAAATTACATATCGAGTACATCCACGAAAATAGTGCCATCATGGTCAATTTCATGCTCCTGATTACAGATCTGATTTTCTTAAGTTCACGAAATGGAGCAAAGGGCACTTAAGAGCGCCCTCAATAGCGTGGTTTTCGCATTTAAATCACATACTGAGTGTATTGATTATACATACTTTTGCATGCCTCTGATGACAGATCAGTATATCTTAAGTGTTCAAATTGATGCAAAAGACGCCTAAGAGCCATAACAGTGCCCTCTTTTTGGCACATTGAAAGCACACATTGAATACTGATAAAAGATCAGCATTTCTGAAGTGTTCAGACTGGTGTAAAAGGCACCCAAGTTACCCCGAAAAAAGGGCACTGCTTCTTACGAAGGTTACAGAAATACTAAACGGTAATCTATTGTGCAAACCCCGTTGAAATACACACCTGACGTTTTGTTCCTTCACACAAAGTCCATATGATAGTTTAAGTAATCTACAACTATTGCTATTGTTCCACCGAAGATTGAAAGTAAAGAATTTATTCTTAAAGGGGAAATCGGGGTTTATTTTCACAATTTATTTCACTGCAATTCACCACCGGTATCGTACAATGAGTTATAACTAACAAATCTGATCAAGATTATCTCAAAACATGTGGACAATTTCTAGAAACGAGTCAAATTGGCAAAAAATCGGTGAAGAACTCCGAAAGTCTATAACATCCATATTCATCGAATCAAACATGAATATTCAATACTATCGCCTTTTCAAGGTATGAGGAGGTGTGGCTGAACAGTTTCATACGTAGCCTACGTGTGCTGTATGTATCATCAACTATTACTAAACTCTTTTTTTACTTAGCATTGCGCAATGCACGAACAGCATGCATGGGGAACCGTAAACATTCGATTATGTTTATTCATATAACGTCATCTCAGTCTTACGCTGTGATTGGTCATCGTATAGGAGGCTGTCTTGTCTTGTACATGAACGTTTATTTTTTGTACCCGACAAATTTTTAAGAGTTCTCATTCAACAGTAATTAACGCAATAATTACCGTTTCTTTTACCTTCAAACACCTCTCCAACGTCTCTATATTTCGGTGAACAATCAGTTTAGAAAGAAAAATCAACTAAAGGTGAATTTTCTCAGTCAAACCCTGATTTCCCCTTTAAGGTAGCATACCCTAAATAGAAGTTGGAGATTCCTGGGCATTTTGTTCACCGTCAGTGAAAATCCCTATCAGGGACATTTGAACAACTTTTTTTTTGGTATTTTATCCTTTGAGAAGGGTCCTTTTGTGGATTGAATATTGAAGTAGGCGAGTTGAGGTATACAAGGGGTGAAAATGGTGCCGATTGAAGCAATTATGGAAAAGTTATGGATTTTTAGCTGGCGGAGCAGTATCATTCGGGGGGGGGGGGTGATTTGCCCAGTGACAAGGTATGCTAACTTCGACGGCCTTTAGCAGAAAATCTAACCACCTAAGGTACGGAAAATTGAAAAGGCCTTGAATGGCCAATGTGTCAGCTTTCTAAAGAGTGGTAGCTTATATTTGTTGAAAACTTCTACAAGGCTTCAGAGACCACATTACTTTTGCAATTTAGTGTGTAAGCCAATGGGAAAATTAAAAGGGGTATGCTACTATATGAGCGAAGGCGGAGACTTTTATGTTTGAATGATTGAGGCATACCAGCGGCTGATCTACTATATTTTATAAAGAGGGGTCCAACATAAGAAGAGCACATTTAGTATGATCTGAGCGTTGCGCCTCCATTAATTGGCGCTGAGCGTATACAAGAAACATTTTGGCTTTACACCCCCCCCCCCCACCTTCGATGACCGGAAATGGCACTCTCCGAGTGTTTATGCTGCATGTAACCAGCCTTGAAAAAGAGATCTCATGTACGCAATTATTCAAGTATTATCTTTCTTAGTGGGCCTACTGTCTAAGCAGAGCGCCACCATCAGTTGGCGCGAAGCGTGTAAGAAAAATTTGGCTCTACAAGCCAAAGAGGTTTTCCAAAGAGAAAAAATCAAAAGTTCTTTGTTCAGGACAGATAACTATATCGCATCTCTGCTTTCTATTTGCAACAACAGGCCTCTAATAAGCTAAAACACGTAAGCAAATTGAAAGAATGACGTTGCGTTATTTTACCTGATGGTGATTTTATTTTGTAATTTTAAATTAAAATAAACACCGATTTGTCTATTGTAACTTCTGGTCAGCTTTCGGATGTGGACATTAACTTAAAAGGCTATTATTTGCATCACTATAGGGGAGCACTATAAACGAAGAAAGTGATTTCATGAGTATCATAGCGAAACTTATTCACCTCTTTCTTGTTTTTGTCAAGACTAATAATTTTTTATCTGAAAATACATTTGAAAACCCTTCACTGTTTCCGAAGTTATGTTTACCCACAAGCGTAGTTAGTTCAACTTGGTGGATATACTCTTCTTTCAAATCATGCACATAGGCTAATCTTTGGTTCTTGGTTTGTACCTCCGTGTACTGCATACCGTAGCGTAAAAATCTTACGACAGGTCAACTTGTGGGTGATAATCAGTAGTCGCTGATATCATAAAGAGAGGGTTATAAGGTACTTTGGAAATAGGCTACAGATTAAGCAAGTTTCCGTAGAAGTCTCTGATGACACTCCATTTCAGCGGGCTACTACTTTTGATGAATACTGAAGAGCAACTACGACTGAGGTAGTTTCTTTCTGAAAAAAAAAATAGCTCCTGAAAAGGAGGGGATTCCAGAGCCACTTTGCAGATCTTTTTCGGGTAAAAGGGGGGGGGGGGGGTCCGGACCTCTTGGATCCCTCGCCTGTATTGGCAGTCACATACACCTAATATACGCTCGATGCACGCTCACTATAAGCAGAATCCATTTTCCTCCCATATGCACATTCTAACCGAATACCTTGATACACCAATGGCACATCTAAAGTATTGTGTACCGCATCGATTGAAACTGCGGGTTCTTACCGTACCCAGCTGTAAAAGAAATAAAAACTCTTTAATGGTAGAGTGGTGATGTAAATGCAAGTGCAGTATATTACAATGAGGGTGGATTCCAGCTATTCAGCCGTCTTATATTCTCCTTGTTCACTGAACTACTCTTCTTGGAGCTATGAATCTTTATCCCTTTGATTCCGACAAAAAAAAAAAACAGACATTTCCTATTCCAATCACCCCAAAGTGCTCCATTTAACGATCAACAATTAAGACACACTATGTTTACGTGATAAATTGTTGCGTAAAAATGATAAAGAATCCCTTAAAATACATATAATTACAAACAAGTTTTTTTTATATTTATATCTTTTTCCATCATGATTAACCTTTCAAAGAATTCATGAATTAAACAAACATGATAGTAGAACAACTGGAAAATCTAGGAAATGTTAATTTGGATCCGTTCGAGGCAATTTTTATATTTCTTAAGTATTTCAGGATAAGAGTTTGAAAACATTCTAAGGAAAATAGCTTATAACCATAGCTAAAACTAACTATTTGGTAAGAGTAATTTAAATGGATGCCTTCTTGTATTAAACCATAATGGTATTCTCCTGAAGCTACCTTTTATCACTAAAACATATTATTTTTCAGCACATAACTTTTAATCCCATTACCAAACAAGTTTTATTAATGCAGCTCTGAATTATGCCTTTCTATATCTATCTTTTTGAATAAACTACAATTTTTTTTCCATAGATGAACGAAAATTTCCGGAAAAAGTTTTAAGGTCACACGTACGGAGCTGTTTTGTTCTTAAAAGTGAGAGTGACATGGGGTGGGTGGTGAAAAACTGTTCTTGGCCTTTACATATGACTTCTGATATGATGGCAGTGATGACTGATCGCCGTCCCCACGGGGAGGGCCCTCGGAGTGTCTCCTCCGCTATGGATATTTGTTTGGTTCTGTCGAGTGGACTAGATGTAAAATTGTGCTACATTTGACGCTAGATTTGAACTGAATTTATCTCCAGTTATTCCTATTTTTAAGTAATGATTTTAATGTTTTTCATTTTGCTTAGTGAAATACTAATTTTTTACCTTTACTATGAGTAGGTCTAATTCATAATGACAAAGTGATAAAACCGTGATCTCCTCTGTCATAACCAAAGAAATCTCGAAATGATACCGATTCAACCGTAGTGTGCCATGCACAATTATCCGTCGACACATGTAGCCTTCACCGACAACTAATCCAAAACCAGGAAACCCGTACGGAAAAATGCTAAAATATATATCACTGTAGATTACTTTTGAGTTAACTGAATTATGTTGGAGCAGTCCTTTAGAACGCCATTCTTTTGTCCTGTTGACTATTGCAATAAGCGACCTCTTCTTCTATGACCTAGCTTTTTGTAGCTTTTTGGTTACCTGGCTTTTTAATTTCAGGTTTCAAAAAGTGCCTGCCACAGGGATACAGATTCACAGATCAAAGAAGAATAGTTATGTAAAAAGCATGTCAGAACTACTTGCCCCAGGCTCCTTTAAAAGGTTTCCAGACTTTCAGCTCTGATGACCTCAGATGACCCTTGACCTTGAATTAAAAACTGCAAATTGTAGTAGCCTACTGAATAGTAGTTGAAATACACATATTTGTTTTTAAAAATTTATTTTTGACAAATCCTAATTTTCAGGCGCCAGCGAATCAGTGATATATGTCTTTTCAAAGAAACCGACTTCAGTTAAACCAAGGCTGTTAGTAAAAAGACATGTTAAAGCTACACCAAAGGAATGGTGATGAAGTAATTTCGGAATTTTGTAGAAGTAATCAATCCCGAAAGCCTTATGGGTAACTTCATGTAATAAATGAGATCCAGCACTCCGGTTCCTTTAGTCAGTGGCTGCACAAAATAAGACGCATTCAGATAAATCTTCCAAGAGAAAGGAAACAATGTTATCTCATTTTGGCAGAGAATATATATCAGCGGCCATGTATGGTCGTTATGGCTTGACTGGGTCGTAGATATCTTCATACGATTCTGGCAAATGATCCTGTATTACATATTTGTCATCTTAAGCTACTCGACAGAGCTGTGACTCTGGGGCTTGAATAGAAAGTGCGCCGCCAATACTTGTCTTTTGTTAGGAGCCTTATCAGAACTTCATTTCAGTCTCTTTCATATGAATCACAATACTAATGAATAAAAACAAAATACAAGTGATAGAAGAAAGAGGGGTAGTTAAAACTCGTACTTTATGGTTATGTCATTAATTAAATCTCCCGAAAGTCAGGGAAACTTTGAGTAAAGTTTGATTAATAATTGGTATCAACATTCAAGCATTACTTTCTTTAAAAGGAAAGCGTTGTACAACCTTCCAAATAGTCCCGCTACTTAGAATGCAATTTTTTAAACACGAAGATACCATTCAGTAGTGCAATAAATTAACATCCAAGAAACTATAAGTTCTTATGCATATCCTTTCTTGTCACTCTAAAGTCGTCATGTTGTTGCAAAATTACATGAATCGTGACGTCACACATGCGCATCTACATGTCATAGTGTATTGCCGATGCATGTGATATGTCGTACATTTTCAAAATGGCAATACCCGTGCAACAATGGCGGGAAATTTGAAGTTATATTTGGAAAGAAGTGATTACGAAAATAATGTCATCACTGTAGTGACTGTATGTAAATCGATGTACATCAAGTGTAGCTTGAAATTGATGACCTACGTTTCCTCTTTAAAGAAAAGGAAATAAAACAAAACTGAAACCTCAAATTTCTGATCTTTAACTACATTTCTATTAGCTTAACATGAACAATTTAATTCTTGTCGGCCACTTAAGACACTGAGCAATTTGGGAGGAACTATTGTGTGGCCAGGGTTAGTGGTGGCAATTTCCTGGTATGGCATTATTTTCATGTACACACAATCATACTGGAATAAGCCAGTACTTCCTTTTAGGCCAAAGATGGGATTATCTTGCAGATGTTGTGACGAAACAACGACTGCTTATCTTACGACTGTTTGCATTTATGTTGTACTATAGTATGAGTTCCCAAACGTCGGGACTCCGGGGTCTCGTTTGGTCGTGGACAAAGTTAAAAAAGTTTAACGTGATATGATACATCTAAGAAAAGATTAAGATTATGGGGACTCTATAATTGTGACATGGGCCACAAGAAAGTTTGAGAGCCCTTACCCTATAGGATGCTCATGGCAAAAAGTCAAACTAAAGCAATAATACTTCTCAGTTGTGGGTCCTCGCTTTTAACATTATTTTCGGGTCGTGGCTAATGAAAGACCAAGTACCTCTCAAAGCTCACTGAATACAAAAATGTGCTGATAGCCGATAGCTGATAGTATGGTACCTATAGAAGGTTGAAATTTAAGGAAGTGCATGATCTCGCCCTGTTTAAAAAACTCTCAACAACTCTCCTAATCTAAAATCATTATTACGTTTCCTTCAATCTCCTTAATTTCACACCATGATCTCTCGTGCTTTCTAAGCAAATTAGAGAATTTCTCGCAAAGAAATGTAGCTGTCAAATGAGTGTCTTTTTATAAAATTTGCATAGTTTATGGCTTTTCAAGGAAAGCTGGACGGAAAACTCCTCAAAGTCTTTCCTCCAATTACGTCAGTATCCTCGTTAATGATTGCGTAATGAAACAATTTTAAATTCGGAATTCTAATCAAACACAAAAGTCATGCCTACTTACAAAGCAAAAGACTTATTAAGTTATATAGCCAATTTTTCATTCACATTTATTTTGCCAACTCCTTTTCAGTGGCTCCGCCATGGGATCTATTTATTGGCAAGTCCCCAATGTCCCATCCCACCTTGGCAGAGCCACTGTTCATTTTACCATCCCTTTGTTGCAAAAATTATTTGTAATTTTTGTTAATTTGTACTTGTTTTGATCTTCTTTTGCTTCCTTATTTATTTATTTATTTCTGCAAGAATAACAAGGTCTAATTGCTATGAAAAAATAATAAACGAGAGACCTATAACACCGCATCGTGCAATTATTTATTTTATTCCATACCTTCCTCTTTTATGTTACTATAAATGACAATGACAGTGACAACAGTTTATTTCCAGTACATACAATACATTACAACCTCAACACAGTAAGTAAGATAGGGTGAGTAATACAAAATGTACAAGGACATTCTTAACTTTATTCAGAAGGGCGATGCATTTTGAAATTATCCTACATACCTTTGAAATGTGATATGTCCATGGAAGTTTGTGATCAATCAAAATCCCAAGAAATTTGGCAGAGTAAACCCTTTGTAAACCTGTTTATGTGGATAGTAAAGGTTGGTTTTAAAACCTTGTTGGAAAAGAAAATATAATTTGTTTTGTCCATGCTCGGGGATAGCTTATTGATTAAAAAAAATCAAATTAATAAAATTGCATAACTTGTCTCAATATCCCCGTTGACATAAACTTTTAAATCATTTGCTCAAGTAATATGTTTCACTGAACGTACTTACTGAGGTACTACCAATAATATCATATTTATAATTGAAACATTGAATGTGATTTCGTTTGTAAACACATCTAAAACAATACATTCAAAGTACATGAAAGCAGGGAGGTGTTATTAGATGGAGTTCCATCGAAAACTTTAATTTATGCTACTCTAAGTAGATTGACCTCAGTCTAGAGACTTAATCCTTTAATTGAGGATTATTGGACTAAAGGGCATTGAAAAACCTTTGTCTTATATCTATAGGCAACCTCATCTGCTCATTCATACCTACAGTGACATTCTGTTCTGACATTCCAAACGACTGTTTATTGCCAAGAAACCTAATATATGCAGGCTATAAACCAATGCTCATGATTTATCCAAATGAGCAAAAGAAGTATTAGACTAAACTTTGCCGTCGGTTTTTGACTTATTTTCGCATTCGCTCGCATGATCTAAAAGACACCCTCATTTTGAGCAAGTTGTAGGGTACTTTACAAGTATGTGTAAATGGCGTAGAAACGCTCAAATAAATTTACAGCTTAGGCGACTGGCAATGTCAAGGCCAGGGGCAAATTTCGCGAGCTGCTCATCGAGATGTAGCAGACGACATCTCCCACTTGTACTTAGTTCTTAACACCTCTTAAGACTATTGAATCAACAAAGAACAACACACAAAAGAGATTACTGTCGGCAACTAGTAGGTAATGAGGTAATGAAAATATGCCTTAGTTCGTTGAAGATAAAATCTGAGCCCTGGAATACGGTTGGTGATGGGAGGACAATAAAAAACAACGAGAACTTTTTAAACAACTTACTCTCATTCGGGAAAAACAATTAAGACAACTTATTGTAAAACATAAAACTAAATGCCTGAAATTAACTTGGTGTGTAATATTTTTTCAAGTGATACTGACCTCACATGGAGAGTAAATCCCTTTAGACTCAGGGTTAGCCAGTGTGTTGTGAACTGATCAAATGTACATTACTTTTATTCAAGGAGTACTCTTTCATTACAGAGAATTTCAAGTCTGTTGTAATTTGACCACTACGGCTGTAAGTATATCATGTGTGCTGCTGTAGATATATGTTGTGTAGCACACTGCTAGCTACCTGCATGCGAGCTTAATTCTTTGTGTGAAACATGGTTAAATTACTTTTATAAGAGCGTTGCTACTTTATGTTGCTGCTATATATAACATTTCACTGGTTGGCTGTAATGAGCACGGAAGACCAAGTGCGTCATCAAATTGAAATTAATTTAAGCTTTCTGAATATGCGCAATGGAAGGGCATTTCATTTTTATAAGTGTAGTTGTTCGATACTTCCCAGTGACATGAAAGTAGTTTGATATAAGCCATTTTATCGAAATGTCACTTTCACGTTAGGCAAAGCTATAGTGTACGGTACATGAAGCAATAAATTACCAGAACAAGGAGTTACCAGTAATAAAACTCACATGTGATCAGTGAGTTGCCCGGGATGGATAGACAGTTATTCTGTTAATGTGCTCCAGGCATGTTGTAACACTTTTATAAACAATTCCAAGAAGAAATTTCTGAAAATGAGGCTAACACTATCCTGGTTGGTGTGAAAGTCATGTTGAGAATTCATGTGAGCTATTGATGTGACATTCGTTTCCATTTTTACTATACGTCATAAACCGTAGCGAGGGTGGGAGGGGGGGGGGGGTGGATTGGTGGTAAAATTCATTTGAAATGGGTCCGATATTAGATGCAAGTTTAAAAGAAAGGGTATAGTGCCTAAGTTTATTGTTATGGAAGACCGACAGATGAAGATCTCTTACCATATCGTCGTCATCAATAATAACTAAAGTAAGAAGACTAACGCGACTCGTCAATTCCATCCCACTTAACTGAAAACAGTTACATCATACTATGTGTGGTCACTATACATTTATTGAGATGCCTTAACAATTGAATGTTAATTTTGTTATCATTTGATTGAGCCACTGAATGTTCGGTTTGAAGGTCAAAATGTCAAAACATATCATGAGTACTTAAAAACATCTTAAGTGCATGTTTGGTTATTTGGGAGTGATCTATCTGATGCACTTGTTGTGCTTAGACAGGTAAGTGAGGAGTAGTGGCAAAATCAATCAAACACGGAAGCTAGGTTCGGGTGATAATTTCAACAATTTGTTTAATTATTCTCTTTCACCACAAATGCTTTGCCAAGGATAATTCCAGCATCCAGTCAACGGGGTCTTTGGGCTATGGCAATATGTTGAAAGAAACGTCACGAAGATTAGTACAGGCTCACATTTTGCTAGAAGAGTAAACATTGTTTCAAACAGAAATCACACAGGATATTACTGCAATAAGTTCCAGGGGTATACGCAATTTAGTAAATGAAACTATATTTAAATGAAAGAGGTTCAAATAGATATATGTTAAGTGAGCTTCCATTCAACTGTTCATATAGAAGATAATATTAGTTGGTACTTGACAGTTAACATTCCAAAGGTAGATAATGCTTGAAATATATATTTCGATACTGTAGTGATGTTTGAGTAATAACGCCATATAGGTAAGGCGGACACTTACCCAGCCAGTGAGTCACCGAGTTTGAAGTTGCTTGGACCATATTGTGCTAAAATAGGAAAATATTGTGCCACACGTGCGGACACAACACACACACACACACTAAGGCATGCACATTTTTGAAACCCCCCAACCCACCTATGACCTTGTCATTGCATGGGGTCAGTAAACAGTCAGTATTTGGATCAGAACGTCCTGCCAGTTGACAAAACGTGTGTAAGATTCCAACTTTTACAGAAAAATTTCACATTGAAATTTTGTCTTTCCAGTGGATTGTGGATTAACTTGGCAATAGATTAGTCAGAACTGAGACTGCCATACACCTGCTCAAACAGAAAGAGAGAAGCCATAATTTGGTTGTTGATCCTGATAAATATTGTCATGAATGAACAGATATTGACTGCATTTTTTTTAATTGACTCGTGTAAATATTGGAGGGATAAGTATCTCTAATTACTTAAGAGCACCAGAAAAAGTCAACAGTGGAAGTTGTTCTAGTATATCCGCTTCTTTTTTTATATGCGTCTGCTTAAACAGGAGTCCCGTTTTCAGATTAGACTGTTGCTAAGTGACCGAATAAAACATATTACACTGCGATAGTAGGAATTATGTTTTGTGCGAAGCTTTCTTTTACCTTGCAAAGTGCTGCAGACATGACTTAGTTCATAGCTTTAATGTAATGTTTTACTTCAATATTCTGTGATGAACGTCACTTGAGATTTCGGCCCTCCCCAGATGCATTCACGTCGCCACTGTCTGTGCGGCGTTCAGTTTTAGAAAAACAAATTCTGAGGGGGTAGGCTTATTACTCCTACGACCCCCTCTCCATACCCTCTCTGTACAATCAGTTTGGCCCCTATCAAAGGTTCTGAACCCTCTAGTGAGAAGCATTGTTAACTTCTGAGCTGTGTCCGTCACGTGGTGGACGAGAATCATGCGCAGGTCAGCTCCGACATTGGTCAATAATGATCATCCTGATGACGTCATCATGATAAGTTGTTGACCTTGAGCCACAACAGGACAGCATGAAAATTCCAATATATTCAGTATTAAAGACAGACTATTTGAAAGGATGTCATGTGCAATTATATTTTAATGCCATTACACAACAGAAAATATTATGATAGACTGTAGAATAGAGCCAATTTCACTTACTTAATCCATGTGAAATCATTCTCTGTTATTGTTCCCATGGATACTAGACCCTTCGTGGTCACCTCTCGTCTGGTTAATGTCTTCTTCTATTTATTATCTTGCTTTGTTTAAATAGTTCTACTTAATTGTGCACTATTGATTTGGCTAAATAATGTGCAAACAATTATTGGGTCCTGGAAAACCTCTGGAAAACCTCTGGAAAACAGCTTAGTTTGAACGCTTCAAATTAGAGCATGCTACTGTAATTTGGGATTAACATGAATAATTTTTAAAATGATTTTTAATTTGAAGAGAATACCAGTTTCAAGTAGGTAATATGTTTATCAAAGTGCACACTACGGTATTGTGTTGACAATTCTCATTGAGGTGCCGGTGCATATATGCAGTGGCTGACATGAATGGGTCCTTTGAGGCGCCGTTTATGATGGAATTGTACTTTTTACCGAACTTTATTGGATATGTGTCGTCAATGAAACGGAAGTATCTGAGTAAATAAGTGATTTTATATCACGACTATTGACTCCCGTATGGAGTGAATTTCATGTGGGACTTGTGTTGAATCTGGATACAAATCACAACTAGTGAATACAAGTATTATCAACGTAATTCTCAACTCTGTTCATTTTTGTATATACTACAGTAGAAATTGTTTAGTCCGTTTTCAAGCCTGAAATCAGTTAATGTGATTGTGTAAAAATGAAACGTTTCTTCCACTCAGTACCAAACATAAACAGGAACAATTATTCGAGTTCCTTCATAGTGAAGGGGAGGGGTATCTGTAAGAAAACATCGCCTCCCAAAAAAGATGTGCCCCCATGTGCCGCATGCATAGGAGTGAAGGTTGAACAATTCTTTGCAGCTTATAGTGGCATTATCCTTAACTAGGGCGTTTTTTCTAGTCCTCTCAAACGAGAAATCTGAAAAATGCATTTAATTTCATATGTGTGAGTCATACTTTCTAATGTGTGATATAATCTTAACCAGGCCCCTTCCCTTATTTTGGAGATGCCCGTATGCCTCTGAGGCAGCCCCTTATGTGTTCTGTTCTGAGCTGGGAAAGAACCAACCTTTAAAAAATCCTGCCTACATCTCTGGAAAAATCCGTCCATGGATCTGTTTGGTTATACTTTTATAGGTTACCTTGGTTACGTCTCTTAAAGTTTTCGTTTCACTTCTTCGTAGTGGTAGTTTCACTATGCGCGCCCCTGTTTATTTTACGCGGCTTTCCTTTACTATGTTCACATAAAAGATATTAATGTTAATTTTATTGGGAAAGAAATCGTCGTTTGTATATTAAAATATAAAGAAATCAAAATGGTCGACGTTGTGTAGAGGTTGCCAACGCACTTCATTTGTCAAGTTCATGAACAAGCAATGCAGTGTAACGGAAACAAAATGAATTAACAATAACCACTTCGTCGGTAGGGTCTATTTTCTAATATTTGAAAGCAGAGCAAAGAGAGAAGTAAAAGGTTTTTAAGCTCTGCGTTTAAGTTTTAATTATATCAAACTGACTTGACGAAGCTTACAGCTCACTAATTAAACTTAACGTATAGCCTATGTAAACAATGCCAAGCCTCCCGCTTCCGCACATAGTCTGAATTATACGATGCACAGCTGTTTGTATCGAGTTTCGCCACACGTATAGTCTACGAGCATTTGCAAACTTATTACGCTTTATTCAATGTCACATACCGAAGTTCAGAATGTTAAACTGTGAAATCTATGTAAAGTTAAAACTTCTTGAAACAATACATTTTTCACCTTTTGTAAAGAATTGAAAACGGTATATAGTTCAGTCACCCCAGCCTCCCACTGGTAACCCACAGGTTTAGTTCTGTGAATATTTCTAGAAAGCTTTCAGAACTCCATATTTTGATGTTTTTCTTGTGAGACAGATACAGAATACATTTTCCTTAGAGTGAACACCAAATTGTTTTTGTCTTTGAACTATTGTTACCATATATGTTATGTACTCATATTCTTTCTGAGAACTATCACATAAAAAATAATAAATAAACAACCTTTAGGTCCATTCCAGCCTCAAAAAACGGCGTTTCCAGGGGTTCCCCCTCCCCCAGGGACCTTAATCGGAATCTCCGACTCCTGCCGTCTCATAAACGATACTTTTTTGGATTCTTGTATTGATGATCAGCGTTTTGGTGATTAATGTAGTTCAGTTAAAAAAAATCTTATTCAACTTTTCATTTAGACCTGTTTTTACTTCTTAAAATTACCCTTAAAAATGGTGACCTAAATACACCACTTTTACTCTAGAATCCAGCAAGAACAGGGATTGGCACCCTGGTCCCCACCAGGGCATGGCTCTGGACCCCACCAGAAGGTCCTAAGGTGGGGTCCTGGACCCCACACATTACACGTCGAGCGCTCTCGACATTTGACGGGTAGGGTCCAGCTCTCCGCCTGGACCGGCGGTATCGGTCCTGCAACGAATAACTGAATGGTAGTGTCCCGGCAAAATTACTGTTTCCCTATGAGACCAAAACTCTGACTAAGCCACTCCCCCTGGACTGCATTAACTTGAAAGAGACTAGGGGGGGGGGGGGTTAGGGAGGGTTTTTTAATGAGGTCCTGATTTCCTACAGTGTATTGTACCATTGCCCACTTCGTTGTTACGAACTACAGCTATGAAGGTGGTACAGTAACGTCATAACTGGGGGGGGGGGTGGGTCAAGTTCTACAGATCGTTGGAAAACAACGGTACACATATATGGTTGTTGCTGCTTTTCGTTGATTCCTTTCCCTCCAAAGTTTCTACTTTTAAACTGCTTTTAATCCGTCATGATTCTGTAAAGAAGAATGCTGAGCAAATATCTAAGATAAAAACGTTCGAATTTAGCTGAGAAGTTCTTCAAAAATGCATCGTGTCAAATGTCACTGCAGTATTTATAACTTTGTTGCTGTTCAACAAAAATTTATCACGTGAAGACTGACATAAAACCAGTGCCATGCCCCTTCAAATTGACCAGTGTTAAAACAATGAACGAAAAATTAAGAAAAATCTATTCTCAATCAGGGAGTAGATCAATCCGTCAATCAAACCTAACTTCGTATCATGTTAACTTTAACTTTTGAATTAAAACAGTGATGTCCTTATACTGGGAAGTGCTCGATCTGAGAGGTCTATTACAGTATAGAATTTTCCACTACGCTGTGCGCTAACTGATTGTGGCCCTCTGCGCGTTAGATAGTTACCCTGATGATGTCACTCCAAGTACACACTCAAACCACGGACCCCGCCCTTACTAAAATTAGCTAGCCTGCAGTCAAATTAAAATAAATAAATGGAAAATACAAAGAAAATGTGGGTAGCTTTTTTGTTCAATTTTTATTTTGTAGAATGCACATTACATAAGGGCTAATATTGTGGTCCATTTTTTTTTTGGTGTTGTCATATTCTGATTACTTTGCTCCTTTTTGTTATTGAACCAATCATTTTATTGCAAACGAAATTGCAAAATAAAGACTGCTTAGATTCTACTTACAAACCTGGAAAATACGATTTCCGGTTGTGTCAGAGGTACCGGCAGTGATTTTTTGAAATTTTCTGTACGCCCTCGTCAACGATGATGACGTTCTGCTGTTTCCCTGATAAATCTAACTCCACGTACTCATTCACACTTGGCAGTCCTGTGACTCACCTCCCCCCCCCCCTCACAGAAAATCATGCGTATGCCACTGAATAAAACATCGACCTCAATTTCATAAGTGAACATTATCGGTCATCGAAAAAAAAAAACTCCCTCGTCCTCAGATTTATCCCTCCTGTTCATTCGATGGAGTGGTTGAATTTAGTTCTGATAAAATAAAAAGAAAACAATATCTAAGTGAAATAGTTTCAGTCACTGCTGTGTTATTTTGAAAGGCGTCTTGGACTTGGTCACCCCGTCTAATCCCTTTAGGGTAAATATCGAACTGAGGCAAATAATGATTCGCCTCCAAGTTTCTAAGGCGGTCATAATAAACGCTGTTATCTACTGAAGAAATAGGACATCTGTCGAATGTTACTTTAACTTATGAATCTATAATACTCTGGCACGTTAATGCATTATATTTCTGTTTTTGTGAGAGATCCCCGAGATACTAATTACCCGTAGCCATGGAAACTGTACATCAACAAAGACACTCCGAATCGATCGCCCCTGTACTTCAGTGATCTGAAGACTCCAAAAAGACACTTCCAGGGAACTCTTTATCAGATTGTTAACACCACCCACCCCCCTCCTGCCTATTCTAGTCTTTGTTCATTATCGTTGACGTCATTGTGACGTCACTTCCAGTGGTTATCACAGCCCTGGTGACTTTAAATGGCTTGAAAAGTCTCATATAGTGGCACTTTGCGCTAATGCCGTTGTTCACCTATGTGAAAGAGAGTACCAAGACAAATTCGGTCGAACAATTGTGGGCACTAGCCCATTAACGATATTACGTGTATTCAGATACCTGACGAATAATTATATGAATTCTGATAATAGAGAGAGAGGAAATGGTAAGCCTTGACATGCAGTTTAGTTCGTCTTGAATTCATGGTTTTGCAATGTATAACATGTTGTTATAATGCAAATTGCTGAAACAATGCAGTTATTGTTTTTGGCTGTTTGGCAACGCACCTAGCTCGTCAAAGACAGAGCCGGGTGTACCCATAGGCTTAGGCCTGTGTCTGAGGATGAAGGAAAAACAAAGATAGAGAAATGACAAAAGATTACATTTACTTACCATTTTAGGTGAGGATAAGTGTTATAGACAGCTACCAGAGATACACATTAACAACGTGACCCCCCCCCCCACATAAGCTTACCCATACACACCCGTACTCATGTAGAGCATGAACACCTGTCTTTGACTAGGATCAAGTGTCAATATTTTTCTTTCTGTCAAGTTGAGGTTTACAAAAGTTTCTCTCTTTTGCCGATTTTTTATTTCTCGTAGGCTGAAGGGATATGAGTCGCCAATATACTCTGGGGTATTAGGTAAATTAAAATCCACCAGCTGCATGGGGGGGGGTCACTTTTCTTCTTAGGTTGAAACTATTCGCACGACGACAAGACGGTGAATTACTGGCGAAAAGCCTCCGTTATTTGCCCTAACCTATCCCCTAACCCTAAACTTATAACCCTAGTTTAACGATTCGCTGGTTGGCTAAAAGCTCACCGTTCGTTGCAAATGATTCGTTTTATTCGCACGAATTTGTTCCGGCAAAAACCGTTATTCTTTGTATCAGAGCCACCAATGTATAAATTTACTTTGGGGACGGAAACCTCAGTGCAGTTCAAAGTACACTCAATGACAACGTTACTAAGTATACGATTCACGCTGTAGTTGAAGGGGTCATTCAAGAAAAGAAATGTTGAAGGAGCACCCGTTAGCGTCGACTAATGATTGTTAATATAATGTGACCATTGGACTACTGTGTTCTCGTCAGTAGTAGATGTCTCATGTTGCTCCTGATGTTGGTGTTCAGATCAAACAACCAAATGAAGATCAAATCTTTGGGAGTATTGTCGATCGGAGAACGTCTAAAAAAAATCATACCGTATAAGAACACATCAAAAAAAAAAAAAAGAAAGAAAGAAAGAAACTGACTTCTACGATGGAAAAGGGTTCGGAACATAATTGAGCAACCCCCCTGCTATTCTTCAGTGAACGGATATTCTGAACGAGTTTATTTTCAGTGAAAGGCTGCCACCAGCGGTTAAACAAGTAAACTATTAAATGAACGTTGAAGATAATATTTACTTTCACATTTGCATGTACTAGAAGGCATCAGAATCTATGGGTTCTCTGTTTTCAGAGAAATGAATAGCTTCCGTTTTCCCTAAATGATGTATACAATGCTTATCACAAAGGCTAACTATGACACAACCGACAATTAAACAATGTTCATTGCCTCTGTGATCAGTTACTCACCTTACTATGGCCAGGTGCAGTAGCCTGAGTTTGTAAATGTCATTGCGTCATAAGCTAGGCCTATAACAAAACGTTATCGAGCAATATACAAGCCCTGTTAACGGGTGTGTATTCAAGGTTAAATATTAGCTTATGACGTCAATCGCTGAAATTTCATTTCCTTCGTCACTGGACTTGGGTATTAATTTCCTGGACTATTAATAAGAAACCAGCGGTGACGACCTGCACTTGCGGACTAGGCGCCGTAATTGACGTTACCGGTCTATTTATACGATGGAATTTTGTTGTACGAACGTAGGGAGATCATGTTATTGATGATGAAAAGTTTGATCCGAAATTGAAAGTGGATAGGTCCATGTTTTGTCTCCAATTTTCTAAACGTTCACTACACATGAGTCGGTATTGCTGTTTATATATTATTGGTTTTATCAGTATGTGGAGTAAATAATCAGCGTCATATGCGATCTTCTTCAGTTCACGGATCAAATACAGTTCTTTAATGATTGCGTGTGTACTGAAAAACCAAAAAGATAAGATTATGTTTGATCTTAACTTTTTCTTTATGTTTAAATGTACACGCGAGGTTGTACATGAACGGACTATGTCTTTCAATAAGGAAAATGACAGGGTTCTTTCTATTAATATGCAACAGTACAGGTCTCACTGGTGTATCAAAAACAAGTCGTCGCTCCGTAGTAGGTATCAGGAATTGCAGTATTTGGTGAAAGGAAGCACTGTATGAAGAAATAACCTACGAACTGAACACAACCTTGCCCGCAGCGTCAGTGTCCTGAGTTGTTAACTGAATATTCATTACTAGTATACTTCCCATTGACTTGCCCAAAGAAGCACACCGTTGATTTGAATGAAAACTGTCAACCACTACATTATCGTATTCTTCACTTTTTGTCGTTATGTTAGAAGAATTTGAAATCATATGGCAAAATTAACCAATTAACCAACCTATTTGTTTTCCCAGATTGTCTGAATGGTGTAATTAAAAGCCTTACCAAACTTTTGGAGATAAATTTCAATGTTTTTACTTTTTGCCTACGCACGCAATCACTTTAAGCTAGTAATGTATTCTTTATAAGTCTGGGAATAAGTTGTTCTTTACAAGTTGTATTGATATGCTAATTTCATGGCTGTTTTTTTTTTTCAGCTGTTTAGCTGCTATGCTGTTCAAATAGTTTTCTTGTGCTTTAGGCTGTAATCGTGTGTCAGTCTTGGTCAGCCTATCATCTTAGTTCACTTTGTTGCTGGCTGTAGTGGAATTAAGCCCCAGCAATGGGTTTTTGTTTTTGTGCTTCAAGTCAGATGCATTGTAACCCTAGCATATAGTGTACAGTTTCAGGAAGGGTACAAGGTTGGCCTTATTCGACCATTGTATTAATTGATTGCCAACAATTAATTTTACCATATTACCATTAGACCTACATACTAAGGTTAACATCGCTCGCAATTCGTTTGGAGATCAACTCAGATAAATCGACATTTTACCAGTTATTTGCACCCACCTAAAGACTGACATAAGGTTTGATGAATTCAAACCTGCGCATCTCCAGGTTTATCTTTAACACGTCGACAACGCGCTGCATGCTGCTATTTATGGTGGTTGAGCTGTGTGAGTACAGCACTGTCACATCCGAATGCATATGCAATCTGAATATTGATTAGTCCATTCACAAATAGGCTGTGACAGAAACAGGTACGAAGTAGGTGTGGAGAGATTTAACCTGGATAGTCTAACTGCGCTATTCAAACAGCGCACAAAGCTGCCTACATTCTTAAGCGCGTAAATATTCGGTGACTTTTCAACGTCCTAGGATCGCTTTTCATGTTAGGTGTTTTCCTTGCATTTTTGTGTAATTATCGTTTTCCTATATTAATTTTCCCAGGTATAATGTCTTCTAAAATGTAAAGAAAAACACATCAAATCAGTATGGATGTCGTTCTTTACCAAAAGTTACCGTTCAATCATGCCAACTGTGTAAGGTTTTTCTTTAGCAAAATGTAATCATTGCGGTAGGATTGTCGAAAATCACTTTCACATATCATATTCGGCTTTAACTTCGCATAATTGATTCGGGTTTGAACTAGGAGCAATAATATTTCCTTTTTTTGCCTGTCAATACCGTACATTAAGTATTCTACAGCATAGCCCACTTAACAACCGCCGACTCTTTATTGTTTTTAATTCAAATATACCCTGCCCATTATACCAGGAGTTCAATCCTCTTAATACTCTCAAGCGTTATTAAACACCCCCTCCCCAACAAAAACGAACTGTTAATGATCATGCCTTAACTTCAAATATAGATATTCCGGGTTGATCACAATTTCTGAATCATATAGAAATATATCATCCGACTTCTGTTTAAATTTTGTTTCTCTAAATAAGATATTTCGCTATAGTTATCTATAAGCAGCAATGCGGTATCAAATCGTTTGCAGAACAAGTACAGTGCGAGCCGTGAAGATAATCCGAGAGTCTGGTTTACTGAGACGCATTCACAGGATTTTGAGACGTAATATCATTGGAAAATTTACGTTTGGGCATTTAAGCGCTGAAAGCTTTGCTTTCTTTAAAATGTTCAATCTTGCATTAAGTGAAACTGTTATATGCCTGGCTAGCCTATAGTATACTGTGTCGGTAAAGCTGTGAAGGAGTGACCGTGATTTTTTGTTTCAGTAATTGACCTGTACTACAGTTACACTAGTTTGACTAATTATGGTTACAAATTTTGACAACAAAAAACTAAAAAAAAAAACTTAAAATGCGAGACATAGTACCGGTATACTTTGGAGTTGTAAGCTACAAAGTTTTTCCTTGCAAAGTAATGATATTTATTGAGCTGAAACATTATACGTTCTTCGTGACTATTCTCGACAACTGAATTATTTTATTTAGGCTCATCTTGAAACAACAAGCTTTATAAAAAAGGACCACCAAGAAATCATGTTGTACCGGGTTGTCGTCTTCATGATCACACAGGCAGGCAGCTACGCTAAGCCCTGAGCACTACCATTAGTCCGATCAAAAGAGTTGAAAATAGCTACTCAATGCATGGTTCAAATAAGTGAGCCCAGCGATACGGCTGATATAGGTAGCACCCGAAGTGATCATGGTTTTACTGCCTGAACCTCCAGACATCATGTTTACATCTTTCTTGGAATATGAACCATTTCATGGGATGCCTACATGGGATTTGCAGAAAAAAAAAAAAAACAGGTGGGGGAGGGACATGACAATTAGGATCACAGCTTTTATTCTGTGGCTTATGAGACTTTGTTATAACAAATGAGTCCCATTTGAGGTTGCTATTTTTTCTTTAAGTTTGTTTTCAAGCTACTGATTTTCCACAGGCGAGTTTCACCCCCCCCCCCCCCACCCCTCCTTGTGAGTGCGCATTATGACTTATACGTTATTTCAACATAAATGTTTCTATCCGCAAATCAAGGGTGGTACAAAGAAAGATATAAATGTCTCTTCAATTTGAACTTGCCTTGCCTTTTTCGACTTACCCCAGGCATCCCACTGCAAATCAGATTATAGCGTAACTATCGCTTTATCAATTTTGCGTAACTATCCCTTTATCAATTTTGTGCGATTGAAGAAAATGTAGCTATGACATCTTGTGAACAAAGCGCGTTGTATACAATCTAGAATATCACTGTGACATCGTTAGTGTTGCTGTCCCGCACAGCGCCGTGTATGTATATGTGTGTGGTCTGAATGAAAATTTATCAAATAATATAGCTCAACACCATTTGTGAATGAACGACCAGAGTGCCAAGTGGCTCGCATGAACGTTAATACCCAAAGAACGGTTGGTAAAATGTGGACTATAATAAGGATTAACGGCTGTTTGAATTGATGTTGTAAGTACCTTATTGTTAACTCATGCATGGGTAAACTGTAGTCGTAATTCTTTGTTTGTTGGACCCTTATTAGGATTCAAACCGTTCTGAATGGGTCCATCTTTTCCGTGTTCATAATGAGAACGATTATAGTTGACATTTCCCAGGCATAACCGGTATTACGGCCTAATGTTAAACCCATGTTGTTGTACATGGTAACCTATGTATTGTATAACTTAGGCCTAACAAGTAACTAATTTGTGTAAATCTGTAATTGTAAACAACTTGGTGCTGAAGATAAATACCTGCCAAAACAGAAAAGGAAGATCTCTGGGTAGAATCGGATGAAGTATCTTTCAATACATTGCCTTGCAGTTGCAAATTTGCTAGACCTGAAAGAAATTAGGCTATCTTTCTGTTTTTAGAATTGCTGAGATGGTCATCATCTCATTTGCGACATGTCTCAAACCAGGTTTGCCTACATTTAAAACTTGGTCCCAGTGCAATATGTGCTGTAGCTTATGTTACCGTAAACTTACTTATTACTAAGCCTCTTAAAACATTGCATTTACCCTTCCCTCTACAGTACACATATATAGTATTAGCTAACTAGACTGCCATTGTTAAAATTGTGTGCAAATTCACATTGTCAGAGCCATTTCAAATGTATAGAAGGCTTATTTAGCTTAGGCCAGCATGCTGTTTTACTGCTGCATGGATAATGTGAAAGGGAATATGCAGTTATCCCTCCATTATTTTGAAAAAAAAAAAAAATCAAGGAGCCATTCATAAAATTTGCATGGTGGGTGGGTATACTAATTGTGTGTGTGGGGTATACTAAATGTATTTTGTCCCAACTGTGGCAATTATCTTTTCAAGACTTTAGTGATGATTGCAATATGTCACTCATTGATACAGTGATGAGGCTCATAAAAACTATTACTGTGCTGCCAATAGGCCCATTTGGTTCCTGACGAAACACTCAAATTTTCTGAAAGGTAATCTGTAACATGAGAAACTAGTTTTTTTCTTTTACTTGGTGTGAATTGTTAAAAAATTGAATTATTTGACCAATCAGGTACTGTGCAGTACCGTGGCATTAAAGTTTGGCCTAATGTTAGTCTTAAAGATAATAAGGCGTCTGTTTCACAGAGAACAATCATAAACCAATGTTTGTGGATATAGGTCATTCAAAGTAAGAAAGGGCAGTGGCCTTCATTTCAAGAAATATGTTTCTCACCGATAGAAATTCAGTTATTTGTTGCTCAAGAATAACTTGTTTATCCAAACTTTCCAAAATTCAAATGATGCATCTTCCATTACTCATCACATGCATATTTTGAGGAGTTGGAGCCTTTGCAGGTGTTTATTGATGATACTGAATGGTTTGATAATGATTTGAGGTATTTTCTTTGTTATCATGTTGGTGTATTCTACACACCCTATTTCCCTTTAACATTTTGTTATTCTTTGATAAGGTGCTTTTCTGCATTGGCTTACATTTTTTAAGTGCTCTCATTGGCCAAGTTCTAGACAGTGATGATGAAACTAATCTAATCGAGCCTCAGTTGGACTGAAGTTATTAATTATGTTACTTAAGTTTTGCTTAATTCTACCATACCACTAGATGTGTGAAATTAGGTAGGCCTTCATGTTATCTTGATGAAAATGACAATTAGTGATTGTTATCAAGCAAAGTGACATTAACTGCACTTAAAGTTTATCGTAAATCCATCATATTTTGCAATTTGTATTGTATTAGTATAGCATCCACGTATCATACTGCACATTTGAAATTAAGATGCACCAGTTGAATGCAAGATTCTCACAAAAGGGTTTGACTGAGTTTGGCTCTCAAAATGTGTTGGTAAGTTACAGTAGTGTTGTGAATGTGATGTTAGGGATCCAATGGTCATTTTCTTCTTTTGAGAAGTGGCCACAAGTTACATAATTAGAGAGGTGGCCGTGACTAACGAAAGTACAAAGTACAGTAGATCTTATAGCGTGACTGGAAGTTCAAGGTACCGTATGTGACCTCACATAGTGTAATGCTTGATAAAATCAGTAAAGGAGCCTAACAGAGACTACATACTGTACCAAATAATCCAAGAGTGGAGAAGACAGGATCATTGGGATGATGAACATACTGTAGGGGCAAATTGCTTATCTTTATTAGTTCATCAACTTCATGTGAAATGTTCAGTATTTTAGCCAAACTTGCTTCAGGGCAAATGTCCTTTCTGCACAAGTGCACATGTCCTGTTTATAATCATGTTTAGTTTTTGATTTGGGAGGCAAAACATATCCTCAACTATGAAACAGAAGTACTGTACTCACAACTGTGGTCGGGGAAAAAAATCAAGGTACGCAATTCACTACATTGTGACAGCTAGCTCAACTATAAAGTCCATGCTAATATGTACAGTACTTGTGTCTTAAGTTGCTTGCAGAAATGTATGTTAAAGCTGGACTATGAGTTGCACCTGGTCATCTGTCTTTGTTCTTCGTCAGTGTTTAAGGGAAGAGGAGGCAGGGTAAAGATTACCTCTCACAAAATCTGAAAGAAAACTATGCACTCATCTTCCAGATATTTGAATATGAAAATTGTCTCAGCATTTTTGTTGGTGCTACCAAATTCAAACTGTCTGAGAAAGCATGCATCCAATCACTGTTACTTGAAATCAAACAAACCAATGGGAATGGATATGACTATTCATGTTGCAAAAATGCCGCATCAAAAAGTTTTGTTTGCAGTGACTGTGACATATTCTGTGAAATGTGATTTTCACTGACAAATGTTCAACTCTGTTCCAGCTTTAAGAAAAAGAGGTTGCCATAAATTTCCTCCTGTAATGAACATGATAGAAAATCCCAGACTTTTGCCTCGCACAAAACAAAATGCAGTAGAATTTGAGGACTGGAAAACAAATTTTTGTGATTTTTTTCTTTTCTGGAGGAGAAATCGGCACCCTGCTGCACCAATGGTACCTACTGCATACAATAACCTTGCACTGTGGCTTTAATGTCACATTAATGAGAGATAAATCAGCCTTTCCTTTGCAGTACAGTAGACTACATAAGAGGAAGGTGGGATGGAGCCTGGGGAAGGGGGGGGGGAGAGGGGCATGGGAAATGGTGCAGTTATCAGATCCTTAGATGTTGGATCTGTAGTACTTTACTTTTATAGAATATTGACATGGCAGAACTGAATGAATAAGTTCATAAAGCGGACAAAGGTTTACCTTTGACCTACTTACTGTGACTGTTGTGGTTTACTCAGTAAATTTTGTAAATTGCACATAGGGTATTCTAAAATATCTGCCTTGAAGAGCAGGTATTTTATGATGCTAAGAAACCACACTTGTGTAGAGATAGCTTATGGCTTATATGTTTCAACTTCATGTATGGTGACTGCCAAGTTAGCAATTTTTTTATCAAATTTGGTACCTTTTTTTACATTGTCAGTTCAGATGGGTAAACTTTAGATACTGTACCTCTTACATAAAAAAATCCATCTTGTTGGAACCTGGCCAGGGATGGGACTGCAATTTCCCCAAACCTCCCGGTTGCTAAGCTTTGTTACTTCAAGTACGTAAGAAAAGACCGAAGATCTGTGTAAAATAATGATGACCATTTTTTGGCATAGCTTGTGCCCAAGTGACATCGTTCTTAAACAGAAAATGCCAATGTGTACAGTAGCTTTATTGTCAGGGCAAAATGGCAATATCGCAGTCAAAGGTTGTTTCAGAATCAAATAATCTTTCATAGAGGGGTGTTCTTGAGTCTCTTGCACTTTTTTTACTCCATGAAATTTCTGTCAATCTTCAAGGTGTCAAAGAATGCATCAATAGCACTTTGGAACAATTTCACTGAACTTTGTGCATATTTCACCATTTAAAGGGAAATAAGGCATTTGTTTCAAAGAAAAGACTAAAAAACAAACATATTTTCAAAACCAATGTTTGTGGACACAGTATGATAGATCATTCAAAATGAGGAAGGACCAGTGGTCTTCTTTTCAAGAAATAAATTTGTCACAGGTAGAAATTATCATTAGTTGCTCAACCATAATTTGTTCACCCAAAATTTTCAGAATTCAATTGATGCATCTCCCTTTACTTATCACATGCGTACAGTAATGTTTTGAGGAGATGATGCTTTTGCAAATGTGTGTTAATGAGACTGAATGGTTTAACAATGATTGAAGCTTTTTTTTTTTTTTTGTTCATCATTTTGATGTATTCTAAATGCCATGATTCCCTTTAAGGTAAGGGTAGTGTATCAACAAATATTAGGTACGGGTCCTACTACCCGTCATTAAGCTCAACTTACAGCGCTCCCGTATCATGCTTTGTCGGACTCCATGAAAATTTCCACAGGATGTGTAGACCACCTTTTACCATACATACAGTAGTGTACATTCAGCAGTCCTACAGTACTTTTGATTCAACATCTATCTCTAAGCTGGAGTTCTGAGCAGTGAATCAGTGATGTTTAGTATCAGTCTGCTATGAAAGCTGCTCGTTGCTCTACAGTTTATACCATTTCTAGGGTAATGTTAGAAGGAATGGCCTCTTTATCATTTAACAAGATCAGTGTCCAGTGCAGCAGAGTGCATACGGTATATCTTTTTATAGCTTCTGTGGAGCAGTGTGTGACTTCCTACTTAGTTGAGCAGATGGTAGTCACTGTCAATTCTGTTTACTAACTTCAATGATAAATTAACTTCCTCAAACTGTTTGGGATTATTTAGAATAACCTAAAAAAGGTAAAGTAACAGTGAGAGACTTTGGACATTTGTGTGGTATGTACAGTACTGTGGTACCATGTTAAAATTGAGAGCCCTTTGATGCACTGCCTTTCATAAGGTAAGTTATTCAAGTGATATACAGTATTCTGATGATAGATGTAATATCCTCTTATCTCTTTTTTTTTCTCTGCATTTTGCAATAACTTTAAGCATTTTGTGTATATTTCTGTGATAAGTGAAGTGCCCTCTACACAGGCTGTCAAGAATGGTATGCACTAGCATTACTATCATGCAGTAATTTTGATACAAAAGTTGAATTATGTTTGTGCAATCCCTTTGTTTGTTTGTCCTTGAGTCATTCTGTGTATGTACCACAGATGTACATGTGCTATTTCAGAATGATATTTGGCGTAAAGCTGATTCTTCACATTGAGTTTGTCATAATTCAATCACTTCACGGTAGTATCATCGGTAGTGTCATCGTACTGTATTCTAGTTTGATACAATTTTTCAAGGCCTTGAGAAGTTGGCAGGAATAGAGTGTGTTGATTGTTATTGCACAATACAGTTAAGTTGTAAACATCTTTGTGTACACGTTCATGTAACGATCAAATGGCTGAGGTTTTTCACAAAATTCAGATTTTGAAGACTCCCAATACAGTACAGTATAAAATGCCCTGGTGAGAGCCCTGCTCCACATGTTGCCTCTATGGATCATTTTGTATTTTATTAAGCAGTTCAGTTCTTGAGCACTGTTGACTTGCTAACAAAAGCCTAAGAAATTGCGTTCTCCTATCCAATAACCCCAAATCCACTGGAGGTGTTTTGCTCTGACAAGATGAAGTCTCAACAAATCCATAACTGAATCATTCCCAAAGAAGGAATCACAACTGACACCATTTGACAATGTAGCTAAACCCTGCAGATTTTTCTGACTACCTCTTGGTTTGATTCGAATGTTAAGCCTGCAGGTGCAACTTGTCGAAGTTGATGTGAGTATGCTGTATGTACGGCTTTGTTTGCCGGTCAGCTTTATTTAGCCAGGTAAAGGAGAACTTGTTTGTACTTTTTATTACTCTTTGAGAGGCAAGTTCATCTTACACAGTACAATACAACTCTTAGTTAATCAAAGTCCCTTTGCTTTGATTCTTGGGTTTACTCAGTCCATCAGTTTCGTTTTTTTTTCCCCCTTGTTTTCATCTGCATCAGTGCCCAGGAATAGTTGCGTTGTACCATTTTGCACATAAGTGCAGGTTCGCTATGAAGGTGAACAGTTAGGCAGACACATGTTTTGTTAATTGCTAATTGCCATTTTAGCCTGCTTGCAAGATCCATTGAATTTTTATCCAAGTGTGTAACACAGAGTACCTCTCAAAGTATTACCAACTTTCACTCAGAGATGGATTTATACTCCAAGTCGTTTTTATCTTTTCCCACTCACCTGTGCTTCCACTTTCAAGGAAGTTTTAATTCCCTGAAAAATGGTAAATTTTGGGAAGCTGCAACGATTTAAGGAAATGTCTTGGGCAGTAATTTTTTCCCTTTCTGTGTACATCATTGATGAAGTTGTCTTTATTAAATGAAAAATATAATCATGAATCTGGGAAATTTTGAAACTATTTCTCAGGGGAGATCGTCGATGGATTTGTGGAACTGACAGCTGTGCATGTTACCCTTCAGACTGACCGACACTCACATCCAACACAACTACAAGTCGCATTCTGGTCGAGTCGTTCAGTTCTGATATCGCATATATATGTTAACAACAATGAAAGTGCGATCTGCTGTCCTTTCCATTTCCCTTTGTGAAGTAGAATATTACACCTAGATCATTAAAGGTCCTGTAACCTGCATCTAGAAAAGAGCTGGCTTCATTCAGAAGTTGTAAAGTAAAACCCTGAGTGAAAGTCTGTTGGAATTTTGCTTATATCTATTACCATTTTTGAGAAATTACTTTTCTGAGTTTGATAAAAATGCAAAACAGATGATATGTAGCGTTGCACAGAGTCACTATGTCTTTTGTATATTGCCTCTTAATTACTTAATGACCGAGTTTCACATTGGTAAGTGATATTGATATTTTTGAAGAAGAAAATACATGCATACAAAATAAAACCCTCTGGGCAAAAAAATTTCTTAGAATGTCCTAGGAATATAGGTTAATAAACAAAGGAATTAACATAAGACATGTTATTTGAGTCCATTTCTTGATGTCACAAATTTGCATACTTAGCCAATGTTAATTCATGATGCAGATGTGAGACACAAATTGCCTGTAAAATGGTCAGTCTTTGATGGATTTTGAAGATATTTGTTTCTATTTTTAGCATTTTCAATCATTAATGCACCCAATACTCCAAAATGTCATTTTCATGTCACGCAACCTCTAAGATATCACTTGTGTGTGAACTGTGTGAGTTTTCTTTCATTGTTGACGTGTTTCGCTTGGGTTACCATCTAGGCAAGTCCCATATTGTACATACTCACGTGCAAATTGCATTGTTTATGTTACAGTAAGCAGGTTTATGGAGTGTCTCGTACTAGCCTGAGCGTATCAGCACATGTAGGGGGTGCACCATACACGTCCACAATCCCAAATGGGCTTTGATGTCCTTGCCTGCAAGTCCAGTTCCTCTAGTTATCTCTCCTGTCAATACCCACTAAACAGTTTGACCAGCTTTCACTAGTGGCATAGTATGCAAACTGCTTGATCATAGAAGTGCCTTTGCAGTGCTCTTATTTTCACTATGTACAAATAAGATAGTTGTTGATAAATGTAGTAGGTTAACATGGTTGGCTATGAATTGTTTGATGGTATGTATGGAGAAACTAAAAAATATGGAACAGCAGATTGTGATTTAGTAGACCAAAATATTTCTTTTTGAGCAAGGGACTGTGTCAAAGATACTGATGCGGTAGGAAGGGAGGAGGGAGATTACTTGATGGGGATTTTGCATGAACTTAAACTTCAGTACTGTAGCGCATTGGTATTTGATACTTAAACCCTGTATTGAACTTTATTGTCAGTAATGAGCTCCACTTTCCTTTTACCTATCAGGAAAACCATCAGTTTAGAGAAATGAACATTGAAAGGTGTAACAGTCCTTGATAAACCTACATACATTTGATTAAAAATTACACCAGTGGGGCAAAAAAAAAGGAAAACAAAATAAAGAAGAACAATATGAGTCATCAATCAATATAAAAAAAGGGAAGTACATAAAATCCTCAAGCATTGTACAGGCATACCATACTAGTACTACAGTCTACCAGCACCTAGTCATTTTGTCTAATGATATGTCATCAGCTGACATTTGCCACATACAGTACAGTGTCATGGATCCTCACACATACATACATACACACACATACACAGTGGTGTATTGCAGTCAGGGTTCACCTTGTAGATAGGATTTGTGCTGACAGGTACAGTACATACATAGAACTATCAGTAATAGGTGTAAAGAACTGAATGGGAGAGGGGGAAGATACAATAGGAAGGAGATAGGAGTAGGAGAAGCAACAGAGGTAAGACATATTTTGTTGAGAAAGCTTAACACAGGGAATGTTATTTACTGTAGCTTGAATCACAAATAAGCATAGCAGTTTTGAAGCCTGTATGAACTTCTTGTAGTATATAATACTGTATCTAAAATCCTTCATCTGCCAAACTTGTTTTCATATTTGCATAGCATTTTGACCACTATGTGCATCAAACTACAGTTTGTTGATATCAGATCCCCTGTAAAAGTTTATCAACTCTGGATAAACTGGAGGATAATACTCGATCGGGGGTTAATTCAAGCGATGCACAAGGGTGCAGCACAAATGCACCCAGCGATAGCATCACTTAATGCACAGGTCTAAAGTTGATTAACCTTGGTCGTACATACAATGCAAGATTTTGATGAAAATACAAACATGAAAGAAATTTTGAGGTTGGTACTCTAAGAAACCACATTTTCATTGAAAACAAACCCTGGGAAAAGGTAAACATGATTCACAACATGTCAATAATGTTCATGCATGATGTGCAAAGTACCAGCATTGTTTTGGGTAAGATAGCAGACAACAAAAGACAGTCGCTACGGTTTTAAAACTTTGTAAACATACTGTAATTTCTCAAGAAGGGAAACTTGTACATCATATTTGGTAAGTAGATGAACCTTACTGAATGCAACAAGCCTATCATTTTTGGTGGAGGTCAAAGGTCATTTGGGATCAACAGGGGTTAAAAAGTGAAAACATTGTAATCTTAAAGATAGAAGCTTAGACAAATCTAATTTTGCTATGTAAAGGTACGTTATTGATAACAAAAAGTCTTTCGCTTTTGGTGGAGGTCAAACGTCATTTGGGGGTCTATAGGGGTCAAAATGTGAAACTTGTAAACACAGTATCTTTAGAGGACACTTGTATGTGTGCATATGTCATATTTGGTGGGTGGGTGTATCTCACAGTATTGAATTCAAAAGTCTATCGTTTGTGGTGGAGGTCAAAGTCATTTGGGGTCGGCAGGGGTCAAAAAGTGAAAACTTTGTAAACACAATATCTCAAGAAGGGAAGCTTGTACAGATCTCATTTTGGTAAGTACTGTATGAAGAGGTACTTTACTAAGTAAAATAGTGTATTGTTTCTGATGGAGGTCAATGGTCCTTTGAGGTCAACATGGGTCAAGACAACCATTTAAACGCAACACAGTACAGTATCTCAATATATCAGTATCTCAAGAAGGGAAGCTTGCACAGATTTGATATTTGGTATGCAGTGAAATGCTAAGTGCAGTCGTGCATGTCCAGATGGATACCTACAGTATCAGTCATCAACTTAGCAAATGTCATTGAACATCTCAAATTAGTGATCTGATGCATTACAGTAGTATTACAATAACCAAGTACTGTATAATACACTTACTCACCTTAATGCAATATGTCAGATCCATGAAAAAATTCTCGTACTGAAATTCGTCTCAATGCAGTTGTGCTTTCTGGTTTGACAGTATCAGACTAGTTGTGGTTTGTCAGTATTTTTGTTTACGTTGGTCTCTCTACAACAGTATCTGATCCTAGCCACCTTCCTTAAATTGTCTCAATTCGATCTCTTGCGACAAAGGTACTCTACGGAGAGGTTTATTTATAGTTGTTCGGACATTTTTCGATCCTATCTATAAAAAACTGTCTTTTGAGGTGATGTCACTCCGTGATTGGTTATCAACCTGTTTTATAGTATCCGTCAGTAATGCCTCATGATCACCAAGTGTTGGTACTTTTCAGCTTAATTTGGAGAAGATTTAAGCTGAAACTTGCAAAAATATGATTGGAATTGAATCTAATATTGCCATAGTGTGACAGATGCTTGACATCTCCAAAGTACCACAGTTCCCACTTCTTTTCTCCTTCTTTCTTTCTCCAGAATGGCTTAAATCTTGATGTTAGCTTGCTGATTCTTTGTCATATTGTACTTCCAAGTTGTGACTCTGACATTGATTTTGTTCTTTGTCTCTGCGATTGCAATGTAGAAATGTGCACAGGAGCACTGTAGCTCAATTGCCTTACACATCTTTGATTTTTAGCTGTTAAGCTAGCTACCTGTGAGATTTATGTACCCTAAACAGACCAAAGAACTGCATTTACCATTGCTTTCAGTAATTGGTTCAGTTGTTTTAAAGAAATTGATTGCTTGCATTGTTGTAAAGTCAACAGAAATATCTTTATAATACCAGTAAATTGGTAAAAACACTGAAAGGACAGTAACAAATGGTTTTCAGACTGTATACTTGCATTGCAGGCCTACTCATTTCATGGAACATCATACACTGAAGGGAATAATTCGATTGCACCATAGGCTGCTGCTGCTTGGTACTGTAATTCTTTCATTTTTTTTGGTCTTTTTAATCAGAGATAGATAGTCACTGTCAATACTGAGGTTTACTAAGAAAAAGACTGAAGTAAAAACATTGTGGAATATGGAAAAAGTGGAGATCAAATTTAAGTCAGTTGCTGGAGGATACGGAAATATCAATTTGCCTTGATCCAAGATAAAGGCTCTTTCTTCAATATCATCAGTCTCCATATTTGGAGGCTGTAATCCGAGGCTTGAGCAGGGAAAATCTCTTTTTTCTCACCCTTTCACAAACAGAGAAGGAGCCTAGATCGTCAGCATACTTAACTGCTAAGAAAGAACCTGTTCATGCTTTTTTCCTTGCTGTTTTCTAAATTAAATAAGGTACACCAATAACAAAGATATTTCACATAGGTACTCCAGGAATAGAGAAAAGATATAAGAGAGAAATTATGGCCTGGCAGCTTCATTGAATGGTTGTCATGGTGACGATGACATCATTGCAAGATTGAGCCACCCGGTAGATCAGTGCAAGCTTGCCCGTTGTCGTTGCTGTTGGAGAGAAGCAGCTACATTGCTACCTGGACGACGTTTGCGTGCAACCGTTTTAGGTTTCCAAACGAGATGATGAAAGCTCTTAGCAGCAGCAGAGGCACTAATTAAAATGCATCAGTTATTTGTGCAAGGGAATGAAAGGGTTCCGTTCATGTTTTCAGGAGACTATGAGGAAATTGTGTAGAATGGAGAAAAGAAGAGGAATAGCCAAAAAAAAAAAAAAAAAAAGTAAAATAAAGAGAAAATGTATTTAGGAGTCTGTAAATGATGTCTGCATGTATATGTGTGTGTTCATGGGGGGGGGGGGGAGCTGTTGTGGTTAAGAGTTAGATGATGATTAATGCTGGTTCAAAAAGGAGCTTCTGATGTGGAAGTTAAAAGAAGAGGGTTTTCTATCTTCCTGTAAAATAATGGCTAAGATTTTGGTATCTTTCTTGTGTCTTGTGTTCATCATTGGATACCTTTTCTTGATGCACAATAACTGTGTAAAAACTTCTTGATTGAGGTAAGGGTTTTGAAGCATCATCCTTGTTAATGTTTTGTATTTTCATCAAACTGAAACCTTTGCCCTTTGGAGCAGTATTGTGTCAGACTACTGTATTGGTCATCCACAGGCGCACTAATAAGGAAAATTTATTGGCTCGTGATGGATCAAAGTTAGCCACAGATAATACAGCTAGTTTAGAAAGACTTAAAACTGTGTGCATTGATCTTCTTTAGGAAAGGTCAGAAATGTAACAAGCATAGTGCAAAGAACTATTTGATGGAAAACAATTAAAATTGAAAACAGAAAAATTTGTGTTGAAACTGGGCTTTTAGTCAAACCAAAAATTTATGCTTTGTCAAAATCGTGCCTAATTCTGCCTACTGATGAAGTTTGCAGTTATGACATTCTATGGCTCATTTTGTAGTAATATGTCCAAGAGAGTTTTGTTACGTCTTTCTCACCTCCTATATCCCCCATGCATTTTCTTTGTTACACAGCATATAGGTTCCAGACAATACTGATACTTGATAGTTTTGTCCACATCATGTAATACTTTCAATACAATTAACAGATGTACTGTATGTGCAAATTCTAGTCTACAGGGTGAGCCTGAAATAAGGTTGCCCTTCAGACAACCAATTTGAGTTTTTACCTAAATTAAAAATACTGTGTCTGCAAATTACATTATAAACAGCAAAATGTGAGTCAAATCACATGAACAATTAAGTTTTAATCTGTGCTCATCACTATTCCCTTCACTATATGTGGACGGACACTTAATTTTAGAAAGGGATATGATATATGAATTGCCCCTTGTGATGAAGCCAATAAATTTGCTTAAATTTTAAAAATGATCAGTGCTAGTTGTGGGATGTTTGGGGCACATTGTCATGCAAAAGAAATTCAGTACTGTAAATATCAAAGTGATACTGCCAGCTGGAGGTGTGTTGGACTTTTCACTTCTGTCCGTCTACTGTACTGCAAACACTTTAACACTCTCACAACTTGTCTTATGTTGGACTGTTGAGGAGTGTCTGTATATCTGTACATAGGACACTCAGATCTGAATTGCTGATGTGGACTGTGCATGTTTATCCATCTACACATCATTGATATGGAAACTCTGAGAGGAGTCACTTTAATTTAAAAGCACAGTGTGGACATCTTCTTCTTGCAAATTGTGTATTTAGCTCTAAAAATATTTTTAATAAGAATTTTGAAGGCACCTAGTTACTGTATTTTGAAGGAGACTGACTGTAGATTACAAACCAAAATTAGGTTAGTGCAAAAAGCTATGAATTGACGGCTGGAACTGTGTCTAAACCAGCAACCTGAGGATTAGGCATACTGCCCTCAACAAACTGTGAGCTATCAAACTGTGAGCTATCAAACTGTAAGCTACTCAAGGTCATGTGACATGTAAATTACTGTTTGGAGTATGAAGTGTATTAAACATTGAAAATGTTAAAAAAAGACACAAATTCCATCAAAATTCATCAAATTTTGGCAAAATACTGGCAAATTCCTCTCTTACACCTGCATCCTAGAGGTAAACATTAAAGTATGCAAATTTGTGACATCAGGAGATGGACTCCCAAAGTGTGATGTCTTATTGTTATCTTTTGTTTACTTAAGCTTTATTTCAAGGACAATTGAGGATTTTATGCACCCAGATGGTATTAATTTGGAAGCATATATTTGCTTGAAAGGCATGGATATCACTTACCAATATGAAATGCAGTAATTAAGAGGCAATATAGGCTTAACAAAAGAAATACTGACTCTGTGCAACACTCCACATCTTCTGTTTTGCATATTCATCAAACTTTGAAAAGTCATATCACAAAAATGGTAATAGATACAGTACTGTATGAACAAAGTTACAACAGATTGTTATGTCATGCTTTCACTCTACAACTTCTGAATGAAGCTAGCTCTTTTCTGTGTACTACATGTCACATGATCTTTGAGCCATTGTTACTTAGTATGTCTTTGAAGAGGGTGCTTGTCAAAAACACATCCCAATGACTTTAATAGCCTTGGGATCATATCCCTTATTTACCGATAGAACTGAGCGAGCAAGTGTGTTGGAGGGAAAGGACTAGTGTGAAAAAAAAAAAAAAACAGAGTTGATGAATTCAAAATTGTGTATTTTTATGTTGATATATTTTGCATCACATGCTGCCTATTTTTGTTTGGATACAGGCCAAATATTTTTTTTTTGCTTAGTTGTCCCTTAATTGCTACTAGTGAGGAAAACTTAACAGACAGTTGCCCTGGCAAATACAGTCAATAGGTGCATTGCCAGGGGAGACTCTTTGCCATGAATATTTATACAAGTTCAACCAAAGCTGTGTAAGCTGATGTGGTAGTCCAAGTGGTAGCACTTCACAGTATTATAATAAGGTAAAAATTTCAAATAATTTGATTTAAAAGGTGTCAAATGTAACAGATCAGCTGTGAGGAAATTATCCATTTGTCAAAAAGTGGATGCAGTGACATACCGTAGACCTCAAATTGTAGCTGTAGAAAAGTAAGGTGTAAAACTGTGTTGCAGATGGATAAATGTTAAATTGTGGATGGCAAGATGGGGGAGGGTGTTTTGGAGGGTGAGAGAAGGGACAAGAATAGACTTTTTATTGTAAATCAGCAAATTTGTGTGAGGATTCTTCTGGACAGACATTTAGGATTTTTTTGTCCACTACACTCAAGAACTTAGTTCACAGTACCTGTGCACATTCTAGTGGTTTGATTTTTGCAGTGTTAAAGCAATCATTTGTTTCAGTTTTACTGCTTCCTATGTCCAGAAGTGCATGTAGTTCTGTGATCCATGACTTTGTAATGATTCCTTAGTTGTTTGTAACTGTATTAATGGGCTAACAAAAGTGGATTGCAAAGTTTAACATTTCTTGCTAAAAAAAGTAAGACTGTTTGTTCTGGTAACCATTATCTGTAACTTTTCTTAGTTTCTTTGTATTGCTACATGACAAACAGTTGTTGCCTAGGCAACTAGGATGGAGGAATTAACAGGTATTGCCCATGGCACGTCTTTAATTTATCAGATAATTCATGAATGTAGCCTGTTATGGTTTACATTGTTAGCTTTAGCAGCAGCTGTTTGTTAATCATGCTGTAGGCCACAGAACTATCAACATAATTATTCAAATGTGACCACATTTGGAATTTGATCTTTTTTACAACAGAAAGATGAGGGAAAATAGTTTTTTTACATGATTCATGTGGGGGCCTTTTTTATCTACTGGTAGTTTGTTTGTCTTTTGAATTAAACTATTGAGTGCTTTATTTCCTGGCATATGATGGACTTGAGCTCGGCTACTTTTTGATCCATTTTCACACTAAATTTGCAGATCCAAATACATAGAGCATTGACTTTCTGTTGTAGATAGTGGTCTGTTTGTGAAATTTTAACAAAACAGGGCAATGAATGTCCATGTCAGCCAATTTCATAATGTCTGGATGAAATCTGAAATGAATCTTTGTTTCAACAGCTTAGGAGGATAATTCCCTGCACTCTCTATAGTTACAGGAAGACTATCAGTCTTATATGATAGCCTTTTACCCCATTACCATCTTATCTTAGAAGTATGTTGCATTTTCCACTGACATTACTGTTGCAAAGTTGTTAGACTTGAAACTGTTCCCAACATCCTCTTGTTAAGTCTGTCTTAGAACTACCCACCTTTCATTGTAATTGTTTTGGGTTGAATATTGGATTTTCGTGTTTGAATTTCTGAATCTGTCAAACCAGTTTTATCTCATATCTTTGCAGATCTATTAGCATGTTCATGGTTCATTCGGAGGATGACTTAAATTACATGTGACATGAAAAAACACACTTTTGAGTATTGGCCAAATTTATCATTAAAAATGTTGAAAATAGTCACAATTTTCATGAAAAGCCATCATACATTGACCATTTTACAAACAAATATCTCTTTTACAATTGCATCATGAATAAAAACATAAGCCAAATATGCATTTGTTCATGGTTCATTCGGAGGATGGCTTAAATTACATGTGACATGAAAAACACACTTTTGAGTATTGACCAAATTTATCATTAAAACTGTTGAAAATAGTCACAATTTTCATGAAAATCCATCATACATTGACCATTTTACAAACAAATATCTCTTTTACAATTGCATCATCAATAAACATAAGCCAAATATGCAAATTTGTGATGTCCTGTGAGGGACTCACCCGATATGCCTTACGTTATCCTTTGTTTTGCTTAACCTTTATTTCAAGGACAACTGAAAATTTTACATGCCACGAGGGTTTTATTTTGTGAGCACTATTGCCTTCTTTAGAAATATTGATATCACTTACCAATGTGAAACCCAGTAATTAAGAGATAAAATGTAAAAGCTTAACAAAAGAAACAGTGACAATGTACAATACCCTGCATCATCTGGTTTGCATTTTCTTCAAACTTTGAAAAGCCATATCTCGAAAACGGAAATAGATAAAAACACAGTACCAATGGTTTATCACTCAGGATTTCACTCTGCAGCTTGTGAATGAAGCTCTTTTCTATGCATGTCACTTGGTCTTTAAGTACATACTGTATACAGTAGTACCACTCGTGTAATCTATCTCTACACTACCCCTAATATGGAAAATCTGAAAAGAAGCCGCCTTCTCTGTTAACTGACAGAATTTTTTGGACCCCATATAATAGTTGTGTAGCCAGTTGGTCACTGTATAGTGATCTTTTTCAGTATACATGTGTATGGTGGTCCACTTGTAAAATCTTTTCACAGAAAAGTGTAGCATGTTGGGTCTGACTTTGTCTCTAGCAACTTCTAGTTTCTTATTTTCTTTTAAACACTGATATTCTGGTACTTCAGGTAGAAGTTCCAGGCTTGCCAGTTTATGTTGACCCCAAAGGCCTTTTAAACTGAGTTTGAAGTGAATGCCCAGAAGAAGTCAATTTCAGAATGCATAATGTCATTGGTATGCTGTGTGTGGATTTTTGCCAGCAAGTAGGCTGTAGGTACTACAGCATGTGTGTGACCCAGATGTTGATATCACAGAAAACTGCAGGAATGTTATCTGTGGTATTTTACAAAAGAAGTCTGCAGTCAGTGAGTTGTTTGAAAATTTCTTTTCACTTCCATTTTAGTCCTTTGTGCTGTGTATCCAGTAATACCAAGAAAATGTTCAAATTTCCTAAAATATTCAACAAACTATTACTAATGATACCAACCAAGGAAGATATAAATTATTGATTTGATACAATTTAGATTAATTTTGAGAAGATATTTTTTTCTTTTAATGTTTGTACACAACTTTAAAACAAGATTTGCAGAACACTGTACATTTTAATACCCAGTACTGAAATTTTAAGTTATATATTTAATTCCGTATAGAGTAATTCACAGCCTAGACATAAACTTACCCCTTGCCTCACTAATGCATACATTTGACCGCATGCTCAAATCATCCTCGAAACCAATTCTAGCACCGCGCCCTCAAACGCCTAGCCATCCCTTGTTTGCCTTTGCTCGAGTGCCTTGTATGCTGTTTGGATAACTCCACTGTTTTTTGCGTTGTGCAAAGGCAGCTGACTCAAAAACCTTGAGTATTCTTGCATTTTCATTGCCAGTGTTGTTATTCTTTCTAGCCCTATTTATTCAACCAAATTTTGCTCTTGCTTCTTCGAGGAATTTGTGTTTGAATTTTTTGTCCTGTGCAGGGTGCCTTGGACGGGTATGGTGCTAGAATTGGTTTCAAGGACAATTTGAGCATAGGGTCAAATGTATGCATTAGTGAGACACTTGTGAATACCCACACCAGTTGTGTGGAATTAACATGCTTTTGGTCATCCTTTCCACGATCTTTTAGGTGCCTTGCCATTCATACACATTAACTTTATTTTCCATGTTCTTGTGCCATGGACACACAGCAGCTATAGATGTATTCTGGTATTATACTTGAGTGGAGATCAAAGGTCATTCACATGTCAGGCACATCAGATGAGGTCATGAGGTGCAGATGTTGAAGAAATAGCACAGAAGCTCTACAGAATTTGGACCCAATATGGCTTTTAGTGGAACTAGGTGACAGTTCATTAAGTTAGTATGGAACAGATTTGAAAAAAAGTTGTAAGCATTACAGTGTTTAAATACAGGAGCATGGTGAGACCCATGTTAGGTATGTTTAATGTTTGCTTTTGCTTACATATTCATCAGTGAGACATTACTGCATTCACAGTTCCTGGAATAAACTCTCGTTATTTCATGTGATTAGAAACCACAATTCATTCTTGACCCATTCTATTTATTGTTTGAGATGTTTTAAATATTTGGTTAAAGTCCCAATTGATTGTTTTTCTCTGCAGGTCAACCTAAGTGCATAACTGGTTGGTTGTCAGAAGTTGCATATATTTCTACCACTAAACCTTTCTCCTGTAATGGTATACACATGTACTAATCGCAGTACAATAGGCTTATGTTATGAACTGTCTGTTGATATATCCGTTTGAGGCCCTGAGCGCGCTGGTGGGAAAAACCAAAATGTGTGTACTGTAAATGTCTGCTGTACAAGTACCTGCATAATTCATTTGATTCACTGGAGGTTGCCTATTTTAAAATCCACATAGATGAAAGCATGTACAGGTAGTGCAGTTTCCTAACTAGAGACATTCAAAAGTTCAGTAAATGTGTGTCCATTTTGAAATGGAAGATCAGAAATAGAGATGATCACACCCTGTGCAAGACGTACATGCTCAAGTATCCCTAAGACATTCTACCAGTTGGATGGTGTCTCAGGCATTGATTGTTTTATGACATGCATTGTATGTTACTAACATATATCCATCCCTTTTGATTGTCTCCTGTGTCTCCAATTGTTTGGCTGGCCAGCCAGTGAGGCAACATTCACTCTTGGCTGTTCAAGCTGTTGATCCCAAGCAGTGATCAGATCAGTTCCATGACTAGATCTGGATCTGACTATAACCTTAACGTCAAGTTTTACTTCTTGCTCGATGGACAGTGAATTAGGTCTTGTAATCAACAAACTGGGTGTAAGTTGCTACCTTAAAAATCAGTTGTATTGGCAATTAGTTCTTAAAATGGGCACACAGATTGTACATACTGAGAGAGGGGATTTCAGAGAAAAGCCTTCATTCACTGAACTCCGTAAGTGTAGTATTTTGATCAACTGTATGAGATATTTCTCACATCAGTGAATCAACATAGATCTCAGTTTTGTATAATGAACTAGGGAACTTTATGTAAGTTATTCAAAGCAATTAATCAGACATTCATTTCATCAACTGTTTGAGATCAAGTGTGATAGCACCCTGAGACATAGATTTGATCAACTGGTTGAGATCAAGTGTGATAGCAAGCACCCTGAGACATAGATTTGATCAACTGTTTAAGATTAAATGTGATAGCACCCTAAGACATGGATTTGATCAACTGGTCGAGATCAAGTGTGATAGCACCCTGAAACATGGATTTAATCAACTGGTTGAGATCAAGTATGATGGCACCTTGAGAGTGTCTCAAGATGATTGTATTCTTTGTGGGCAGTCATATTAAGAACAAATTTGTAGCTAAGCAGTAATGCTCAGTACTGTATGTAAGCATTCTCATTGCCAAGGGTTATCCCACATCAGCAGCCCTCCCATCCTGTGTTCATGATCATCAGTGTGAGGCTACATTTAACATTTTTACTTTTTACCGTACAATTTGTTAGTCCAAGAAATGGTGTACAATGTAGAGATGTTCCATTTGTCACGTACAGATGTTAAGATGACATATTTTTAGGTGAATGTACAAAAGAAAACTATTCTGATCAGCCTCTAGTCTTCCTGCTTGTTTTGTTTGCTCCAGTGTTGACCAATTTTAACAATTTTTTTGTGGCTTCATGTGGACTTTGTTTCCAGCCAGTCTCTTTATCTGATTCTCACAGTGCCAATAGTGGATTGAGAGGCCTTGATCACTGTTCATTGAATGTCAAGGGTCGAAGTAACAGGATTCACATTGCAATTTGCAACCCATGAAAGCCAAGTTGTGCTTCACTTAAGGGTTTGCAATAGTCACAAATCAATATTTTCTCTGGTCCCACCTATCTCTTGAATAGTTTGAAGCAGAAGCCACTAGTTTGCATGTTACTGATCCATGTGCCATACATAATACAAGCAGTTGGTTAACCATGATCACACACAGTAGTAGGTGTTGTGTGTTTGGTTGTGATATGCAGCATCATTTCGGTGTTTGTTTAACATTAGCTAATCAAAATCGGTTGACTGCTGACCGTTTCAAAGATCTGGATTAGCAAAAACTGCTTACCAATGTGTTCACATTAACTTGTCTCTTGCATGTCAGCAACAATTAACAAAACATCCTGACCTTAAAAGGTTTAAGTAACATGCAGTATAATGATCAGGTTCTTAGGTTTCTTACATGTTTTGGCACCTTTTGCTAGTATATTTTGCAGTCAGTCAGTGGCAACATGAAGCTAAGCCATATTGTATGTTATTGTAATCATGCATATGCATCTTTTCATGAAGGACGTTTTCGATGTAAGAAGGCTATGAAGAGAAATAATTTTTCAATTTTTTGCCTCAGGGATGTTCTCAACAAATTGACATCTAGGCACTTTATAGGAGGTTGGACTTCTCCTGCTCTTTCCACCTCTACTTAGAGAGATGTCTTTAGATGCTGCTTTAATTCTCCACTGACGTCTTCTTCATCCGCTCCACCGTTGCAGTAGATTATTTAGCCCAGTTACGTTTTCTGCTTAAACAGGACGTTTTTCTGTTTAAACAGGACATTATTTTGTAATTAAAAGGGAAGCTTGAGCTTGCTTGATTGCATGAGCAGATGATTTTGCTCTTGAGAGTAATCCAGAATTTATTTCAATTGTGTGGTTCATCCCTTCGACACTGTTTCTGTCTTTTCCTCTCTCTCAACACCGTTGATATCTAGCCCAGAAGGCATTACAAATGAAATGAATGCAGGACTTCCAATTGAATCTTCCTCTGGGAGTAGCGAGGTTGCTAGTCAGGGGTGGCATCTCCTTGTCAGATGAATTGGGAGATGGACATGTTTGGATGCTTGTCGCTGATGACTTGATGTCAATGTTGAGAGATATGCAGTATTCACACAGCGTGATGCTTTTTGCTGCATTATGCACAGTGTTGTCATGTCTCCATTAGCATCCTCTGTCAGAAAGGACTTTTTGGGGCAAATATTCTCTAATTGAGAACCTGCTTTGTATGGAATGGACACTGATTTTATATCTTGTCAAATCTAGTGTCTTTTGAGACTTGAATTTTTTTGTCAAACTCTCAATCGACTCCTCTTTAATTTTTGCAAGGTATTAGTATAGTGGTTTCAAGAAATGCCTTTTTGATTCCTTGTGTCGGCAATGGAACCATAGATGCAGTCAGGTTGGCATGCGTATCTAAATGTATGTGTGTGCGTGTCTGTAACACTTGCTTGGGTAAACTCTTAACTCAGTAAGGGAATGTATGACAAACTTGATATGTAGGTGCATCTTATTGAGAAGGTGCTCTATTGTTTTCGGTGTCTTTGAATTTTTCATCGAGGTGCACTGGGTACAAAATTGTGAAAACCTTTTTAATATGATATCTCAAGTTAGAAAGCTGGACCAAGGCAATACGTGTTGGTTCTTTTATGGATTATAGTGAGAAGATCAATTGGATTTGTTTTGGTGGAGGTCAAGCCAGAGGCAAAGGTTAGGGTATTATTTTAGTCCTAAACAGTAACAGTATCACAATCTTGGGCTACTGTACACCTTTGCCAGAAACTCCAATACCCTACATTGTGTATCATCTGTTTAGAGGAAAGTGGAGCTCATTTTCATGCTATGGATGCCTATATGGTCCATACATTACATATATATTTTTTACATGAGCTATTAGTGAATGTACAAAATTTGGGTGTGAGAGATCACATGGGGGCATACAGTAAAGGGCCCAGTGTTTACAAGCATGCAAATTGCTTCTTCTCCCCAGACTGTATTGTACTTCTGTAAGCTGAGGCTGTGTCACATTACCACTACTGTATGGTTGTGGTTCCTTTGAGGTGTTTAAGATTTTGTGGTCCAAATGGACCATGTGGACCATTAGGAAATCATGCAAAATTCAAACTTCTACATCTTGTATGGTTGACCTGCTAAGTGGAAGTTGTTTCACATTACTACTATGGTAGTGGTACATTTAGGTTGTTCAGGATTTTTGTCTCCAAAGTCTGAAATGAGCCAAATGGGCCATTTTATGACATTGTGTAAAATGTTTCTCCTACAGATTGCAAGGTACGGTTGTGTCACATTACTACTATTGTAGTGGTTCTATCGGGGTGTTTGGTATGATTGTGTCCAAGGTCCCATGGTTGACATGGTTGACTAAGTTGACAGTGTGTCGCATTATACTAATATGCTAGTGTTACCTTTGGGGTATTAGGAATTTGTGCAAGGTCCCATATAGCTATGTTACAAAATCATGCAATATACTTCTTCTCTTACAGATTGTATGTAACATTGTTGATGGTTTGTCAGATTAGTACTATGTAAATGGTTCCATCTGGGTGTTTGTCATTTGTAGGGTTCTAGTGTTCTAAATGGGAAGTATGGGCCATTTTATAAAATCATGAAGTATGTTTCTTTTTCTATAGATTTTATGTTGTGGAAGGTCTGTTACATTAGCACTATATGTTAACTGGGGATGTCTAGGATACCAGGGTTCATGGTCAAATATGGGCCATATGGGCCATCGTACCAAATGCAAATTCTCTTTTTTCTTCATAATTTAAATTACATCTCTGCAAGGAACCACAGGTGCTCTTCTTCATTGAATTTCTCTACTTCTAACAAGGTTGAAATTCGTGCTGAAGGAATCAGTGGTAAATGGTGCTGCGTGTAAATTTAGGTTCACTTTACAGTGTATAGTTGTGTGTGTGCAGTGCATGTACTTGTCCTGTATGCAGTACCTATGTGTGCATGTGGTTGTGTGTATGTGTAATGCCTGCTTGCTAATGTAATTTTTAAACCTGGAAATTGGTTGAAGATCATATTCTTGTACTGCAGTACATACTGCAGATTTCCCAGATTGTTTTAGTTCCTTGGATCAACAGGGAAAGTGGGATAAAAGTTTAACTTGGTAAGTAGGTTTGCCATATTGAGAAGATGTGCCGTATATTTTTTTGCATAAGTCAAAGGTCATATGGGGGCACTGGGGACAAAACTTGAAAATCCTTTAACACGATATCTCAAGTTAGAAATCTTGGATAAAGATTATGTATGGTATTTATGGTGTATGAATGGTGTTCAAAATTGCTATCAATTACTTTCTCTCAAACAATCTTTGCTGCAGTTTCTTGGAAGGTGGGAGCAATGATCCTTGGATTATGAGCCATAAGTTGGTGTAGAAAATTTGGGCATGAAAAGGTTACATGTGGGTCATGCAAGACATGCAGTGGTCTAAAGGGTCCACTTTTGCAAGTATATATGCTAAATGGCTCTTCTACAGATTGCGTAGTAGTAAATTGAGGTTATGTCACATTACTACTACGGTAGTAGTGCATTTGGGAAGTAAAGATTTTTGGGTCCACTTGAGGTCCATACCGGCCATTTTATGAAAAAATGCAATATCTTCTCCTACAGATTGTATGGTATTAAGTTGAAGTTGTATCACATTACTATTATGGTTGTGGTTCCTTCAGGTTGTTCGGGATTATTGATCCCATGTGGACCACTTCATGACATCATGCAAAAAGTTTCTCTTCTGCATATTTTGCTCTTCAATGTGGAGGGTTTGTCAAAGTAGCACAGTGGTAGTTGAACCCTTTGTAATGTTCAACATTGTGGGCCCAATTTAAGAATGGGCCATATGGGCCATAAATTACTACAGATTGTATGTTACAATGTTGAGGGTTTTTCAGATTAGCACTATCGAAGTGGAGTAATACCTTTGGCAGACCAGTATTCTTATGGACAAAATGGGGTCTTTCTTGGGATGTGATAAATGTTCTTGGGATGTGGTAAATCTTGAATTACCTTTGGTTAGGTTGAAATAACGCATTTGTGTTACAGACAATAATCATATATCCAAAACCAATGTTTGTGGACATAGACTGATAGATCATTCAAAATAAGCAAGGACAGTGGCATTTGTTTCAAGAAATAAGCTTCTCCCAGATAGAAATTCAGTTATTTGGTGCTCAAGAGTAATTTCTTCACCCAAACTTTCCAAAATTCAAATGATGCATCTTCTGTCACTTATCACATACATAATGTTTTGAGGAGATGAAGCTTTTGCATATGTTCATTGATGAGACTGACTGGTCTAATAATGGTTCAAGATATTTTCTTTGAATGCCATTTTGGTGTAATCTTAATGCCCTATTTCCCTTCAAGACTAAAGGACTATGTTAAAATAATCTTTACACAAGGAACCACAGTGCCTATGTCGATCTTGTTCGTTTGAAAAACAAACATTTTATGAGGTCAACAGATTAACTTATGAAAAGTATGTCAATGTTATCATAATGTGTTTTCCTTTTTGACCTAGCATCCTTCACAACAGAAGATAGAATGGGGGAGTATCAACTGATAGATCCTCCCTTTCGTAGTGTGTTTTCTTTTGTATCTTTGGATATCCCCTTCTATGCTTTTCTAGACTCCATTATCCTTTCCTGAACTCCCTATGCTCTCTTCCTCTCAGCCCTCCATTGGTCTCCTCTGAGATTTACTTTCTTGTCCTCTGCTTTGCTTCACCTTTTTCTACTACAAACAGGTTGTACATCCCTAAGGTTTAATCACATCTTACTGTACTCTACTGCATATGTCTGGTCCATATCATATCACACCTTGAAGTGCTCTACAAACATGCTGGTATATGTATGCTCTACACTATTTTATCCTTCTCCCAACAACTGCAACAAACTTAAACTAAGCCCTAACAAGTAAACATTGAAATTTAAAAAAAAATGAGTAAAATAAAACTATTTTCTCTCATATCTATGATAAAAACTAAGAAGGGACATGATAGGGTGAAAATTTGAGGCTCATAGTGAACTTAATACAGCTGTTGCCAGTCTGAGGAAGTATATCTCTTCAAAGTTTGGAAACATTTTCTGGTAGTCATGAACATAGACAATCTAACCAAAAATGCATAAATGTTCTCACTGCGAGAGTAACTGTAATGCGTGCTGATTAAAATACCTATGCTGTACGTGCCATTCGGAGCATAGTTGCATCTCGATGGTTTGAAAGTGGAAGTCTCCCTGCACAGATGGAATGATCAGCACCTCCTCTACCCATCTCCCAATTTTCACCTTGTGCATGTAGTATAAATAGTCAGTAAGATGACACCTGTGCTAATATTTAATTTGCAAATGGAAATGTACCGTAACACTAACAAACGGCTTTTCATTTTTTTTTTCTTTCAATTTTTGTTGGCCGAGAAACCAAAGGGAATTGATTGATTGTGTGTTTGCTTAGAGCAAATTGAACTGCTGCTGCTATCAGTTCAGAGGCTCTTAAGAAGGGGGCATGCTATTGGAGGGTAAACTAGTGATGGCGTCCTGTAAATGCCACGGGTGCAGAAAGGTGAACTATTAGCAATGTTTAGGCAATAGAGAATGATATTTAAAGTAACCAGCAAGGACAGAGATGAGTGTCATACTTGGTAGATTTGATGACTTAGTGTGCAAATCATGCTTCAAGATATACTTTGTGGGATTTGATGAATGGGACAGTGTGGCAACTGCTACTGCATCTAGGTTGGGCCGTACCAGGAAAATCAGTACCGGTATTCGCAGCCCATCAGTACAGGGATTACTCAAATTACTGGGGCTGACCATGTGTGCAATGTGCGAGAAACAAGAGGTTGTGTGCCTTGTTCAACTTGATAAAAACAACAGGTTCTGTGTGTATAGACTGTGGTAGAAATGCAGTAACTTGTATTTATGTCTTCACATAAATTCGTGGACAAAAAGATCAAAACAAGAAGGGTGAGCTAAAAACTTTCGTTTGTACAGCTACAGCAGGGTTTGAGAGCAGTACTGTATACAGCAACAAAATCGGCCACCAACTTTTTGCCGCTGCATTCATGTGTCAACAGACATTTAGCTTGGCTTTTTTCAGGTGATTTGGCCAGCAATTTGGCCGGTTACCCCCAAAACAAGCTGGCAATCCTGCTTGTAGTCACTATAAGCCCATAGATTGAGGAGTGAATGAAACTGAATTACATTGGATAGCTGTAGCAGCAGGATAACCTAAAAAAGTTATGCCACAGATGAGGAGGCAGTTTAAGTTTACATTTTAAAACACAAAATTGCTCATAACTCAAAAACAGAAGGAGATACAGATTCTTTCCTTTCATCTAGGGAATTTGGAATAGTATTTTGGGTATGATCTTTCCATCTGTGCAATTTCTGTGTGTATCAGAGTTAATCCGACAGAGTTATGATGATGTGTACCAGTTCCATGAAATTCTCTTACAACACATTTCTGTTGTAAAATTTTTGGCTGGATTACCCTAAATGGTTCATCGGGGGTATTATGATAATGAACATGGTTTAATATAGACTGCTCAGCATTTTGACTTTAGCATATAAACGTCATCAACTTTGTGCTCAAACACCCCAAAAAGCAGTTTTCAAACATTTCAAAGGGTTTGTTTCCGTTTTTTTTTTAATTTCAAGCAAACTGATTTCCATAAAGTTAGGCTCATGTAGCATGTTTGAGCATCTATAACCTACATACAATAATAAATATCATTAAACGTATCCCCAACTGCCACTCACGATCCATCTCAAGGTCATAAAAAATGCCTTGATTAAGACGAAGTTCGGCTGCATAAAAAAAAAAACAGTTTATCTTCGTTGTTTTTTTTTCGCTCCGTTAGCATTATTAATTGATACAGACTCAGTTATAATCTGCAAAATAGAGATGAGAAAAAAAAAAAACCATATGGCAAAAGCAGTGCCAAGCAGGGATTGAACCTGTGGTATCAAGATCACAGACCTGCTGGAGTAACTTCTTGAGCCACTCCCTACGTAGATGATTACATGGGGCTAAAGAAATATACAAAGATGGTCACCCAGGTAGGCAAAAAAAAAAAACACCCCTGGAATTATACCTAAATGTAACTATTCCTGTTTGCTACTTCTTCATAGCTGAGTAGCCTGAGTTGCTCCTCTTTAGTTCACTTTTGCTTGGTGTGACACCCGGATGCTTTTCTCATTGTTTGCAGTAAGTTAGTGTTAACAAAGTGGGCACTATGTTTAGGCCTAGCCTGCATGGTTTGCATGATTTTATCAACGTAATGGAAAATAGTTGCTTTATTAGACATAAGACAGTAACCGTCACTGTGTACTTGTGTACCAGGTTAATCATGATCGTTTAGGTCGATGAATACATTTTCGTTCAGAAGCCTTGAGGTTTGTTTTTGTCAGATATTGAAATGAAAACTTTTTAAGTGGATCTGGAACTTATTTTTGGTCCGTTTTGATGTTGATATGTAAGTATTAACGCTACATTCGAAAAAACAAATTTTTGTTGATTTGTTTGAGACGGTATTGGTACCAAGAATTTTCCTCGGTGAAGTATTCAAAGGTACTGGTACTCGCAGAAAATATTTTTCCTGCAGGACTGCGAGTACCTGTACTGCTAATACCGGTACTGACTTGGGTATGGGGATACTGCCCAACCCTACTACATATTGACTGTAGAGTGACCCTACCTGAGAGCTATCCAATAACAGAGTTGAAGTATGTAGTTGATGCAATGTTGGAAACACAGATGGAAAGTGAGAATAGAGGGGATTGCGAGGGTTATTCCACGAGTGATGTTGCATTAGTTAACTTTGAACAAACCAAGACCAAACTTAGGCAAAATTTTTCCAAACAGCTTTTTGTCCAAATGTGGTTCCATACTGGGACTAGTGTGACTATAGCTCAATCATTTTTACAAAGTTTTTACTTTGAATGGAAGCAATGTTATATTTACAGTGTTTTCTTCTGGTATTGGTTGTAAATTTCCACAAAATGGTAAAATATGTATCTCAAGTGTTTGTAACATTTAGAAGGTAAAGTCTGATCTCACTGGAGGAATTACTGTGACATTCGTGTCAACCATGTTATCATTTCTTTCACAGTCAATACATGGTTACCTATATTTCCAAGTACAAATTTTTCTTCAAAATTTTCCCTCAGATTTGTTGCTTGTCCCAGATTTTTTGTTGTGTAACATACCTGATTCAAGTTATATTATAATAACTAACATTAGCATGTATGGTACAGGTCCCATTTCTCAAGAAGGACTGCATGGGCAGGTTCACCGTGTTTTGGGCTTAGCACAGGAAGGTGGTGCCCAGTGCTCTCCTTCCACTGTTTTTATCCCCTACTGAATCCAGTTAACCATTTTCTTCTGGATGGAGTGTGAAATTGTGATATCTTTATAACTTTTCCAAGGGTATATGAAATGCTCTCCATTCAGGATTTGAACCATAACCTCCTGTTTTTGTCTCCCATTGGACCATTCCACCATTATTTGATGTTCTGTCATCATGCGTTCAAGGTCACCATAGCTTTGAGATGAGAGCGCTTCCCAAACATTTTTGGGAGATAACTGCAGTGCTGTTTCAAAGTGCTAGTAGATATCATTTGTTTTGTGTTTTGATTGCCCTAAAACTGTTTGGCAGTGACCCATGATTGATATTAAGCTTTCTATAGAATTTTAATTGAATTTTTGTTTAGCCTCACAGCTTCAGCTCATACTCAAGTTACTTCATATCACTGTTCTTCCATCTGCCCAACTGTAGAGACAGATTCACTCAGCAGAACCCTGTGCGAATAATTCTCTGATAAAGTGAAAGGTCCTGTGACATGCATCTATTGAAGAACTGGCTTCATTCATAAGTTACAGAGTAAAACCCAGAAATGAAAATCCTTTGGAACTATGTTTATATCTATTAGTGATTTTGAGATATGAGGCTCAAGTAAAGTTTGATGAAAACAAATATGAAGAGGGGGAAAGTTGCACAGTTTTGGTATTTGTTTCGTTATTCCTGTCTGGTAACATCTTGCCATCTGCCTTATATTGCTGAGTGACATTGTATAATTTGTGAAGAAGGCAATTACGCTTCCAAAGTAAAACCCTTGGAGCCTACAAGATTGTCAATTGTTCTTGAAGCAAAGATTATCATCATTTGGGAGACATCATTTGAGCTGTGTAACTGGACTTTTTTTGGTACCCACTCCTGTTACAATGAATTATGGTGGTAGGGAACCATCTGCCTCCTAAGTTAAGTATTTGCAATACCCTGTATCAAAGTTATTATCAAACAGTTTGTACTTAAGGTGATATTGTATGTTAAATATACATTTTTATGAGGTATTGAAATGCAACCATTTTTTGTATGTTGAGGTGCTGACGAGGTTGGACTGCACATCAAATGTTTTGATGTTGCATGTTGGGGTGCAGTTGAGGTTGGACTGCGCATCAAGTGTTTTGATGTTGCATGGAGAAGTTCCACTGCACATCAAATGTTCTGATGTTCGAAAATGTCCTGATTTGTCTGATTGTTTCGTAAGTTGTTTGGTTACAAGTAAAAACAAAACCACCTCAAACGAGATCCGTGCAAACAGTGTGTCGATGAGTGTCTGAAATAAAGTTTAGTTACTAGTCCAAAAGGAACACCATAGTGAAGTATTTATGCCTATTGTGGCATCATGACTGTCATAACTATGAAACCAGAGTTGATGATGATAATCACAAGGAGTAAATGTAAAAAGTTCATTGTATTTTTTGAACAGATGAGGCCCTCACTAGGTTCAGCATGAACACACTATTGAAGATGACTTCCAAGATACGTTTGTTGTACATAGTTGAAAATTTTGACCCAGTTTTCTCATTTCCTTTAAAAAAATATAAGTCCTTGAGACTTATTAGATTGCTGTGCACAGACCCAGAGGGAAGGTAAAAAATAACTGTTGTAATTTCTCAGTTCAGTGTATCTGGAAGGAAGGAGCCTTGAATTAAGTTTCCTTTGAACACAATATTCAAGTTTTCTTTCAAGGTGAGGGCTACTTGCATGCTGGAAATGAATGATTGTTGCACATATGCTATCCTTAGAACTTAATGCTGCACTTCATGCTGCACTTTGTAAAAGTTCATTCCAAAAGGCAATAGTTACATTTGCCTAAGTCTTAAGATTTTTTTCACATTTTCACTTTTTCTTTCATTGATTTTCCTGCATCTGATTTTAGGTTTCATCCAATCTGTCTTCTCTTTACAAATCTTTTCAAATACTCTATGAACATTCTCTGATGCAGATTCCTTTTCTTATGGCACTGCCCTATCTTAACCACTCCATGTGTCTCTAGCTTTCCTTTTTCTGCAATTTCCGTTTTTTTTTATGTAAAACGTAAAGAGTAAAGGTGATGGATCAATTGGCCTTAGGGTACATATCTCTGGACTTTCAACTAAATTGCAGCAGCTTACAACATAGTCCCTTGTGTAAAAAGAAAAAAATGAATATGATTTCCCTTCCTGAACTTAGCTTGTACCATTTTACTCTAAGTCTCTCATTACACTTTAGATGACAGACTTTGCTCCTGGACGAGAAATGAGTTGATGTGAGAAGTTTAGGGTTTACAAGATTATTCACCTTTTCAGTCACTTTTTATAGGCAAAACTACACTTTTCTTACTCTTAATGGGTTTACGATCTGCACTAAGAAACTACTGTACGCACATACTATGCTGACAGCTATGCGTCATTTGCATATGTGACCAATGCAGTACATGTACTGGATGAATATCCCAGTTGTGAAATGTCCATTTATAAATATGATATTTGTTTCAAGTGTAGAGATATAATTCATGAAAGGAAAGGTGGGGTGGGTTAAGGTTGCATGCCTTTTTCTGTCCCCTATGAATTAAAGGAAAGCAGAGGCTACAGAGCCCTCCGATGATGGTTGCCTTTTGTCCAGTACATTTTGTGGGGTTCATTTTTTATGGACTGTATAGACCAAGGCACCATGGATAAACATATGTCCTAAAATACTTAGGGTCATGATATTGCCCTCTTTCCCTTTACAGCATTTTTAAGTTTTAAATGTGTAATTTTGTTTTGTAAAGGAGAATTCATGAACTCTGGTCTCTGGCTGAATTGCCTCTCTATTTACAAGCAATTTGTTCCTTTCATTTTGGGAATGTCTTTGTGGTTCAGCAAATTTCTAAGCAGTAATGTGGCTCTGTTTTGACTCTGGGTTTTTTTTTTTTAATAAACTGTATGTTGCTGAGAATTTGTGATGCTCTCTTGGCTTGGTTACCCAGTTCTTGATTATATTTAATTCTTGTTTTCCGTCAGCTTGCATGTGACATTCAGTAAAATAACCCAATCATGTTTGGGACACGACCCTGTCCAAATTTAGATGGAATCAGTTTGAATGGAATACTTGTTTTTTATGTTTAATTTATCTTTGTAGATGAAAGTTGTTGGTCAGGACTTTTTAACCTCCTGTTGAATCATGACAATCGCACAAAACTTTAATCATGTCTCAATGCTATACCAACACTACATATACTGTAATATTAGGTTGTAATATGTAAGTAATTGGTAGTACTATGGTAATATTTGCAAGATGTTACCACCTTACACTTGACTGTGACATACATACTGTATCATCTATTTTGAGATTTAGTGCCAATTTGTTAAATTGGAGAATGGCATGATGGATAGCTTTGAAATCACATTTTGAAGTCAGACTGACTGGGTGTAAGTTCTTTGCCGTTTCTTTGTGTAATAATAATACTGCAATGTTTACTTGTCAGTGTTGGATCAGAAGTTTGCGAACAGTATCTTAAGTTACCGTATTCTTTCTGCCATGTGACTAATTAGTATCTGTCATGATTCAAACATTGCAGTAAAGGTTCATGGTACACTTGAAAAATTGACTAAGTTGTGGTATTATTCTCATCTTCTCCCCTCATATATTTCCCACCCCCCTCATTCCTCCCCATCCTTGTTTGTGGTATGGTAAAAGTCCCTTGACCAATGCATAATGAATTGTCAATTCACTTTTATGTTTGCCCATTATAATTGCAAAGCTAAAATTATCAGAAAAGTTCTCTCTCTAAGAATCTTTAAATCTGGACAATACTATGCTTTCGTAACCCAGCCTCCAGTTTCCCCTCTCCCCTCTCCTCTCAACCCCGAGATATGAATATAAGAAAGAAATCCTATGCTTTGTTCAGCTATTAACTTGAAGTGTTATGTTAAAAATCTTATGGAAACATGCTTGAAGGAAACATTGTATAAAGTATTGAAGTAGAAAATTCATTTCAAGAATTACCTTGATTACCAACTGTTGTGTTTAAATGTTCACAGACTAAGAAAGAATAGATCAGAATAGACGAGACACAGTTTGTTGCTCAATACACTCTGAACTTTAAAAAAAAAGGAACTGGTACAGTGAGTGACTCACACATCCATTTCAAACTTCAAAGATTACCAAATGCACTCACTTAAACACATTGTGATCTTGGTACACTAGACAGGTTGTATGTTGAAGTTGCTCATGTATGCTATCAGTGGTTAAACTCGTTCCCAGCATCCCTCACATTTGCCTTCTCACTCTGTAGTTGTTGGAATGGATCAGCCAAATTATGTCATATTTGTTTTACCTACTCCATTCATAGAGCAATTAAAATAGTTAAAAGTCAAATATTTGCATTGTTTCTGGCTCTTGAGATGTAATCACATCTACTACCCTATAGTGATTGTATGCACCATTAATAATGAAGAATTCTCAACACCAGACACTTGATCTCGATGCAGTCGGTTACTCTGCCATGCCATGCATAGATCGTGCTTAAAAGCAGCAGGAGTATTCGCTCTCGGATGCTCCCAGCAGCGGGTAAAATTGAAAATCACCCCAGTAATTAAAATTTGTTTGGATGACAAGAGTAAGCAGGAGTTCTTCTCATTTGGCACAATTTAGAATCATAATACGAACGATTCTCGATGGATTTGCAAATTTGCTGCAAGCTAATTCCATTGACATGTGTATGGAGATGTATTACCATGGCAACCGTCGCTGACTTTAACACGCTGTATGGTCCTTACATTATTCTCTGCTTTGATGACAATGGCGAGATGGGGTGATCATCAGTGACTGGTTACTTGCACATCCACTCCCCCCTACCTTCCTCCTACCTTTGCTGCAGCCATATCAAACTCTTGATGTCATGCAATGTCAGGTGAAGAGACCTTTTCTTTCCCCTCTTGACTACAAGAATGTTGATGAAACACTGGGAATCTTTTGCAGAAACTTTAACGGTGGTGTAAAATTGCAATTAAGAAATGGCTCCTGGCCTAGTGCATATTTATGGCATAGGATTGACAGAGGCGCAATATGTGCCACTTAGTGTTTTGTCCCATAGGTAGTACGTAACTCAACTTCACCTGATTTTAATGAATTTTATTGATTTTTTAGGTCATAGATAGCTCTTGGCTGAATACGTTAACTCATCATGTATTGGCACAGCGAGTGTGTGAACTTTCCTTGGTTAGGAAAGTAGCTTTTGAACAGATAGAGCACAATGTCAGACGTCAAGCAAGTTCAGACAGATGGTCAATGGACAAATTACAAAGTATGGTCATGTGCATCTAAAGTTTAAGTTATGTTTTGTGTGTCTTTTTTCTCCACAAAGCCTATATAAATTAATGTCATAAATTCAATTTCTGTCCCAGGGTGGAGCTCTGTATGTCATTAACATTTTCACTTTGTGCAGTTTACAATCTTGAGAAATTCATTGAAAATTTTCACTATTTGTGTGCAAGAAAGAATTTTGAGGCAAAGGAAGAAAAAGAGCACCATCTTTACATTTTGGTGGTAAAGTTGAAAGTGCATATTTTTTGAAAAGTTTTAATTGGCCAATCGGCCATCTCAGGACACTTCTCTAATGTCTCTAAATTCTCAACATCTTTGTCATTTTCCAAATTTTAATTAAAAAATGTTATTTAACCATATATCATAGACCTGTTCTAACAATCTAATGTACGTTTTCCATGAAAAGTACCCTTACTTTGTCAGTTTGTGAGGTTGTGACAGTTTTACCATATGCAGATAAAAAAAATGAATGGATAATTAAAAAAAATGAATGAATGAAAAGATAAAAAAAGGAAGTTTGGAGTTTGTTGATTTGGTGTGTAATAAGGCAGGTTTGTTTTTAGAATTACCTCATAACATCCGAAAGCAGATTTAGTTTTCATACTTGTCACCCTTTGTTTTTAAAATTGGTTGGAGTCAGAGAATATCAGTTTGTCATGAGAAAGTTGGGGGTTGCCACCCTTTATTAGGACAATTGTAAAACATGTTATCACCTTTTGTGTAATAGAATGGTGATGGGGTATCACCATTTAGGCCTATTAGGTTAATTATAGGTATGTTCCCAGAAAAACAAAAGAAAATTAAAGAAGGAAAAGTTAACTCCAATAGCTGCAATATTATGGTAGAGTCAACAGGCTAGGTGCCTTACCTAATGAAATGATGTCAGCAACCAAACTGCATTAGTTTAACCACTCATTCAACTTTCGTATTGGCAAATGCAGGAAAGTGTCGCAAGGAATCTTCTCGTCCTGATTTAATAACTAGAGCAGAATTTATGTCTTCTGGTGGCTGCCAAAGTCCTTGCGATATTTGCAGAGTTAGGCAGGGAAAATGTTATTACCAATTACCTCAGATCGACATAGCAATTCAGAAAGAGGCGAATATTTAATGCCATGCTAAATACCGCCCAGCATTGTAGACAAGAGTTCAAGGTAATGACACGTAATGTAGGAAGAAGCTTCTGCAAATTGGATCCAGGCCTTTCGGTATAAATACGTTTTTAATATCCTCTACACCAGTCACCATCAGAGGATGATGCACTGTGGTATTTGTTCTGGATCAATGTTTTAATAGTAGCCCCAAGAAATTCCATTAGTGGAATAAATAAAATGCGAACGTAAGCCATCGGAGCATCTCAGGATCACTTGAAGTTTGTTTTCCCATCATCATCATCATCCGACATCATTTAATTACCTGTTTGAGACCAAGCCGTCATCACTTTGCTGCAAAAATATTTGTCAGGTGTTTTGTGAATGGTCCAATGGTTATAGCAGGAGGGACTAGTGTGCAAAATTAAAAAATTTAAACAAACTGACTTGCAAATTAATTGCTTAAAATTTATGACTCATGAAGATGTGTACCTTCTATTTTGTATAGTATTTTTGAATTGTTTTGATGTGGAAAAACTTTTCTGGAGTTTGTGTATAATGAGGCATACGATGTTTTGTTTGTCTTTAGTACAGTAGGAATAACTCTCGACTGCCCTTAAAGTGTTTTGCTCATTTAGGTAGGGCCACATATTTAAAACATTTCTGACACCACTTCCCAATATAGGAATCCCTAGCCTCCGTCAAGTCCTTAGCGATATACAAATGAGCAGTTTTATCACCAGTCTGGCTGTGTTCCACCCATCAATCACTACACTTACTATATTACACTTTGCTGTTGTTACTCCCCTGGAAATCGCTTTGCTGTAAAGCCTCTGGACAAAGTTAATTTATGCAACTACTCCTAACTGTAATGTTTGAAGTGTACTACCAAATCGGTAGTAATTTATTAAACAAACCAATCAGAGAACCTGTTGTTTAAAGAATTCATGCACACCATTTGAAGGAAGGACTCTACGGTGTGAGAGTATCATTGTCAAGGAGCAAATGACAAGCGCAATGTCATTGGTCAAGTATAGTAAATATGTCACAGTAACATAACGATATCTGTTAGTAATGTGAATATTCATAGATACATGGCCTAAGACTTTGTCCAAGGCATTGAGGAGGAAGATACTTTGGGCTATTCAGATGAGAGTCAATGATACATATTGAGCAGGAATTGTATATGGTATGCGTTGTGTCAATCATGAGAAAATTGAGGAGTTTGGATAATTATTGGCCAAAAAGCCTTGACAAAAGGCTAGGGAATTCCTGGAATTTTGCCTGTAAATTAATGGAATTTAATAGCATTTGCAACCTTGAATTGAAACGATATGAGTTGTCTAAAGTGAATAGTCTTTAGCCATGCCATGGATGTACAGTAACCCCTGAGTTTCAATTATCATCTTGTGAGAAACAGTTCACTCTGTCCAAATTGTCTAATATCGTAATACTAGTTGCCTTCTGTTTCCTGTTCATATCGTAGACCTACTAACCCCTTGCTCATAGTAATACATTGTTAGACAAGTTCAAACACCCTCTTCAATAAATTCTCACATTGCACTCTCTATGCTTTAACTCTTCCTCATTAGACTTTTGCTCTGCCTTGTGTTTCTTATTGTTCAGGGGTTGACTAACACCAGGCTCTGTGTTGTCAAATCCCCAAAGTTAGTGCCACAGATTTCCTACATTAACACAAAATCACAACATTTTGTTTTCATGATATTAAAATAATGCTTAATTGTGTGGTACCCCAAGGCCAATTTAAGTTTTTGCACATTAATATACATGTGCTACAATAAGTTGAAACTGTGCCTAAAGTCTTGTTTTGACAAAGTCTGCATCTTGTCTGTCACACATTTGGGATTAGTGGACTTTGACAGTTATTTGCAACAGTGCCTATCATCACGAACTTTGTTTCTCATGTTCAAAGTTGGAAAAAAGTTTGACTCACTATGCAGTAACTTTGGCATTCTTGAAAAATTAATAAGTAAAATAAAGTCAGTGTTTGTAGAGTGCTTAAATCATGTGCACTTTGAAAGTGCTGTGGAACAGATGGCTCATCGGGCCGTGTTTGAGACTATCGAAAAATCAAAATTTCTAAGATCAGAAGACGAAGAATTCCATTATCTCGGAGCATGTGTCAGAGGGTCATCCCACCGCAGCTATTGATATTAAGGGGAGGAGGTTCAAGCCAAAGATTGACTCTCAGGGAACGAAGGGATCGAACAAGAACAGATGACTTTATAAGGTTAGCCAGATATACTGGTGCTTGCCAGTTTATGTGGGTGTTCCAAGTGAGGAGCACTACTTTGTAATTAATCTTTTGTTTTACAGGTGGCCAGTGTAGATAATCCCATAGAACTACATCTGGTCCAGAGGATGTTCAGTCCTACTAACTTGGAGAATGCTTTTGATGATATTTTGGCAATATGTCAACATTACCTGTTCTTATTGCTCAAGCCTAGTGTATATAGTAGCCCCCATGGTATTTCCTGCTTAAACCTGAAATAAAGAATGAATGCAGTAGTAAGTAGTACAGGCACTGTGCAGAAAAAATGTGAAATTGCATGCATACTGACAAGATCAGTTAAGTATAGTCTGTGCCAGTTTTGTGTGAGTGTTAAACAGCGATCAATAGTGTAGGGGTTTGAGGAGTATAACTACAGTATGTGTTTAGAGTTCGGAGTACCTCGGGACCGCAAATTCATGGAGTGCAAGTACAAAACTGTATACACTGACAATTATTACACTACTGTATGCCATGGTTTTTATGTGACTGTTGAACATTGAGCACTAGAGTACAAGCCCTTGAGTAGCATACCCCCCAACTAACCTGCAATTTGCTTGTTTGACCCGCATTTGAACACCCAAACTCGCTGACCTACCCCACCCTTTGAAAAACCCGCATTTCACATCTCAGTAGTAGGCAAAGACGAAAAAAGGAAAAAGATCAGTTGGCATACTGAACAGATTTTTTGGCCCTAATCTATCCTGGAAATTGTGTTGACTGATTTGCCCAAAAAGTGGTACCATTTTGTGTGTCGGACACTCCTAAACTTCACAAAATTTTGAGGGGTTGCCTCCCCTTAAACCTCTCCCCCAGGGCTGGTGATTCACCATTGGACAGATTAGAGGTGGACCAGCATCTAGCCTCTCGGAACTTGGGAGCTATGGAGTAGGAGTACAAGTTCAGTACCTTTAGTTGTTTAGGGGCACCTGACTGCAAAATTTGTTTAGGACAAGGACAAAGTGATGAGTATCAGTACAGATAAATGTATGCAAGTGCATGTACATACCTACTGGATTGGTCCTAGTCTACTCTCTGCTTTTTGAGTGTACTGTGAGTTAAATCATCTGTATTAATATCTTTGATTTCATAGTCTTTGAGTAGAAATTGTTGATCTTTATGGTACTTCATAGCAAGACTATTGTTCCGTAGCATTTTACACATGTATGTAAGGTTCACTTGTTCGTAGAATGTGACTTTTCCACTTTCTTAAATGAATTCCGTTTATTCGAATTTTCATGCCATAAAATTGGGACCAGCTACAACTTAATGTTGTTATCGTTCCACATGAATCACATTCATGCTCAGTTAAGTGGCTAACTGTTTCATTAAGATTTGATGAAGGGTGATGTTGTTTTTGATGTGGAGGCAGTATGTGAACTGTAAGCCTACTAATTAATTTCTGTTCATATTCTTTTTAAGATACAATTTACATGTGATATTATTGCTGATATGTCATGCCACATGGAAAAATGTCAGACAGAATGTGTTTTAACATGACCATACCTTTCTTCAAACCAGGAAGCTGTTACTGAGAAATGGGTTAATTATTAAAAGCAAAAATATCCAGTCCTCAGCTGTTTTTATCAAGAACTCTGATTTATGATTCATAAGTCCACACTCTTTGCCTTCCGTGAACAGCCCTGCAATAGTGTTTTGCCTTTGTTGGTACCTTCTCACTTGAGAAATAAAAGCGCTCGTTCGTTAGGTGGCAGGTCACGTTCAGCACCCACACACAGAACACATACACACCTAAATATCCGGTTTGGGTGGAAACAGATTACATCTACTTATTGATATCATGAGTGACAGAAACCTTAAGCAATAAAGCTGATAGCCATTGTTACATTTGGCATGGCAGTATATTTCACTCGCCACGTAGGAAGGAGATGAGAAAGTATTCTTGAATTAAGATATTCAGAATTTGAATCCTTCTGTGGAAGATTTGATGAATTACTGTTAAAATACTTATCAATAGGGTTACTGGCACAACAATGCTTAATATTAATACAGTACTTATGGATAGGGTTACTGGCACATTAATGCTTAATATTAACATAGTACTTATCAATAGGGTTACTGGCACAACAATGCTTAATATCAATACAGTACTTATCAATAGGGTTACTGGCACATTAATGCTTAATATTAACATAGTACTTATCAATAGGGTTACTGGCACAAAAATGCTTAATATCTATACAGTACTTCATATTGATACAGTACTTATCAGTAGGGTTACTTGCACAATAATGCTTAATATTAATAGTGCTTATCAGTAGGGTGACTGGCTCAATAATGCTTAATATTAATACAGTGCTATCAATAGGGTTACTGGCTCAACAATGCTTAATATCAATACAGTACTTCATATTGATACAGTACTTATCAATAGGGTTACTGGCACAACAATGCTTAATATCAATACAGTACTTCATATTGATACAGTACTTATCAGTAGGGTTACTTGCACAATAATGCTTAATATTAATAGTGCTTATCAGTAGGGTGACTGGCTCAATAATGCTTAATATTAATACAGTGCTATCAATAGGGTTACTGGCTCAACAATGCTTAATATTAATACAGTACCACTAAATATTAATACAGCACTTATCAGTAGGGTTACTGGCACAATAGTGCTTAATATTAATGCAGTGCTATTAATAGGGTTACTGGCTCAATAATGCTTAATATTAATACAGCACTTAATATTAATACAGTACTTATCAGTAGGGTTGCTGGCACAATAATGCCTAATATTAATACAGTACTTAATATTGATACTGTACTTATCAGTAGGGTTACTGGCACAATAATGCTTAATATTAACAAAGAATATTAACACAGTACTATTAATAGGGTTACTGGCACATTAATGCTTAATATTAACAAAGTACTTATCAATATTGTTACTGCCTCAATAATGCTTACTTTTAACACAGTACTTATCAATATGGTTACTGGCACATAAATGCTTAATGTTAACATAGTACTTATTAGTAAAGTTTCTCCTTCCAAGGAGGATATTTTAAATGTGGGCAACGAGTGTCCCTTTGAGTTGCGCTATTTTGCTGAGAGTTAGGATTGCACATAGCATACACACAGAATCCTAACATTGTAAACCCCAAAACAACAGTAAGTTACACTTTCAAAATTTTTTGCGATAAAATAACCACACGTAGGTAAAAAGTTACCTCGACAAACCGGATATATGCTGGACGGCATTAAGAGGGAGATTTTAAGTGAGAAGCACACCACTTAACAATGCCGACTGTCTAACCGCTAGTACCACCACCTGTGAACGTTTGGGACAGGAGCGCTAGCTACAACAGTACGAGGGGGGCGACTTGTCTTTTAAGATTTGATATCGATACTTTGAAACTCAATGCTGACAGCAGGCTTAGCATTTCAAAAGTTGAACAAGAATTTTAAGCTTGATAGCTAATATTCAATGGGTCTATCATCTCAGCTATAACACCCTACATTTAAGTCTGATTGACGTTCTTCTCCGCAGCCGTTGAATTAATCACTGCATTGATAATTTCTTGAGTGAAAAGAACGTCTGTTGGGCAGCACCGATATTAGAAGGGCTGTGTATGTATAGCCTAGGCTTTGTGTACTTGGGTAGGCTATTGCTCTTATTGTGTCTCTACGTGGACAATCAAGGAGCAAAAGGCAGAAAGAATTAGGTTAATTCTATATTGTATATTTACTCTCCAGCTTGATGGTTAGAGATGGTAGTGTAGATAAACAAACATTAAAAGTACTTGTGTTCTAAAGCAATAAAAATCGGTGGGGATCGGAAAAGTAGAGGAGAAAGACAAATGTTGTCATATCTCGGCTGAAATTGATATAGCTTGTGTAAGATGCCAGTTTTGCAAAAACGTATAGCCAGTTTGGATAAACAGGGTTTCGGATAAATGGGGTGCATATAAAGGGGGATTCACAGCGTGTACTCCCTCGCCTCATTTAATTTATGCATTACCATATTGACTATGGTCTAGCATCTGGCAATTTTGTGTGTGTGTGTGCAGGGTTTCCCCTAGGTTTTTCAGAGTATGAGGCGGTGAGGGCAAATTCCATGACGCCGCCGCCATGACTTTTGGGTTCAAATCTGTACTTACTGTAGAAGGATCTCAAAGAATGGGTGATTCTAGGATTTTGACCATGATATAAACAAGGCTGGAAAGAGTACGTGTAAATCTCCAGGAGGCTCATTACAATATAATCGGATTTTCCGCCAGACCTAACATAGCCGCCGTAGGCGTCATTCGATAGTGAAACGATTATCATACCAGCGTGGGGTCACTGGGTCTGCCATAGGGCCCCTTGTGGGGTCCATGGACAATCCTGGTATGGGTCCAGGGTGCACAGCACTCGGAAACTCAGCGATTTTAGCATTTTTAGACGTGTCCGAATCATTTGAAATCCTTGCTAAATTTCAACTCTTTAAGTTGTATCAGGTGAAAACACGATAGTTCTATCAGAAAAAAGTCATTGATGTTGCTTCAAAATCAAAACGTTTTATGAAATGTTGCACATGTCATGTAGAGTAAACTGTATTACATACATTTTTGAAGTTGAAATGTCCCTAAAAGTTTCGTGAAAAGAATCACGTAAGATCGTGTGCAGCCTTTCGAAAATTTTAAGTAATGATATCCTAACACAGTGGTTGTATACCAAATAGCCCAACCACCCTGGCAATTCATATTTCCGTATTACAGGGAACAACTGACATTTTGTAAGTTGCAGGTTTCAGAGTTTTTCAAGGAACATTTTTTTTTTTTATTGTTTTGTTCATTGATCCTAGTCACTTAAAAATGTTTAGACTAAAGGTTTGAAGAAGCAGACTATTGGTTTCGTGAAGGGTTTTGGACACAGAAATATACGTTCATTTTTGTATTTCTATGGGTTGCGATATGTCCGCTAGCTGTCATTCTGCAGATAATTTGCGTATGCCGGCAGGCCTAAGGAAGGCCTAAGCTTATGCTTTTTAATTGACATTGAATGTAGTAAAGGAGGTATACGTAGAATCTTCTGGAAATATTTGCCAACGTTGTTTTTTCACATATATAACTTGAAAAATATTGATCATGAGTAAAAAATAAGGGCATTCTGTTACAGGAATAGTAATTTGCTTCAATATTTGTTGAAGATTGAACGTAGATGGGGCATTTGGAATACACATTTGAATGGATTTATTTACCAGTTACTTTCGGACGTAACTATTTAGGAAACCACATGTGTGATCTCTACCATTAATTCTGTGATCGAATGTTCTAAACAAGGTATGCATGACATGTACAAGATAAACACTGCCATAAGTACAGAAGCGGGTTTCCCGCAAAATGCAAAATTTCCCGGGAAGGAGCCTCTGGCTTCCCGACTTTTTTCAAACACGTGAGGCGGTAATTACGGCATTTTTTGGCGAGGCGGTCTTAAAAAGTTGCGAGGCGGCCGCCGCCAGAATTAAGTACCAGGGGAAACCCGGGTGTGTATCTAGTCACCTCCCTTCTGTAATTGCCAGACTTTTTGTCTTGCAGTGAAGTTCTTGCTACCTGTGCTTTTACTGTAATTATCTGTACTGCACTTATCTGTACTGTACTTTTACTGTACCTATCAATTAGGTTATTGACACAGTAATGCTTAATATTAATACAGTACTTATCAATTACGTTTACTGGCTTAATACTGCTTAATGTTAACTGTGGTAGCATGATTTTGGTAGGGGTGTCTGGAAGTTACAATCATAACCTGATGGGCAAAGTTAGTTTCTTCTTCATGAAAAAAGGGTAATTTGCACATACAGTAACAAAGACTGATTTATGCTGTAATCCTGAATGTACAGTAAGTCCAATCGACAATTACATTTACTCTTCAGTTCAGTGGAAAGTAACGGTGCACGGTATACCGGTACTTTTGTAAGTACCGGTCTGTACCGGTACGGTACTATACCACCAATTAAAAGGTTCCGAAGTACCGCCGACAACGGTACCAAACGGTACCGCGAAAATAAGCTTAACGTTAGGACTAACGTTAGGCCTAACGTTACACTTGTGATGTTCGTTTTAACTTGAAAGAGAATAAAGTTTGAAAAACGACTTTGCGTGTTTTATTTGTAACCTCTCAGTCAAAGTTTTAAACAATGATGGAATATATTATAAGCAGTATTACAGCAATATTATATGAAAAATCTGTGAAAAGGTAAAAGCATATATTACAGCTTCGTCAAAATGAACTTACAACATAATGGCTTCGTAAGTGGCCTATATGTGTACAGTGTGCACTGTGCTGATATTTGGTTACGTACTGGGACTTGGGAAGTAAGTACAGCATCCAGTAACACCTCGCTAGAAGTGTGATCGAACGAAACGTGTACCAGGTGAGTAAAACAGGATTTATGGATTCCATTTCAAGAAAAATTACCTCTAATAACTGAGAGAGATCTGTGAAACTTCATTGGATTGATACGATTTACATTATTTCATGTGAAAAGAGAATAACACTTGTGCAGTTTGGAAATACTTTGAATATGTATACTTTTCTCCTGTTATCAACATTCTAGATAACGTCAGGCATCAATGAAATTACAGTATGTCTATGAACACTCCATGAAACATTATCGGACGCGCTAAGCATTTTTTTTTATGGCGGGGGCTTTTGACTGACAATACATGCATTGTTTCTGGTTATGTCGATTCTTAAATCAGCTTCAAAATCCTCTACCCATATAGTTTTTAGTTTTTCAGAACTGTACTCCACGAAGAAAGAAAAAAAAAAGGTTCTAGTTACAAGATAAAGAATCTGCATCACAATTGCCACAAACCCCATTAGCAACATAATGGCGCCCTTAAGGGATAAGAGTTGGCACTCTGTTCCATCCCTTCTACCATAGTACCACTGTGGACACATAACAGGCCAAGTCCGGGGTAACATATGGCGGAGCCACTCCATAAATATTACTAATAAGAGTCCAAGGAACCATTAACTGACATCCATGTACCAGTATTCCATTTGCAATAGTACATAGTTGGGCCGAAGCCAACAGTCGGGAGAATGGCAGTGACAAGTTAACTGTAATGCTATTTATAAGTTTTCACATATTTTCATTATTATTGAGAGTCTAGTCTTTCCTTCACACAGAAAATAAGCTGGCTAGATTTTAGAAGGGTACTGAAATACACAGTTTATTAAGACAATTGTTATTCCTTCCTTATTCCATTTCCTTGACGTTCCATATGTATTGTTTGCTGGCATTCACTCTTTCAAAATATTTATTTCTGATTGAGTCAATACAAAGTCTATAGTCGCCAGAACATACACCGAAGTGGTATGCCATTAGTAGCGATACACGTGGGCAGAAATAGTTTCAGTCACGATCGAGGCCATCGGGTCCAAAATCATGTCATCTCATTGATCTCAGTAATAATTTATCGATTATAGTCTGTGCAATTCATTTAATGTTAAGAGGGTATGAGCTACGCAAATAAATCACTGAATTGACCTCATTAATATTGAAAATCTCTTCCACATAAATGAGAACGTTGGATTGGGAATTCCGGAGAGGCATGCATCGGCAACGATGAAACCCCTTCTCGCGCGCTAGCCTTCCATCTAATTAAATATGAAATAAAGTCCTGCCTGCCACTTGCATTATAAACTTGTGATTGGCTGTCGAAAATCGCGGGAAAAGGTCAACAAAAGATCCAAGACTTGTTGATCACATGATATCATTCAGTGCATGACGGTCAGTCATTCTAGAATCTGTGTTGCAGCTTGGGGGCGGGGCTTATCTTGATCGACTCGATCAGAGCCGGCGACGAACAGCTGAAAATTTCCCATTGAAATAGTACAGTGCTTCGCTCGCTTCGAGCCGCAGATTTACTGTACAAATTTACATACAGTTGTGTGTGTTGAATGTCCAATAAGCCTGGTAGTATTTCAATCATGTTGTTAGCGTACACAATCGGCCGACACAATCGGCAAATTCCAGAGAATGTTTTCACAAGACAAAACAAGTTTCCAGGATTTTATGCTATGAAATAAGTTGTATTGTACAGTAATTAGCACACTACAAATACGTTAACTCAGGATGTTTTCCAAGTATTTTCTTGAGTTAAAAATCAAACGTTTTTCTCTCTCTGGGCACCGGTATCGTACCGGTACTGGTACCGTTTGTGGCGGTACTAACGGTACCAATTTTAGGCAGTACCGTGAAACGTTAGTAGAAAGTGTGAGTTTGTAGCTATAAATGTGAAATTTACTTCTCCATAAGGTACTGTACAGTAGTATAAGAAAGAGCAGAATTGGACCATCACATCCCAGTGATAGAATGAGATGGGAATGATACAGGAGAAGAATAAACTTCATGCTTTGTATAGCATACAGTACTGTAGGTGAGTAACCTACAGAAAAATGTGAAACTTTAGCAAGTGGGAGAAAGTGTCTACAGATGGCAAGGTAAAGGCAAAGAAGTTTGAAGAGAATACACTGTTATTATGTGTGAAGTTATATGTTTGTGTGTGAAGTTATGTATGTGAAGTTATAAAGTTATGTGAAGTTACAAAGTTATGTGAAGTTATGTTTGTGTGTTAACTTACAGTATGTTTATGGTTGAGTTACCTGCCTGTGCACAGTAAATCAAAGGAATGTGACAGCTCTCTGTGGGTAGATTATCATTGTAGATGAGACAGTGTGATGCAGGTACTTCAATAGCATTGTAAATAGAGGTCTAGTAGTTTTAATGTACATAGGTCATAACTCCCATCACTTGCAAATATCTGCACTAGGTTGCATGCTGTGCGGATTTCTCCATATTGCATATTCGAATCTGAATGATATATATAATATCAAGAATGTCTTTTGGAACAAATTGCTTCATATTGTCCAATACAATGAACAGAAAAGGAAATAGTTTTGGAAATGTTCAAATCTCTTCTGAGAGTCATATTAGTAAACCTTCACATGGTTTTGTAAGTTAGACCAGTTAACAGGGAAAGCTTCATTCATTCAAGACCAAAAATTTCACAGTGCATGAGACTGCACATGTGTATGTTACAAGTACATGAATGTAAAGTTAATTAACAATGTTCAGATATGTTTGCATTCAAATAAAGCCTGTTTAAACACTACTACATTGAACTATATTTATTCCTGAAACATACGATGTAAGCAAATTTGCAACATACATGTTGTCCAATGGGGATAGTACTTGACAGCTGGTACCAGCAGGAAAGACTTACTGTAAGTAATTATAGGAAGCCTAGTACATGAAAAGCATATGTTTTTTACAGTCATTGTGAGATGCCTATCCATTGTGAGATGCCTATCCTTTTTGTAGTACAATATATACTTAGTTGAATTTGTTGAAAAGACATCTATTGTAGCTGACAATATGGCCCCACTTTACTCACAAAAAGCTAGAACAATGCTCTGCTGTAAGATTATCATGTGTTAGGTATAGTATTCAATGTTTGGTAGTTACAGTACATTATTCATACTGTAGACATATACTTACCCCTTGCTCATACTAATGCATTGTTAGACAAGCTCAAACACCCTCTTGAAGAAATTGTTTTTACACCATGTCCTCTATGTCCTAGCTCCTGTTAGAGTTTTGCTCTACCGCCAATTAACACATGCTTTTCGAAGGTTCCCGATTTCTCTTTATTTGCGAGTCGAAAATCTGCTGAAACAAAACGTTGAGTATTCTCGTATTTTGTTTATATATTATATATTCACGTTCTCATCAATTCATTCCATTCTACTTTGACGTAACAAGCTTAGACCAGCTAGCCTATCATGCCATTAAGCGCATGTATACATGTTTTGCTAATTTTTGTTGTGCTATTGTTTGTGGATAATATTCTACTGTAGTTCACATCATTACTCAAGAGTTATTGTGTTTGAGGTTATCTTGTTTCCCCTTGAAAACAACAAGTTTCTTGGATTTGATTTTGTATTTTACATATTTTGTTGTTAGCTATTTAGCCCCCCTTATCCTATTTGCTATCTAGCCATTATTTTCATGTATTTGTGAGGTGTTAGTTCCCTAAGTTACGCACCTAGTTAGTATTTTGTTGTAAGTTTAGGGATCTAGAAGTTTTGTTGCACACCCGTTTGGTTGAGCACGGACTCCCCTACCCCTGATGCAAGTTGTGCAGTATGTAATCAGTTTCTCCCAGGGAGGGACTGGGACATGCATTCAGTGTGTCCTATGCACTGTTCATGCACCAGGTCTAATCTCTGTGAGCTGTGCATTGCGTTCACCTTCGCTTGTTGGGCAAAGATACATTTTTGGCGCAAGAGCTGGAGCGAACACCTTAAGGGGCAGTGCCAGCTCATTCCTCTGTATAGTATTCAAGATGATCATCACTTATTTTGTGCCAATAGGGCATGTAGGTGATTGTACCTCTGTCATTGCTTTTACTGTTGTACATAGAAAGGTTATAGTAACACATTTTCTACACCCTGTGATCAAGGACCTCATTCTGTATTGTATTTCCTGCGTGTGTCCAAAGAGAAAGTTTTATTCAGTTCAGTTTACACTGTAACTGCTGGAAACAGAATTAAAGGGTACTGAATTTTGTGGCATTGTACTTTTCTTTTCTCAAAATTTATAAAAGCGTAACTTTTACGTATAACTTAACATTATGATCACAGTCAACCAATCAGTGACTTTCCTCTATGCTTGTGGCTGATGAATTAAGAACCAAGACCTCGTGCTTAGCAGTGTGAAAAAAAAGTTCAGCTCGTAGTTATCACTATGTCACTAAGTTTAGAGTAGGCCATGAGTAAATTTCTTAACAGATTTAGAGCCATACTAAAAGGCCAAAAGCACAAAAAATGAAAATAATATGAAATATTTGTATGAGGTATTGAGAATGTGATGGAGTTGTGGAGGAGTAGGCAGGGATGTATGTGGGAGATGTGCATGGGATTGGTAGGTTATGTTTGGTGGATGTGAGATTGCAGGGTAAAAGAAAATGTAGATTGGATAGAATACTGAGCTCACTTCTATCCTATAGTTGGTAAAAGGTTCACAGTGAGAATAAAAGGGAAGACATACAAGGCTTGTCATAGAACAGCAATAACATATAGTTCAGAAATGTGAAGTTGTTAGAAGAACATATCTTGAGGAGAACAGAGAGATATAGAGAGCCATAACTTGGAATGGTGTGAGGTGTGAAACTGAAATAAAGAATACAAGTGAACTCTTGGATAGTTTGGGTCTGGAAGATATTGTTGTAGAAGTGATTATAGATTGAGATGGATGGGTTGAGAAATGAAGATGATTAACTTTTGAAAAAAAAAGCATTTAATCTGGAAGTGAGTGGCATTAGAGGAAGAGGAGGACTGAAGCTTACATGGAAAGATATTGTGAAGCAAGACAGTTTTGTCTGGAGACCCTGAATAAGAAGGATGCTCAAATGCAGCAATTACAAGAGCCTTGATCATTGTCTTTGAACTGATGAGTGTCCAATATTAAGGGCATATTGTACACCCTGGTGTGTGACCATACACTGTAAACACTAAACAGGGTATTGCTTTATCACAATCCACCTCACAGGGTCAGGATGATCAGATAGGGGCAGAGTTTCAGTAAAATGACTAAGATTTCTTGCCTTTACAGGAAAAACTGAACAATTGTCTCTGCTGTCAACAATAGCCTTTAGCAAAATATACAAGAATATGAGAGAAAACGCAATTTCAGTTCAAAGTGATTGCATGTGTACTGAAAAAACCAAAAGGATAAGATTACGTTTGATCTTAACTTTTTCTTTATTTTTAAATGTACACTCGAGGTTGTACATGAACGGACTATGTCTTTCAATGAAGGAAAATGGCAGTAACTACTTGGAAAAGCAATGGGATTGGCATAAAAATAGTAAAAAACAAAAACCATATTTGAAATTTAAGGGTTCTTACTATAACCGCCTACATAATGAATATCCAACAGTACAGGTCTCACTAGTGTATCAAAAACATACTACTAAAGTCGTCTCTCCTTGGTAGGTATCGGGATTTGTAGTATTTGGTGAAAGGAAACACTGTATTTACAAATAACCCACGAACTGAACACAACCTTGCCCGTGGCGTCAGTGATCCTGAGTTGGTAACTGAATATTCAATACTAGTATACTTCCCATTGGCTTGCTCAAAAAGCACGGTGTTGATTTGAATGAAAACTTTCAACCACTACATTGTCGTATTCTACACTTTTTGTAGTTAGAAGAATTTGAAATCATATGGCAAAATTAACCAACTGAAACTTATTTATTTTCCCAGATTGTCTGAATGGTGTAATTAAAAGCCTTACCAAACTTTTGGAGAGAAAATTCACAGCGCGTACTCCCTCACCTCATATAACCTATGCATTACCGTATGCAGATGCAGAACTTCGTAGTCAGACCAAAAGGTTGGCAATTACGGAAGGGCGGTGGCCAGATACACACACACACACGCACACAAAATTGCCAGATGCTAGACCATGGTCAATACGGTAATGCATAGGTTATATGAGGTGAGTACGTCACTAGCGAATTCCCAAACCAATGAGTTTTGGGGATTTCAATGTTTTTACTTTTTACCTACGCACGCAATCACTTAAATGAAAGTGTTCATTAACTGCAAGTTTTGGGGAAGAAGTGTGTACGAAGTTTAGTTGACCTTATTTTGATCCTAGGAAAGATATACATTAGATATACACCACAGTTTTGCCTCTGTTAAAGAAGATCTCACTACCTGTAGGGCAGCAATGTCAGACCTACTAACTTGATGCATACTGTACACTATACAACAAATGTAAGAAGCAGAAGCGGGTCTCAAAAAAAAAAAAAAGAGAAAGAAGTTTGTTTCTTCATCAACCCCAGACGGTAATGTTTTAATATGTACTCCATTCAAGTGATTCGTTGGTCCGTGACAATGCGTGGGTTCAGATATCTCATTTTGACAGTTGTGAGAGTCCAACCATCTGTTAGTCAGAGAGACCTACAAGTTTGTGTAATATACGCAGAGGACGTAACAACCACAGTAACGACGACACCAACAAAAACAACAACGCCAACATGCGTGACTGGATACAGGGCACGATAGTGCACAGCTATTTTTAAAATCAAACTCAGAAAAGAGATTAACACAGATGAAAATATCCCACACAGTATTTTTGTGTCTTTGCTAGCCTATGTTGAGCATTCATGTACAAGGGGTACATGATGAGTCAAAATGCCGATTTGATGTGTAAGTATGTATGTTAATAACTTAGTACACATAAATTTGTTCATGATGTGATTCAGATATTGAGTTTAATATGTTAATGTGGAGACAGTTGAAAGTAACCTACTGTAGGTGCATGTCCCTCTCTTGTCCTTGTGATTTAATGTCTGTGTCAATATTATAATACAGTATGATAGACAAATCAATACTTAGACAATTACATGGTTCATTCTTAGATAAACAGCAGGGAAATAGAAAAAGTCATCAGTCAGGTGGAAACAGAAATAGATGTTTCATCGTTAAAGTTGTTCCCTTTTGTTTTTGTTGGTAATGGGGTAAGTATGGCCAGTAAAAGTCCTACTTATTTTGAAGGTCTTTTTCCATCAGTGAAAAGAGAGAAATGGTCATGAGTAAGGACTTGTCAAAGTGCATTAGATTTGGTCTTTTTTTGGTCCTTGTTTGAATCTTCCTACTGTGGACACAGTTTTACTTGGTGCTAGAAACATTGATATGAAGAAAACAGTGATGAACCCAATTCTATTTTAAACTACAAGGCAGATTAAAAAAGGAGTGACGTTTCCTGTCTTCAGTTCATAAATGAATTGGAACCAGTCCCACTTGACCCTTAACTGTACTTTATCCCTATCCCTTGTCCCACCCCTTACTCCAATGCCTGACTGTACTCCTCCCCTACCCCACCCCAGTGGAAACTGTGTTTTTGTATGAATTCTAAGTGTTTTAACTGCAGTTTACAGATGCCAACATGCATGTGGTGGTGTGCTGTACTGTAGGTGAGATTGACCAATCAGGGTGGACACATCATATAATTTATACTTTTTGTGTGATATGTAGTTGAAGGAAACAACATACTACTATATGTGGAGACTTCAGTCACACCTGTTTTTCAATCAAGCAAATCAGAATGTTGCTACTGATGTCTTAGCTGTGGAGATGAAGGTACTACTGCTGCATGATGATTGATGTTGAGCAGGAATACGGCTCAGATATTAAACTCCTGTTTAATGTTTAATGTGGTACAGTTTTCTTGTAGTAGATTGCGATTGTTTGTTTAACTGTTGTGTTTCAGATCGTTTGCACGCAATCGAGAACTGCGTAGATGGCTTTTTATGTTCTTAACCTTTAAAGCTACTCCAAGTGTATGAGCTGGCTGCATTCATGGCAGTGATTTTGAGCAGCTTGAGCCCACTGAGATGATATGAAGCCAATGGCAGTGCTTATATGTGCAATTTTTGGAAATAGTCAAAAGTAATGAGGATATTTACAGTACATCATATCATTTTACAGTCCACATGTTTTATGTAGAGGCATAGACTCAATCTTTGTAACATTTGAATCAACTGTGGAATTAATTCAAACATTTATTGTTCTCTCTGAAACTGTCTGGCAACTCAGTACATAGTAGAATTCTGCCATGCTTGCACTAGTCAGGTATGGAAACCTACTCAGGTGCAGACCATGCACTTACTTTATTGAATGCCATCTAAACACAAAATTTATGAAAGCACTTTAAGTGCTGCATATGTACACTGTACTATTTCATGACTGCAGTAGCCAGTTGTTCAACAACTTACTGGATAATACTGCAAAGCAGTCATTCGTCAGGGGAATTCCCACACCCCCCTCCCTGTCTGTATGCAATCTCATCAAGCAGCCAGTGTCATACAATCTCATTGCCATTAAAGTAATACCCACAAAGCACTCTTGTGGAAGAACTTTAAAGGTTGTGTGAAATGAAAATGCCTTTGAATATTGGTTGTATTAATCATTAAAAATGTTGAAAATAGCTGTACATTTCATAAAAATCCATTGAACTTTGGAAATTTTTCAGCCAGTTTCCTGTTCTATACTGGCATCATTAAAAAAGAATTGCTTAATATGCAAATTTATGACATCAAGGGAGGGACACACAAGATATGTCTCGTAGTAACCTTTGTTTACTTAACCTGTATTGCAAGGACAATTGAAAATTTAATATGCCCTGAGGGTTTTGTTTTGGAATTATGTTTTCTTTACACATACTGTATTGGTATCACTTATCAATGTGAAGCCTTGTAATTAACATATTAGCATTTTCATCAAACTTTGAAAAGCCATGCTGCATCTTGAAACACAATTTCAACAGAATCTCATTCAAGGTTTTCACCCTGCAACTTTTGAGTGATGCCAGCTTTTTCCTAGATCCATGTTACACAACCCAGAACAGCTTCCTAAGAGATGTGAAGGATGTAACTGCAAAACTTTTTTGCATCTTTGTTACTCCAAAATGGAAAGAGAGTAAATCCCAATACCATTAATATGTTGTTCAATGTGTGCGTATACTTTCAACCAACAATCATGAAAATGATGCAACAGCTTTGGACAAGGTGCCAGCTTGTACAGGATTCTGAGTGCTGGCTATAGTGCTGCTTTGTCAGTGTAGTGTGAATGCTCTCCTGGGGAGGGTCAACAACAACCTTTATGGGTCATTACAATCCTTGGTAGAGCTACAATACTGGCAGGAAAGCAGAATCTTCCAGCAAGTTTTACTCCTAATATTAGCGACAGTTTCGGACTTTGGACGAATGGCTTGTTTTGCATCAAATGGCCAGATAGGAATATGGGTTGTTTTTTACTATAATAATATGAATTTCCAGACATTTTCCGTGGGATTTTCATTGAATTTTGTAGATGTCAGTAGTCTGGCAATTTGTTCTTCATGCACACTGGTAAGTGTCAGTGTTGGGCTACAGCCAGCAGGTAACTGGCATGGTTAGAACCCTGTCCGTGGATTGTGTTGATAGGATAATTGTAACAGCAAGGCTGAAGTGTTCTCCAATATCACATGCAAATATCACATGATTTAGCAGCAAATCATACCATTCACATCGTAGACATGTACTTACCCCTTGCCCACTGGATCTCATGAAAACAAGGCAAGCATCTTGTGCATTCATTTGAAAGTTTTGTATACCAATTCTCATGTTTAAAAGCAAAGAAAGATTTCTCAAGCACTGTATCAAAGCTGATGGCTAAAGGTAGTAAATGATGTTGTACAATAGTGCAGCAAGTGGCCTCGGTGGTAGACATACAGGTATGGATTCATGATTTCACCCACTGTTGTACTGTATGTACTCTGTAAACTTCTTGTATTCAGTAGAAGAGCCAAAACAACATCTACAATCTTGGACAAAATACCTTGGGACGCCCAGCTCCCCCGTTCAATGTTGGCTACAGGATTACAGTTCAAAGTGTGCATTCTCCTTTAGTGCGACATTGGAAAGGGGCACAGGGTTTCATGTTATCCTCTCACCTAAAATTCAGTATTATACTTGCAAAGTACTTCAAAGTATCCCAACAATTTTGTCCAAGATTGTAGCTTGTGTCAGATCTCTAGATGGTTCCAAAAACATTTTTGGCCTTAAAACTTTTCTTGGATTCATACCGTGAATGTTTGCCACTAATGAATCACGAGAAACAAGTGTCTGTGCTATATGGTTTAGTTGACACAGCAAGCATTAGACTAAGTGTAGTTGTACAGCAAATTTCGAGAGTGACTGTCATTTAGATACTGAAACTCTACCACCACCAGTGTGTGGAAAGGAAGTGAATCCACAGCAAGGTTGTTATCTATCATACATGCTGGCATTAACCAAGGTGATTGCAGCATCTCTATTATTTACCACAGTTGCATGTGCACTTCTCATCCACACAGTTCAAATTGTCCATTACATTTGTGATACATAGTACTATTGTACAAACCTTTAAATGCAACTTACACTCTGCACAGTAATTTGTTAGAATGTGTTTATCAATTGGGATTTCACTGTGGCTCATCTTTTGATGTAAATTTGTTATTATTACAGCATGCCACTGACTTTGTTGTTGCCATATTGATACGAGTAATAATGGTATTAGAGTCTGTCTGTGTGTCTGTCAGTTTGTTAGTCTGCCTGTCTCTGTCTGTCTGTTGTGACATGAATGCAGATAGAAAATATTGGAGGTTGTTTTTGTCTCATTTCTTACATTATTGTAAATACATTCTTTCCTCTGTATGATGTACATGACAAGCAAACTCTGTGATGTTGTCCTAATTTGATTTTCACATCTTCCCAAAGAAGGAGGAAAATAAAGTAATGTATTTGAACAGATCTAGATCTGCATGCTGTACTTTACATTGGTAGCCTACTAAGCTTAGTCTGTTGTCCATCTATACTTACTTTAAGAAGCTTACAAAAACAAAAGGAGACTTGCTGCCATCCCGTAGATTGTATTCCTGTGCATTTTCTTTGTTCCTTATTTGCATATATGGTATGGTCCCCCAATTGTCTGCCTCTCCATGCAATGGTCCACATCTCCATCTACCTTGCTAGAGGTAAACATGAATTTCAATTTTCTGATATTTGCATTGTTTTGTGTATGCTTCAATTATGTTTACATCTCCATTTTTAATCTGTTCACTCAGAAACGTATTTTTTCCCCACTCACAGTGCTGCTATGTCACCAGTCAACCAGCTGAGATTAATGTACCACAACCCTGCCAAACATCTACAAACGCCCTCACCCGGAAGACGATAACGATCATCCCACCAGAACCAGCAGAGGACTAAATGAGACAGCCAACGGTTTCCCTTCCTATCGATGGCCATGCCACTCAAGAGAGTGGGTCCCTACCAGGCACCGCCCCTGTGGTGGTGCCAGGAAATCGCATCACAGAAACTTCTACGGTAAGTGGTCTCTGTCTAGGTACAATTTGTTTTGCATCTGTGACGAAGGATGAATGAAGAAAGTTGAAATGATGAAGGAATTTACCGGGAGATATGATGAGGGGATGTGACAAAGAGGAGAGAAGTAGCTCCTCAGTCAGGCTCAGTGGGGGGAGGGGAAATAAAGGCAGGTGGAGGGGAGAAAACAAGGAGGGCATGAAAGAATTTCATGGCATGAACATAAACAAGAATTATTGTAACTACTTAAAATAGATGTCACCTCTTAGCAACTGAACTTTGTCACTTGCATTAGAAGAGTGATGATCTACTTGGATGACTGAAAGGAAACCCTAAGATTGGAAGAAGCAAAAGTATTCTGACAAGCTTCCTCCCATTATGTGCATTATGTAGGAAGAATGTTAATTTTGTTATTGGGTGCATTGTGGACTGTTTCTTTGTCCACATTCAACAACAGTGTTGTCACCATTAAGCGTGTTAAGAAGACCGGGTCTGGAGCCGCTGTGATTGAATATCAACCAAAACAGTATCTCTCAAGTCACTGCTGATGTAGATACCTATCTGAGTAGCATCTCACATTACACTCCATAAAACTGCAACCCTCAGAATAACCAGAGGTGAAAATGCATTCCTCTGCAAGTACTCCTCGATCCAAAATATTACCATGCATTTAACATCATGAAATGTGGGTGTCCATGTGTTTTCTTCTGTAAGACATTTCCGTTTCATCTCTCGCGTGTTTTCCTGCTGCTAGACTTTTCATCTCATCGATCCCAAACAGTGAAGTACGATGGATCGATCTTGTCTTGATGACGTAAACATGTGCAGAAAATAACTTTGACCTTTTCCTCGTTGCCAAATTGTCATTTTTTAAGTTTTTTTCTAACTTTCTTCAATTTAACTATTTTAGGGGTCAACTAACTATTCCACAACAAACTTTGATACACACCACGCTGGATTTGTTTTTTCAAACACCTTTTGTACAAAAAAAAAAAGGACAAAAGGCACAAAGCAGCCCACAAAAGTATAACCCAATGTGGCTCAATAGTACCAGTTATCCAGCAGTTTGTTTCTACAAATGACTATTTTTCCTCTTTTTTTTTTGGAAAAACATTTTCCAAAGCTTGGATACTGATAACATATATTGTTTCAAAGTCCTGAAGTAATCAATTTTCCAAGCACCTTTTCATCAGGCACAGGGAAACAAATGTGTCGGCATCGAATTATCGAGCGGATGGTAGAGAGTAAAACAAACCAACAAATGTGGTGTGACAAGCCCACCTTGATTTTCTTTTGTTGTCTTTTTCACCAAAATATACCCCGTCATGCCATCTGTTTGAGGTAGTTACGTCATAGCTTGGCCAAAACAATCAATAATTTATCTTGTTTCATTCGTTTGCAAACCGATATTTTTTGCATCACTCCTTGTTCTGTTTTTCGTTAAGCTCAGGGATCTCTCTCGCCTTTGGGCTGAAACTTGCTGAAGATTTTGCCAAATAGTTCAGGTTTTAGCAAGTCACAATATCAGTGGGCCACTTCAGATAGAGGTATCACTTCAACACAAACCTATTAACATATTTAGTGTTTGTAATTAACATAGCTCCTTAGGAATTTTTACACACAACCTTTACTAGTCCAGATCAGACCCAGGTTCTATTCAAAGTGGTGTCAAAGTTTGGCATAATACCATGGTAGGAAAAATGCAGTGCTGGGGATTGTTGGTTGATTTCATCTCCCAATGCCAAACTTACTGTAGTCTGCTGTAAGTTCTGAGTTGTTATTTAGTGGTTCACTGTACACAACAAACTACACAAATTTGTACATTATATCGAGGTAATGTTAAAGGTTTGATACCTTTCATGTGATGCTATGATAGCGGGAGTGTGGTTGAATGTAATAGCCCAGTATATCTTTTTATATTAAAGTGTTTACAGTTAAATTAGTTGGTATCAATTTTGTGCATGTTTCATTGTGTAATTGTAAAGAGCGTGGGCATTTTGTAGGTTAATTGCCTGTCAATATCTGTTTTTTTTTTATACATATACAAATGAGTGTAGTGAAAGATGGTATTAATTGAAACTTCTACCTAAAATTTTTATGTTTTCCAGTCTTCAACAGTTTTCTTGTGGTATTACCCTTATTGTTATTTGGTGTTTATCATGATTGTTTTGATCACGGTAATTGGCAGAAATTCTCAGAAGTGATAAAATTTTGTCACACATGATTAATTTTTTTTTATGTATGGGGGGGGTGGGATTAGAGGGAATTCCAATGTTAGTTCCATCAGAATCTCCATCAGATAGGGTTCTGTGAAGAGTGTTTTTATTGTCCCTAATTTTCTGGTACCAGAAATTTGTGTTAGAACTGCAGTGTTTTTCTCATCTCTTGCATACTGGTGTGGGGAGATTTGCCCCTCACAAATGAAGTAAACCTCAAAGTGAACCCCCTAAGAACCATCCTGACATATGCTCCTAAGTTTCATAGTGAAACACACTCTTCATTTGTGTCAGTGAAGATCTTTCAGTTTGTGTGAAATATGCTATGGTATTAGTCTTCCTTCTCTTCTGATAAGTTTGAAGGGACTGTTAGCGACCCAGAAACTAGCGACCTACTTACTAGACTGTTGGTGGTAACAGGACAATACTGTACCAGGGTCCAATAATACCCTCACCTTATTTTGCTCCTTTCTTTTTTCTTTTTTTTTACAGACCTGGATGACACCCTGAGTAATTTTATTCTTTCACTTAAATAATCTTTAACACTTATCAGAATTCTATGTCAAAACAAGAAATGTACATTCAGTTTTTCACATGCATTTGATAAATTCTTTCATTGCAATGTACTAATGTGTACATCAGGGGCTTTGATATATGTAAAATATTAATGACTTTTTCCCCTTTGCAGGTTGAGAGTGATGTACAGAAGGTTCTCGCGGGTCATAACCTACTGCAAACCAGCCATGCTCCCTACTTGGTTGGGGTTTTCTGTGCAATATTTATCATCTTTATAGCAATTGTGAGTATAGTTTTGTGTTTTTAAACTGATGATATTCCTATGCCAAGAGTGAATGTCAAAATTGTCTAAATCTATCTCCTTTTGTTTTTTTGTAAAAAAGAAATGTAAATTTGGTGTTTTGCTGAAAAAATGTTATCACCATATTCATGTAAGTTCTGAAACAAGTTTGGTAAGGATAGACATTTTTGTTTGAATGGGGAATTAGATTCTTAATGAAATTTCACACTAGTGACAAGACTAAGAAAGTACAGAAGGTTATTGTTTTCTATTTCTACTGATGAAAAATAGATCCTTTTTTCCAATTGTATCAGAAAATTGCCAATAATAAATTAAATTTTGTTGTCATTACATAATCATATAATGATCAGTTGGGAATTATTGTCCTTCAGTGCTGATGTTTAAATCATAAAGGCAAGGATGGTGTATAAAATGTTATCTACTTCTTATTACTAAACTTGTGATGTTTTGCAATCAGTGGTAAGAGGCAGCTTGAGGAGGGAAGGAGGGTGAGGAGGTGGAGAAAGAAAGACAAAAGGAGGAGAGGAAGGGATGAAGAAGATAAAGAAAGAAATCAAGGAGTATCATGTTTAGATGGGGTGAAGAACAATGAAATCCAATATATAGAGCACAACTGATTCCTTAGATTATTATGACTATTCATCCTGGAATTCTATGACTGTTCTACTTCACCAACATAGTCGTGTACAAAGAGATAAAAGTATAGCAGGTGTCCTGTATTTGTTTTGATGCATTGGTAATTTAGCTTCATTTGTGACAATGTGTGGAAGAATGTTTTCCTTTTGCCTCTCCTTCTCTTTCCTGCAAGTAATTTTTTTTCAGGGTTATCATTCTCCCTGCATTTAGGTGATACATTTGTGTTCTCACCAGGAGTAGTTACACCTACTGAAACAACCTGTCATAGAATGATCAAGATGGTTGTGGGAGACATACTTAAAAGCTGGAATATGAGTTGAAATTTGTCAGTGAAAGTCAAATTCCACAGAATGTTTCAGAGCCATTACAAAATAAAAAAGAAAGCATTGCTTAAGCCCCATTTTGCATACGTGAATATTCATATCCATACCCATTGGGCTGTTTGATTTCAAGTAACAGTGATTGACTGCTATTTGTTCTTTGAGAGTCTGAATTTTGTAGGGCCGACAAAAATATCAAAGATAATTTCTATATTCAAATATCTGGAAGGTAAGTGCATAGTTCTCTTTCAGATTTGTGGCAGGTGATCTTTTCCCCTACTTTCTCTTCCCTGAAACACTGACAAAAAACAAAGGTAGATGACCAGGCAATTGCCAGTACAACTCATATTCCAGCTTTAACCAGGGGCACTGATCTCAAGTTTATTTCTGAAAATCCTACATAAAACACAATTCATCAAATTATTTTTCTCCAGATAAGCAATAGGTATAAACATGTGTGCAAAAAATAGCCGGAGAAACTGACTGCATAGTCTAAATATTGCCAAAACAGTCTTTGCATGAAAGAAAAAGAGTGTCTCAGACTGAATCCATATTTTTGTGCAAGTTTTAGCTCCACTTAAAATGGAAAGTTTTTAAATTAAGGTGATATTGTGTGCTGGTCTAGCAATCTATTGGTAGAATTATATCATCATGAACACCAATACCTCTATCTTTTCTCCTTTATTTCTGGAATCATGACTTTCTTGTGAATACAGCATTTGGTACTTTGCAACATCCATCTTGCATTTCTTGCAAACATTCTCAGTCTGAGCAGTTGTGTGCATGTGCCTATCGAAAGTAACCACGAGATCTTGTACCTGATCCGAGGGGGTGATACACACATCACTAAAATGAAGCTCTAAAACCATCATGTGCATTATTAGCCTGTCTACTACTGAATATTCAGTAAATTCAGTTTTGCTGTGATTCAGTTTTAGTATGTTAGAAAACATCCAGTCATTCACTTTCACAAAGACATGATTCTTGCACCACACAGGACCTAACCTAAAAATCAGACTGCAAGGGATGTGCACCTGAGTGTCATCAGCATACATATGATACCGCAAGTCAGATGTCCTGATGATGTCAGCCAGGAGAGCAATGTATAAAGAGAATAAGGACAGTCCCAGTGCTGAACCATGGGGTCTACACAATAGTTAAAATACTAGTTACAGTAGTTTTCTTGTTTTCCAAGCCACTGCATGTGCACACACCTACTCAAGGAATGCAGTGCATTACTCTCCCTAACTGGGCTGCTGTTTTCTCACTTGGCTCTTAATCATGAGTAGTGGATCAGATCTACGACCTTGGACAAAATACCTTGGGACACCTCGCTCCCCCTTTCACTGTTGGCTATAGGGTTACTGTTCACAGTGTACATTCTTCTGTATAGCGCAACATTGGAAAGGGCCATGGGGTTTCATTTTATCCTGTGAACTACAATTTAGTATTATAATTGCAACATATGGCAAATTGTCCCAACAATATTGTTCAAAGGATTGTCTGAGGATTTGGACAGGCCAAAAGCATGGGGTGGACCAGTAAAATGTGTCACTTTTTAGTTGGTTAAATTTCTAAGTGGGAGTGACATTCCTTGCAACAAGAAACATTAGCAGTGCATATTAGGTATATTTTGGGCCTATGTTGAAGTTGGTATTCTGTAGTAATATTACTGTGTGAATGCTGCCGATGGTATTAAGGAGTGAAGGGAGGACTTGGCTAGTCAAATCCAGGTAGATGTTTGTGCTACATGTGCTTAATAAAATCCAGTCATTGAGGAGGTAATTATCATAATGTCCAGAGTTGACTTAGATCAATTACCCATACCTGGATGATCAGATCAACAACTGGAGATGATACTAGGATTTTCTGACCAGCAATGAGAGACCAATATAGTAGATACTAAAGTTCTCCAGTAGATAAGAGATAACCAACAGTTGGGGAGGAGAAGGGAAAGAGCCATCGATTTGGTGTAAGTTACTATAAATAAGCTTGAAACAAACCATGTGTACTTGAAACTTTGGCTAATTTTGGAGCAGTAAAGTAGACCGTCAGTTAAGTTTTCTTCAACGATTCCATCAGGTCTGTTACTGCTGCTATCGTGCGTGGCGCTCAAAGCATCTACGTGACGAAGAGAAGAGGCGGATAGCATTCTTTCCTTCCATCAAACCGGAGACCAGAGAGGGATCCCAGATACAGCCAGAAGGAGGCTACATCCAATATGCATCTATTGGAAGAACCCAGCCAATACGCATCCAAACCAGAGAACCAGGTTTACAAGAAAGGTAAGTAGAGAATGGAACACTTGGTTATATCAGAAAATGTATGATACCTGTACTAACATCAAAGAGATATACCCTGAACTTCAAAAAAATCTCATATCTTTAAAGGTTTTAAAAGCATCTGGTCTTTCTTTGTGTCTCGCAGGAGGTTTTCCTCGAATTCTCTGACGTTAGACATAACCGGTCCGAGCGATACAGTCAGGTGGGTGGCATCACCGCCTAAAGAAAGGTAAGACCTACCACCTACATTTTAAAGAAAACAACGCAGTAGTAGCCAGTTAAGTTTGGATCATTTTTAAGCAAGGACCTTAAAGTTCAGTTAAAGGTTACAAATGAAGGACCTCAAAATGTAATTTTAGAAGTGGTCTCTTAGGTATAACTCCCACTCCAGGTGAAGGTTGTTATCTTCCTAAAGTTGTCAGAGATCATGTAAGAAATGAAACGGATTTTTGTCATTTTAAAGGAAGTATATCTTTCTGTTGGTTTACAATGGCTTGATCTGTGTGTATGGGGTTTGTATATAGTTATATAATTACTCAGAGAGCACTAGCATTCTTGAACACGACACTGTAATTGTAGACTGTTGTACTCAATAGTTGCTAGTATTGATACTATGGTGTTACTTAGTGCAGTGCAATGTATGATAGACCAGTTCAGTGCAAATTAATGCATTGGAATAACAGTAAATTACATTATACAAACTTGTGCATTACAACACACGCACACAAAGTGCATTACAACACATGCTAGTGCAGCACAGTTTATCCTGGTACAGTGCACTTTCTAAGTGTGCATCACAACAGAAGTGTTCAGTACTTTGCAGTGAAAGTCAAATCAGTACAGTACAAGTGCATGTAGAAACAAATGGAAACTAACTGTATGTTAGTACCAGGTGCTCCAGTATGTAGCCCGCAGCTTACCAGGGTTGACAGTCTCAGCCCATTCACCATTGTATGGACTCACCTAATGTTAATGCATGCCACATCAACTGTTTTATTGTGATAATAACATTGTGATAGCTAGGAGCCTTTCATTGTTATATGATGACCCTTCCATCAATGAGTGTCACAATCTCTGGTTTGGTAACCTTTGTCTTGGTCATATCATCCTACCAACAATGGAGTCAATTGTTTCATAAGGTTGACCTAAAACTTCTAATGCCATTTTTCTTCTCTTGGAGATGGCATTGTTCACCCTGGTTCACTCATGAAGCCCTCTCTTCATCCAGTCCCTCAGAATGGAAAACATATTCCCTTTAAAAGGGAAACACAAGAGGAAAAAATATGTGGAACAAAAGGGAGAGGGTGGGATCCATTGAAATGCAAATTTCTGTTTCCATTGTCATCATTAACAATAAACTTTTACGTCATTCATTTGGATGACCTTGTGACTATGACAAAAGTCAGGACTTACTTCATAATTGCATTTGGTGATCTGGCCAGCCAAACCACAAATACGTAATTAAGGGAGCTCTGTGCAGTAAAGGGAAAACATAAATGCAAAAGGACAACAGACAACAAACCCAACCAAACGCTGTTTGACATTTAAGAGAAGCTGCCAAAATGATAAAGTGCCTCATGCGTTCCCTTGTAGGATTTTTCATAAAGGGAAATAATGACTTTGTTATGTGTGGACATTAGATGGAATGACACTCAGTCAGTAAGGGAGTGATTTGTGCATTCAATGGTCACAATTACAGTTAGTGTACAAAAATGTCCATTGTTTTGTCATTTTGTGTTAAAAAGAGGCATGAGCTTATTACAATTCGAAGTGGTACATAGAGCAACATCACTCAACAGACTCTTCTTGTCTGTTCTCATAGAGGTTCTGTAACATGTTTCATAGTCTAGAAACTTCAAATAAATATAAACTGAACAGTGGCTGATCTTCCAGCTTGGGGATATACCATTAACTTTACAGAAAGATGTTTCATATGGTGTGCAGGGTTTGAAATAGTGAATTATTGTGCAAAAGGTGCCACACTAAAATGATTCAGACTAGCAAGTTTTCCTTTTTGTGTTGCAAATTTGGCCTAACAATATAAAACTCATAAATTTTTCAATTATACTTGTGCAGCTTGTGAAAGCTTCTTGTCTGTGTGATTGATGAGAAAGTATGGATGGTTTCATAGCTTGTGGTTTGTGTTTGTCCCCAAGGTTAATTGCTGGAAAATTTGTCCATTTCTGATTAAGCCATGTGGATTGTGTGTTGTTTAGTTCACTGTGTTCAATTTCTTTATGCTTTAGCAAACACAGTGCAGCATGGCAGCCATTGCTATACATTTCAAGTTGTACGTAGCAAGTTCAAGAAAATATTGGGATGTGATACCAGTTATTTCAAAAGCTGGTGGTCTGTCAAGGAGATTAGGCCCATGATCTCTTGCGTTCAGCAGATGTCAAAGCCTGAAAATCTTGCAGGCATGAAAACTCTCAAAGCAAACATTTGGTTACTATGCTCTGTTTCCTTCTGCAACCTTTCCCAATTATTTCAGACAAAACCACAGCAATCACTCAGGTTAGTGTACAGAACAATGTTATGTCACCACATATTTGGACGAAAGCAAGGAATTCTTTGTAGCCATTGATTCATTTTTTCTTGTGACCTTTTGCAAGGTTTCTACAATCACCCTTGTCTGCCAGACAGGTCTCCATGGGTGTAAAAATGTCTCTCACTGAGTTGGATTTAACATTTTCCTGTTTTGATTTTATGCTTCTGTGCAGTATCATTGCTGCCATTAGCTATGATCTTGTGTTGCCAGAGCAGTGAGTGTTATTCTCCTTCCATCTCAAGGGTTTCAATATTAAAATGGCTGTGTAAAGTACAGACTTAACACTAAGTTGTCACATTCCTTCACACCAAAAGAAAAAAAAAGACAAAGTAATAATAAAGTAGTTTTTAATTTAGCTGTAAAGAGATAATGAGTCTTTGTTCTGTCTCAGTAAAACACACGTTAGCCCTTCAGATGTTTTAAGATGGACATTTTCTTCATTGAAAGAAACAACCCTCCTAGAAGCATGTCACAAAGGGACATAGACTTTGATGAATAAAGTTTAAACAAAATGAAACTTGCATGTAAATGTGACAAATTATGTTCACAAAGACACCCAGAAAAATCGGCAGTGATGGTAGTGTGTGATGACTTTTATTTGTAATTATACAAGAATACAAAACACCAATGACTTCCACCATTCCATCCCTCTGCTTCCCTTTGCTGTGTTACTGATTGTGTAAAGAACTTCATTTTTGTCCTGTGTGAGCTTCATTGTAAGTAAAATTGTGACATCATCCAATTTTACACTCACTCCTTGTATCAACATTGTGACCTTGAATTTTGTGTAGATCAAGATGCACTTTGCTAGGGCATCAACTTCTCTCATTTGTGAACATCAAGTAATGTCTTTGGTGAGGACATTAAAAAATGTTTGTAGTAGCTAAATGGACCTTGACAGTTCCTTTGTTTGCCTGTACTTGAATTAATCGTGCGCTTATCTTTTTTTTCTTCTTAGTATTTTTTTTGCTCATGCAAACAACAGATGGAAATTCAATTAAAAGTTGTAGTGCAAAATGTTCAGATATCATTGAAGGAGTTTAAAGTGGTGTAACAGTGTTTTTGAAATTTGCACCACCAGTGGAAAGTTTTTTCCTTGTGATTTTTTCCTTAAAATGTGAATCGATAAAAAAATGTAAGTGTATCATTGCAAGGATTTGGGGATCAGATCTCTAATAAAAGATAGCAAATACTGATAGTTATAACAACATGGTGTTGTATCATATGCAGTTGCATTTATTTGTGTTCTTCCATCATGAGGAGCCTGCTGACACACCAACTTAGCTGTTTGAAATTTCTGCATGGATACCATTGTCAGAACAAATATCAAATTTTCACTGAGTTATGTCTCTTCGTATTCATGTGCCCACATAATATTATAGCACTCAACCTTTCTCGGTAAAATTTTCACTCTTTCAGTGATACCAGTCTCCCCAATTAATCCTTACATCTATGAATTTTCTTATACAGCATTAATGAGATGGTTGGTATACATTTCAGTTATAAAATCTGAACTCTGTCTTCACACAACTTGTGGGCTGTGCAAAATGTACATACATACTCTATTCCGTATCAAAGTGTTGTTAATTTCTGCCCTTTAATGTCCTCTACGACATATGTTGAAAATGATCCCACAGTAGAATGAAGTCTTGGAAGAGAGAAGTTTTAGATGAGAAGAAGACTTTGCCTGAATGTCAAATCATCAGAAATTCTTGTTGTCCATCTTGTCATCATCTCACTCTCTATTTCCTTCCCGTTGGATTGGGTTTGTGTTTCAAAACTTTTGAACCGGTTCTCTTTGATAAATCAAGAGTTCCAATCAACTAAAAAGGTCTTGCTGTCATAGTAGCAGTGGAATCATCGTAGCGGTCTCAGTCAACTCACCTCTAGTGTCCTGAGACGTACCATCAAGTCAAAATACCCTATCTCTATACTCAGTCACTCATGAATCATTCTAAATTGAGGCCTGCAAATCACACCCTGAATAATGTATCCTGGATATACAGGGCGGTTTGGTTTGATGTTTAAAGGCTGTAGTTAGGGGATGGCCTGATTGTTTACCATCCTTCCTTTTTTCCATTCCCCTCTTCTTTTTTAAATTTTTGTTTGGCTGTCTGTCCTGGAAACAGGTGGCCAGATGTTTTCTGAGTTGCTATGAGAAGGTTGAAAAGCAATCGATGCCAACTGTATTTTCCCTTCCTATCCATAGGCATTGTTTTAAATTTGAAATTTTTTTTGTCAATTGATTTGGACAAAAGCCAAGAAAAGTGACACAATAATGGCATAGAGAATACCAGCTGGTGCAGTGTTGAGATAATTGTACATACTACTGTACTTGGTCATGAGTGGATTAAATGTGATGGTAGCCCATATTCTAAAAGATAATCTGTCATGGTTATGGTCTCTCTGGATCTATTGGATGCATTAATTTTTGAGTTCTTTTTGTCAGTTGTTGCCCTGTATCTTGATCTGCCTCACTTATTCTCTGGTTTGCTGTTTGGTTTTTGTGCCATTTTTGATTCCTTGCCGTAGGCAGGGGAATCTATGCAGTCCTGATGTCGTGTGTGGGTATGTATGTGTGTGTGCGTGTGCGTGTGTGTGTGATGCTGCTCGTAAACGCTCTATCTCAAGAAGGGTAACTCTGAGTAATTTCATTTTTTGGCATGTAGGTTGCCCATATTGAGTAGATGAACCCTATTGTTTTTGGTGGAGGTGAAAGGTCATTTGAGGTCACCAGAGGGCAAAATGTGAAAACCTTGTAAACACTCTATCGCAAGAAAGGTAACTGTGACTGATGTCACACTTGGTGTGTGGGTTGGTCATATTGAGTAGATGATCCCTATTGTTTTTGGTCGAGGTCAAAGGTTATTTGAGGTCACCAGAGGTGACAATGTGTGAAAATCTTGTAAACACAATATCTCCAGAAGGGAAAGTGTGACTTACGTCAAACTAAGTGTATGGATTGTTCATATTGAACAGATGATACCTATTGTTTGTGATGGAGGTCAAAGGTCATTTGAGGTCACCAGGGGTCAAACTGTAAAAACCTTGTAAACACAATATCTCCAGAACAGTAACTGTGACTGATGTCATACTTAGTGTGTGGGTTGTTCATTTTGTGCAGATGATCCGTATTGCTTTTTGTGGAGATCAAAGGTCATTTGAGGTCACCAGAGGTAAAACTGTAAAAACCTTGTAAACACAATATCTCCAGAAGAGTAACTGTGACTGATGTCATTCTTAGTGTGTGTGTCGTTCATATAACGTAGATGATTCCTTTTGTTTTTGGTCGCGGTCAAAGATCATTTGAGGTCATCAGAGGTCAAATTGTGAGAACCTTTTAAACACAGTATCTCCAGAAGGGTAACTGTGACTGATGTCATACTTAATGTGTGGATTGAATATTGTCAGTAGAATACCCCTTTTGATTTTGGTGGAAGTCAAAGGTCATGTGACATCACCACAGGTCAAACTGTGAAAACCTCGCAAACACATTATCTCCGAGAGGGTAACTGTGACTGATGTCATACTTGGTGTGTGGGTTGGTCATATTGAGTAGATGATCCCTATCATCTTTGGTGAGGGGCAAAGGTCATTTGAGGTCACCAGAGGTCACACTGTAAAAACTTGAAAACACGATATCTCCAGAAGAGTAACCATGACTGATGTAATACTTGGTGTGTGGGGTGGTAATAATGAGCAAAAGATCTCTATTGTTTTGGTTGAGATCAAGGGTCATTTGAGGTCACCAGAGGTCGAACTGTAAAAATGTGTAAACACAATATCTCTAGGAGTCTAACCTTGACTGATGTCTTACTTGATGTGTAGATTGTATATACTAAGTAAAAGACTTCTTTTGTTTGTGGTGGAGGTCAAAGGTCATTTGAGGTCACCCAAGGTCAAACCTTGCTAACACATTAACTCCAGAAGGGTAATGTTGACTGATGTCATACTTGATGTGTTGGTTGGCCATACTGGGTAGGTGATCCCTATTGCTTTTGGTGGATGTCAAATGTCACGGTCATTTCAGGTCACCAAAATAAAGGTCATTTTGGGGTAAAGGCTTGTGGTGTATCAAGAAAAATAACTGCAGTTGATCTTATACTTGTCATGTGGATATTTTATGTTTGTTATAATATAACCATGTAGCAAGGAATCACAAAGCCTTTTGGCTTTCTGGTTAACCTTGGCGATTGTGATGTCATAAATGTTCAGTACTTGTGTGTATGTTTGTGTGTATGTGTTTGGTATGCTTTACTTGTAAATATGGTCTATTCCAAAAAGGGAACACTTTGATAGATGATGTTTGTCGCATGTAGTTAAAAAGTAAAACAAATCAGGTTTCAGTTAGTCGTACTGGATTGCCTTTTCTTCAAGTGGAGAACTTTTTTACAAATTTACTGTGAAGCAACAACTGCTACAGAATGTCCCTGTGTGACATATTTATTAGGATTCAGCTTTTTTGCATTATGAGTTAATTATCTTACTTAAAATTCATTGTTACCTTTGAATGGAAATTGGAATGCTCCTTTTATTTCATGACTCCAGTGAGGTTGATGTTTCATTTTCAGGTCCCAGGCAAAAAATGTCAGACATTCTTTTCCCATCTTGCTTTCTCAGAAAAGTGTTTTTGGTTGGTGGACTTGTTTTGATGCATCTATGTCAACAACATCATCAGTGCTTGGGAGTAGCTATGATGGAAAATTTTATGCACTTCATGTGTGTGTTGCCAGTCACTGAGTAACATCCCTCTTGCTCTAATGACGTATGTCTGGTCTTTTTCTAGTGTACCCATTCTGTCAACTCCCAAGAGGTCTGACATGCAGTTGCTTCAGCCAGAGAATGCACTGAATAAAATAAAATTGTGGCTATTCATTTCAGGCATAAGATTGTTGCAATTACTTTGAAAACTAATTGCAACTCTCAGTATTTCCTTCACTCCTGACTTAACTGTCTCAACACAACAAATGCACTCCCATTGTTCATGACAAGAGCACTGATTTAACCTTGCCAAGAGTGCCAGGGCTCTGGCCACAGTAGATGGGTCTGCATTTGTTGCAGTAAGACAGATAAGTATTGTTGTTCATAAATAACCAAATCAGGTGAGTTTTGAAATTGCTCTGGAACATAACATTTGTCAAATTTGTGTTGAACTCTAAGTAAAATTTAAATGTGATTTTATAAATCCTCACGAAGATGGAAGGCATGTTGAGTTTTACAGAAGTAGTTAGGTCACTGTATTTCTATGGCAATATGAGTTAGAGAATGTGATGGAATGTGTGTGAACTTAAGGGAACAGATGATGTTATGTTTGTGTGTCAGTCTGCCAATGGATTGTGGTACAAACCTCTGTAAGAGGTAGTCATAGATGCCCTAAATGAGATGGCTGGTGATGTTTCTTCTAAGATACCAACACAAAGTGAACTTTCCTTCAGAATTATTCTTTACCCCACAGAACCTGTAAATTTGACTTTGAAGTAACTGAAATATCCTGCTTAGTTGTTTCAACTAATCTTCCTCTCTGATTGTTCCGATACATACAGTGTCTTGCCTTGTATCACACTGCACTGGTGGCTTGATTATGAAAAGTGTTTTCAAAGCCATTAACAGTTACAGTGATGCAAATTTACAAATTATAACCACTGAAAATATTTTATTTGAGTGATTTTAAAGGGATTGTGTAGTGACCCCATTCTGCTTCAACCCACAATAAAAGAATGCAGAACATGCTAAGATGGTCAGAAGTGTGTGTGAACTGTGAAGTTCTGTTAAAAGTCTCAAACAGATCTAGGAGATGCCTGCATGATTTTGGTGACAAACGTGACTGACAGATATTTCACAGAAGTCACTTTTTGATACTACCCTGAGTGCCACACAGTTACGAATCTTGATTTTTTTTTTGGCTTGTAAACAATTTTTTCCTTCACCTCTTTTTTTTTTTGTCTCTTCGTTTTCAGTTCTGTTGAAGAGTATCTAGCTTCAGCAGGAAGTAGACTCACTAGGAAACAGCTTAGGAATGCTCTGAAGAATACAAGAGCCCTACATGAAGAATTCTGGGTAAGAATTAGAGTCAGTACTTGTCATTGTAGACTAGCGGTTGCAGTCACCGTGTCAGTAGTGTGTGCATATTGTGTCTATGTGTGAGTGTTTGTGACACAGTATCTGAAGAATTACAACTTGTCATACTTACAGTAAGTAGCTCATGGAAGTCCTATGCCAGTAAGTAGATCACATTTATCTCTATAGAGGAGGTCGTTACAACAACTCTCTCAAGACTACTACTACTGGGAATGTGCTGCCCCAGTCTCTTTAAATAGAGACAGTGCTGCTACCTGTTTGTTGTTCGCTTGAGGACGTTGTTGTTCCTATTGAGGTCAGTGGTTGTCTGAGATCACTCCGAAGTAGGAGCACATAATACCAAAAGTAAAGGAGGGAATATCTGTATTCTGTGATGGTGGTAGTATTTGCTGTGTAGGATGCCTATGCTTTTCAGCAGGAGACACATTGTATTTTGTGTCAATCGTTTGTGGTGGGCGCATTTTAAACTTTTGAAATCTGTGTAAGTAAAGTATCTCATGTTAAGTTTGTGGATGTATGAGTTAGCCTATCACAGAAAATAATATTATTAATCTTGAATGCACACCATTGCTCACTGTTTAGTATATCAAAGTGTGATGAACCCTCTGATACCTCATTAAAACAAGGCAGTGTATTCTCCTTTCATTATTGCAGTTGTGTTCGGGTTTCCTCTCGTTTCATTTTTGTCCCCCTGTTCCATTGCCTGTTTTTTTTTTTAGTTTCCTCCGATCTTATATTAATCTCATTTAATTATCTTCTTGTTTGAAAGGCCAGTTTATGGGAATATACATTTATTTTCCTCTGTTATGATTTATCAATATCCTCAACAAGAGTCAAGACTATGATTTAAATGTGGTTGGGGTGCTGACTCAAGGGAAATGAAATGTATTCTACTCAGCATCACAATTACCTCTGAGCCATTCTTGGAAAGATCTGAAAATACCTCTCCATGACGATTGATGTGATAAACCCTGAAAAGGTCAAAAGTTGCGGATGTAACCAAGATCCTTTTAGAAGTCTCATGTCTATTAAATTACTGTATGTGGAAGCAGCCTGTTCTTTTCCTTCGGCTAAATAGTCATCATTGTCGTCATTCAAAGTTGTTGTTGTTTTCCACTTGAAAGTGTGTTCTTGTTTTCAAAGCATGTATTCACTGGAAAAGGCAGGTTTGGGAAGTTTTCATTGAAGAACGTTTTCTTCTATGTTCGGTAATGGTAATCATTCTCTCTGGAACTTGACTTTGTCTGATATAGTAGTATCATGGACAGAAAAATAGTGCCGAGTTGGAAATAATTTTGCTTTGCAGAGAAATGCCCGTAGATTAATTCAGTTGAATGAATGTTTATCATTGCAGTGAAGAAAACATTTTGAATTTGAGCTTTGCAAGTTGACTGTAAGCTAAGTTTTCTGGTTTCACTCATAAACTTGTTCTATCCATCAGGTAGTACTGTAGCTTATGTCAGTGACATCCTCTCACCTACCTCTTGCATAAGTACTCGCTGTCCAACAGAAAAGAAGAGAATTCTACCAATATCATTGTTTGGAGCACATTTCACTATCATGTGAAAAGAAATCCCTTACCCAGTTTATGTGAATGAGGCCCATAATAGAATGGCTAAAAACGGCTTTTACGTTTTGGAGGAACTAGTGAGGTCCCTTTCCTTGTTTAAGAGGGACATATGATTGCCCCTTGAACATGTCCGTCAATTTTTATGTTTGCCCCTTTTCAACATTGCAGTCACTGCATATCGTTTGGTACCATAGTTGTATGTCATCATGTGTCTTTTTTCAGAAAGTTAGACAATAGTAGAATATAAGATGATAAATCCATCATAAACCGTCACAAATCAAAGAGGACAGTTTTATCCAGTGGAAAATGGGTGGGACTGGGAAGGGGGTTCCTTATCTTCCATTTGTGCATTATTGAGAGTTAAGGAATGATTGTCCCTTGTTTGTGATATGTCCTTACAAATTGAAATGAAAAAAGTCCCATGCTTTGGAACAGAAGGCTGGACAAAGAAATGGTACCAATGCATACTGTTTTATAAATTGGACATGTCTTTGTATCATGGTAAAGACTAAATACAGTAGATTAAAGTCTATTTGTCTAAGCACTGTAGACCACTATCTAGGTGGTGGATGTTTACAGATTCCCCTCAAAAGAGTCATGGTTGTGTAGTTCTGAGAAATACTTTGTGTGCTACTTCCATCTGCATCTTGCCAAGACTAACACCCAGAATCTTGATTAAACCAAAAAAATTGCTTAATGGACAGAAAACAGATATTGCAAGTATGAATGTTTCCTTAAAGATGGGGTTGATGGGGTTGTTAATTCATTATTTACTTCACCTTTCATGTACCTGCCTCAACACATTCAATGCACTCCTTTTTAGTATACTATTAGTTTTCACAGGATGTTTATTTCTTATTTTTTATGAAGACTGCACAAGATCTTGTTGGTACTGTAAAGTCTTTAAGTGAGCTTCCTTTTAAAACTGCACCTCTTCAGGCCTTGCAAGTGATTTGCTTTCTTTGAATTTCAACATTCCTTTGGGGTTTACCTTTCTGTGTTTACCTGTGATTTATCGGATACTAATTAACCAAGTTAGCATCTGAATTTACGCATCTGTTAAATACAAATTGGATCATCAATAATTCACTTCATCGCTGCCATCGTAGGAGGAAGAGGAAGACCAAGTTTCAATCAACTTGGAAGGGTTGGTGGGTGACATAACTTCCGCAGATTTATTGGCAGCACCTTTAATTGAATTCTGGTTTCTGATTTTGATGAAAAGAGACACCTATTCAGGCAAGAAAGAGTATGTTTGTGTATGTATATGTAAGCTCCATTCGTATCCCAGAGAAATACTGGTATTGGTATATAGGTGAGATAATACCCATATATACAGTGGTATCTGGAAATTTATGACCACAAATTTCACAACATGGGTGCCCACGGTTTTGGCATAGGCGTTCCCTACCATAGTACCTAGTGATTGCTATAACTCGTGTTAGCAACGTCAGAACAAAACTTGCCCATTCTCAGTTAAGAAGCACTGGTGTACAATTTTGGAATTCTTTACCTCCAGATATAACAGAAACCCAAAATGTGCAAACATTCAAAAAGAAGCTGAAATATTACTTATTGAACAACAAATCAAAATAACAGGTTACTTGTCCACCTTTAATGCTACCTTCTCCGTGTGTCATTTCCTATTCTTTCCTCCTTCCTTTAGTGTTTTTGTGTTTAGTCTTTAAGAAAGGGACCAGGCTGGAAAAGTTTCTACTTATTTCTGGTTCCTCTACAAACCATTACACTTGCACTATTTTCTCTAAATTATTATTTTGTTAAGCTATGAATACCTTGTCATTCCTTCTTTATGCTATTTTATCATGAATTTCTGTACCAATTGGAATGTCATCTATGTACTTTATGTTATATTATGTTACAATGGTTGTAGAAAATAAACTTCAAACTTCACTATGGACTTAAGCATTATGACATTGTCGACCTTCATTTGTTGCAGGAAACATGCTTAAAATTCCTCATTAGTTACACTGCAACTGATGGCTGTTGTTAATTAGAAAATTATAAACCAGAAGCATCACTACTGAATATCTTCACAGGTTTTTCTTTCCAATAAATTTGAAATGTTCATTCTCAGTATGCTATTTGAAACAATAAACAACTCCCTTGTCCTGAGTCAACTAAATTGCTATTTAGGAAAATGCACCTGCAGGTTTCCCCACATTGGCTTTTGGCACAAAATATCTTGTCAAACTTCCAACATTACTCACAGGTGCTGTTAACAAGCAGCAACCTGAGAGGCAGCGAGCTATCCCCAAATAAAAACCATGCCTCCACCAAACAACATCAACTTGGTACAGTCTGACTTACCTCCATGTGAAGACTGTACAAGGTACTGTTCCAAAGTCACATGAGATTGGATCATTTGGAATATACCATTGTAAATAGGTCACTAACAAAGTTTGAACATTGAACCATAAAATATGTGTAGACTGCGTACAGTAGCGAGGTAGAGTTATGTCATTGTATATTATACAGTTATAACATTGTATCGTAAAACACTACGTAAGTTGGAAGGGAATACATCGTTCGGGTATGTATCGTCGGTATGTTTTCTAGATTATATTGTTGCCATACTACTGCATCAGTATGAATACCGCTCGTTGTACTACAAGTATAGGTTAGGCTATCAGTAGAAGAGATTAAGAGTGGGCACTGTTGACATGTGTTTACAGCATTCGTGTTGAACAGCGTGAGCATGATGTGGGATAACTCTTGTAAAAGGTTGTGTGGTGCAGGGAGAATCTGCCCTAGGACTGCCATATTTTCCAACTTTTATCTTTCATGGGAAGTTAAGGAACAGTCATCAGAGCAGTGAGGTCCTCCTGTAAACTTGTAAAACTCAGATCTCAACAGGATGGAGACCAAGATTGCCCTCACACGCTCAGTTTATTTTGTATACAAAATGTTAATAAGCACCCAGAGGATAAACCAGTAAATTGTCCTGATTCTGTCACCTGGGAGCATTCGGGATTGGGGTTCATTGTCAAAGGTCATGAAAGGTAATCACAGATTTGCTGTCACTCATAGTGCGGGGGGGGGGGTGATTGGTTATGACTGTTTTGAATTTATATACTGAAAGTGCAATATCTCGCTAATTCTGATTCATGTTAAAGGTAATGATATCCTCCTATTGTTATCTTGTTAGCAATAGTTTAACATATCACATTGGACATGCACTCTTTGCCTCTATCAGCCATATTTTTGTGGAAACGTGAATTAGAAGATTTGAAAAAGAGTCCTTCCATACATAACACATTTTACAGCAAGGTTTATAATGATATTTTAGAAGATTTGAAGATGATTACTTCTGACTTCCTTTGGTCCCTTCTGATGTGACCACTGAAATTCTGAACAGTTTAACCCTTTCATCCAGTTCAGATAAATTTTTTCATTAAAAAAATGGTACAGGCAGTGAAGGAAAATTTGATTCTGGTCTGGGTTTCTTTTACTTGATGTTTTTGACTATTTAGGTAGATGTTTCTTTAATCTTTAGTATGAATTGCATACTCAGGGTAAAAGTGCACAGATATGTTTGTAAAGAAATTCTCACAGCTATTGAATTTTAATTTCTGTCCATTAGGTGGCATCACCTGTCCACATGTTTTCTTTTCAGTAGTGGTTGTCTAAGTATAAACACTTTATTCCAGCCGATCCCAACTTTTTTCACTCAGAGTGTGTTTGTGTTTTTTTTTTCCCAAGAAAGTAGTGTATTTGAGCAGTCAATTATTTCTGATCTAGTGCAAAGCTTTCTCACTTGCGTTCCTGCAAACAGCACCTGAGATGGGGGCCTCTCAATGTGTCTTAAATGCAAAAGGTTATGCACATGTTTAGATGTTTATATGTATGTGGAACACGTATATGTATGTGGAACACGTATATGTATGTGGAACACGTATATGTATGCGGAACACGTATATGTATGCGGAACATGTATATGTGGGACATTTTGCACCACAATTGCATCATTGCATGTTTTTGTACACGCTGCAGCAGATGGTTCGATAGTTGCAAGTGCTTACTAATTTGTTAACATTGTATATCCCTTTGGTGTTTGCAAACATTTGTGATTGACCAAGAACTGCTTGCATGGCTCCCTTAAGTAAGAAAAAACTGCCACTGGGAAGAGATCACTATTAAAGGGGTATTGATGGCAAACAAAATGCAGAGCCAACGGAATATTCCGGTATTTTCTTCAAATAGGTTTGTATAGATACACTTAAAATTAAAAATACATACACTCACACATACATACATACACACACACACATTGAAGCATCATGACAAAGCAATGGAGTTTTCAGTCATGCCCATATGAGAGTCCTGTTGGTGCAGTGTTTGAGATAAATGACTTTGATCACCTCGATAATGAGAGTTTTCAGGGCGGACTATGTTTTAGCTGGTGCTGCTGTAAGCCTCTGCTAATTAACAGATTTTTACTGCTACCATACTTTGTGTCAATGTCACCTCTAACTCTAAATTATACTATAATGCTGAATTCCTCATTGGGGACAAAGTTTTCAGGACGTAAACCCCATATTTTTCTTTTATTCGCATGTAGGCAATACCAATGAACCATCCAGAGACCATCGAGGTACCGGGTTCTACTGCCAAAAATCGTTATCGCACTATTTTGCCAAATCCAGCTACTAGAGTAGCACTGCCTCTTATACCAGGAGATCCATTATCGGATTATATTAATGCAAACCGAATAAGGGTAAGTAACAAAAATCAAAGTTACAGTATTTCTTGTATTTTCAAACCCTCCGTCCTTCCCAAAAACAAATGAATCAGGGCAGAAATTTTGGCTTTTCCTCTGAATAATATAATTTTGGCTTCATGTATTAAACATGAATTACTAATTCATTGAAATATGTAAAAGTAAACATTGCAGTGCAGTCATGTTCAGCAGTATGGATCACATATACATTCATTGTACCAATATATAGAACTGTAATGTATTGGTAAGGATTGGAGAGAGATTGGTTGGTTTTTATCAGGTTAGACATTGGATGTAAAGCATCAAAAAGTATTTCACTTAATCACAAAGTTGGAAAAAGATTTTAATCTCAATTACATAATTAATTGTCTTCTCTCATCTCTTTTGTCTGTTTTTTGTCTGCAGGGTTATGATCCTGAAAAATATGATTTTATTGCCTGTCAGGGACCCATGACTCATACGATTGCAGACTTTTGGAGGCTGGTGTGGCACTCTAATTCCCCTATCATTGTTATGGTAACCAAATTGAAAGAGAGAAATAGAGTAAGTAAGAGGTTGTCTGATCTCACCAGTAATTAAGAGTTTATATTCTTGGCTTATTAAAGTTTCATCCTCTAAGGATTAAACAGTTGAAACACAAGAAGGAAATGAAGTTTATTGCACTTCGCTTGTAATGTACAGTAGGGGTCTGGTGACATTTAATGTTCTTCCCCTGTGGTCTGACATTATTCACGGAATTTCTCAAGGATCTTATCCTAGTTTTCACATCAGGAATATCCTTGCAAGTTGTTGACCAAATTTACCGTAGCAATGACACTTTCTCATACATCGTTAAGTAGGATGTGAGCATGCAAGCATCGGTCATCTCTAAGTTTTTGAACCATCATTCAGTTGAGTTAAAAGGAAGATAGAGGGAGAGATGAGGCTGGCAAGGAAAAGTTGAAATTTATTCCCAAAGAGATACTGGTTTTACCAGTTTGTGCAAGCTATGGAATATTACTTTGCAAGTGGTTGGATATGTAGCTGCAGAGTTGGTTTAGAATTTTAGAATCCAAGTATTTCCCTTCCTGACAGGTCAGATTCACAGGAGATTAACAACAAATTGTTGTGTTGCTTGAGTTTGTATTATTTGTGCTTTACTTGTCTCAACTACACTAATGCACTCTTGCAAAGACCATGACCTCCATCATTGCTGGTCACTGCCTAGCTCCCCTTCCTTTGGAATCTATCATTAGGAGTGCCACAATGTGCTAAAAAGCACTCCATTGTATCCCCCAAACAATGTCTACTCCATTTTGTGGTTTTCCAGCTTTTTCTGGGAACATCATGGAAAGAAAAATTTCCTTGCAAGATTACAGATTGCATATTTGAGAAAATTTGCATTTGCAGACATGTATTTTTGGCCGCCAGCTTCTTGTAGGATACGCTCTTGGGTTGTTCCATAGTTGACAAATGTGCTACTTTGGTGATCCTTGTATCTATGTATCTATGTATAGCTTTGATCTATTGCTCCCATTTAACGCAACTTATTTTCAAAACTTGTTTTGAGGTGACACACGTGTGTCATCGTGTTGTCTTGTAGAGACGTGTTTTGCATTTCATCACCTAAGCGGATTATTTCAGTAGTCCCCACATGTCAATTCCTTCAGCCTCTTCAATATCAGTGCAAAATGTAAGAAAATTCCCTCCTATCTTGAGACTCTATGGCTCATCCTGATAGCAGTAAATCCTCTGTATCTGCATTGTGCTGACCTTTTGACTACTCTTGTTTGTGTAAGCAGTTGAAAACTATTTTTGCTTCTGGTGGTATATGTGCAAGAAAAGTACTTAGTTTCAGGTTCAGAAAATGGAATGATGTTGAAATTCTTCTCTTGCCTGTTTAGGTTCTTCATAGCTTCATATGTGCACTAAGGATGTGATGTGTGCATGCGTGTGTATGTGTGTGTATGATTAGTGTATTATGTGTTTTATATTAGACCCACACAAGGATGTAACAAGTACTCCCTTTTGATACACCCAAGTCTGTCTGAGAAAAGGAACCTGTAGCAATACATTTGACTTGAAAAGAGAAGATGAAGGTGGAATCTTTCAAAAACTGCAAGCAACATCCTTCAGAAAAGGATGATATGAGAACTATAAGATAAAGGGAAGTTCCAAAGATTGAAGTGTTATAAGGGTCGTCTTTGACCCCGAGGGCCAATCAAAGCCCACAAATTCAAAGTGGAATCTTTGGAAAAAGGATAACATAATCTTTACAACAATGAGAGAGACAAGTTGATAGAACAGAAAGGTTTGCAAATGTAAGGAGAAAGACTACTATGAAATAAAGTGCTATACACAAGTAGCAAATACAGTTACGTTGTCAGGCAGTGTTGCATGGAAAAGAAAAATTGATATGCCCTCGTTATCCAAGGTTTCAGGAATTGATAGTCTCCCCTTTTCTTATCTTGACATCAAACCGCTGGCTGTGAACCTGCCTATGCATTTTGCAGATGTGACTGTTTTTAATTTCCTGTATTGATTTTGGACTTGTTGAGGATGACAAAATGTACCTCAAATTTTTTCAACTGACCCAACCTAACCTTCATGATGAGTGATATTCAGGTTAAGAAAAGAACAAACGTGAATTCAAGCGTCTTTTATTGTAAAAGGGTGTGTGAATGTAGGGATGTTAGAAACACATCTCAAAAGAGACAGGTCTCCAGGATTTGCAAACAGATTTTCACCAGATATTGGCAAATGTTTTAGCTTCTGTAAAAGATAACATAAACTGTCAATCTTTTATACCTTCGGACTGTTCTGTTAAGCTGCTATGACCACACTCTCCTTGCAATTAAGTGAGACGAAATGTTTCAGAAATATAAATAATAAGTTTTATCCTATTTTGACTCAATGGCCTGATGCCAGCAGACAGTCACTGGATGCTCATCCGTCATTAGACCAACAATCACAGTTTCAAAAACCTTTTAACCTGCCACTCTGAAAAGTGCTGGAATCTTTGTCTCATAAAAACCAGTTGGACTAATTGAACAATCTTATCATGTAAAGTGATATTTACTTCTCACAACTCAGTGGTTTGTTTTTTGGTCAGAGAGAGGAATACTGAGCAGAGGTCAAGATCTTGTAGCAGGCATTGTTTGATTTGTGGCCTTTTTTCTTATATTTCTTTTTAATCGTTAATTCATTCAATCAAGAGAGTTATAACGCCAATGCTGGCCTGTTCCTGATCCTGGCTATGAAGCCCATGGCATCCATTTCGCCGACTAATTGAAGTTCATTTGAAAAGTGTTTGATGTCTTGATAATTTGTGGGCAGGCAAACCATTTACATTGTTGCTAGGCATTTCCCAAAACTGGATGTTCCTAAGTCCAGCCACTCTCAGTAGGTCATTGAAGAAGCTCTTACAGTAGCTGCATATGTGGAAATGTCTACAATATTTCTATGTTAACTGGTTAATGGAACAGTCCATAGAAGTAAAACATACATAACTTTGATACTCTAGCATTTTTCAGTATGATATTTTTGCAGTAAAATCGTAAAATCCTCCTTCTGAGGATGTTGCTATCAAATCTTAAATACCAAAAGACTGGATACCAACAAAATGGATGCAGCAAGGAAACTCTTACAGTCTAAGTATGTCCCCTCCATAGCTGCAGAATGTCTCTATATTGAACACCTCAGAGGAATGCAGGCAAGGAATCTATGCGATGGTGATGGCATGTGTGTGCTTGTGTGGACAGGTGTGCATGCGTGTGTGTGTGATGCCTTGGCTTGTAAACACGATATCTCTAGAAGGGAACGGTGCTCGAACTTCAGAGTTGGTGTGTTGGTAGTCCATCAGGAGTAGATGATCCCTATTGTTTTTCATGGAGGTCAAAGGTCATTTGAGGTCACCAGAGCTTAGAGTACGAAAACCTATCAAGGAGATATCACAGCAATCGAATGTTGTTTGAACTTCAAACCCTTATCATTTGTAGCAACTGATGAGAAGATGTTTGCCATTTTTTGTGGAGGTCAAAGGTCATGTGAGGTCAATAGAGGACATTGTGTGAAAAACCTTGTAAACACCGTTTCTCAAGAAACGAATGGTGCTGGAATATCAAACTTAGTGCAATGGTACTTTATGGTGAGTAGATGATCCCTATTGTTTTTCATGGAGGTCAAAGGTCACTTGAGATCACCAAAAGTAAGAAAACCTATTAAGGGAGATATCTCAGCATCTAAATGTTGCTGGAACTTCAAACACTTACCCTTGGTAGCACCTAATGAGTAGGTGATATCTGTCATTTTTCATGGAGATCAAAGGTCATGTGATGTCAACAGAAGACATAGTGTGAAAACCTTGTAGACACAGTATCTCAAGAAGAGAAAGGTGCTTCAACTTCAAAACTGGTGTGTTGGTAGTTCACTGGGAGGACATGATCCCTGTTGTTTTTCATGGAGGTCAAAGTTCATTTGCAGTCTCCAGAGCTTAAAGTATGAAAAGCTGTTAAGGAATATATCTCGACAACTGAATTCAGGTAGAACTTCAAAGTGTCAACTTTGCTAGCACTTGATGAGCAGCTGATGTCTGTCATTTGAGTTGCCCCATCATCACTGTAATGTGACATGAAATGAATGTAATAAGTTCTATCATTCCAAAGATCTGTTCTGGGTTCAAAAGCCCAACATGTGATACTTAGAGAGTTTTACATGTGCTGAATGTGAACATACGAAGAGGTTAAATCACTCATATTAGGAAAATAATGCATATTTATTTTAATTACCCAGCTCCTTTATGACCACATTTGTCATCAATGCTGAATGAATGACATTACTCATTCACATTAGCACTTGGTAATATCAAACCCATAAGACAGAATGTGGTTGTCATTCTTGCATTTTGTTTTCATTTTGATATGGAGCCTTCCCTTCTCCACTGGGTTGCTTTTGTTTGTAATTGATTATGTGTGTTTGACAAAATGAGATATCAGTAACTAATCACAAAGTCATTTGACTTTCTGGTTATAGCCTGTTCTGTGTCTGACACAATTTGCACAATTCTGCCATTAGGCTAGACTTGATTTAAAGTTGCAGGAGATGCTGTGGTCTACCAACTTGTAGCTTGTTTTTCTCACCTCATAAAAAGGTCCGTGCCAGCAGTTGTATAGAACCAAACTTAGTTCTCTCCTCACATTACAACTGCACTCCCATCTTCTGTTCTGTCAACCTTTGAAAACCTCATAAACCCCATCTGGATGACAACTGAAATTTAAGTGACACCTTTTGTCCCCCCCTCCCACTTGCAACACATTCTGCCATCTCGGAGTACTACAATTTAAGAGATGGTAGATAGGGAAAACATCTAACATACAATCTTCTTCAAAGTGGTCAGATCAAAATTTTCCAATAATTGTCACCATTTTTCAAAATATCTGGAGCAGCCAAGGTCCTTCCATAAGTTTCTTTTATTTGCACATGCAAACCACATCCAAGGTTGTGATGATTCCTGTCTTTTAATGTCAATGCAATTTTTCTTCTCTTTTTTTTAAATTTATGACCATGTTCAGGTACTAGGCATCATCAGTCTAAATGGGTTTATTAAACCTGTCTCAAACTTAATGTACACCAACTCTTTGTTAGACCAGTAAATCATTGTATTAATAAATGCTAGGATTTCTTCATATGATGAATCTCCTTATCTGTATCAGATATGCTCACAAGTCTTTGAATCTCACTCAAATTGTGCTGGTTTTTTGGTCATGATCAATATTCCATTTGCAGCCAGAATCAAATACACTTGTTTGATATATTGGGATTTTCTTCAGACCAGAAAAGTCTAAAAGAGCTACTATACAGTAGTTTGTTGAATTTGACTTTATGTCTGCAGGGCATAGTTTTACCTGTTATTATACTCCTTCAGTTTTAATGGTCAGCGACATGGAAAGGTAACATTTAGTCTTTGTACCCTTCATGTTGTTCTTTTTATTAAAATAATTTGAAATGAAATGCTTAATGTTGTATTTCATCCTACTTTCAAGAGTGTATGTGCAGTAGGTTCAGGATTATATGTATCGCCCTATTTTTTGTAATGTTTTGACATGGTATCTGATAACATTTAAACATGGATTTTGCACAAAAAAGCAGAAGTGCAAATTTTGATGCAAACTTTGCCAAAGCTTCTCAGATTTGGCTTGCCTCTTTAAGCATGGAGCAAAAATAAAATTAGGTTCTAAGAAAACTTTCACTATTAAGGAAATTTATCTTTACCTATGAACGACAGGTGGAGAGAAGAAAACAACTAATATAACATGTTAATTTAGCCTCCTTCACAGCCAGCAAAGTACAACCGTGGGCAAAAATCCACCCACGTGCCCTCTCTCGCTCTCGACATGTCTTCCCCAAAGTACAAGTCCATTTATTTTGAGGAGATCTTGTCACTAGATAGTGTAATAATACAAAAGTGGCCTCCAGCAAATCACAAGGATTAGACTTTAAAATCACTGCAGGATCATCGTCGCTCAAGCAACTTTAATACGACAGGCTCAACAGCTGATTGCCCTTTTCCCATTTGTGAAAGCGGGGGAAGAAAGAGTTTGCTGCAAAGGAGATTAAATGTAATGAATTTTTACTTCAATTAGAGATAGTAAAAACATTTGCTCTACTTTCTCCTCTGATTGTTTTACTTTTAATGTTTTGATATATACTGAAGAAGGAAAGAAAAAGTTAATTTTTGTTTAGGTCACATCAACACTGCTGGGTCTGTCAGTCTAGAGAAAGAAGCAAAGAAAAACAATATATTCATGTGCACTTTGCTCGTCTTGTAAATTATAACAGTAGTAAGGACATGTAGGGTCTATTTTACAAAAAAAGGAGAAAAAACATTGCCGTTTTTCTTTCTTAGAGTAAATGTGAGATGTACTGGCCACAACGCCAAGGCTTTTATGGAGAGATTGAGGTCACAGTGGAAGACATTATAAAGCAAGATGACTATGTCCTCAGGATATTTGCAGTCAAGGTGAGTTGAGGCAACTCTAATTTACAGTAGTGTAAATGCTGTTGTAATGTGAATTCTACAGGCAGGCAGAAGCAAAGTATGAACTATGCTGAAAAGAATGTGTGCCGTCAAGGTGAGTTGAGGTAACTCTAATTTACAGTAGTAATGTTGTTGTACTGTGAATTCTACAGGCAGGCAGAAGCAAAGTATAAACTATGCTGTAAAGAATGTGTGCAGTCGAGGTAAGTTGAGGCAACTCTAATTTACAGTAGTGTTTATGATAACTGCATCACTGTAGTTTATTATGATGGCTAAATGGATAGGCTGGAAGACATAAACTTAGTGTTATTAAAGTTCATTTGCAATTATCATGAGTTCTTGCACCTCTCAAACAATCATAGCTTAGTTGTCAATGTAGATTTTGCATTCCTAGTCAAACAACTCTGTTTTTGAATCCTGTGAAGTTTTGTATGAGTTAGAGCAATTTCTGATACAACTTGTAATGTGTGTAATGTAAGGGTCTAGGTAATTTTAAGTACCTGTCACAGGTGTTAGGTTTTAGGATTTTATGCAGTTTAAAAATTCAGACAACTATTATACAATATCAGTGTATGTTAGCAGATAACTTAAAAAGACAAACTAATGTTTCTTTGTATTTTGTGGAGTTAGAAATAAGTTTGAGGAATTATAAGGCATCATCAGTAGGCTGTAATTGCAACTTATGTTAATAGACTACTAGAAACAACTTATACTCTATGTTTTTAGGTTCTGGGCAGATATGGCAAAGTTCAAACTGAATATAATGGTGTATGTATAGAGATTTAAAATAATGTACATATATGTAGTATGCTTTCAACCAGCATTTTGATTTTTGGGCATCAAATTACCACAAACTCTGACAATCATGACAGATATTCCTCACATTTGCATCACAATGGATGAAAATTAGTATTCATTTTCTCACATTCTTTGAAGGAAATGACTATTGAGAAGAAATGGATGATTTCACCGTATTCTACCTCTGATTTGCCGTATTACTTTCATACACTAGTACAAACACTGGAGATATTTTTGTGATTCAGTATCCCAGATGATCAAACTTACATTCTACATTAAAGGAGTGATAACTCTCAGAGAAAGAGAGAGAGAGACAGCGAGTGCTGTTCGATTGAAGTCTATTCACTCATCTTACTTTTGCCAGTGCGCATGGAAATTACATTCTGCCTCATCCTCTGTCACTGTAAAGGTGCAGTTACACATGCAATCGATTCGTCGCAAATCGCCAAGTTGCCGGGCTACACATCAACCTCATTTATCACTGATTTTAAATTACTGACCTCGTTTCCCCGACAAAAGAGGCCATGTATTATACATACTGGATCAACTGATCAATCTTGGATCAAGGACTTCTAATCCCTGACTGTCATGAGTCGGCTGCTTTGCAAACTCTTACTGAATCGTCTGCAGTGTAGCAGCACCTTAGCAGTGAAATCCTGCTGTGTTTTACCCTTTCACACTCTTTTCAGCCAACTACATAAAGAGAAACATTGAAATTTTACGCAATAGTACATACGTGACTGTAAAATGAAACTTTTCAAGATCTGTAATATTACACAAGTGGCTGTGAAAGGGTAAATACAAACTTTGCTGTGTGAAAGTAGCAGCCATGTTTGTCATAGGCATATGAAATATGTTCAATGTGCACAGCTATTACAAAGAGATATGTGAGAACTTTGTGATATGAACACTCCCTGCTGATTGAAAACACTCTAGATTTACTTCGCCTCTGACTTACCTGTCTCTTCACAACTAACTCTTGTGGGTGGAGCATGTGCTAATGGCATCAGCCCATTTTGGGTTAGAGCGAAGGTAGAGGCGGTGTTTGAAGTTACCAGCTGTTTTTACCACGGTAATGGGATGTGCAATAGTTGTGTCGAGACAGGTAAGTGGGGAGTCAAGTAAATATTAAATCAGGGGAATTTTTGGATGACTAACCTGATGTTGTACTAAACACAAACATTGGACTTTATGAGAGGACAACATTGAATGTTGAGTGAGCCCTTTAAAGTAATTATTTTGAAGTTAAGAATAACCAACCAGTCACACAACTGACAGCATTGTTATTGATTAATGCGATGTGTGGGGGGGGGGATTATTCAAGTTTAAGTTTTAAAATTTAAAGATGCAGCCTGGTGTAAATATAGTCAAATTATACACAAAAAACACACACACACATTTAATATGTATCAAAGACTATCTATAGGTACTTTGTAAACAGGCAACTATCAGATGTCACTAGCTTATCTGTGAAAATCTATACGCTCCTGCTGTGGATTGCTGAACGTTTTTTTGTTAAAGTGCGGTTGTGGTTTTTGAAAAAGTCAACAAATTTAAGAGACTAAGGGGGAATTCATTTATATTTGAGCAAAGACAAGTGAAATTTGATCTCATGTGAAAACAATATCAATGTCTCATGCCTGACCTGCATTTCTAAATCTTTGTACTTAAAAGTAGGTTTTAATGTTGAGCAATTTGACAAAAGCTTGAGCAAGGGGATCTATGATCTATTTTTTTTACCAACAAAGGAAAAGAAAAACAGCATTTGCATGATGCTCTCCTTGTTGTATGTTAATTCAAAGTGATAATCATGGTTTTTTTCTCTGAATTCTCATTCCATATTCACCAAAATTACATCTTGCTGTTTCTTCATATTGTTGGATAATTGTTAAACATCATAAATGATCCTTTTTATGGAGAATTAAGACCTTAAATCTACTAGTATCTAAAAAAGGCAGAAAAAAAAGTTTTAGCGGAACTGGCACATATAAGCAATTGAATGTGATTCAGTTGATAAATTTTGTAATTTTACAAAACTTTAGAGCAATATCAGAATCTTTTATTGTAAATTACATTGCTGTTATGGTTGAATTATTCCATGTGACACAATACACTAGAAGGTTTCATACAGTATTATGCCTCTTGGTTCATAAAGGTAGATTGTGCAGCACATAGCACATAATAAATTGTATTGTCTGTCTGTGTTTATGTTTCTCTATAAACATGAAGTTTATTTGATACCCCCCATAAATTGCAATAATCTTTTATGTTATATCTTTAATGGTATATCTTTTATATTATATCAATATGTTTATATTTGTGTTAAATTTTATTCAATTTTGACATTAATGCTATAGGCCATATTGTATTTGAATAAAAGTCTATTTTATCTCTTCTATGGTTTGATGTTGTTTTCTGGGCTAAGGTATTTCTTTTAACTATTTTCGTATATCTGCTCATATCAGTCAAGGTTATTTATTCTTTTTTTCTCTTCATTGTCTCTTTACTTTACTTCCTTTAGTGATATACTGTTTCTGTTCTTTATTTTCCTTTCTCTGGTCTGTTCTGTTTCTGTCCTTTCCTTTCTCTGTTCTGTTGTTGTTTGCTGTGATTTCTGTTGTTCCCTTCTAATTGATTCTCTATTCTACCCTACAATATTCTGTACTATACTATTATATTCTATGATTTTATACTACTATATTCTACGATTTTACAGTATCATGTTCTACGATACTATACTATTATATTCAGTTATACTATAGTATTATATTCTATTATACTATACTATTATATTCTATGATACTATATTATTATATTATATGATACTATCATATTTTGATACTCTGTTTTTATATATACTATTATACTTTACTGTTATATTCTATTATACTATACTGTTATATTTTATGATACAATACTATCATATTCTATGATACTATACTATTATATTCTATGATACTATGCTGTTATATTCTATTATACTATACCATTATATTCTGTCCTGTTCTATTGTAAATTTACCCTGATTTATTCCATTGTAATGTCTTTTATGCCCTATTCCATTGTCTTTTAAAGTATTCTATTTTTCTACACTGTTCTCTTTTGTCCAATGCTATTCTTATATGTTTTAGTCTATTACAGTCCATCCTTTTCTATTTTACAGCATTCCTATTGTACTATACTATTATATTTTGTCCTACCCTATGCTCCTTTATCCTGTTTTCAACCCACTCTGCCCTCTGTTTCATTCTTTTCTGTAGTATTATGTTGTATGATACCTTTCTCTTCTGTTCTATGCTTATTGTAGTTGGTTTTATTCAGTTTGTTTCCCATTCTATTCTACAGTATTTTATTATACTGTTCCTTTCTTATGTGTGTTATTCTTATTTTATCCTGGTTTAATCAATTGTAATCTATTCTTTATGTGATTCTATTCTATAGTATTCTCCTCTTATACAATTGTATGTATAGTATTCCATTCATTCAATTTCATTCTGTTCTAAATCAAAATAATATAACTTATAGGGCATGCTCCAATTTCTAATTTATTTTCTCAGTACTTAGAAGAATGCCGTCAAGTATTGCACTACTGGTACACATCCTGGCCAGACAATAAACCTCCAGAGAATCCCAATACACTTCTGAACATGATTAAAGATGTTGAGATTAGCAGGAAAGATACCTCTCTAACAGATGGTCCTGTCATTGTACACTGCAGGTATGTGTCAATTTAACATTTATAATACTACTGTAATGCAACTGTCAAGAAATACTGTTTAGTTGAACCATTACAGAATTTTGAAACAAACAGAGAACTAACAGCAGTAACAGCAGGATGCAAAGAGGATATTTAGTTGTGATAAAGACTTTGCGAGGAGGATATGTAGTTGAGAGAAGTACTTGACCAGAAGGATAGGTGGTTATGAGAAGTCCTTAACCAGGAGGATATTATCAGAAGTACTTTACGAAGAGGATATGTTTAATACAAGATAAGAAAAAAATTTTACCCAGAGGATATGTAGTTATGTGAAATACTTTACCATTTGGATATGTAGTTGTGAGAAATACTCAACCAGAAGGACATGTAAGTTTGAGAAGTACTTTACCAGGAGGATAGGTAACTGCGAGAAAGACTCAACCAGGAGGACAGGTAGTTATGAGACATACTTTACTCTTTCATGCTGTTTCCAGGCAATAGAAAGACATGTTCATAAAGAGTATATATAGTGTCTTATTCACAGCTAACAATCCAAAATTCAGCAACTTTAAGATTATACACCCTGCAATCAACTATTTAAGCTCCATCATTGTTATGTTATACACATTCCCTATTCTTCAATTTCTTTGCTAGCAAGCTACCTCAAGTAGTCCCATTTCCCACCATGTCCCCATTCCCTCCCAGCCCATTTCCCCAAATAAAATTGTAGCTGCAACCTATGCTGTCAATCTTAGAAGCAGATATGCTGTGATATTTATTACACTGTGTGCTTAGAAAGTATATCAATTACAAAAGACACAGATAGTTTGTGTGAGGAAGTTTGTAACCTTTAACATTTTGGTGAAGAGCAACTTTCTCAAACCCTGTTTTGTTTAATCCTCATTAGCAGTTGCATCCCAACATTTATACTTTGTAAATCTCAAGCAAAATTAGAACTCATTTTGTTACCCAACACAATCTTGCCAATTCCCGACAGAAATTTAGCGCTCTGGAAATTTCTGGGAATGTGGTATTTGAAAGTAGGTCGTGCCTGACCACTGTGGCATAATCTTACATGTTTTAACAATTAGTTCCGCAAAAGAAAGCGAAGGAAGGAAAAAAGTGCACCAAAATTGATGAGGGAGGTGTTCTTCATAGGATGTCAAAACTGCTGTCTATCTGACATAAACAGCAGTTACGATTGGAATTTCTAGCAGTAGTTCAGAAAGAAAAACAAGTTTTGTTTGCAAAGAACTGAAAACTGGTGGTTTATGGACAATTACATCAAAAGGTATGCAAGTTTGTTTTCATATATCAACTGTTAAACCCATGAAAGGTTCATTGCCCATACGAACTATAAAACCTTTGACATTTCTTCATTCACTTGCAACTGTGGCAAACTATGGCAGTTTTATTTGTAGACTGAAATATATAAACTGCGAAAACATTAAATTGGTCATTATTTTTTCTGCATAAAATGTGAAAAAAAAGTTTTGTTGTACATATATTACCTTTGAAAAATGTGGCAGTTTATAAAGCATGGAAAAGTTGATAGTTGGTACTTAAACATGAAACAATGAGTCATTTAATAGTTTGTTAACCATGAAAACTGCATTTTTCATATGTGAAATATGGAATATGTGAAAGATTTTGTTTTTCATTTACAAACTATAGAATGTAAGAAATGTTTGTTTTATTGTTCATACCTGTTTAAAAAGCTGACAGTTTATTATTCATATACACTTAAAAAAATTCAAAGTTTAATTCATGTGCATAAAGTACAAAAAAGATAATAAAACTTTAGTAATGTTACTTATTTGTTTTTTGTTTGTTTGTATTTGTTATTTTATTTGTGTTTATTTTTTCACAGTGCTGGTCTTGGGAGGACGGGATGCTACATAGCAATTAGTATTGGAATGAGACAGTTGGATGAAGAACATATGACTGATATACTCGGGATTGTCTGTCAGTTGAGACAGGACAGGTAATTGACTGACTTGTTTGTTGTTACAGTTCATAGAGCACAGACCTCCAATGTGGCTCATATGTCAACCAGTGCAATGTAACTTGTTTCAACTTGTCCCCAATTCTTGCTGTTTCTTTGGATAAGTTCTTCTTGGTTTCAATGATAGTCGTAACCTTTGTCATCATGCATGTGTCTGAATACGTGTGGGTGGGTGTGTATGTGTGTATATATGTGATGCCCTACCTTGTAAACACGATATCTCAAACAGGGAAGATTGGACAGGTCTCATATGTGTGTAGGTGAACCACTTTGAATAGAAGAACCCTCATGTTTTTGGTGGAGTTTAAAAGTAATTTGGGGTCAACGGGGGTCAGATTGTGGAAACATGGCAAACATAATATCTCAAGAAGGGAAGCTTGGACAGATCTCGTATTTGGTATGTAGGTGTACCACATTGAGATGAAGAACCGTATCATTTTGTTTAGGTCAAACGTCATTTGGAGTCAACAGGGATTAAATTGTGGAAACTTTGTAAACATGCTATCTCAAGAAGTGACGCTTGGATCTCATATTTGAAAAAGGTGTACCTTATTGAGTAGAAGAACCCTATTGTTTTTTGTGAAGGTCAAAGGTCATTTGGGGTCAAATTGTGGAAACCTTGTAAACATGATATCTCAAGAAATGAAGCTTGGACAGAGGAACCATGTCATTTTTGGTATAGGTCAAATTTCATTTGGGGTCAACAGGGTTCAGATTGTGAAATTCTTGTAAACAGGCTCTCTCAAGGAGGGAAGCTTTGACAGATCTCATATGTAATGTGTTGGTGCATCACATTGAGTAAAAGAACTCTATTGTTTTTGGTGGTGGTCAGATGTCATTTAGGATCAACAGGGATCAGATTGCGGCAACCTTGTAAACATGATATCTCGACGAGGAAAGCTTGGATGATCTCATATATAATGTGTAGGTGCTGCATCACTGTAATTGTTATGCAGTTGTGCATGTTGAGACATGATACACATCATATATCAGATTCATAAAAATCTTCATAATAAAATCATCATAACTACAATGCATATGTGCATTCTCTTTTTTTCTCTGTTTTTCGAGTGATCCTCTATTTTTCTTGTTGACTTATTCATTACACAGTCTCTTCGTTTTGGATGCACCAACAATCTGTATCATTATTTCAAAGCAGATGTATTGAGTCCTTGAGTCGTAAGTCTTTTAAGATTGGTAATAAACTTGTTTTGAAAAATGCAACTTTGGTAAGATGAAAGTTGCATTTACTCTCTCCCTCACTGTATGCCTTCGTATCAAACTTTTGTGGTATTATTTTTATCTTATTAACAGTCTCTGACAACTGAAAACATTTTGTACTTTGCAACATCTCAAAAATTGTATTTTTTACTTTTTTTTTGCAGAGGAGGACTAGTCCAAACCAATGAACAATATGAGTTTATACACCAGGCTTTGTGTCTACATGAAAAGTCACTTCCTGAAACACCAACCTAGTAATATAGCGATATCAAGCATCTATCAAAGCAAAAACAAACCCTGCCAAGACCCGTGAAGAAGGTGCAACCATGTTTCAAGTACAGCTGTCATCCTGGGGAATCCAATACAAACTTCGTCAGTTCTGAATTAGAGAAGCATCTTACTGCTCAGAGTGTTCTGTCTGACTCACAGATGATAAAACAGATCAATACTGCCACTTGTTGCCATGACAATAATTCTGAAACAATCAGGAAATATGGATGGCACAAAGTTGAAGAAAATGTTCAAAGATTCCTCTTTTGTGGAACATCAAGTGGCCAACAAGAATCCCCAAGGATATATGGAACTCCTTGTCTCCAGTTTTTCTCTAGATTGCCATTCATGGAGCTCATTACATTCATTGTCAGTATATCTGTACCCATTCTCTCTCTCTCTGTCAACCTCACATTTTCCTGCAAGTGATGTTTTTGAAGTAGTGCACCTCCTCCAGGGGTCAAAGGGTATAGCTTTGTTTCCAATAGGTGCAATGATGCAAAATGCAATACCAACAGATCATTCCAAACCTTTTCAACCAATTTTTAAATGTTATCCCTTTGAGCAAAAAAAAGTCAGAAAAAGAAGAAAAAAAAGCTGTTAAAAACAAGAAGAAAGTATTTGAAACATTTAGTATTGGAGAGTTCCTATCAAGTTTGGCAAGTGCGGTAGAAGTGTCGTTCTTTTTATTTCGTGGAGGTATTTTGGAGAAGCAATCAATAGTGTTTGAGTAAGTCATTGAGTAATTTAAATGATTGAACACCAATTGTCATTTTTATTTGTTATGTAAAGATAAATCCTTATTTTTGTGTAAATTTAATATGCAGCTGTTTACTGGTGAGGCTTTGCCACCAAAACATGAATATGCATGAAGGTAATAGCATAAATTGAAATCAGTTGCATCGAAAAGGGTAGAAAAAGAAAACAAAAATGTAACAGATAAAAAGATGAACTTAAAATGGTAACATTGTATGAGCCATCTGGTCTTTTCATCCTTGCTAGTGTTTCCTCTTTTTCTCACTTTTGATAATGAGGTAAAAAAGCAGGCTAAATTTTTTACCAGTATCCAATGGTGGTTGTGTCTTGTTTTAAGATGTAGAAGTTTTTCTGTTAGTGTTTGACGAATTGTGTGAACAATTCAAAATTTGAATAAGACAGCCAATGGCTACATTTGTGACTTGCATTCTCAGTATTTTATGACAACAAAGCATGACTTGACACATGGTCTGTGCACATGACCTTTGACATATAATACCACCATGTCATTGGGATCTTTTTTTATAACTGTACAACAATCATGTTCCTTTTTCACCTTTGTTTGGACTGTTTGTTATAGTTGCCAAAGATAACAAAGCAAAATCAAATTTACAGTTGTTTTAAATTGAAGTCAGGTTGTCAGGTAAGCTGACACTTCTGCCCTTCATAAAGATCTTTTTTTTTTATTTTAGTGGTCTTTGTTGCAGACATTTGCATGAATGTTCTGTAATTTAAGGTCTTTAAACAATTTCCCAATGTGATTTTTTTGAAATGATACATCAGTCATAGACTTTAACTATAACTTGAAATACTCTTTGATATCAATATTTAGCTGCCATATAATGTTAATACTGAAGATTTTAAATATTGGCCAATCTGCTGTCATTTTTTAATATTTTCGTCTTTTTTTTTCATCATGGTATGTGTGAAAGAAGTAATAACACTTCTGCACTGTGGGATAGTGATCAACACAGAACAGTAGTCTCATCAATATCAAGTCTTTTTAATGGATTGAATTCAATATAGGTAAGACACATCTTGGACTACCATCTGTATTACAGAGAGAACAGACAGTGAAATGCAGTCATCTGATTGGTTGTAATACATGCATGTGATCCGTGATTGGTCAAATCAGTGAAACCCAATCTCGAAAGGAATGTTACTTCATAGGTCAATCTCATGCAAACTGGTGAAAAAGTGGCTTATTGTTTACATGGAAGATGTGATTTAGTAAAGGGAAAATGTAATTTAAAAGATATATCTAAAGTTAAACAAACTCAAAGTGCAAAATTCAAATAATATAAAATAAGGAAAACAGCAGAGAAACTGTTTGAATTACTAAGGAAGTACCGTTTAAAATATTTACTCTCTGAACTTTCGCACTGTTATTTGTCATGTATGCATCCTCTTTTCTTTAAATACAATCAACACAGCATATGGTGTTTGATGTTGAAATTTTATCTCTAACCAAGAATTTGAAGTAGAATAGAAGTTTTACAAAGTCTACTGACAGCATATGATCAAGAAAATGAAAGTACCATGCAAGAAAAAAAAAGTCATAAAGAAATTCAAAGAGTCATTTTCATTAATTGTCAAGATAACTTATAAGCCAGATGTAATGTGCCAGAGAAACCAAATGCAGTCAGCCTTAGCCACATCTATAAATCTCTGCACCCCCCTGCTCTCTGTCCTTCTCTCTTTTCACAAGTCCTTACATGTGACCCCATCTACTGGATTATTTGCCCATAGGTGTTATTCTTCTTTGTCCAACTGATACCAAATCACTCAAAAGAATTTAGAAGAAAGCACCCTTTATTCTTCTCCATATCTTATGTTCTTTAAGAATGGTTTGGATGAATCACAAGTTTATCACAATCTTGAATTCTCAACTTTCTCTTTTCATTCTGATTGAGTTATTTTCTTTTTTTCTGTATTTCTCTTTTCTTATGTAGTACATGTCTACTGACTTATATTTATTCATGCATTTTTCTGTAATTTCACTTCATACTACTCCTGGTAATACCAACATAGATACAGTACAGGGATGTGATCATGTGTTCATGTTTCTGGGACAGTTGAGTGTTATCTGTCAGATACAGACACTCAGACAGACACACACACTCTTTGAAATTAGTGTCTTGAAGAATTGTTCCAAGTGGAAACGTTTGTGCAACTATCATTTCATTCCTTGGTTAACATCTGAGAACAACTATCGCACAATATTTGCGAACATTCCTTCACTCTTTATTTTCTTCCTTGTCGGGTGCAACATTTGTCTTTTTAGTCTCTTTAGTATTTATTCCATTGTAGTCGTGCTTTTCATTTGCTTCAGGTGCCTCTCATGCTCAAAACATAAATATTCAATTTAATGTTGGTCTTTTCTTCTGTAACACTTCATTCCTCATATTCAGTCTTTGTAAAAGGGCCTTGAAATTTTTTGGGAAGGTGCAATGACAGTCAGCATGAAGAAAAAATTTTCCATTCAGAAGGTGTGTATTTCTCTCATGGTTACCAGGAATCAGCCTTTTTTACAGTATTTTGTTAGATTTAAATGGTAGAAAAATGGTGGCAAGGATAGTGACATGGGGGAAGGGGACTGGTTGACTTTTATAAGTGGGAAGGTTCTGCTGTGCCTACCTTTTCCCTTCTCCACTTTCTTCTTTATGATCCCACCCATGAATGTTAAATACCTGTTGCTGTAATAATAACATTAATAGTAGGGCCCTTAAGGGGGCCTATTAGTCTGTTGGCATATTATAGCCTTTGCAAGTACATGTCTCATGGTGGAATAGTTGAGCCTGTCTGGCAGGCAGTTGTGGGAAAGAGGCAGGAGAAATTTTGGGACTTTGGTATTCGAAATTTGACAATATACATGCTGATTTTTTTTATGTAATTTGAGTATTAAATCATAAAATTGAATTCATGCATATACAGATAGATATAGATATATATATATATATAAATTATAATATGAAACAATGGGGTGGACTGTGTTAGTAGTTGTCATGGCTACCTCTCTGTGCAAATTATCAATTATAGGAACATTTTAGTTTGCTGTGTTTTTGGTCAAAAAATTTCAGTATTATGTACAGTTTTGATCATATTCTTGTTTTGTTTTTTTTTTCTTTCTTTGGTGCAGATGATCATGAATGCCATGCACAATTTGCTGAGTGGCTATCTCTGAATCTAGCTGTGATCACTCAGTAAAGAGGGAAATAAAACAAATCTACAATTGAATTTTCCTCAAACATTTTTTTGATTGCCTTTAAATGTTGGCTGCAATATTTCCAATCAATCTGTAGTCACTCCAGTCTGACTGTCTTACCCTCTGTGCATGGTGTTTATTTTATGTGTGTGCCTACATGGAGAGAAGCCAAACTTTGCTCACTGCCTAAAAATAGGAATGGCAATATTGTGCTAGCACAGTAAATAATACTACTTTTCTGAAAGTGCTTTTTTCATTAAGCAGTTACTGATGAAAAATAGTGTATGTTGTCTCCTTGATTGGGTGCCACTTCACTTTTACATTTTCGTCAGCCCATGTCAGTTGTATTTGTGGCGGAAACTTGTGAAATGAAGATATGATTCTAGTATTGATGTAATGTAAATATCTACAAAAATGAGGTTAATGTTTTCTTCACATGTATGTGGAGAGCAGCGATCTAAGTTAGAGTTTGCCAGAGTACGTACAATCCTGGAAAGAAGTGAAATGAATGATGGGATTTTATCTTGAGTAAGTCACAAAACAAAAACCAGCTTTAAGTAAATTGAACAGTGTTTACCTCCTAGTAGGGGGAAGTATTGGGAATTTAAAGTTTTATTTGAAGAGAGCAGTAAAAGTTTCACATCAAATGTTATTTGAGGACTTTTCCCTCTCTAAAGGGTTAGCTAGTTTAATAAAGTACCAAAACATTTCTTTGAGCTTGGCTGTAAGCCTGTAAATCCAATGTACAGAATTGTGATGAAAGGAAAAATCAGTCCAAATGTCTTTACTTTGCTTTTTTCTCTGTCTGCATAAGTTAGGCATAGCCTCATTCGTATGCCTGAATCAAGTGTTCATACTACTGTTAGATCTGATGTTTGATGAGGAACAAGTATGCCGTGGAAGAGGATGAGGATAAAAGAAGAGGAAGGGGATAAAAGATTACATTCTTGGTTCTGTTGGTCATAACATCTTCATAGATGGTGAGTTCATTACTCACTAACCCATGCCAGTAAGATTTTGGTCATTTAATCCAAGTTTGTATTCAAAGTATTTACAAGTAGATCTGGTACTGCAATTTGTAATGTGTAGTATTCCACTGATATTGGTCCCACATATTAGCAGGACAACATTGCTCACAGTTTCTATAAGTTTTTTTTCCCCAATTGCTTTCCTCTCAAAGTTTATCTCTGACATTTAGGAGGAGTACTGAATGTGTCAATCAGCACAGGGCGTAATGATCAAGGAAACACAAACTGGTACAAATTCAATTTTTGGAAACTAGCTTATTTCTGGGGAGTAGAGAAGACTAGTAAAGATGCCATATACTGTGTAGTATTGGTATGTTAGGTCACAAAATATGTATTTTTGAAGGTGTTTTTTTCTTGTATTCTTAACTGTTGCTGGATTGCAAAAAAGAAGTGTCACTTGACAACAACATCATTATTTGATTGGTGATTAGAAAAGCTAGCCAAAGACATTGGTGTTGGTATCATTTTGCAGATAGGATTGCTATTACATCTAGTAGCACCATTATAAGCCAAACAGTCACAGTATTGTGGCTCCTATTATGTGAGGGATTAATTGGCCAGTGAAAAGCATATAGATATATTGTATTAAAATTGAAGTATCCATAAGAAGTAGCAGTGTTACATTAAGCGAAAGTGCACCCCTGATCATTGGGGCAGCATAATCTTGATAGGTTGTAGGGCAATGTTACACTTCTTGTGCAAACTACTTATTATGATGAAAATTTTGTTTTCTCTGTAATGATGAAAAGTATGTCACTTCAAATCTTTGTTTGCATTTGCTCCAAACTTCCATACTCTAAAATTCAAAATGTGTGTTTCAAGGACAAACTGCATAGACTTGTCCTTTACCAAGCAGACATCTGTACTGTATTATGATGTGGCCTATTTACCTGCCATATCCTCAGACGATGACCTCAAACACATTTTATCAAGGTAGACAAAGTGTTAAGAAGAACATGTCTTCCAGAGGGAGTACTATATGTTCTTTAGTCCAGGCCTGCACAGAATCCACACCAGAAACAGTATCTCTGAGGGGTCATCAAATCAGTCGTAACATGTCAGCAGTGGCGTGTTATTATTACCAGTGGTCTCTGGTCTGGCATGTAACAGAATTGAACAGTGTAATTTATTCACAATACAGATGATACAGCTCCTGTTTACTTTAATGCAGTGGCTCTCAAAGTGGTTCCAAGGGGCATTGGAAAGTCTCAGGTGGGCAATACAGAGGAAGTGGGGGACAGGGGGTGTCGACACTGATTTGAGGGCCCCAGCAATTATGACACATGATTGCAACAATTTAGGCCACAGTAAGACATCTCCATACCACTCACTAACTACATTTTGGGACTATTTTTACAAGTTCCACTGTATGCCTACCTTCAGCAGGTTTTTGTCCTTACAAATAAAAAAGTTCACCGAGAAAAGTGTTGTCGACCATCCGACTATGAATGATTGGACAAGGCGTGGTAAGGGAGGCTACATTAGGACAGTTCAAAACAGTGGAAGGTGAAATTAGTCTTAAACAGTTTGAGAACCACTGCTTCAATGAGATGTAATGTTTGATGGCTTGCATTGAAGTGTTTTCTTCACCTAGTGTACTCAGAGAGTTAGTAACCATAACTTGTGGGGGAATCGTTAGGGCATTTATCGCAGCTTACTATTTGAAGTTGTTATTCGATCACCAAATGGAGATTGAAGTAGCTTGCATTTGATGACATTCTTTCTCGGAGAGACCTTCCCCGAAATGTCCAGAGTCTGTATTAATTAATCAGAACACGATATAACATGATGGTCTTCATTGTTTAATGCAACACTGAGACACCATTCATGTTCTGTACCTCAACCCTGACATAACTGTAGCAAAATAAACACAGTTGTGATGTCAATGTGGACTCTTATCATTGGGTTGTTTTCAGGAAGAGAAGATGGAAGTAAGAGAGCACTATGTTCTCTCTGATTTTGTGCAACTGCTTTTTAGACATAAAAATAAAGTTCTTCTCTTCTTGAAGGAGTCTCTAAACTATTCATTTAGTAACAAAATCAGGCCAAAATAAGGATGTATCTTTATACTTGTGGTTAGGGAGGAATAGTATAGCATTATTCATTGTAAAGAGAAAAAAAATATATAAAGTATCAAAGATTTATCAGATATTTTACCAAACATTCAGAAAAGACAAGATCATTCCTCTCTGAAATTCCATTGTTTGAAGTTAAGATTTATTTCATTTCTTTGTTTCATTTCTTTTTTCATCTTTTTTGTTTTAGAAGTCTTTAATGAAAACATTAAATGTAGAAAGAACTTATTAATGAGATGAAACCCTATAAACTATTTAAAAAAAGCCCATTTGCCCATCTTGTAAAACAAAATTTGTTTGATCTAGGGGTGAATGTTTGAGAACAAACATAATATTTTCAGAATTTACTTCCATTATTTATGAAATATATTTGCTGTGGTAAGTTCAATTTGTTGTCTTTTCTTTTTTGGGCTTTTCTGCTGAATTTCCATTTGTCTCTTCTCACTTTAGGGAGAAAAAAATTTGACACGGAATACAATAACAAAGAAGAAAGAAATGCTTTATCCTCTTTTGGAATTAATATTCAGAAGTATAAACAGCTAATGTGAGACCACTTAATCTACAACATGATATCATGTATTTTGACATGCCTGTTGACTTGTATTCCCTAACCTTTCCTAATGTCTCTGCCCGTAGGAATGTGGAACCCTAGAAAACAAAGCTATGCAGAAACTTTTAATGGTACTTGATATCGACCTGTGATTGACTACCTCCATCAGAACCTGCCATACCCCCCCCCCCCCTCATGGTTGCATTTATCTTTTTATCAGATCTGATGTGCTTATGAAGTTTAACTGTGACAATCTCCCAAGCATATACCTCCTAAGATACAAATTTAAAATTTCAAGCATGTTTTATGGACTTCAGAGATTCTTGGATGTTGAAACCTCAACAAAACACACATGGCTGTCCCCCCCTGACCCTTGCCACACCCACCCTCCTAGTCTCTTCACTGGTGACTGTTGTTTCATCGATGGTTGAGTATACTCAGAAATTAGGTTAGAGTTGTAATTGTTGCAGTGTAGTTGTATTGACCTTGGTGCCTTTGTTCATTTTTATAACAGCCAGCAAGTATGGGGCAACTGCAGCCCTATGACTTTCAAATAACAACACAATTCTGACGACGAAAATTGTAAAGCCCCCATTCATTGATTCTAAACATGTCTAAATTTAGTATCATTGCAAAGAGAAATGGGTGCTGAACAAGAATATCACATTTTCATACCCTGTAAGTTAAATTCAAGTAATGATGGTCTGAAATTGTCCCATATTCTGAACCCTTTGAATCTTGTGAAACTGCCCAAGATCGAGTTGATATTTACATGATGTAATAGAATGGAGAAGATCATTGCAGGCGTTGGTCTGCCTTCCATACTTTTGCAAGTTGATGCACTGTGTTGGTGCAGCACACAGTATGCATTATTGATTCCTTGCCGAAGGCAGGCAAGGAATCTATGCAATGGTGTTGTCATGTGTGTGTGTGTGTATGTGCGCGCGTGCGTGTGTGTGTATGTGAGGCTTTGCTTGTTTACACGATACCTCGAGAAGGGAAAGTTGGACAGTTCTCAAACTTGGTATATAGATGCCCCATATTGAGAGGAAGAACCTTATTGTTTTTGGTGGAGGTCAAAGGTCATCTGGGGTCACCGGGGGTCAAAACCTGAAAATCTTGTTTACACGATATCTCAAGAAGGGAAAGTTGGACAGTTCTCAAACTTAGTACATAGATGTCTCATATTGAGAGGAAGAACCCTATTGTTTTTGGTGGAGGTCAAAGGTCATCTGGGGTCACCAGGGGTCAAAACTTGAAAACCTTGTTTACACGATATCTCAAGTTAGGAAGCTTGGATAGATATCATACTTGGTATGTAGATGTTTTGTGGTGAGAGGAATCAACCTATTGTTTTAGGTGGAGGTCAAAGGTCATCCGGGGCCACGGGGGGTCAAAACCTGAAAACCTTGTTTACACGATATCTCAAGAAGGGAAAGTTGGACACTACTCAAACTTGGTACATTGATGCCCTATATTGAGAGAAAGAATCCTATTGCTTTTGGTGGAGGTCAAAGGTCATCCAGGGTCACAGGGGTTGAAAACCTTGTTCACACGATATTACCCTAAAATTTGTTTCCAAAAAGCAGCAAAGTCTTGCTAATTTCCTTTTGTTACAAGCTCCTCTAAAGACACTTTGAGCATAGCTATTACAAACAATAGGGAAAGCAAGTCGAAATTGTCGTTGGATTTCACAATTCACAAGAATATTACCACATAATCGAAATAGACCAATCATGAGCTAGAGTAACAGGGCATACTAACTCTGATTGGGGTGACTGCATTTTCCCTTGATAGGAAAGACAAACAACAATAAGTATCAACATGGTACCTGTGAGTTGATTGATGTTACCATCTCCCTGGCACTAATTTATCATATAGCACTTCACCGTCAAGAAAAATCATATCATTTCAGCACAAAGGAATGAGAGAATTTATCAGAACAAAAAGGGGTTCATATTTTGGGTTCAAGAAACTAAACAAAAATGCACTTGTGAGCCCTTCTTCTTACAAGTGTGAATCAAACAGATGTCAGTTTTCAAACTGCTGTGTTCAAAATGTATTTTATCAAGGCAAGGAATCACAAAACCTTTTGGCTTTCTGGTAGTCGTTGCAAGACTGCTAGTGATAGTGAATGTCTTTTCTAAGTTGGAAAATGGTAGTCACTATAAAATTGCCAAGTGTTCCATAAAAATAGCCATTGTTATCCAATGTTTTCTGTATTGAAATTTTCAAAATGGGATTGTCTAATTCAACAAAGTAACCTTTTGACTCATCTTGCTTAGGGATCATGTCATAATCACCCTGGCGTTTCCCTTCGTGTATTTTCCCCGCTATTGTGTGTGTTATGCATATGCTTCAAGCTCCAGTGAACACACTAGCTGAAGCAGTGAAGATAGTGAGGTAAGTTGTGGGCAGTTTCCTGCCTGATGTCACAATAGAGTCCTTAACAACAAGGATTGATTGATGTTTCACTGAAGCTTGGTTGAAGAAGGATTATCGCTGATCAATAATAGAACGGTAACAAAAGACCACTGAAGATTGTTCACACTGTGGGTGTATAGGTTTGACAATACCAGCAATGTGTTTGTTGAGGGGAACAAAAGATCGTGGTCATTAAAACCGCAAAGACTGAAGGACTGACAAATATGCTGATTCTTCTTTTTTTCAGTAAGGGTCTCGACATAATAGAAAATCAGAGTAAGGAATTTTTAACTGAGAAAAAAAGAGAAAGAGTAAAAAAATCTGCTCTCTCAGTGAGGCTACTGTTCGCTAACGATATGCAATACGCAAGTAGGCTGAATTGATTACAAGTTAGTTGCAAAAAAGGTGCCATGTACATATTGGTACATAACTTTTTACATAACAGAAAAAACACGTCGGAAAAATTATGAAAATATCTTTGAAGCAGTGAAAGCGATTTTTTGTACATTTAAAATATCAAACCTGGGTTTTGGTGGAAAAAACGTTGTACAACGCCAAACTGCTCCGTATTCTCAAAGGAGAGTCCACTTAAAAGAAGGTACTTTTTATTTCCCTCGCGCCGAAGGCTGTAGTATAACGTTAGTGTAACGTTAAACAAATATTTCGTCTTTACCCAGTTGGCATTGGATGCTGCTTGCTGTTAAGTTTTTCAGTTGTTTTGTCTGCATGGGGCTCATTATGCAGCTGTAAGCTGCGCTAACAGGTGCTTTGAAAAATTCTGGGACGCGCATGACCAGGGTCTTGACCCAGATATCTTAAGAAAAATAGAGGTAGAAAAAGTTTCCAGGCCATTCTTTTGGAGGAAAAAAAAAGTAATTGGAGCAAAGTACACCTGTGAAAGTTGCGCGCCGAGAAGTAAAGGGGGAGAGTGGCCCGATGTTGACAAAAGTTCGCCGACTATTCCCAGTCATTTTTTAAACAAAAAAAAGAAGTAGCGGGGAGATATCAGACTGAAGTAACGGCATACACTGGTGCACAAGTGTGGTGCGCTACCGCAGTAAAAGGGGCATCATCTGGCTTTGCAGTGGCCGCATATTGGTTGCATTATGCGAAGGCATCTCTTTCTTGTTCCGATTACAAACAGAACTGAGTAGCTGTGGTCCCTATGGGCATTGTGTGCGCTATTTGCCTCTTAAACAAGGATAGCCAACATTTCACACTTTTACAAAATCAGGCGATTGAATCATTCAGTATTTGGTCTAAATTACAGTACATGGAGATTTCATATCAAAAAGACCTAAATAATTATAAAGTAGATGATATCTTATTTTAAGTCATGCTATCAAACTATGTCTTTTTTATGAAGAAAATGAAAGTGTAATTGATTGGATTATTTAACAATTTTTCAACAATTATTCAATTTAATGTCGAAGTGAACAGTGTTAACTGTTAATGAAAGGGAGGGGGACGGCAGACTATCACGTAGGTCGCTGTCCGATGTATCGTATCAAATCGGTATAAACTTGCGGTTCGCAGGCCTCGCAATCTGGAAATTTAATGGAATTAATAATGAAAACTTTGACATTAACATGGATTCTTTTGTTTACAGACACTGCATGTTTTGGTGAGTTATTTCTTTCATGCATTATTAGGAGCCAACTTAAGTGTGAGACTCGTGATATAAGTCATACGATATATATGTGGTACTAGGACTTCCTAAGACAACGTTATGAACAGTTAGACGGCTTAATGTAACTGTGTAACATTAGGTATTATTTTGTGATACTGCCTCTGTCTGCTGGCATCCAGTAGAAGGCGGAGCCAGTCTCCGAGTCCTAGAATGACAGAAACACATTCTGAATTAGCAGTGGCTGATGGTGAAGAATCAGTTTGTACCTGCAGCACAATACTGTAGGTGATGGAGGGGCCTCTGGAATGAGCCAAGGGTGATTTGCCATGTCTTGGGACGGCACGCCATTTTTGGACAAGGGGCTCGGGGTTCAGAATCCTCGTTGGAATATCGTGGCATATGGTGCTTGCCAAAATATTCCTGGGTGAAGTGAACGCTATAGATGCTGATTCGTTTAAACTGCCTTCCATCTTTTGCATCAAATTTCCATTTTCTTTGGACAAAATGGATGCAGGATTTTTAAAGTCGAAAGAATCGTCCAGAAACAGGCTGAAAGCATTTTACCGAGCATATCGTGGATAAGAGGATGAAAGATCTCTGTGCTGAGTATCTCTGTACCCTCGCACAAATCTTCCTTTCGTATTCAAAAGACTTCAACACTATTACTGAACTTTCTAAAGCAAATTAATGTTGAATCTCCAGGTGAACGCATAACATCTAACTAGTGAATTATAGGGCTTTTTTTCGGACCATCAGACGCTTGAATTTGACTATCATACACACCATATTATACACTCAACAATTCGATTCAGCTCTCCTCTACATGCTCTCCATTCTGTGACGTCATCAAATTGAGCTGTGAATTCTGCAGTATTTTTTTTTGTTTACCAGGGTATTTCCACAGGTGCGTAAAAATTGCATTCTTCTTTCCAAAACTTAAAAGTGACATGAAAAGTGACATTTTCTATTTGTATGTGTTGTGCTCTATCTGTAGATGTGAAACTTACCAACTTTTGTGGTTTTCAATGAATGGGGGCCTTAGTAAAAAAGCCAAAGCTTTTGACTTGCAGGTACTCCAGGTCACATTATATTGGCATCATTCATCACAGATGCAAGAAGGTATAATTTCAATGATGCTATTGATAAAAAGGAATTTTGCAATGATCTCTCGTATCAAAAACACAGCTTAAAGTAAAAAGAAGAGAGGCTCTCAGATTTATGGAATGTACAAATGTAATTCATTGTTCTGTACAGGAATATGAAAACTTAGAACACATGTGCAACTTTTCTACAAAGTAGCCAAGTTCCCAACAGCAGAAACATTTTTGTATTATACAAAACATACCAGTTCATACAGTAATAAAGATGCATACTTTTAGTTTTTAACTAAGTTCTTCTAAATGAACACAAGAATTACAATAACAGCAGGGGGAGGGCTCTCCACCACATGGCTTCTTCTTAAAGCATGTCAATACTGTAAGACATACAGTACACAAATTTTGTGGATATATTAAAAGCAGCGTTTTTGTGTTGGAACACTTTTTTACACACCATTTGTCATGTTCATGAAGTTTCAATACAATCCTGACACAATCACACTGAGATATTCTCTTACTTTTTTTTTCACTGTCAAATATTAATTACTGAGTAATTAATGTATCTACTTGATTCTAAAGTGAATTTCCACTAGACAATTTCTTTCACATTAATCACATGCTATCACTTTCAAATTTTTCAGATTTTTCTTTATGAGTAATGCTACCACAAATGCACACACAGACAATATCCCGTATGTCACACCAGGTATTGTTCACATACTTTATGGACAGTACACTAGTGTGTATACAAGCAGAGATGGGAGAACCAGTGCTAAGTCAGAGCTTTAGATCAAAAGCTGGTGCTATTATTAAACAACCTGACATTTTGGTTTCGATGAAGTCATAACCTTTGTGATCGCACAGTGGTGAATGTGTGTGTGCATGTATGTGACGCCTACCTTGTAAACACAATATCTCAAGAAGGGAAGCTTGGACAAATCTCATATTTAGGACAGTAGGTGTACTATGTTGAGAAGAATATCCCTATTGATTTTGGTGGTGGTCAAAGGTCATTTGAGGTGAACAGGGTCAAATTGTGGAAAACTTGTGAACGTGGTATCTCAAGAAGGGAAACTGGGACAAATCTCATATTTGGGTTGTGGGTGTACCACTTTGGGTATAAGAAGCCTATTGTTTTTGGTGGAGGTCACTGGTCATTTGGAGTCAACAGGGGTACTGTGAAAACCTTGTAAACACAATATCTCACAAATGGAAGCTTGTACAGGTCTCACATTTAATACATAGGTGTACCACATTTGGTACAAGAACCCTTTTATTTTTGGTGGAGGTCAAAGGTCATTTGAGATCAACAAGAGTCAGATTGTGAAAACGTTGTAAACACAATATTTCAAGAAGGAAAACTTGGGCAACTCCTCCATTAAGAGTGTAAGTGTATCTCATTGAGTATACAAGAATTCCATTGTCTTTGGTGAAGGTCGACAGTCATTTGAGTTCAACAGGGTCACATTATGAAATTCCTGTAAACGTCATACCTCAAGGAGAAAAGCTTTGACAGATGTAATATTCAGTATGAAGTTGTATCTCATTGAGTACAAGAACCATTTGGTCTTTAATGGAGGTCAAAGGCCATTCAATGTCAGCAAGAGTAAAACAAATTGTGAAAACCTTTCAAACATAATCTTTAATAAGAGAGGAAGCTTGTATAGATCTCACATTTGATATGGTGCATAGGTAGACTTATGTCACATACTATGCTATAATGTCAGATTCAGGAAAAAAAAAATGCTCTTAATCAGATCATCAAAACCACAATGCATCATTGCATTCTGGTTAAATATACGTAAAATGGGCAGAGTTCATCACCACTTTGTAAAGAAAAGTAGCTTCTAAGAATGCAAAGCAGAAAGTTGTACTTTCTTGACTTTCAAATAATACTAATTAGCAAGATAAGCTCATAATGCCTCTTGATATAGCTCATCATATTGTCAGTGACTATGGTTCATAACACTACAGTGACGGACGCAACATGCTGCTTCACACTAAACTGTCATTTAGATGTCCTGGCATACTTCCTGGCCCAAATGCAGGCCCAATGAAATTCAAAGGCTTTGTTCTGAGAACATCCTTAAATTTTTATCCTTCCTGGCAACCAACAGTTGTATATATACCAGCCACATTACAATTACAGATAGTGCAGAAAAAGGTGTGAGGCTGTTTGTTACATAGCCCAGGCTAAGATGCATTCAGCAGTGATGCTGTAACCAACTTAATTTTCAGTTCAGTTACATTATTACACGATCCTTTTGCATATGTGTGCTACACTTCTGACCATACAGCAGAATAGCAGATGTTAACATATGCTAAAACTTTAAGCTCTGAAATCTCAAATTTTGGTCATTTTCATTCAATTCTCTGGTAGTTGTAATACACATGAAATGTGCTTGGTAATGACATAATCATCAAGTTTTTAACTTGCTCGAGCTTTGCACCTCAAAATATATATAATATACATGGACAATATCTGTCACTCTTAACTACTAACCATGAACTGTGCTAACTTATTTAACATTTGATAATGAATGCTGTAGGAGCCATTTTCAACTGGAATTGCCTTACAGTATAGAAGGGTCTTAAAAAGCCTACATGGTAACAACATTTCCTTGAGGTATATGTAATGCAGATTACTGGTGATCATCCCTAAGCTATCACGCTGTCTTCTTCAGCATCCATCTTCTTCAGCATCCATCTTCTTCAACAGTGAAGTACAGGTAGTACATATTCAGAAATAAAGGTTTGCTATTAGTACCTTGAATGTGGTCACAATTGTTTAATTCTGATTATTCCAGTAAATTTTCAGGTCACTTCACTGAAGCCTGACCTTCCAGATTTACTACATCAGACCAAGAAGTGCTGTTTTCACATTTTGGTACAAACCAAACTTGCAGAAGATCTCACACCCTGCAAATTTTCAACCAACACTAGCACATGTAAAAGAGCTCCAATATCTCAAGAAATAGGACTAAGTCTTGGTAGTCAGAGGGTATACCTTTGACTTCAAAGTGAATACTTACAGCAACTAGGGTATAAGATCCAATCAGACAACCTGTAAGTGTACACAGTCCCAGTCACAATGTCGATTTATCTGAACATGGTTTTCTTAACTCTTGTGAGAGCAACTTTGTTTTCCTGCTTTAGTCTTCTTGCTGCCTCCCTTATGTGCTTAGGTCTCAGAGGTCCTGTGTCTCCCCACTGTTGCATTACATCCAAACCCTTCTCAACAATCTCCCCCACATAGACTTTGGCTACACCGGACATGGCAATCACGACATTCTGAGAGATGGATCCACCGGTAACTGACTGCATGAACCTCTTGATTACTGCTTTCGGGAAAGACGATCTCCTGTACATCTCATACCGATCAAGTTGATCCTCGGAAAATGCTGCCACCAAAAGCTGCATCTTTACTCGCTGTTCTTCATCGAGTTCCTTCTTTGTCTTTTCCACCTGACTATCTGGAGCAGGACCTTGAAATGAGGAGTTGTCCAGATCTAAATCCTTCTCCTGTTGCTCTTGAGAGAACTGACTCGCTGTTGAAGCCGTAATTGCACTTTCTTGAGATGACACATGTAAAGGAGAGTTGGGAGGTTTGTAATCTGTTTTGGGTTCTGAATCATCAGGTTTATCCCTAGAGACATCAGAATTGATAGGGGGAGAAGAAAACAGAGGTGGACTACTTCTGGTTTCAAGTGCTCTCTGCTCTTTATCTTCCTTTACATGGTCACTTTTATTTATCTCAAAAGATTGTGGACCTCTATCATCCAAATTATGTTTCTCTTCCACAGAGAAATCATCATCAAAGTTTGGAGTTTTGGGGCGTAATAATGAATCTGGTGAACCTGGGGTCTCTGATGAAGGAGATGCTTGGATTGGCCAGTTCTGCCAATCCATCTGTGGAAGCAACAGAACCATAACATCATGCAATCTTCTGTGAAGAGTAGTTAATTTGACTGACATTACACCGACAAATTATTCTTAACGGTATGAGTCATGGCAAGATGTTTGAACCTGAATGTCAAATGACTTTGTGATTCCTTGCCAATATCTCATTTTCTTCATGCACACAAAGTCAATTACAAACAAAAGCAACCCAGTGGAGAAGGGAAGGGACCATATCAAAATGAAAAACAAAATGCAAGAATGACAACCACATTCTGTATCACTTATGGGTTTGATGTTACCAAGTGCCAATATGAATGAATAATGTCATTCATTCAGCGTTGATGACAATTGTGGTCATGAAGGAGATAATTCACAAGTTCATAGAAGGTTCATGACACCAAATTGTGGTTACAGACCTGAGATTGCTCAAGTCAACAAAGGCATCTGGAACAGTCTTGCTTCTCAAGGGAGGCAAGACTGTTATTTTACAAATTTACAAATTACTTTGTAAATCTTGACAGGGAGTTTCTGGCAACAGAGATATTCTATGAAGGCTTAGAAAAAGTGATAAGAGCTATGTTAAGTGGTTGCTTGGCATAGAAAATGGACTTTACATGTTCCACAAAATGAAAGAGCATGAGACCAAAGTCCATCTAGAAGCAATCGCTGCTATGAAACATAGATCTACATTTTAGCAAATTTCAATAGGACATAAAGATGCATTATTTTCTTATCATGAGTAAGTTACTCTCTTCATATGTTCATATTCAGGACATGTATGTAAAACTCTTTAAGTATCATGTGCTAGGCTTTTGAACCCAGGACAGATCTTTGGAATGATAAAACTTATTACATTCATTTCATGTCACATTACAGTTTAAGTCTCCCATGGGGCAATTCAAATGACAGACATCAGTTGCTCATTAAGTGCTAACAATGTTGACACTTTGAAGTTCTACCTAAATTCAGTTGCTGCGATATCTTCCTTAATAGGTTTTCATACTTTAAGCTCTGGTAACCTCAAATGACCTTTGACCTCGATGGAAAACCACAGGGATCCTGTAGTCACAGTGAACGATCAACACACCAGCTTTGAAGTTGAAGCACCTTTCTCTTCTTGATATACTGTGTTTGCAAGGTTTCTCACTATGTCTTCTGTTGACATCACAAGCCCTTTGACAGCCATAAAAAATGACATCATCTACTCATTAGGTGCTACCAATGGTAAGAGTTTGAAGTTCCAGCAACATTTAGTTGCTGAGATATCTCCATTAATAGGTTTTCTTACTTTTAAGCTCTGGTAAAAAACCATGAAAAACAATAGGGATTATTAACTCACCATGGACTACCAACACACCTGATGCCATTTTTTTGACTTCCACAAAAAATGGCAGACATCATCTTCTTATCAGTTGCTACCAATGATAAGGGTTTAAAGTTCCAACAACATGCGGTTGCTGCAATATCTCCTTTGATAGGTTTTCGTGCTCAAAGCTCTGGTGACCTCAAATGACCTTTGACCTCCATGAAAAACAAAAGGGATCATCTACTCATGATGGACTACCAACATACCAACTTTGAAGTTCGAGCACCATTCCCATCTTGAGATATGATGATTACAAGCCAAGGCGTCACACATACACACACATGACATCACCATCGCATAGGATTCCTTGCCTGCCTTCGGCAAGGAATAAAAAATAAGCTCTACACATTATCAACAACTGCCCATAATTTTGCGTGGTGAGAAATAGAATTGATGATAACAGGTATATCCCTATGTCCTACACCGCATACTTTCAAACATCACAGTATGTTTATCTGATGTTAGTAGTTCTGTCAAAATTTGTTACCAAATAACCATTCCCAGCATCCACATTAAGATTACACTTATTACTTTTGTTTTTTAATTGTATGTAACTGTATGTGTTATGTGTTATTGTGTTAAAATTGTATGTAACACTTTACAGTGACTACCACAAAACTGCATGTAACTGTACATTCTGTAGTGGATGGAGAAGGTAGACATTCCTCCACACTTTTGAGTGATTCCCAACACAAACAATATTTTTCCTTCAAAAGACCCAGATCTTTCTGAGTACTACACATGCTACAGTATCTTACTTCCTGCCAAACAATCAGTTCTCTCAACATAAACATGAACAATTTTCTAGTACATGCCAGGCTGTGTAACATATGCATAAACTTATGCAATTTGTACTACACATTATTATGACATACCTTAAAGTTTCCATCAGCTTTGCAGTATGTGCAAAGGTTCCTCACTGACATTTTTTAGTTCGTGAATGAGATGACACTAACCACATGCCCGACCCATGGGCGTCAACAGGTGGGGGACAGGGGGGACATGTCCCCCCACTTTCAAAAGTGGAGGGGATATCATATCATTTGTCCCACCCACTTTTCAGAGCAGTTATTAAAAAAAATCACATGCATATGCACGATTTTCTATCACAATTGTAAGCTGATTCAAGTAGAATTTAACTTGGGCGTTGAATCCACAGAGAATCGCAGAAGAGTTCATCAGATCATCAGACAGTCGTACAGAGATTTTTGGGAACTTCTGACACTGCGGTGAATCCTCCTAAGTTGGGTGTTTGGACAAGCACCGAGTGACTCAGTGGCATATATTCTGCGAGAAATCTGGACTCCCTGGGCCCCTGCTATCTATCACTTGCACTGTCATTTATTTCCCATTCTCTCAATATCCTAAATGTGCCCATTTCTTTCGTTCGGGTGGGGGGTGGGGGGAAGAGACCATCCGAAAATGTATTGAACTTGCACACATGTTGTTTGTATGGGTTCCAAGGGATTAGGTAAGCCATACAGGTAGATGGTGATGAGTTACTATGTTCATATCACTACCTCCAGTCCCTTAGACTGGATGGACGAAAAGGGGTGTAGGGGTTAAGTAATTAAGGCTACATGTATTCACCGGATATGGTAGATCTTTGTTGTTGAGTGCCAGCTAGGCACTATACACACTCTGCCTGCCTTTTTTTGACTATTATTATTAAAGTACCTGGGTACATAACAACTGACGTCTCGCACGTACATGCATGTATTATATATACCACTCCACTCATCCCGAAGGTGACGGCGCCACTTTTTCAATATTTCGTTTGAGATGGACGCTGTGTAATTCGTCTCCCTTGGTGTCAGAACGGCATCTTTCTACCAGTACTTTCTGTAGCAATTTAGTTTTGTGAGACAAAATTTCTTCTCACAGATCTTGTTCTGATGTAACTAAAAATGACTCAGGGAGGCTCTCTCCTGGGATCTAGGCGGTCTTATGTACCCAAAATTTTCTGGTACGCTACGCATCAACCAATGGTGGCGCTCCGCTTAGATAGTATAGTGTCCCCTTCACTTTCTGAAACCTGCTCACGCCCATGGTCCGACCCACCATTGGTATCCTCTTCATCTGTTACTCATATATCCCACCCTCCCCATTCGGAATCAGGTGTCACTGTTAATTGTATCCTTGGTGAAGGAGTAAAGCAGACTCTGATGACAAAGTAACAAAGGTCATACTGTAGGTACGTTATTTAAAGTTACATATCAAATGTGAGTCATTTTTACTTAGCAGTAGACAGTGTTTCTCTGAGGTGTAGTTTTCAAAACTGTATTTTCTGGGAATGACATTCTACAGTAACTACCACAAACACGTAAAGGATCTGATATAAAACAGGACAATGTTTGTGTGTCATGCACTGACTGTGAGATTATTACTGCATTTATTGTGTTTTCATCTCTTTTACTTCATATTATTTATTTTTACTAATTATTATTACTTGCCTTACCTAATATTTGCCAAAAGTGCTTGTGGGTAAAAGAGCATGCAGAACTTTGGCTGCTTCTGATGGATAAAAAGACTGGACAAAAGTGTAAGAGGGTCACAAAGTATCAGGGCATGTACAAGAGCCTGTGGTTAAAGTTTTAAAGTGCCAAAAGCTTTTTCTTGAATGTCTGATGCTGAGGTCTTTGACTATTGGAAGAAGATGGAAAACCAACTGTGGGAATTTGTGATGGACTGTGGGAGAAAAAGTAAATAGGAAGGTTTTGATTGTTGAGGACTCTATGTTAAGGTATTCTGAGGAATCGGGGAGGGATTCAGGAGGGTTTGACAAAGAATTGAGGAGGGGATGAGGTCATCTCATTTGGAGTCAACACGGTTGGTAGTAGGGTTAGGCAGTATTCCGGTACCCAAGTCAGTACAAGTATTTGCAGTAATGGTAATTGCATTACTAGCAACAGAATCTGTTTGTGCGAGTATGAGTACCGCAAAACATTTTCGGTACCGGTACTGTCCTAAACAAATACACAAAAACTTGTTTTTTTCAAATGTAGCGTTAATCATCACAACGGACCATAAACATAATTTGTAATCCATTTAAAAGCTCTCCATTTCAATATCTCGCAAAAAACAAAGCTAGAGGTTTCTGAAAGTAAATGTATTCGTATTCATTGTTCATCGTACAGTGGTGCTTAATGTCTTATGGCTAATGAAGCAGCCGTTTTGCATTACAATGGTAAAATCATGGCAACCAAATGCATGTAGGCTGTAGATGCTCAAACATGCTACATAGGCCTATCTTAACAAAAGTCAGGTTGCTTGAAAATTTTAAAAAAAAAACAAAAACAAACAGTTTGAAATGTTTGAAAATTGCATTTTACAGTGTTTGAGCACTAAGTCAGTGGCCTATATATTGCTGAACTGCTGCTGATCCATCTATATTAAACCATGTTCATTATCATAATACCCCGATGATCGATTTAGGGCAATCCCAGCCAAAAATTTTACATCAGAAATGTGTTGTAAGAGGATTTTGTGGAACTGGTACATATAAATGTAACTACATCAGATTAACTCCAATTACCACGGAAATTGCACAGATGGAAAGATCATACTCAAAATACTGGGTGAGAAAGGAAAAAGTCAGTATCTCCTTTCGTTTTTGAGTTATGAGCAATTTTGTGTTTTAAAATATTAACTTTAAGTACCTCCTACGTCTCTGGCATAACTTTTTTACGTTATCCTGTTGCTATAGCTGCCCCATGTAAATGTATTCCAGTGTCATTTATTATTCAATTGATGAGCTCATAGTGACTACAATCAAGGTTACCAGTTTGTTTGTGCAGTAACTAGCCAAATTGCCGGCAAATCACCTGAAAAAATGCCAAAACAAAACTAACTTTTGTAGTTATTTCCATTAGGCCCCAAACGAAAAAATGCTATTTGGCATGCACTTTTAATTTTCACCAACCCACAAAGATAAAAAAAAAAAAAAAGCCTATTTTGGCATTTAAAATGCCAAACTGGCAACCCTGACTACAACAATAGGCAGGCAGGAACACTCGATGGAAGAAAACTTTCAAATCTCTTCAGAAGCTATGGAATACTGAAATGTTTCTTAGCAAATGCAAGATGTATTATCAATAGAATGAGCGATCTTGAGTGTTATGTTTATGAATATAATCCAGACATTATTATGATTACTGAGTCTTGGGCCAGCGAGGCTATTGCAGATGCTGAACTTAGTATTAAGGGCTTCAAGACTTTCCATAACGATCGAAAAGTTTCTAGAGGAGGTGGTTGCATTCTGTACGTTAAAGAGTTCTTTTCAAGCACTTTGATTGAGGATGTAACTTATTTTCTGAGCACTGAACTGTTTGGTGTGGATCTTTTACTCCTGGGTCTAACATTGCTATTGGCATTTGCTTTCATAGCACTTCTGCCTCAGATGTTAATGAGGAGGCTCTCCACTGTGTTACCAGAACAGCATGTAGTAGGCATATTAGTGTCATCATATGTGGCGACTTTAATCACAGGTCAATTAATTGGGAGCATTTACACTCCAGTAACGAAGGCCAGAAATTGTTGGCTCTTTCATCAGCATGTTTCTAAGCCTACTAGGGGTGACAATGTTGTGGATCTAGTTCTGTCTTCCGATGTATCCATGGTGGACATTTGCATGTCCATGAGCAGTTTGCAAGTAGTGACCATCACTTTTACACCTTTAATCTGGTTTGCAATGTCAAAAGGAAGAAATGGAAAGAACTTTATTCTGAATACAGAAGAGCTAATTACAAGAAAATGAGAAAGGTACTGATCTTAGTCAATTGGTACCAATATTTGAATGATGTTAATGTTGAAAGTATGTGGAATAAGAGTAAGTTAAATGAAGTTGTTTTAAAGTATATTCCAAGGAAAAAAGAGGAGGAAGGATAGTTAGCCACTTTGGTGGTCATTCAACGTGAAAGTAGCAAGAAAGAGGAAAAAGAGAGCTTGGAGAACTTACAAGCAGACTGGTAGCTATCATGATCAAGTGAGGTACAAAGATTCATTTAACGCTGCTTCTAGAATTGTATGGTTTGCGAAGTGCAATTCTGAAAGTAAGTTGGCTCAGAATGTTGGGGATGATCCAAAGGCTTTCTACTGGTATTTTCTTAGTGAAGTCAAAACTAAAGATGTAGTGGGCCCTTTGATTGATGAAAATGGTCATCTAATTCAGGATGACAATGTTAATACCAGACTGCTAAACGAGTACTTTTCATCGGTGTTCACTATGGAAGATGTCAACTATCTTCCAGTTGTCAATGGTTCCAGTGGTCTGAGTAAAAGTCATGCATTATGTGGTTGAGATGTTTCTCGGGAGTTGGTTTTCCAGAAGTTGCAGAACCTACGTCCTGACAAAGCACTGGGCTTCGATGCTATCTATCTGGTTGTACTACAAAATCTTGCTAAAGTCATTTCTATGCCTTTAAGCCTTATTTTAGCAAGAATTTGTGGTGTAGTCAGATTCCTGTGGATTGGAAGCTAGCAAATGTGACTCCTCTGTGTAAAAATGGTCCTAAAATCAACCTAGTTGTTATAGACCAGTCAGCTTGACTTCACAGGTTTGTAAAGGATGGAATCAATTATGAAGTATTGTAGTGTTAAATATAAATAAAATATAAAATAAATAAATGTAGTTATTGTATTATTTATCATCTGGAGGGTTGATACAGTAGTTGATTCTCAGCATGGCTTTAGGTTGCAAAGGTCTTGTCTTAAAAACCTTCTCTGCTTTCTGGAAGTTGTTACTCGAATGGATGATGACGGATATCCTGCAGATGTCGTCTACTTAGATTTCAGCAAAGCCTTTAACAAATTTCCTCAGAAGCGGCTTATTTTGAAGGTCAAAGCACAAGGTATTGGTTCAGTAGTGACTGACTGGATTGAAAACTGGCTGGATAATAGGTGGCAAAGGCTGTATTAAATGGTCATTTATCCGATTCGCTTCCAGTGACTAATGGTGTGCCACACGGATCTGTGTTAGGTCCTATTCTTTTCACACTCTGTATTAATGATTGGGATGCCAGTTTGAATAATTCAGTACTGAAGTTAACAAATGATACTAAGGTCTTTTCCAGTGTTCATTCAATTGGTAAAGTGACTGAGTTGTTACAGGACCTGGATACATTACATAAATGGTCTTGAGACTGGCAAATGTTATTGAATGCACAGAAGTGCAAGTGTCTCCACCTTGACCACTCAAATGCTCAAGCTTACTTTATTGGTGGTGATCAAGTTGAAATCACTGGGTATGAGAAGGATTTAGGCATAAGTATTGACAATTCCTTAAGCCCCAGTAGACAGTGTGCTAAGGCTGTGAGCTCTGCCAACAAGGTACTTGGTATTATTAATAGAAATTATGATTTTAAAAGTAGTAACAGTAGAAATATACTGAAATTGTATACATCTATTGTCAAACCACATCTGGAATACTGTTGTCAGGCATGGCACCCTCACCTACAGAAAGATACTGATAACATTGAAAAGGTACAAAGTCATGCTACAAAACTGATTCCGGGTTTGTCTGCCCTCAAGGCTCAGTTACGAAGATAGGCTTGAAAGAACTGTTTCAATTTCTCTTGAAATGCACAGACTAAGAGCTGACTTGACTGAAGTTTCTTAAATTGCTAGGGTCTGGAAAATGTTGATCAGGCTGTTTTTTTCCTAACTTGGCAGAAGTTAGGAGGACAAGAGGTCATCAGCTTAAATTCCAGAAGCACTACTGTAGACTAAATATTAGAAAGTATTCTTTTAGTCAACTTATTATCACTGAATGGAACAATCTGCCACAGGAGGCTGTCACTGCTACAACAGTCAACGGATTCAAGAACATGATCATTCCTATTTCTAGAACAGAGGGGGGAGGTCTACAGTACATATGCCAGAAATGGCTGTCTGAACCCGGTTGTTACAACCCCATCGACATTTAATGCTGGTAGGTTCCGGTAAATCGGTATAGGCCTAACCAAGGTCTGGGTCAATGGTTGTAATGCACAAACACATGGGCCAATATTCAATTACTGCATTTAGGCTGACTGGCTTGGGCCATCCCTACAGAAGTTTATCGTTTGACTCGGAGAAAGAATTTTGGGTACTAACTTAGAATCAGCGACCGGAAGTGACGTATTCTTGCTAAAATCTTGTTTTTGCCTAATTTCACCCTAAAGTAAACCCTAACTCTCATGATTGGTGGTTATTTAGGTTGAAGCTAGACCTAAATAACTTTTTACACCTACCTGTAAGTTACAACTTAGTTTATTCTCATCAAATATATAATCTAAACCATCATCAATAATAACCTTAAATGGTGGTCACTGATTCTAAATTAGGGCCGAATTTTTACAGACTTTTACATTTTCCGTAAATCTTTGGAACAGGAAAAAACAAAAAACGCAGTTTTTCAGTACTTTTCAGTGTGAGTCTTGGCCTATTTGAATTTGAAACATTTCGTGGAATTCATACCAGTGCATCAACGTAAGAACTGTAAACGGAACGATTGCAATACAAACTTTCGAAGGTTGATTAACCTAGGTTAAGGCTATTTCTCTTTGAGTTTCACAAATATCTTCAATACAAGGAAAGGCTACCTTTCTTCGTTATTTTGTCCACGGGCTTGTTCTGTCTTGATTTGGTAAGCTTTTTGCTGATACCAAAGATGCTGGAATGCATTCACTTGAAGTTAACGTGAGAAGTGTATACAGTATGTACCTGCAATTGCGCAACAGAGTTGCCAGGTTCTGTACAGAGCAATCGGCCAAAGGAGTGTTGAAAATCGGCCACATTAGTATTTTACCGGCCAAATCTGAGAAAAGTACCACTACTTCGGACCCAAAACGCACAAAAAAAAACAAAACAAAACAATTTACATACCTTCCGTGTGATATAATCAGCTTCTTATACAACTAATGTTTAGCGGCATTTTATTGGACAATATGATAACTTTTGTTAAGTAAATGCATAAAGGGGTACCTTAACCCCCCCCCCCCCCCCGCTGGTCCCCTTGATCCCTCCCAAACAAACACATACTCTATAAATAGGCTATGCAAAGAACTCGTATTACATTTTTTATTAAAATTTCTTACCTTGTAATGCAAAGTAAAGAATTTCGCCCCAGTTCTCCTCTTCCTGACTCTCTGGTTCTGAATACGTAGTTTGGGTATTGAACAATTCCCTCATTCGTTCAGTGCGGACAACAAAGTCTTTGCAGCATTTTGCGTCGAACTTCAGTGTTGTCCTGATGCGTGTTATTGCCTCCAAAGTTTTCAATGTCATGAGATTTCGGAAAGCATTTTTCACAAAAGATACTGTTGTGAACAGACGCTCTACTATTGCATTGATAAAGGTAAAGATAAACATGACAAGGCACATAAAGCTAGATCGTAGAAATTGTTATTTCCCAAGCCATTCTTGTTGTGAATTACACCAGTCAAAAACTTTTCTGCATCTTCGGGAATTTTATTGCCAGGAAATTTCTCCCTCCAATCTGCATGGATCATTTGACGATACTGTTTCGCAATTTCCATGAAGTTAAGACTGCAACAGATGCTGAAAGGGAAGCTTGTTGAAGGAGTATCGGCGGATTTGACTCAGAATAGCCTCAGGGTAAAGTGCGGTCAAATCCATACAAACAGTCTTCTGTTCAGGTATCCTCTCATCTACCTGATGCACACGCTCCGATTAGCAACGACTGTCTACTCATTGGTGCAAAGTTTCAACAGGTGCAAAACAAGTGTTTTGACATGCAACACACATAGTTAGAATTTTGAGTTGTATGGCCTTTTGAATTGGGAGTTTTGAACTGTTTTCAATATAATCATCTTAGTAAGTAAGTGTAAAGTATAGCCGGCCAAGGAGAGTTCAAACATGCCAAATGGGGTAACTTCAACTGGTGATATCTTGAGAACCACACATGGGAACTGAATGGAAGTTTCACCGTAATGGTCAGATTAACTTACTCTTCAACATATCAAAGCTTTATTTGTGGCTAGACCATCCTTTTAATGACAAATCACAAGTCAGGTAGCAAGTCATATTTATTCAACCGTTAGTCAAGTCAAAAGTCACTTCATTTCATCCCATGCTAAGTTAACTCCAAGTCTCAAGTCAATTAACTTCAAATCAAGTCACAAGTTATGTTTCTCCAAGTTAGAGTCAAGTCATATAGCTGCTGTCAAACAGTGTAATTTGTTCCCCCAACAGTTCTGGTTTAATTTTCCGCATTTCATATGAATAATGTGAAAATGATTATGATTGCAGTGCAGTGGCGTAACCATCGGGGTGGGGGCAGGGGCGAAGCCCTTCTCAAACGTCTCGACCCCCCGGCCGCTTGCCCCTCCCCCCCCCCCCCCATAGAAGTTCGAAGGTAAAATATATAGGTCAAAATTTGTATAAGACAAGAACTTCACAAACTGTCATTGAAAGTACGGATTTTTAGCAATTGCATGGAAAAAGGTTACTGACAATAAAGAAGTTTTGAAATCTTTATATGAGAGAAATTTTGAAAACTTCTCAAACGTACCAGGCAGAAGCCTACTTATCCGAAAGTCCTTGGCATCGACCATATGGCTTGGAAGTTTTACCTCCAAGGTAGTACTTCCATGCACCAGAGTGCAAACTGTGGTCAGTATAAAGAAAATGTTAGCTGGAACTCACAATGCCAGAGAGACTGGAAAGTGCCATTTCCTGCAATCTGAGAGGCATTTTTATCCAAACCTTTTTCTGAACACTGCGCCCCGATGGTGGCGCACAGTTTAGATAGTGACATTACTGCTTCCCCCCCCCCCCACTTCAAACCTTTCCCCCTCTTCAACCCTTTCCCCTCAATCAGCCCCCATCCCGTTCCCACCACCAGATGAAAAAGTCTGGCTACGCCCCTGTTGTAGTAAGAGCAAGCAAAACCAAAGAAGCATATACATACCAAGGTCAGGATGAAGATTTGGTATTGTAGTATATTGTTGTATAGAGATGGTCATTCCACCCCACCGTACGCAAAAGGTCGTACAAAGTTCAGTCTTCCGGTGTTTACCCCAGATTTGTTTAACCTTTTCTTTATTTTCCCTCAGACAGTCAGATCAGACAACACATTAAAAATAGTAAACTTAGACCCTGTTCTCAGAAAGGTTGCGCAATCCTTTCGTGATTGGATAATCACGGATGGCAACCACCTTACTCTGTTACGTAGGTAAAACATTTGACCTGTGATTGGTCAGTGTCGGCAATCAATCCCGTGACCCTTAGCAGTTTAGCGTGGGTCAATCCATCGACCTCGCCACGCCGCCGGCACTGGCTCTCTGGACATCCAACCGTAATCATCGTCTGTCTCTCTCAGTCTCTGTACAATATGTAGGCCTTCGTCATCTTATCTCTCCGTCGGTTTCTCTCTTTCATCATCCTCATCTTTGATTCTTGCTTAATTAATATATGTGCCAGTCCAATCAGTAATAAATGGAACTCTAATCGTTAAATCTTGATTCTGAATCTGACGTCTCTCTCTGTGTCAACAATCCGTCGCTGGGGCAGTCATAACAAGACTGTGAACCCCCAAAAAACCCCACATATTCTACATAGTGGTCGGTTTATTCTACAATATAAACTACTCCTTGTTCACCTCATTTTGCCCTGGTCCTTTGGGATTCCTAAACTTCGTGTTAAGGATATGATGTATCGAAACTTTGTGTATTATATCCAAACTAGAAATGAAGGCTACATTTCCTTTGGAACTTAACAAAAGTAATGGGGACTGCATAGTATGCTCATTGTGGAAAGTCTTCTACAACAGTATGAGAAATATCCAACATTACGTTATTGAGTTATCGTGTTTACAAGCAGCGCCACAGAAAACAGCGAGAAATTTGATTGAATAAAATGTCCCCCCATTCCTCAATTTTATTGTTGTGTGACGAGTAACAACTTGTGAGACATGTCTTAATTCGAATTTTCCTGTTTTCATTTCACTGAGGCATAACGTGTGCATGACTGGGGGTTCCACAGAAATGCTCTCACTGCAGCAGCATGACTGTCACAGTTATAAATTAAGATATCTTGTATGGATACATACATATTAACCTTGAAGTGTTTGGTGGATTTTCGTACTTCTGCACCCCTCCCCTAAAATATCCCATTTACGCCACTTTTAAGTATCTGCATGTCTTTTACGGTACCTTACAAAATTTGAAGAGGCTGCAGTGCCATCAACTACTCTGATTCCGCATACTTCACACTATGCTCATCTTTTACAGATTGAACCCATAAGTTGGTAACAAAACGACGCAACGTTTGGTGCAGACATGATTAGCGACAGGACTTTTTTTCCAGATAATATGTCAAAATTAAGACTTCACTTCAGTTTACATCATGTTGGTCTCCCTGGCCATGGTTTTGGCTTTTGTGAGAAACAGAAAGAAACCGTACGGAAAGAAAACTGTTAAAGCGAAAGAGCCTCCTGCACTGGAACTGTCAAGAGGAATCTGATAAGACATGAACAGCAGACATCACAACCGAATCAGGGAGTTTAATCATTTCAGATCTAATATAATTTAGGAAGAGTTGTACACTTGAAGAACCAGATGAAAGACCAAATTAACACGAAAATGTTAACGAAAGTCATAGTTTATTACAAAAGTTTTCGAAGATATCACATCTTCCTCCTCAGAAAACTCTAAGTTTACAGGATGATCCATGCTGGAATAGTTGGTACCTGTTCTAAATAACCAACTGTTTCAACATGGATCAGCATATACACTCAGCGTTTTCTAAAACATGTCAGACGTTATATTTCTGATACTATATTGTCTTATGTTATATTGTCTTGCTACTTTTGTATACTTCACTTACCTGAGGAGGAAGATGTGATATCTTCGAAAACGTTTGTATTAAACTATGACTTTCGTTAACATTTTCGTGTTAATTTGCTCTTTCATCTAGTTCTTCATTTCAGATCTCTGTATGAGTTTTGTTTCTCACATTAAAACCCACAGGGTCACTTCAGGATCTTAAAACTGTACTATAGGACTCTTTGAAAGACCCTCAGTGTCGGCACCAGTGTGGCTCTCCCATTTTTGCTACAACGCAAAAAAGGGCTTAATGGACGGAATAGCTGCAGTACGATAAACATACACGTGAGACAAGATTGAATGTGATGCTGATTATTCATGTTGCCCTTAAGAATGGAAAGACTCATCGCTAGAAATTATTCAATTTAAGCAATATGCGCTAACAAACGAAAATTTGAAATTCTTCAGGACTACAGGTCAAATTGTTCTCAAGACACTTTTCAACAAGTTAGCTGAAGGGACAAGTCATCTATGTTCATTTTAAACCAGCTTAAAATTCGACTTAAAATCATTGACTCGAGTCAACAACTTTGCCGAATTGGTGGAACGAACGATGTTTAATAAATATGTAAATATTCCCATAATTTGGCCAAAAATAACGACATTTTCAACGATTAAGTCTTAAGTTTGGTCTGACCTTAGCATTATCATAATTATCCTACTGATGCAGGAATTTTATGAAATGAAGTTATCCCGGACTCCGTCCTTTGTAAAACTGGGCAGATTCAGACGACATAAATTTACCACAACGGTACGATATGTTCTTTTTTTTTTATATGTAAATATTCTCTTCGGAAATCTGTGGGGCCCCGTAAGTTGCCCCTTACACCTCGTTTACACGCCGCTGATGTCACCCCACAAAAACAACATAACACTATACCATGTCCTGTCGCCTTTCCATGCGCTGTGCACGGAACCATGAAGACGGTCAACGGTGCACCTTTAAGTGAACACATGAAAAAGAAATGAAAATTTTGGATAGGAGGTTTAACACTTTAGAATGTAACAAAGCTACACAGAACCTGCTACTTTGTTTATGTCAAGTGTGAAGCAGTCCTCCGCCATCCAGATGTGATTGACGGTATGTTCTTTGAATCAGTGATGTGAGACTCAAGTTGATGACCACCCTTCCTGAATCTGCCTCACTGTCCCAGCATGGCAAAACTGGCTGCCATCAAATCTGAGACCTCTTGATTTATGGAACACCATCCCCATTCCCTCTTATCAAGAATTTGTTTGAGCGTTCAATAAATGTAATAAGTCTTCCATTTCCATAAAAGTTAGGCTCCACCAGTAGATGAAAAAGACTGATATTACTTAATTGAAGAGCGTCCTCATAAAAAAATTTACATATTTTTATGAATGTTAACATGCTTAATTAACACCCAGTTGTATATAAATAAACCGTTGTTTGGACATACCATAAACACGTTTGCACCTCTGCAGTTACAATTATATTCGCGAACGTGCAGCAAAATCGAGACTTACATATTCTTTCTAGTCTAGTCAATCTATGACAAACAATAGCCCAAAGGCACTTTGGTTCCTTGCGTGAAGATGCTTTAACTTTAAAGGGAAATAGGTCGTTCACAATATATCAACATGACATACGAAGAAAATAATTTTAATCTTTACTGAACCATTCACTCCCATCGATAAATATCTGCAAAAACTTCATCCCCTCAAAACTTTATGCATGTGATGAGTAACAAAAGATGCATTATTTGACTTTTGGAAAGTTTGGGTGAACAAATTATTCTTGAGCAACAAATTACTGAATTTCTATCTGTGAGAAGCTTATTTCTTGAAAAGAAGGCTACGTCCTTTTTATTTTAAATCATGCATCCTTCTATGTCCATAAACATTGATTTTAAAAATATGGTTGTTTTCTGTAAAACAAACGCCTTATATGTCCCTTTAAACCCAGTCGCGCAGATGAGGAGGTCAGAAATTGCAAGGTAGTTGTAAAATTCAAGGTCATTTAGCAGCCTTCCTATCATATATCAAAGTTTGCTGATACCATAGAGTATTTTTTTTTTTGGGGGGGGGGGGGAGAGGTGGGTGATCAATTGAGATCTACCAGGCCCTGGTGATGTGGATGGAAATTCCCTTTCATTAAGAGTACAGTACAGTACAGTAGTTTTGTGTGTGTACCTTCTCTGCAGAAGCAATGACACAACAACTTGCATACCAATTGCATATACACTGCATGAGTCTGTATTCAGCACAACCTGTGCTGCTGCACTTGCTTTTGTGTTTTTTCACTAAAGTGTCAATACAGTAACTTGACAAAGGAACATCATGGGAGGGTAGTATAATTGGATTCTTGGTTTCTCTTAACAAGACCTATGCACACGTCACAGGAAGGTCACAAAAGTCAAAAGAGGTCAAGTGGGGTCACCTGAGATCATCATATACATTTCACATGGACAAACAAAATTTTCCATTACACCAACTCCTTAAAATGTTTTTTGGAGAGATCTCAATGAAACATCACTTTCCGACTTTTTGACCCTTTCATTTTAATGAGATTAATGTTTCTGTATTTTCTCCACCAAACAATCTATCTTATACTGAAATTGTGTCACCATTTGAAAAATGGACCCCAAGTTACAGCACCTCAAAGAAATTCACTTTTGCCTCTGGTGATCCCAAATGACCTTTCACCTTTGCTGACCAAAAACAATAGGGCACATCTACTCAATATCATACACGTACATGCCAACTTCAAAAGCATTCACCACTTGGCTATTAAGTTATCCCGTAACATACCTCGCATTCTTATCCGTCACATACACACATACATACACATGCCACTGTGACGGCATAGGTTCCTTTGCTACTCATGCAAATAGGCCTATTCAAAAATGGCTCAAACTTAAACAAATTGCAACAAAAGGATTTTTTGCTTCTTTGATTTTGCAAAAGTGTTGTTAAGTTCCAGGTAAAAATCGACTGTAAATAAGACTTGTTTTCTTAACCAAAATGGTGGATAACTCATAAAATTCCAAAGTTATACCGTACAGAAGCACAGTAACGTGACACTGCGGTGTGGATATGGCTGCCACCTCCAATCAAGTGTACGTTGGCGCTTAGTTGCTAATTTGGTTGGAGTGTGACTGTTTCTCTGGGCACATTGTGTTTTAGCCTTAGAGCAATACAATATCACAACTACTACATGGTATGGCAGACAAAAGGTGACATGCGAGATGTAAAGTTATCTTGTTGGAATAACTTGTTATCTCGACAAAATTTTGCAAATTGTCGAGTTACCGACTTACGCTTACTCGACATATTGGAAAGGAAATGCAAATTGTTGAGATACCGAGTTGCAAATGACTTGTTATCTAAAAAAAAAAAACATGCAAATTGTCGAGTCTAAGTCTAGTCAGTTGCAAAACTTCAGGGGGGGGGGTCTGGGTTACAGGGCATCTTATGGGGCTTTCGCCCACCTTTGCCCTTAAACTTGTTATGTTATGTTAAAACTTTTCCGAGATGTCGACTTAGCATAGGTTTTGTGGAGGTAACAAGTTATTCGTAACTCGTTATCTCAACATTCGACAATTTGCACAATTTTTTCGAGATGCAGTATTCTAACACGAGAAGTCAACACCTTGCATGTCACATCATGTCCGCCATATCATGGTGTACGTACTCTATGGTTTTAACTTCCGTAGTGGACGTGAGCAACCCCTGTGTTTCTTTTTTGTTCAGTGGTAGCTAAACACCTTCGGCACAGCAGCCACACAGTGAGTGGCAGCCTCTATATACGGCTCTGAGCCTAGCCACAGAGACGCGACGCAGGCTAATTGTGTTTGTGAAAGAATCCCGGTAAAAGTAAACATGCATGATGCAATCCTGTAATTGCACAACTTACACTGTATGTCGCAATTCCCAGCAGGATTATAGGAACAAGTGTTAAAGACGCTCCCACATCACCACAGATAGTTTTATTTATCATCAGTATCCAGGCAGAAAATGAGAAAATCGTGTTTTGCTCGTGAGGTATGGAATTCTTATTTACGTGATGTTGTGATACAAAGTGGTTTTCTTTCAATTCTGAGGACGTACTTGAACAACAATTTGCAGAGAGAAGTAAACACGTGCAAGTCGATGTGGGAGAACACAATGTAAAGCTTAGGCTAACTGTCATACACACAGGCTAAGTATGACATGCTATGCAAAGTAGTTTCAGCTGATGTAACCTCGTGAAATTGATAGATACTGTCGTTATGTACTCGTTGTCATACAGATGTAACATTTGAATCGAGACAGTCACGGTGAAGTTTAACTGGAGCATCATGCGAGGCAGTCTGATCTGCGTATTTTGCCTAAGTGAACTTTGTGATGGGTGTCATTAGTTGACATGATAGCACCACTCACTTAACTGGTAGCTAACAGTAACACTTACAGTAATGTTTCTTTTCATTCCTGGTTAGCGTCCGCCAATTCAATTATAGTGTATCTATCTAGGCTAGGCTGTGTAAGTTTGGGCCATTCTTCAACCTCACACTGGACTGGCCAGCTGTATAGCCAGTGCTGGGCGCTGAGGCTAGCGAGTGAGTGTTGTGCACTGAATTATACAGGATAAACAAAGAAGTATTAATTAGCTCAATATGGGTGTTTTTAACATAACCAAAGATTTCCATAATTTGATGAAGAATATCAGGAGTTTTTCTGATGGACAAGCTTCAGTATGCTACCACGCAGATGATCTGAGCCTCATCAAGGTCCATATACAACCAAATAGTGGACATTACAAAGATGGAGAATTCATCTTTTCGGTAAGTTATACTAGGTACGATATATCTTCCATCTTTCAAGTTTCTTAGGCCTGGGTCAGGTCAACACATTTCTGTCTTACAATTACATGTTTATCTATTCAGTATGGACTATCTACTATACATGCCAAATATTACAATTATCACTGTTACTCTCTTTAAGATTACAATGTTTTACATTTGGTAACCTCAGATGACCTGTAATCACTACCACAGGCAATGCGGTTCATCTATGGATGGAATTCTAATAATAATATGTACCATGTATGACAATTATCACTGTAACCTGTCTTGAACTACAATAGTTGCAAACTGTCAAACTACAAAATAGCTAGAAGATAATGAATTAACAGAATAAAGTAAACAATTTCTAATACGGTACATCTGGTACTGTACCAACATATGTGCAGACTAAATTCCTACAAACAGACGTGTGCGATTTCTACAAATAGACATGTGGAATTTCTACAACTGAGTAGAGACATATGCAAAAGTAAAACTAAAACAGTTGTTCTTACAACAATAAGGTTCATCAACAAAAACTACTGTACCTTCATGGCAAGTGTGACCATTATCACTATTACCCTCCTTGAAATATTTAATTGAAGCCCATAGCTTGGATTTACTCAGCCTGTTTTTTGCTTTTTTCATCTCAGTTAAGTGGTGCCCTTGAATAGTGCTAATCGCCATTTTAGCGTACTTGCAAGATTCTTTGATTTTCTATCATAGTGTGTAGCACTGTGTACCACTCTTCCAAGTCTTTCCATGTTCCACCATGAAGCACTCTGTGCATCCTAGCTTCAGACTGGTGCTGACACGCACAGCCAGCACAAGTATAAGTTGCCTCATAGTTAAGTCGTACCTACTGATATCACATATGTATACCACATATCTATACCACATAACAACCAAGGACAGCACAATCAGTTTGAATTAGGAACAAGTGAAGAGCAAATAGAAGTATCTGTACGGCCAGAATCGTTGCCGCCGGAGTTTTTTAGGACTAGTAGTATTCTTGTTACTGTCAAAGCCAAGTTTGTGGGTAACTTAAATGCAGGAATTACTTGGTGTGTGTGACTTTTCTTTCACTGCGACAGTGTTTCGTGTGCGTTTGTGAATCCAGATCTGCAGATGTCTTCAGATTGAGTTAATTTACGTTCCTTAACATGGTAGTGCTAAGGCATGACCTTGTAAATTGAGCACTCTGTAATTTCAAGATGGTGCATTGCTTGTGTAGTCTTAGCTAAAATAGCTAAGACCTAGTAATGTCTCATTATGCATAGCACACTCTGTTGAGTTTGTGCACTTTGGTATTCGCAAGCAGTGTATCGCGAAAACCTGGTAGGACTGATGCAAGTTATGCTTGTATCAATCCTGTCATTCAGTCTTGAAATTTACTCTGAGCTGCACTGATGAGTTCTAACAAGAACGAAACAGTACTGACTGCAGATTTAGTTGGTTACAAGGTTTCAGTGTTTGACCTCTGGTGATCCCACGTGACCTTAGATCTCCACTGGAAACAATGTAGTCTTACTCTCGATGTAACCAAGCTACATATCCTGTATGAAAAGTATCCATCATTCCTAACTTGAGATATTTTGTGCACCAGGTTTAAAAGTGTAATCTCTTGCAACCCTAATGACCTTTGAACTCCACTAGAAATAGTAGGTTTTCCACTCACTCATTAGATCAATTTCCCATTAGCTACTTTAAAAAAAAAAAGTGCAGCAGAGTTTATCCATGGATTAAGTGGTCAAACACAAGGTCTGTGGATTCAGAGGCTATAACCCTATTGTTAAAACCCATTCCAGTGGGTGATAGTGCCCCCCCCCCACCATTAAGATAATCTTATCTGATCACTCACTGTGTATGCACAGGAGATGATCATGGCTAGAGAGAGATAACAAACTATCAAGTGCATTGGAGCAGAAAGTCTTTATTCCCTGACCTGTCAGTAGCAGGTCAGGGAAGACTCACTAATGGGAATTCCCTCTAATGGTAAATCCACATGTGAAGTACAAAAAGAACAATCATTCTTACCTTGAGATGTTGAATGCACAAGGTTTTTAGTGTTTGAACAATGGTGACCCAAGATGACCTTTGATCTCCACTAAAGCAGTAGGGTTCTTCCTCTCAATATGATCAACTTACAGGGTTTCCCCTGGGTTTTTCAGAGTATGAGGCGGCGAGGGCGAATTACTTGACGCCGCCATGAATTTCGGGTGCAAATCCGTACTAAGTAGGTTTTTGAAGATTAGGTGATTTTGACCATGATATAAACAGGGTCGGAAAAAGTGTAAATTTTCCGGGAGACAAATTATCATATAGTCGGAGTTTCCCGCCAGACCTAACATGGCGCCGTAGGCGTCATTTGAAAGCGAAGCGATTGTCATACCAGCGTGGGGTCAATGGGCCCGCCATAGGGCCCCTTGTGGCGTTCATGGACGATCCCGGTAGGGGTCTAGGGTGCAAAGCAGCCAGAAACTCAGCGATTTTAGCGTTTCTAGACGTGTCCGAATCATTTGAAACCCATGCTTAATTTCAACTCTACAAGTTGAAAACTGTTACTGTATCAGGTGAAAACACGATAGTTCGATCAGAAGAAAATAATTGATGTTGCTTCAAAATGAAAACGTTCTGTGAAATGTTGCACATGTCATATAGAGTAAACTGTGTTACATACATTTTTGACGTTGAAATGTCCCTAAAAGTTTCGTGAAAAGAATCACGTAAGATCGTGCGCAGCCTTCTGAAAATTTTACGTAATGATATCCTAACGCAGTGGACGTATATCGAATAGCCTAACCACCTTGGCAATTCATATTTCCGTATTACAGGGAAGTTGCAGGTTTCAGAGTTTTTTTTTTTGGTTCATTGATCCTACTAGTAGTTACTTTAAAATGTTTGGACTAAAGGTTTGAAGAGGCAGACTTTTGGTTTCATGAAGCGTTTTGGACATCAGGCCTTGAATTCTGAGGCATGCAAGTGCGATTGCACGCCACCACTCCCCTCAATTCACTGTGAGGAGTGCGATTTTTTGCACACCTAGATAAAGAAGGGCACTAAGATGAGTGTGTTACAGTTTAACAAACAATACACCTACCACACTCCTTACTTTCCTGAGGAGTGTGGATTTGTAGCACACCTGGAAAATCTAAAACTCAAGGCCTGGGCCATAGAAATATGAACTCGTTTTTGTATTTCTGTGGGTTGTGATATGTCCGCTAGCTGTCAATACTGCAGATAATTTGCGCATGCAGGCGTGGCAGGCCTAAGCTTATGCTTTTTAATTGACATTGAATGGAGTAAAGGAGGTATACGTTGACTCTTCTGCAAACATTTCCCAACGGTTGTTTTTTCACATATATAACTTGAAAAATATTGATCATGAGTAAAAAATAAGGGTATTCTATTACACCAATAGTAATTTCAATTTTTGTTGAAGATTGAAAGTGGATGGGGCATTCGGGATACACATTTGAATGGACTTATTTACCAGTTATTTTCGGACGTAACTATTTAGGAAACCACATACATGTGTGATCTCTACCATTCTGTGATTGAAAGTTCGAAATAAGCATGGTATGTACAAGATAAACACGGCTAGAAGTACAGAAGCGGATTTCCCGCGAGACTTCCCGGGAAGGAGCCTCTGGCTTCCTGACTTTTTCCAGCCCTGGATATAAACGTGTGAGGAGGTAATTACGGCATTTTTTGGCGAGGCGGTCTTAAAAAGTTGCGAGGCGGCCGCCTCTGCAATTAAGTACCAGGGGAAACCCTGAACTTACATATCAAGTATGAAAAACATCCCTTGTTCCTAACTTGAGACATTGTGTGCACAAGGGTTAAGTGTTTGGCCTCTACATAGTGACCCCACTGTACATGACCTTTGGTGCCTTGACATTCGACTCTGAAAGCAATAGGGTGTTCCCTCTAAATGTGACCAACCTTCATTCAAGTATGAAAAGTAGCCATCATTTCTATCTTCAAATGTCTTGTGCATAAGCTGAGCATCACACACACATACATATACACACACAACTTATGACAGAATACAGGTTTTCTTTTCATTGGCACCAAAAAAGGTGCCTGCTTTTATGTTTTTGCTATTTTTAGAGTTTACACTGTCTTCATGTTTTGCAAGTGCTGAACATAATATACCTAGAGAAGAGATTTGAAAAAGTAAAATTTTCAAATGTAAACTAACCACTGTTTGCATTATCAGTCATATTAATCAAGATGAATGTTTGGTTACAGTATTTCCATTATTTGCAGAACTTAGCTATGTTATAAGGCAAATTTTCTACATTTTTTTGTCACAGATTGAACCTAACCTGATGAAACCAGAAGAAGCTCCTAGGGTTCGTTGTCTAACTCAAATCTATCACCCCAACATTGATACCATCGAAGATGACGGTGATCTGTGCCTCAGTCTGTTTGATGAATGGCAAAGTTACTTTAGCCTGGAAGATGTTGTTCAAGGTCTGATGTTCCTTCTTTACAATCCAAATCTGGAAGATGCCCTGTGTCCCATTTTCTCGCCCGATATGACATTAGAAGAATTCTACTGTAATGTGAAGCGTTCTTTGAATGGGGAGAGAATTGAGGGATACTATTTCCCAAAGAATAGGCCGAGATCCCTCAGAGAGGGCAACATAACTGATTCCAAACCTCTGCAAGAAACCACAGCTGTGAACAGTTCCGAAGTTGTCAGACCCTCCGAAGACCACCAACAAACTTTCAAACCTGTGAGTAATGAACCAGATGCCAAAAGCAAAGCTGATTCAAATGTTGATGACAAGGAGAACCAGAAAAATATCAAACCTGTCAGGTAACATTGAACTTGGAAGAGGGAAAATGGAAATTCCTGAAATTAATTCTTAAGTTAATGCCAGTTAATGTCAATAGTATCAGTTAATTGTTAGTTTTGAGGTGTATGAGCTCTGCCGCTCCTTACCCCCCTCCCTTCCCCTACCCTGTCAGTATTTTACCAACCTAATAACAAGAATTCTGTGGTGATATATTGCAGGACTGTAACGTTCTACACTGAATACAAAGTATGACTCCCCAAAAGTGAACAGAGTGTTACAGACTTACAGTACAGTACCAGTTCTCACAATGGCCAGTGCAGAACTTCATGAAAAGTTGCTGGGCAACTGAACTCTTCAACAGAAACATATTTTAATACTTAGTAGTTATGTTTAAGTTTTTCCATTTTTTTCGTCAAGAAACCACTTGCATAGAATAATGTACAATTGTTGATATTACTTTCTGTTGGCTGTCTTAAACAGGAGCCTTCTTTGTACTGAGTTGGTGCCTGTGTTCTGCAATGGAGTTCTCATTGCATCTTGTTGCTTGACAGAGTAATAATTGTGCTTTAATCCAACAGTTGTCGATTGAATCAACATATAATTTATTTGAGTCTTTCAGATTTTATGCTGTATTTTATGTGATATTTTCACAACATGTGTTCATCAAATGTGTACACATAGTGTTGATCAAAACTGCATCACAGGCGAACAAACTTTACATTTAAACTAATTTTGATGTTCCAAATAAAAAGAGGAGCCAACTAATATAGTTTCTATATACCTGTATTCACTATTTTTTGCTGAAGTCAAAGCATTGTTGGCATGTTACCATGGAGAAAGAAGAAAGACTTTATATGAGATCTATGATCACAAATGCAAATTTATGAATAGCACTGAACTGGCTTTAAGCTCAGGATCTATTCTAAGATGCCCTGTTCCTTCCTGGATGTTCACCTCTTTGTAGGTATAGCTTGCTTTAGAACATGGGGGAAACTGCAGCTGATATCTTCAACATTAAAGTGATTGTGTGGGTAGGCAAAAAGTAAAAACATTGAAATTTATCTCCCAAAGTTTTTTTTTCTTTTCAGTTTCCATTCAAATCAACAGTTTGCTCCCTTGAACAAGCCAATGTTAAGTATACTAGTATTGGATATTCAGTTAGTCAAAACAACTCGGGATCACTTACTCTGCAATGTGGTGATCAATTGGTAGGTTATTTGTAAATACAGTGCTTCTTTTCACCAAATGCTACAATTCCCGATGCCAACCAAGGAGCGACGACTTGAGTAGTATCTTTTTGATACACCAATGAGACCTGTACTGTTGCAAATTCTTTATGTACGGGCTTGTAGTAAGAACCGTTAATTTTCAAAAATGATTTCTGTTTTATATACCAATCCCATTGCTTTTCAAAGTAGCTCTTGTCATTTTCTCTCATAGAAAGATGTAGTCCATCCATGTTCAACCTCACATGTAAATTTAAAAATGAAGAAAAAGTGAAGATCGAATGTAATCTTATCCTTCTGGTTTTTCATTACACACACAATCACTTTAAATGAACACTCTGTATTCTGACATAATTGGGCTAACTGTGTGGCTGGGACTATTTTTTCCATATTTTCTACCGATGATGGGCATTGAATACCAATTCTGAGTTTTGTTGGTTGTAATCATACTTAATTTTGAAGACCACTATACATTTTGTTTACACTTTCCTTTGCATCACTTTTTTGTCAAGCAACTGAATACTGTACCTGTAACACGCTTTATCTTCTTTTTTGGGGGGGGGGGGGAGGGGGTAGGATAGCATTTGAATTTCATATCTTGGAAAGTTGTGCATCTCTGTTTTGATGTTCCTTTTCAGTGGATACTTTTTGTAGATCAACTTCAAACTGAAGTGAAATAGTGAATGGATGCCTATCGTGGGAAAGCTTTTAGATGCAGTGAACTGACTAGGTTGTCCGTTCTGATCTCTCTAAGGCTGGCTGTTACAAACGGTATCCTCTGTTGGGTCTTTTTTACGATAAGTTGGTCCGTGGATGAAGCATATGAGTATATTTTAGTTGTAATAGTAATTAAAGCTACTGTTTGTTAGGAGTGTTTACTATGTATACAGGTCTCTTAACATCACACTCTTGCTACGCTATTTCAAAATCTAATTTCATGCAATTTTCTATTCTTAAAAATATGGTATTCTAAGGAGATTATGAGATGAGAACATATATACAAATGATGCAAAATATAATGCAAAATATAATGCAAAATATTACTTAAGCAGTTGTGTAATTTCCATCCCTTTACATGTGGAAAAGTAAACTGTTGACTTGATGTATTTTGCTTATTGGAACTGAATCTAGGAAGAAAAGGAGAGGGTGCATCTGTTTCATACTTACGATCTACTTTTAAGTTTGAAAGTGAAAGGGCATCTGCGATCTTGAAGGCATTTTTATCCCAAAATTTTTTGGTACACTCCTTGCCAACCAATGGTGGCTCTCTGCATAGATAGTCTTCTCATAGTTTTAGCTATTATTTAGATCATGGGCATCACTTGAACCTAACCTCTTTCCTGGAAGGATCCTCCCCCGCTGCCCCCGACTGATTTAAAAGCTTTGTTTATACTATGAATTCTGAAGCTGACATGTGAAACTGCCATCTATTCTCTACATCGTTGGCAATTTGGATAAGCAATTGCAACACACAATATTAGTACATCAAGTGAGTTATGTTGACGTAGACTTTCATAGCTTGTGTCCTATCACTTGCTTTACCAAACACCAAATGTGTTGACTAGGCATAGATCACATGACACTACCATTACTACTGCAATATAATGATAATAATAAACTGAGATGAATGCACCAAATCCATCAAAGTGCTCATGGTACTTTACAAAAACAGAAGAAAAGAAAAAGCCAAAGTACTGTGGGAAGTGAGAAATACGCACAACAAAGAATTAGAGCAAAGATGCAGTATGCATAAGGTAAGTTTTCAACCTTTTCTTAAAAATATCAATTGGCCTTGACCAACAAACACCAAATAGCAAATTGTTCCAAAGTCTTTGAGCAGCCGCAACAATTAACCTATGCCCCCGTGCATGATTAGACATGCATTCAGTCAACAGAAATTTGCATTTTGATCTTAACTCAGGAGAAGGAATATAGGACGTCAACAAATCAGAAAGATAGCAAGGCACACAGCTATTCAGAGACTTGTACACAATAAGTGTAAGTGATGCTTGTAACCAACTAATGCAACTGCATCAGGATGGGAGTGATATGACTTGATTCTTGGAAATAGTAACTATTCTTGCAGCAGTGTTCTGATTACATCGAAGTTTTTGGAGTCATTTCTGTGGAAGGCCATACAACAATCGATTGGCCATGTGAACATAAAATGTAACAAAAGAATGAACAATCTGTTCAGCAGCACTAACAGCAAGGCAACGACATAACTTTGCAAAATTCCAAAGATGAAATGAGCAAGTGCGTGTGGCACTTGAAATGTGATGTTTCAGAGTCACATTTGCATAAAGAATAACACAAAGTTCCCTAACATGAGATGAAAGTTTTACACAGGAATCACCAATAACAATGTGTGGGACAGTAATCTCATGCAACTGCTGAGATGAACCAAAAAGGATGAACTCAGACTTATCATCAGTAAGTTTTAGGAAATTCTCCCTCATCCAGATGCAAACATTACTAAATACATGATTCAAGATGGTCCATTGTTGAAACATATTCCTGATTTACAGGACTGAAGGATAAAAAATTTGAGTATCATCAGCATAAACATGATAGTTAATAGGAAGGTTAATAGATAGGTTTATCTTCCTGCTTAAAGTGAACGGAAATTCGGCCTCAATATGTCAAGATAAAAAGTATTTCATAGCTGACCATTCGAACACAGGGCTGGAAAAATGGACCACCCCCCGGCTACGGGCCTGTATTCTAGCTTTGCAACATTTTTCGTTCCCACTTCAGTCTGACAGACAAGGCGGACCAAAAATGTGTCTATGAACACAGATTGCCCCCAAAATCTCAGCCGATAAAGTCACCACAAAATGTTCCATATACGGCTTAGATTGCACCAGAGAGCTTGTAGAACCCCAGAGGTTCCAGGGCCCTAAGGCGGGCCTTGGACACATGCCTTTGGGACTTCGCGATCAGCACTCGTGATGCGTGCTTCTCCGCAGCAACCACGAGCCGCTCCTTCGCTGAAACCAAGGTCCACCAGACTCGTCGTTACGCCACCGCGAGCAGTGTGTCTTTTTACCACTTACGTGTGTGACGAGATTGCTGACGAGAAGCACAAGGCGACCAAAACACTGTATTAACGTTAGCAGATTTCCGCCGACTAAGAAGCCTAGGGATGGACTAGGTAGCCGATAGGTTACTACACTATATAAATTTCGATCGACGGAGAAATTTGAGAAAAAAAAGATGAAGAAATAAGGGTGATTTGATAAATTTACTTGTTAAGTATGGTAAACTCATTTTTGTAAATCTGGAGAGCATTTTTATAAAGAAAATATCTTCATAAAATACTTCGGTGACTTATGGTGGCTCCGTTTCGATGGTCCCTTTTTTTCAAATCCCCGCCCCCCACTAAAAATGTCTTAAAAAAGGCCCTGATAAGTACTGATATACACTCCATTTTCTCATGGACAAGATACCAGGCATTGTGAACACGGAGTCTTCATGACTTAGTCTCATGTAATGCTTTTAAGATCATTTTGCCAAGGTCATTGTGTGCAGGAAGTTTTCTTAGCCATTCATTTCAAGAATAAGCAAACTTGAAATGAATTTTATTGCTAAAGATCATACTAACATTTCAAAAAGTTTAAGATGTGTCAGAATCAAATTTTGTGGGCATTTTCCATCCAGAAATGTATCACACATTATCTGTAAGTGTACATTGTCCTGGCATGAATAGCTGACTTAAAGAATGACTAGTCACACCACAGCAGAAAATTAAGTGAACTGACCCCTACCAGTTATGAGCTTATCCCCTCTCTCCTGGTGTGTCCAATGACACAAACATTGTGCTACAAATTAATTTGTCATAGAATTAGAAGTGCAATGGCTTGCAGCTTTTATTCATGTACTGCAGCATGTTGTTTATCAAGTCAAATCAAGAAAACTACATAAGGATGCTACGTTCTGACGTGTTTTTCAACTTAAAATTGTGATATAATTTGTTAGTACTATCAATATTGTAAATATCAATTGAAAGAACTGTCAAGTTGCAACAGTCTTGTCTGAGTTTAGCGAAGGGCTTTGTTTAAGAGTGGCATCAATCCGATGCTTACCCTTCAAAACCTAATCACACACTGAAGGCTGACACCACTGGTACTTTCTCACGTAAGACCGTAGTGTAGTAGAATGGCGAGGTAGAATGTGTGGCCATTGATAGTGTGTCCAGTTGATCTCATCACTCTCTTGATTAGCAACATTTCAGAGTATGTCCAGTAATGTCATTCAGATTCTTGTTACTTTGGTTTCTATGGTGATGAGTCTAGTAAATTAGTCTATGGCCAGGCAGGTTAACGGAGTAAACATTGAAACTTACCCGACTTAACATGTCAGTATGGGCCTAGGGCTGCTTCTGAAGCAAAAAGGAATTATTTGCTACCACTAACGAAGATGTCAGTCAGTACAATTAATCCCCAACATGAGTACATGGTTTTTCTTCTCCACTGCATTTACGTAGAAACTTATGCATCCACTCTACTTTGGCATTTTGATGTTAAATGTTAGTTCCAGTCATCAAACACTTTACAAACACAAAGATGAACGATCAACAATTAGCTGTTTGTTCTGGAATTTATTACTTTTGAATATAGCACACACACATGTGGAGTAAAAACTGACAGGAATAGGGAAAAAATGCAAACAAAAAATGTACAAAATATTCAATAACTACTTGTTACAAAACTATGCTAAGAAAAGCAAGCTTTAACACTCATTATTCCATGTACAGAGGCTATGAAAATATTACAATCCATTTTACACACCTAGCATCTCTACACAATAACACAATCTGCTGGAAAAATATCAGTTGTAATAAGAAATATATGCAACATAATCAGCTTATGCCTTTCACTGCTAAAATAAAAAAAATTGCATAATTTGAAATCTGCTGTGTTGTGATAATTTGAACGGCAAGAGTTGGGGGTGGTATCCATGGAAACGAATCATTGGCAGCTGCAGCAGAAGAAAATATCAGATAGAATCAAACTTGAACAAAGTTAAATTTGCTTCCATAAATATGAAGAACAAGGAAAATTTATATAAATGTCAGAAAATGAGTTTGTTGATGTTACCAACATAACACAAGTAAACTGTGAGATGGGCCAGACTTACATTTGGTACACAAAGGTGCAACAAGCATTTTATTGCATCTCATTAAAAAAAAGTGGTTCAGCGATAATGCAAAATGGATATGTCTGGAGAGTGAAAGAAGCCAGACAATTGCCTTATCAAATCTTGCCCTATAACCAGAAAGTATCTCCTCTGGAGGATCAACTCTGAGAGGTTTCTCTTAAAGAAAAGTCAACCAATCATTTCGGGGAAACCAAACTTCAATTGCATCTCAATTCCAACTTGACAAGTGCAGTGCACACATCAGTAGAGTGGGGCCAAGACATAATAATCAAAAACTTTCACTGTCATCATTACTAATAGCTAAAAGAACTTCATTTGGTGACAAAAGATAATAGAAACCTTTCTCCCACTTTTTTTCCTGAAGCTCCTTCACAGAAATGGATATATGGCAAAGGTCTCTAACGAAAAAATGAATAAAGAGTTCATCAGCTGGGGAAGAAAATGACTTTGAAAGGAATCTGGTCAAAACACACTGTAATTTACATATGATATGTTGTTACCTTTCAAACCCATCCCTAGCAAGGCTCAGATTTGAGACATAAAGACACCAGCAAGACCAGGACTTTTCAATCCATACAAAAAATTTTCTCTATGGAAAAACTAGACATCTGCTTCAATGCTGCATCTTCATTAACTCCCTTTGTATTACTAAAGCTGACAATCTGGCACAGGTAGCAATGTGAATACACAGCTACAGCCATTATCCTGTAATAGGTATTCATCCTCTCTCAGAAAACCACAACCTGAGTAATGAGCATGTTTCAGCCTCACAATCAGCAGCACTGATATCTTAAACAAACCACATGAAAAATCAAAGTAATATTTTTCTTTGTTTTTTTTTTCTTTCTTTGTTAATCTTTGTTCTTTTGGGAAAGTTACTTAACTAAGTAGCACCAACATTTAATTTGTGTAAAATATGCAGGAGCTTTTGCCACCATCCTGAGAACAAGCACATGGTGAATACCGCAAAGTAGCAATGGGGTGGATGTGGAATACTGGGAATTTGGTCCACAGTGACGTCATGACCCTCAACTAATATTCGAAAGTGGACTAAGAGGTTCCTTTCTAGCGTGGCACATAACAATTAGTGGTCCTCAAAAAATTGTTATCAATTAACCCTCACACCCCACTTTCAAAAGAGCATGCAAATCTCTCCACAAGAATCCTTTAGCAACCCTTGCTTCTTTGGCAGATATTGATAAGGCTTGAAGTGAAATTTCAGGTAATGATGTCAACCTTGTGAAACTCCTCTTCCGATCAATCTGCAATTTTGGCAGTTTTACTTCAGCTGAATTCAACTTCCAGGAGACACATTGGCAGAGAGACTAACAAAAACGAATGCCAACACGTCAGGGACCAGCCAAGCTCCTTTTGTAGATGAAGTTAAAGTTGGGCAAACAGCCACCCCTCTCAGATCAATTTTACCATTCATAGGCAATCACATGAGAAGTCATGTACTGAGTAATTCGGTTTGCAAAATCACTTGAGGATCCAATAAATGGCACTATTGCAAATTTCTTTAACAAATACACTAGTGAAAAAGTTTCTTTGGGAAGACTAATCTTCTGAAGAACTGTAAGAATTATTATTATTACTATTATTCAAGGTGTGAATGGAGCATGAGGAGGGAGCGTTAACTCTGAAGGACAATGCCCAACTTTTTCACTTTCTGTCGCTTATTCAGGACATCTTCTAAGGAGAACACGGCATTCCTTCTTCCTAGAATTCGTCATGTCGAGTGAGGGCCTCCCCAAAGTCAGTTGCCTGACTGCCAACAAAGAGGTCGTACTCGTCCAGGATCTCACGCTTCGTCAGCTTGTTATCCTATGGAAAGTAGAAATAGTAACTCTTTCAAAAAGATTACGATTCTCCGACATTTTCCACTTCCCAGCGGGTAAATCATCGTTCATTTATAACATCTTCGTCGGCATAATGCTTCAAAAAGTACAATATATAATGAGACAATGTATGGCAGATTCACAATTAGAAACAAAAATTACTGAAAATCATCTGAAAATTGAAAATGACCAAAATGACCTTTCTGCTGAGTCACATACATTTGTTTGTTAATACCAAGAATAATAAATTTGTTGGTTATTTATATTAGAAAAGCTATAGTCTAAATTTTCCATAAAGGGAAATAAGGCATTTGTTTTACATAATACAAGCATATTTTCAAAACCAATGTTTGTGGACACAGAATTTTTCAAAATAAGGGAGGACAGTAGCCTTCTACCAAGAAATAACTTTCTCAAAGACAGAAATTCAATTATTTGTTGCTTAACAATAATTTGTTCACCCAAACGTTTCAAACTTCAAATGACGCATCCTCTGTTACTCATCACGTGCATAATGTTTTGAGGAGATGAAGCTTTTGTAGACTTTTTCTGATGAGCCTGATTGGTTTAACAATGATTAAAGCTATTTTCTTAACATGCCATGTTGGTATATTCTTAATGCCCTATTTCCATGTAAAGGGATGTGTTTGATCCCGACAATTGAAGGGCTTCTAAAATGAAAGAGAATCTTTCACTGCAGTCATTTCAAACCCCATGTTGACATCTTGTTCCTAACTCAAAAAATTGCCATTCAAAGAAAACTTCTCTGGTCAAGAGAGATTTCCAGTAACCAAAATGCCATTCAACAGTGGCAAAAGTTTAGAGCAAAATGCCATGTAACAGTGGCAGACGTTTATCTTTTACTTTGAAATTGAAACCCTCATTTCACCTTGAAATTTGACATTAGTGAAAGGTCACATCTCTTAAACTGTTGTAATGTTTCTTTTAGGAGAGTCAAGATCATGAAGAAAACAAAGGATAGTCAAAAAATAGTGCCCGCGTGACATCACAGATTTCCAAAAAAGCAATGAACCATTTAAAATAGCTGTTTCTTTAAAAATTCATAACTTTCAAAGGGAACATGCTATTGAGACATAAATTTCACTTATGAAGAGAGAAAAACGTATGTAATTTTTATGGAATATCAACTGTCTTCAGTGGCCAATGCCTTAAAATGAGATGATCTACAGTGTTAAAAAATTTAGAGAGATATTCATCCACATCTAATCAGATAAACAAATGACAAAGGGGTCATCTTTGTGAAAGTAATTCAGAAGGACCCAAACTGCTGTTAGTATGCTTCCCCCTTTTCTGCATATGTGTTTATTTGTGTTTACAGTAATGTTCCTGTGCTTGGGAATTTAATCCCTAATTTGCTGATGGTTTCCATTCTTTTAGTGATCTCTAATTGTTTCTTGTTGCATTCTTTGTCTTCAAACAATGCAAAACAAGTTTAGCTCCCAGGAATATTTGCATAAAGGCAACAAGAATGCATTCTACATTTGCATGTATTATATCATACCTAACAATCCTCTAGTGCTAAGTAGAAATATTCCAATTAATGATGGGCTGTGTCTGCTTTTCTGACAAACTCATCCAATTGGCAACAATTTGGTGCTTATGTGTTGTAGGGAAGGGAGTGTGAAGGGTGGTAGCTTGTCTTTTGTTTAGTAATTGCTCAGTACCTATACATCAACTCATTTATTTAAAAAGAAAGTTTCAATTTAACTTTTCTATAGCTGTAATCTTTACAAGTAAATGTGTTCAGCTAAGCATTATAAGTTTCTGAAGCAAAAGGCAAAGTTAATAGACTTTACCCAAGAAGTTGTTCTACATTTGTATCTAACAGTGGTTTGTTCCTTTTCAATGAAGTGTAGTCTCAACTAACCAATTCATGGTTGCTACAGACATGCAATGCAGCACTGAGAAACTGACCTTGTTAACATCTGCCTCGTACATAAGGTGCTTGGCTTCTGCCTCCGCATGGTCGTATTCTGTTGGCAGAATCCATTCACCAATTTCCTGAGCGTTCATCTTCCCATCACCATCTCTGTCCCGGTAGAGTCCAAACTGTTCCCGCTCTTGAGTGACCCACGCTGGTTCCGTGTCTCCTTCACCTTCTGGTTTGAACATGTCACCTTTTGGAATGAGAGGGGTATAGCTCTTAAGAAAGGAGCTCACGAATACTCGTTGCTACTGTGATGGACCAGTTTTACCAGCTTGAGAATTGTGCCAAATTGGTTTCATTATTTAGCAATGGAAAAGAGGTCAATATTCTATATTAGGCATAAATACACAGAGAAACTACATGAAACAACGATAACGATGCTAGTCAGAAAAACTGGAAATAAGTAAATGAATCTGAAGAAGAGCAAATGTTTTAAAAAAACTTTTGCTTAATGACTGCCTGGCAAGAAAACCATTAAAATGAGGTGTGGCATCTCTTCATCATACATAATTTCACTCACAAGTTTGTGCCTTCCTTTTCCAGCAAGATGGAGGGGGTCCAATAGCCAATGCCCCTCAGTCATCCCACCAATCCCCATAATACTAATGCTTGTTCTGAATCACTTCCAATTTGCACTGTTCCCCTCAGAGTTTCAGTTTCACCCATAAACCTGATACAGGTAGAATCCCTCAGTACCTTAAAGCAGGAATCAACATTTATTTATATTAGAGATTCAAAACTTCCTACAAACATTTCTGATAATCTTACAGCTAGAGACAGGAAAAACTCAGAAACTTTCATATTTCAACCTCTAAAAAACTGAAATGACCTTTGAATCCATGGAAAATGGTAGGGATCATTTACTTACAATGGACTACCAACACAATCAGTTTGAAGTTCCAGCAACATTCAATTGCTGAAGTATCTATCTTAATAAATTTTCCACTTAAACCTCTGGTGACCTCAAATGACCTTTGACATCCATGTAAAACATTAGGGGTCATCTACTTATGATGGACTTCCTACAAGTCCAGTTTGCACCTCCAGCAACTTCCCTTACAGAGATATTATTTTACAAGCATTTTCAAACTATTACCTCTATTGAACTCACATGTCCTTTGATCTTCAACAAAATGACAGAAATTATCTACTCATCAAGGGCTACTAGCTGAGATATGGTCCTTCATAGATTTTTGGACTTTAATCTCTGCTGACCTCAAAGGACCTTTGACCTCCATGAACAACAGTAGCGATCAACTTACAATGGACAACATTTTTGAAGTTCCATCAATTTTCCCTTGTTTAGATACTGAGTTTACAAGGTTTTCAAACTATGACCTCTACTGACCTCACATGACATTTGACCTCCATAAAAATAATGGACACTATCTACTTATCAAGGGCTACTAATGTGACCAGTATGAAGATCCAGCAACATTCAGTTGCTGAGATATCTCCCTCAGTAGGTTTTCATACTCTAAGCTATGATGATCTCAAATAACCTTTGACCTTCATGAAAAACAATAGGGATCATCTACTGATTATGGACTACTTGCACACCAACTTTGAAGGTCAGGCAGCATTTCCTTCTTGAAATATTGTCTTTACAAGACGAGGCTTCACATAGGGACACACACACATGCGATCATTTTTTTTTTCCCTGCCTTCAGCAGTAACTAAAAAGACAAAATGGGAATTCTTGCTGCAACACATTTGGCTTCTTATACATAAGAGTGATGCAGAAATCCTCAGAGACCATACTGAATACTAGTATAGTTTTTGTAATTTCTGCTCAACAAGGATGGCAATAGAATGATTTATGGTGTTTAAAGGTTTTTTAGACATTTAATCACATCTCCCCCCCCAAAAAAAAAAACCCAGAAAGCCAAAAGGCTTTGTGATTCCTTGCTACATGGTTATATTATAACAAACATAAAATATCCACATGACAAGTATAAGATCAACTGCAGTTATTTTTCTTGATACACCACAAGCCTTTACCCCAAAATGACCTTTATTATGGTGACCTGAAATGACCGTAACATTTGACATCCACCAAAAGCAATAGGGATCACCTACCCAGTATGGCCAACCAACACATCAAGTATGACATCAGTCAACATTACCCTTCTGGAGTTAATGTGTTAGCAAGGTTTGACCTCAGGTGACCTCGAACGACCTTTGACCTCCACCACAAACAAAAGAAGTCTTTTACTTAGTATATACAATCTACACATCAAGTAAGACATCAGTCAAGGTTAGACTCCTAGAGATATTGTGTTTACACATTTTTACAGTTCGACCTCTGGTGACCTCAAATGACCCTTGACCTCAACCAAAACAATAGAGATCTTTTGCTCATTATTACCAACCCACACACCAAGTATTACATCAGTCATGGTTACTCTTCTGGAGATATCGTGTTTTCAAGTTTTTACAGTGTGACCTCTGGTGACCTCAAATGACCTTTGCCCCTCACCAAAGATGATAGGGATCATCTACTCAATATGACCACCCACACACCAAGTATGACATCAGTCACAGTTACCTTTCTTGAGATAGAGTGTTTACAAGGTTTTCACATTTTGCCCTCTGGTGACCTCAAATGACCTTTCACCTCCACCAAAAACAATAGGGTTCATCTACTCAATATGGGAAACCTACACGCCAAAAAATGAAATTACTCAGAGTTACCCTTCTTGAGATAGAGCGTTTACAAGCAGCGTCACACACACACGCACACACATACACACACGCATACACACGACATCAGGACTGCATAGATTCCCCTGCCTACGGCAAAGAATCAAAAACAAATGATAAATTGTAATTTTCAAGGAAACTTCTTAATTCCAAGTCCTGATTATCACATTTAGGAAACAAACCAAAATATTTCACATCCTGCTTTCAGCTCACCTATGTACTCTTCAAGAGAAACAAAACCATCCCCATCTACGTCAATGTCCTCCAGTGTCTCGTCAACTACGATGTTTCTCATGTGGGCTGACTCCTCGGGATGCAAGAAACTGGTGAACTCCTCAATGTTTAGATTTCCATCACGATCCCTATCTGCTACAGCCCACCGGTTCTTGTCCCTGCGAATCATCTTGCGGAAGTCCAACCTCTCATTCTCTTCTAACTTAACTAGTTCCTCCTCTGTGGAAACAAGAGCAAAGAATAATATTCAGCAAACATCAGTCCCCTGATCCCCCTCCCCACTTAAATTCATCAACACTGACAATGGGTGACTTAAACTTGATACTTTCATACATATCATGCAGGGTTTTTGCCGGCACATGATAACCGAGCATACTGCATGGTTTGACTTTCACTTCGCTTGTAAGCATACAGTTTGAAAGTTTCCCTCTCAGTTTGAAAGTTGAGTGCCTTCTTTTTATGTTGCAATTAATAAATAACCCCAACAAGTGCAACTAATACGTATTACGCCTTTTTAGTGGTACACATTTTCTAACAATACAAACACATGCAACATATGCACATTTGTCATTGTTCTTTCTACTACTAATTGCAATTGTATTACATATACAAAAGCTTTTTTCAACATTTTCCTTACCTTAGGTACAACTACATATACCCATAATTTTCATTAGTTTTCATTTCTAGAATTGCTTAAAGCATGAAGTTTCCAGGGGTGTTTCCCTTAGAATCCCACTGGAGTGGGGGGGGGGGGGGCATGGACCCAACAAGGTGCCCTGAGGCAGGCCTCTTGACCCGACACCTGTTGGGAGATAGCTTTGTCGTGGCTGCAATGCCTAGCCTTTTCCAACCACTAGTGATTTGATCAATTCCTAAAATTCGAAATCAGGTTATTTTTTCTCACAGCCGTCAGGAACCCAATCAAAATGGCGGTTTATTGTTAACATTCATATTTCCACAGTGCTGTACATCACATTTGTGAGGGGGAATCTTACTAGTACATGACATGCACTTGTCTACTCTCTCTCATGATGAGGACCACCAATTTAGAAAAAGAAGAAACTTTCTGAGCTATTTGTTGCAAATGGTAGGTAGAATTTGGCAATCTGGCATAGTGTGTTCACACAGAACTTGTGTCATTTTGAAGAAAATACAGTTTCCAAATGAAAACCCTCCGGGCATACAAAATTTCTGAATGTCCTTGAAATAAAGGTTACATGAACAAAGGATTAACATAAAATATATTGCAGCCCGAAGTAACATTAGGCCCCGGGTCGAGCAGTGGCGTGGGCAGCTGGGCAACTGGAGGTCACCCAAGGTCAGGATTCTTGGGCGAACCTAAAGCTTAAGGCTGCAAAGAACAGCAAAACAAAATGAAAACATCGACCCAAGTCTCTCGTGGTACGTAGAATGTAACTGAATCAACGAGCGGCACAGAAGAATCCATCTCTTGATGTCATAAATTTGCATCCTTAGCCAATGTATATTCATGATACAGCATCAGACACTACTTTGCCTGTAAACTGGTCAATCTTTGATGGAAAATTGATGGAATTTGCAGCTATTTTTAATACTTAAAATGCTGAATGCACCTATTACTCCAAAATGTCATTTTCACGTCACACGACATTCAAAGCACTTATTTGCACCATTATGCTATATTTGGAGGCAAAACTAACAACACTCCTGACAAGAGACTCACCATCTTCACTTGATGTTATCACTCCATAGGCCATGTAAATATATTCACCAATGGTTAACTTGCCATCTCTATTATAGTCACGAATTTTCCAAATACTTGATGAATGGGCCAAATTAGATATGTGCTGAATATAAACAACAGGAAGTACATCTCCAAAATGGTCAAAGGTCATAAAATCATAACAAAAACAAGATAACAAATCCAGTCAACAAAATGCAAATCAGGGCAAAGAAACAAAGAAAAGCCACAAAACTTGAGGAATGCTCATAGCATGGTCACAAGATTTTCAGTAATGATAAATGCTGATATTTTGTTTCATTTCCATAATGCAGTTCTAAAGTCTGAATTGTACTCATTGAATGGCAATTCCATGACCTTTGACACTGAGAGACATGGGCAACAGGAGTAACCATTTGCAAATGGTTTCACAAAATTTAGTGTATTCAACCATTCCTCAGCTTGAGTACCATTACACTATACATACCAGAGAGACTACTGTATGTTGTTTCATTATATTCATTCCAAGTAAGAACCTCGTCAGCATCTTGGTTGTGAGCCTTCCATTGCCTATCAACATCCTCATATATGTAGCGTTTCTATGAAATGAAAAAAAGCGCACAATGAATACGTTGGCAACAAGCACTATAAGGTACCACTGCAGCAGTACTGCTGATGAAAAGGAAAAACTAATGGATGCAGTGTATGTACAAATTACCATCACATTAGTCATGCTGGTGTCATGGCTGGAAAAAGCTGGGAAGTTCCTTCCTGGGGAATCTTTGTAGTGGGAGGAAAATATGGGTACTGGAGGGAAATTCACCTTTCTTTTGTACAGAAATATCATGAGAAATTGTGGCAGTTGCAAACCTCCTTCCCAGGAAAGTTTTCCCAGCACTCACTTGGTGGTGTAACATTAACTTTCACTTATACCGTCAAGAAGACGCTGACTTCACTTTTAATAGTTCTAATACAGACAATTAGTGAAGCTGACTACAAATGGCTCAATAATTTGTGACAAGGAAGCAGAGCCATAATAAGATCCCACACCAAGCACTGGATAAACAAAGGCCTAGTAAAATTGACCTTACATGTCATGCCAACTTTTGGGTACTGAAATTGCTAAAAATACGCCTAATAAGCTGAATGAAAGCTTTTGAAAAAATCTTATTCTAGTCATGAACTAGGATATAGGCATTTTATATGACAACATCATTGCTGCATTGCAATAATAACAAGATATTGTTCATCTTTCACTTGACTGCATACAAAGGCACAGCATTATACAAACAGTCAAATTAATTGCAAACTCCACAGACCACACTCATCACACTGATGTATGAAGTAGTAAATAAAAAGTATCATGCCTAGCACATACTAAGAACATACAATACCTGTTGATGTTCAATATGCTTTTTCAATTCTTCCATAGTAACATACCCGTCTTGATTGCTGTCTATTCGTTCGACAATTTTCCTGCAACGCAAAAATGAGAACATCATTCAACTATTAAGAAATCTTTCAAAAATCAACACTTAAATCACAATGGATTTTCAAGCTCAATGTTTGTTTTGTCAGACTTTAGAATGGCCTTAGCAACATTAGTCTTATGGGAAACTTTATCTCCCCCCAAAATAGTAAATGGGCAAATGATCTAGACTATCAATCATTCACCCTTAGAGCAAGCTTTTAAAGCACAAGATCTCAACATAAGGAAATGTCAAAATGCCTTTTTGAAAGCTAAAGAAGTGGCATTTCCTGCAGGAGGATTCTTCAGCAAAAAATTTCCAATGTGAACTAGTAAGAAGCACCACACATCAACACCTACACCACAGTGTGATCATTGCACAACAACCATGTTAAGAACATAGGAAATGTTATACACTGAGCCACATACAATGAGTATTGTTGCTACACCAACCTCAGTCTAACAGTGTTTTCTGCATTGTTGAGATGGTTCCACCCAACTTACCCAAGTCTCTCTCTGCTTTCCTCTGGCGTCAAAGATTCAAACGTCTTTGCATCCTCCTCTCCTAAAAATGCATCGTGATCGTAATCTGCGTTATGTCCGTGCCCATCACCTTCGTAATGTTCTTGGCCACTCAGTTTAGGATCTTTCCTCACCCTGTCACTTTCTGCAGGCTTTGCGAGCACCCTCGATGAGACAAGAAAGAGAGCTAGGCTCAAGGTTAGCATAGAACACTGTGTTAAATACTGCATTTTGAAACTATGTCGGCCTAGGCTAAGTTAATAAGTTATTGGATCCCTTGTAACGTTAGGCCAATGCGAATTGCAATAACCCTAAGTGTCAGTTCTGCAAATTCCAAACCAAGGCTAGACTTCAGATCTTGAAAAGGTTTGAGATCACATGCAAAAAAGTAATCTAATGCAAGCCTTTGATGCTCTGGAAACGTCCAACTTCTTCAAACTTTGGGCGCTGACAACTGCAATGATTGGCAGAATACGTTTTCTGTCTGTCTTTTATGTGATGCCTTGATCATTGATGTGGGTGAGCACTGATCGTGAACGAGCAAAATTTGTAAACGTGGACAGTGTTTTCACAAGTTGACCTGATTAGGTCAACCGTGTTTATCCAATCCAAAAGCTCGATTTGGAGGCTCGTCTATTATGACCAATCACTGATTGTTATAAAACAGTACACCAGACATGAAGTATTTTTCTATCATACCTCTTGATTGGCTGAAGTTTCATCACAAAACTGCAAGTTTACAGGGACACGCCACGTTTATGCTTACATAGCAACTTAGATGACTACAATAAGAGTTAAAAACACTGTTAGTGAATCCTGCTGTCACTTTGACGTGTACGATGCTGAGCGTTAGTTGACTGGCAATGATGCATTTCAAAGTAGGCAGATGATAACAGGTGAAGAAATGTACTGATCTGACAGTGTTCAAGAATAGTTTCCAAGTATAGTAAAATGTCTGAGAAGTTGGTTTGGATAAAAATGTAACCGAACCATCATGGCGTTCTCAGAGTGCAACATGAGCTATAATTGACTAATGGGGCATTATATGAGCCTTTGACTCCCTTCCCCGTCAGCCACCTGCTTAGTCAGGTGGCACACTGGTGAATGCAATTGCAAACTAATGTAGGCTAGGTATCTTTGCCTAACAATGCCAGTTACACGTATAATTGCTGTTCTGTTGGCCTAATAGTGTCATTTTGCAGCTAGCGTCATAATAATATGCCACATGAAAGTTTTTGAAGATATAATCCTTTTGTTCTCCTGTCATCATACCTATGGCATGCTCTACGAAAATCCTACACCGATTCCTCCATGTTTTGCAAGCACATTTGACAGTCAAGTTGTTGTCTTCGGTAAATTTGCAACTGTACTGACAGTAAAACTGGCATCGCTCTCTGCATAATGTGCAACAATTCAAACCAGGGCCATTGGTAGTAAATAAATTACCAAAAAAAAAAAAAAAACCCACACACACAATGAGGAAAATGTGATTGGGTGGCTTAAAGGTAGTGAGACATGCATCTCAAAAAAGAGCTCGCTTTATTCAAAATTTGTAGAGTGAAACTAGGTCGTATGATATATTCAACGCGACCCAACATGATCCACACAAGACCTTAAAATGTATGACCTGTATGTGCAGGGGAACTTTATTAATCAGGACTCTAGTATGTAACGGCTCAGTACCTCTATCAACAAGCAAGAGGGAAAATTGCGGTTGAAAACCACACATTTTAAAATGTCGCATTATCGCTCGCAATCAGTTCTGTGTGGCCAGCCAACGTCCTCTTCCTGGCAACCGGATTCTTTCCATCGAACCTGTATCCGAGATTCGTCATCTAGTGTGATAATTCGACGTGCTTATTATCTTGATGAAGCTCTCCATACACTTCTTATAGCTTACATTTGACTAGAGAGCGAGCATGATAGTCATGGATGATATACTAAAACTTACACTAATGAAAATCGATTCAAAACTTTGTTAAGAGCAAAATTAGAGAAAATCTTTACATCTTTACCATGTTACATCCTTAATTACAGTTATAAAGGAAGTTAGTGTTAGCCTGAGCAGTCAAATATCCCCTGCCTCGCACCATCGTCTGCACAAAAACACACAAAAGATTGTAACAAATACAGGATCCTATTTTGAACACTCATATTTCATTGGAAAGCTTTTTCTTGCATCATACATATAAATTGTTTCCTTCCATAGGAGTAATTCTCTTGAAATTTCAAGTTTTCAGAGAACACAACGATTTCTCCCCCAAAATTATCACTCACAAGCGTCTCCTTAATTAGACCCCCCCTTCTTGCACCTCTTACCCCTCTCAATCCATCCTCCTGACACGGAACACCTTTAAAGTGGAGCGTGTGTGCAGCCACGCTCTTACTTTAAATCGAAGGTGGATCCTTGGTCTTTAAAGGTTTGTCTCCGTGTTATTTTTCATCTGAAGCCAATCATAAACTTTCATCATTAACAATTTTTGGCGAAGCAAATTTACTCTTCATCGACAAAAATGAAGTTTGGTAGATGAATGATATAGACACAACTTCAAAAAATATAAACTACGAAAACTTTCGTTTCTCATAGCAGAGGCTCTATAGTCATAAGGTAACGAGGCAGGTTTTCAACTAACTGAGAATACACTTGTACAGTACATGGTAACAGTCCTTTTCACATCTATGTAGGCATTGTCTCTTTAAACATGATAATACAAGAAAATAACCTGATTGGCGAAAATTGAATAATAATTTGACAGCACCTTCTCTGTTGAATATAAACCAAAACTTTGAAAGCATGTGTCTCTATACGTAAGTTCCACTAGGCCTATGTCGACAAAGTACAAAGCATTAATTCAAAATGTTTTTCCCTTTAAGGAGGATAGATAGGTGTAATAAACATCTAACCTATCCGGTTTCTACAGTGATGTATAAGTAACTACTATAAATGAAATTTCAATAAGTTTTCATCCTATTTTCTAATATCCAGACATGACAAGAGGGCTATGTCAACGTTCCAATGTCCCCAGTGTTCGATGTTCCCAGGGTTTAATGTTCCTGGGGTTCGATGTTCCCGCGGTTTCATGTCCCAGGGTTCGGTAACATCGAATCCTTTAAACATCGAACGTTGGGAACATAGAACCCGGGAACAGTGAACCTCGGGAATCACAGTGACATTTCTGGGAACATCGGACGGCTGGGTATAACGAACCCTTATACAATTTCTAAAAATTCCTAGCCAACATGGTTTCGCTCAGTCTCAGATAATGAACAGGCCGTGTCAAAAGATTTGTAACCTTCTGCAAAATCATCCGACCTCGGCATCTCTGAATGTCTGATGTATCGTCTACGTTGATTATGGATTTGCTAATCTGTTTATAAACTTATTTTGGAAAATCAAATAACATATAATGGTGATGCAAGTTGATATGATCTTTCGCAATCATGAGGGGAAGGAAATGTTAATCGCCCACCTTCACCTTTTATCCGTCAGCTTCTCTTGAACAGGACAATGGGCAATCTCAATCCAGATGCTGCTTACTTAAAGGGACACATTGAATTGATAGAAGGGTGCCACATGGCAATGTTTGTAAAGTTTCACATCCACTTGCTACGAAAACCATATGCTTGAATTTTTTTTTGCCCCTGCATGTACTGGTTGTGTACTTATAAATTAGTGGATGATGTGAAACAGTGTGTCCGGTTTCGAATTTTCAATTCACTCATCAATAGGTATTTGTACGTGACACAGAAGAAATCTATTAGTTTAATAGTGTCATTGTTAAGTGAAGTATAGACTAGATAGATTGGGAAAAAGTAGTGAACTTCACAAAACAATTCAAGGTGCCCGTTTAATATTAGTTTGTGTGACAGCGTTATCTAGACCTCTCCCTTCAACCTCCTCCCTTGAGTATGGGGCTTACACCTTTCCTGAAACTCTCAAGTCAAACATGGTAATTGACATATACACGTCACTGTGTCCCTGAAAGGATTGGGGTATCATGCCACGAGACTGTTCCTTCAAGTGAAAGAAAACCTGCTATTCCCACCAACCACTACATGAAAAAGCTTTTATCTTCCCACCTCAATCCAGGGACCCTTCACTTTATCCCCCCCCCCCCCACACACACACACACACACACTCCACTCACTCCATATCGATTTCTTTATCTGACATTCCTCGGGCAATCCTCAGGAACCGTTCAACTTTTTACTTGCATTAAACCCGATAAAAGTGAGATTCGACTCGATTGAAAGTATTACATGTCGTGGCTCTACTCCGACCTCGCATATCAATGCGAATCAACACCAACACGTTGGAACTTTTTACGTCAGTGAGTTCATGTGTCAGTTGGTGTGTGTGAGTTTGTCGTCTGACACTCATAGTAACAAAAACAGGATGCCAATGGACCAGTGAAAAACTTCCGTAAAAGCTAATACTAAAACGGCTGTGGTAAGAAAAAGAGTCCTAGCCATTACAATAGAGTCAAAACATTTGTAGGGATATAGACACGTCATCTTTAGATCAAAACATAAATTACAATTTGTCATTCGGGGATGGATGGTAGGGGTGAAGAAAAAGGATGTTCAAACACAACGTCACTTTTCATTGTGAGGGGGGGGGGGGGAGCTGATGTGTTATTTGACACTATCAGACTATCTTAAAAGTCGTGTGACATGAAAATGACATTTTGGAGAATTACGTGTATAAATCATTGAAAATGTTGAAAATAGCCACAACTTCTATCGAAATCCTATATGCAAATTCCTGTATCACATGTGCATCATGAATAAACATTGGCTAAGTGTGCAAATTTTTGACGTCAAGAGATGGGCTCCCATGATATGTGTTATGTTAATCCTTTGCTTACTTTACTTCATTTCAAGGATGATTGGGAGTTATATATGCCCAGAAGACTTTAATTTGGGAAGCATATATTTTCTTAAATAAATTATTAAACAAAATCGATATACCTTACGGTACCAATGTGATACCAAGTAAATAATTCAAAGACAATATGTAGAGAGTTAACAAAAGATAGTGACACTGTGCAACATTCTACGTCATTATATTTGCATTTTCATCAAAACTTTAAAAATTCGTATTTCAAAAATAGTAACAGGAATGAACAAAATTTTAACAGATTTTCCTTTATGTTGTTCACTCTGCAACTTCTGAATTAAACCAGCTCTTCTCAAGATGTATGTCACACAACGTTTAAAATGATCACATGTGTATACGGAAAGTCCAGAAGGATAAGATTATGTTTGATCTTTGGATCCGTTTTCAATATCAAATTCGCTAACATAGTTGTTACACAGATAAGAAAGTCATTCAGAGAATTACAACTGAGACCGAAGACATTCATTCGGTTATCATAGCAAACTGATGACCGCCAATGTTGTTTGCAGTTAGGACTTCAAGCTTACGTCACTCAGGTTAACACCATTCGCTCGACATTTATAACATTACAAGCCACAGTGACATAATTTCTTTTTCAAAATTTCAGAGAATTTCGCTTTGCATAAGAAGGTTTATTCTTTTTCATTGTAAACTTGCGTTACACAATACATTAGTTGATCATAAATCAAAGATGAAGACAGTGTTCATGTGTACCGTCTTCTGGTCGACTTAAAATATTGTTGAGCAACAAACAACTGCATTCATTTCTGTTTGTGAGGAACTTATATCTTGAAAAGAAGCCTATTGTTCTTCCTTATTTTGAATGATCTATCATTCTATGTCCACAAACATTGGTTTTCAAAATATGATTGTATTTTGTAAAACAAGCGCCTTATTTGCCTTTAATTCCCCCCTTCGGTAAAATACGCACATGTCATTTGGTCAAGGCACCCAAACCCATTCTTGCAGAGGGCACCCAACGCACAAGTTACCCCCTGCCCCATGAACGCCAGCTAAATGAAAACTCGTCAGTTCCTGTTTGCATCAGAACCGACCACAAGGCATGTCACCTTTAACCACTTGATGGACTTCTGTGACGGCCTAATTAATGTATTCACTCTGGCGAACAATACATGAGTAAGACTCACATGGCTATGTTTGTATAATATAGATTGTGTGACAACACGCGACAAAGATTGTCTGCACCTACTTGAATAACATAAAAAATAACAACACGGATAAAAAAAATTGAAGTAATTTTTGGCTGCACTCCATTTCACAAGGTTTCATTAATTATCACGGATGTGTTCTGTACCACGACCAAAACAATTGAATACTGCCAATATGTAAAAATAATTTTTTGATTGTATAAATAAATTTTTATTTGTAACGTAATGGTAGCAGTTTTGTTCTAAACAACAGTGGTCCATGGCACGGGAGGGGACATGGGGCATGCAACAACCATTCTAATCCAAACACAATAAATTTAATTGAAAACGTATTTAAACTTTTATTTGCAAGGAGTGGGGTGAGGTATAAAATAAACAGAAAGATGGGCTCGGAAATGCGATTTCCTGTCATCTGGGATGTATTTTCGCCAACAAATTTTCTGGAACGCTCCTCGCCAACGAAAGATATTTGTTCTCGACTTCTCGCCTATTTTTTAGGTTAACGCGAACGAGGCAACGCCATTTGATAGGTATAAATATTCTAAATAAGAAAAAGCCATATTAGTACCATTTATCAAAGACCGATACGTTTATCATTAGTTGTGAAATTGCAAACATGAGATCTCTGTTTTAAAGCTTGTTATACATGCAGCTTAGGACACAGGGAAAGTGCCGTTTCCGCTATTTAGAGGGTGAAATTTGGAAATGCAGCCTGCGAAGCAGTGACGTATCCAATGGGGGGGGGGGGGGGAGGTGGTGGCAGGGAGACAACTTACCCCACCTGGAAAGTTTTGGAGATAACTTTGGAAAATTCGAGAAATTTGTGGAATTAACCTTTCCCATTTCTTTTTTTTTTCTAGGATAAGAAATTCTAAAACATTTCTATGCATGCATAATTCGCCTTTTAATGCTACATATTTCTCCATATTTCTTGTGTGCATGAAGCATGTCAGAGTCGTGTCCCACAGGAATGTCCGCTTTATGTCTCTGAGTTTCGTGATCTTGGTCTGATTACCGGTGTGTCGGCCGGTACTGTCTTATAGTGTACCTAGCAAGCCCGGCTAAATAACATCGGACCAAGGTCTTTTCGACATTGCTTTTGCGGTGAGAGAGGGGGCAGAATTGGGGAAATGGCCTACCAGAATTTCAAACCGCACTGTTTAATCACATAGTCATTCTGAATTAGGCATACTAAGATAAGGTCTTAAGATGAATATTTCACTTACAGTGCAAAGCAAAATGAAAAACAGATAAAGATAGGAATCCCCGGAGATATATTCAGACATATTCAACATCTAATTGAGCACCATTTCGCATGTATAGTCCAACCTTACATATTTTTTTTCAAATCGAAGGAGCGACCCTTGAAAAAGTCCTAGCTACTTCACTGAAGCAACTACAGACATTGCCATTGATGTTCATGCATAATTGATTGTATTGGCATAATTTTTAATTTTTCTAGACCAGCTAAGTTTACTTAAATTTAAAATTTCGCTCATACTTTATACCCCTGCTTTAATGTTTTGCCGATGGGTCACTAACTTCTTCTTTGACTTGAAACTGACTCGATCAAAGATAGCTACTGACTCGAAATGGCTCTTCCAGCAGTTTTTTACTTAACTCGACTTGACTTGGGTAAAGCACTGACTCAACTTGACTTAACAACAAGTGCTGACTCGACTTGACTCGATCTGTAATGTGGACGACTTGACTCGACCTTTATGTCTTGAGCTCAAGTTGACTGGTTACAACTCTGCCGTGCTCTCAATGCGTCTCACGATGATTAGTTTGTTATACATTGACGGATAACACAAATTGTTACTCATCAAACGAATTACCGAAATATATACGTCACGGTTTGATTTACTAATATCACCAAATGATTTCATCTAATAATACCTCTGATTGTGTTCTTCTTTTAAGTAATTTTTGATATCATTAGTTCATTTCATGATATCGTCAAATGATTTGTTGATATGATCATATCGGTCAATTATTTGAAGATATTATCAGACCATTACTGTTATCAGTGTTTTTGTTTTGTTTTTTGTTTGATTTACTGATCTCGTTAAATGTTTGATGATATTATCAAAGGAATTGTTGATATTATAATATCACTAAACATTTGAATGATATCACCAAATCATTTGCTTGATTCGCTGATATCAATATTTTTTGTTGACATCTACAAATAATTAAAGATATCATCAGATAATTGGTAACATCAGCAAACAATTTGTGACATCAGCAAATGATAAGTGAAAAGTAAAACGGCTATGCTAAACTCCCTCGGCCAGACTCCCCCTGGAAATGGTGTCCGCGCATGCACCTGATATGTAAATTATATCAAATCCGCTAACAGTCATTAGATCCTGGCGCGACGCCACTGGAAGGAGTGTCCTTTTTTCATTCCACAGAAACTAAATACCTACGAAAGTGATAAACCAGGGTTCAAATATATACCCCTCGACGACTGGTTGCAAATCTGATATGGTGTCTTCGCTTTCCTGTAGTCGCATTGTATCAAAAGTGTTTGCATTTTCGATAAAACGAACATGCACACAGCGCCATCTCACAAGCTCTCCCCCTTTTTCACACAAAGAAAAGCCCAATAATGTCCGCAGTTGCTAAGTAGCACTGGTGACAAAGCTCAAAGGAACTGAACTTATTATGTCGCAGGAACGATGTAATACTGGTAGGAACGACATAATAAATCTTAGAATGACATAATAAGCCTTAGGCAAGTTTAAGGCAGTTTCCTCAGACAGTTATTTTAGGCCGCTAAGACATATGTCAATTTCTTTTACGTATGAAAGTTTCAAGTCCTTTCATTGGTTTTCATTTAAACATTTAAAAAAAAAATTGATTGGAAGAAACTGTCATATGTCGAACTAAATCGTACATATGTCAATTTAAATCGGCATCTTTCAGTTTCCAGCGAATCTACTGGAAAAGAACGACGTATGACAGCTGCTAGAATTACTGATTAGAAGAAACTGTCCTAGGTAAGATTAAATCGACATACGAAAATTAAATTCGGCTTCTTGCCAGTTCTCGCGTTCCTATTGGACAATAACAGTACACAACAGCAAATAAGACTCTGAATGGAAGAGACTGCCCTATGTAACATTAAATCGACACATGACAATATTTCAGTGTCTCACGATCCCATCGGAAAATAACGGCACATGCCAGCGAAAAGACCTCTGATTGGAAGAAACTGTCATAGGCCTACGTAAAATTAAACTGACATATTACAACTTAACATGATCGGCATCTGTCAGTTTCTCTCACTATCGTGTTAAACGATATAGGGCGAATGATAGCTTCTAGAATTTTGATTGGAAGAAACTGTCGTATGTTAGATTAAATTGATATCTGACAATTTAAATCGGAATCTGCATGTCAGTTTTATGTGATCCTATTAGACAGTGACGGCACATGATAGCAAATAGGACTCCGATTGGAAGGAACTGTCACATGTTTTATACATACGGTAGGCGCGCCATAAGCCAGAAAGTGACGTACGTCGCATTAAATCTTCACATGTCGGCTTCTCGTAATCTGATTGGATAAAATTGTCATACCTCCAAGAAATCGACATACGCCAATCTCGTCTACATATGACACTTTCAAGTCCTTTCATATGTCGAATTAAATCGGCATCTGTCAGTTTCTCACGATCTATTGCACTATAACAGCACATGACAGTCTGCAGAATTCTGTTTGGAAGAAACTGCCATATGTAATATTAAATCGACATATGGCAATTGAAATCGGTAGACAATAACGACATATGAAAGTGAAAAGGGCTCTGATTGGAAGAAACTGTCATATGTAAAATTGAATCGACATATGTCAGTTTCTCGTATTTCTATTGGACAATGACGGCACGTGACAGCTCCGAAAGAACTCGAAACAGAGTGAGTCTTTTACCTTCATAAAACTCTACCTGGGGGTGAACAAAGCAGCTCTGGTCTCTGACAAGACCCCAAGTAGATGGTGTGCAACTTGGATGAGCAGGTTACACAGGCTTGTGAGGCTATGGCTGTGAATGACTGAATGCAATAGTTTGTCGTATTTGTTTAATGAAGGTTAATGTTTGTGGTTGCAAGAACAAAGGTATTGTTTGTCTATTATTTTGGAATTAACCCCGAGTCCGACCAGCTAGCTGAGATAATCCGTCCTTACAGAGATGTGTTTGACAATAAAATAACAAGACGCGATGGACTCTGTGGGTTCCTTGCGTGGAACTGTTGTGCTTTAGTTTTAACGAAGGGTAATCCACAATTTACCACATTCCGAAAAAGTTTGGACCGCATTTTGTCCTTAGCTCGACCTTCGACCTTAGCTCTCTAGCTGTCCAGTGTCTTACCAGGGCTCTGGCCGTGGTTTTGCCACAAACAAAGTTTCATGATAGACAAAAGGCCCGATGCCTTCTATGTACGCTCAAAAAGATGTCTTATACGTACGCTCAAAAAGAGGCACTATATGTACGCTCAAAAAGAAAGTGATACTAACAGCCTTAACAGAAGACCATTCCAGCCGAGCTATGACTTTCTTTATTGTAACGTTGACTCTCAATCCATATCAAATGAATCACTATATGTTCCTTAATGGACGATTCTAATAAAGTTTTCGTTTGTATTACCGTAACCAGCAGGTCTCGATCCCTGGAAAGTATCATTAGTATGGGCGGCCATCAGGGCAAAAAAGACAACAATGCGAAAAGGTAAAAACAAACCTCAAAAGGTTAAAATAAATGTCAAAAGGACAAATCTCAAAAGGAAAAGATAATTGTCCAAAGGAAAGGACAAATCTCAAGAGAAAAATATAAGTGTTTAAAAGAAAAGACACATCTCAAAAGCAAAAGATAAATGTCAAAAGGAAAAGACAAACGTCAAAAGGAAAAGATGAAGAAAAAGACAAAATCTCAAAAGGGAAAGATAGGTGTTAAAAAATAAAGACAAATCTCATAAGGACAAGATAATCGTCCAAAGGAAAAGACACACCTGAAAAGGAAAAGACAAATGTGAAAAGAAAAAGACAAACCTCAAAAGGTAAAAAACAAACGTCTAAAGGAAAAGAAAAACGTCACAAGGAAAAGATGAACGTCAAAAAGTAAAGACAAAACCTCAAAAGGTAACTGCAGAGGACGTCCTGTCATTCAAGGACATAATGACATCGCGCACCGCGTGCGAGCGATGTTGAGTACAGAGCTGGGCTGGAGCTGCAAAGTGTAATACACGTTCAATACACGAGCGTAGCGCACAGACCGTTTGATTACCATGTCCTGTACACACTAATGTACTTTTAGAATTAGACTCCAAAATGGCTGAGTCGCGACAGCCTGACCCAGGCCCTGGGGCCGAGGTAGGCCTAATGCTTGGAGAACAAGCAGAACATGTACACGATACAGTAATTTAAGGCCTGTCTCGACGGACGGAACAAGTGATGACTGCAATACTGCGTTACCGAGACCAACAATCTGAACATGATTTTCAGGAAATATATTCGGAGGAATATTGACTAGATCGTCTCTGAGGAGATGCGTTAGATTACCAACATCCCCGATGGGGTGATAAGACCTTTTACTTGAAGCTAGCCGAAGGTTGTCTCGTTTTGTAAATGAAGTGAGACAATTAAATGACCAAACGCCATCATCAGGGTACCAAATTGTCATTGGTGAATTCAGAGCCGTAGACCTCTATCTACGGCTATTCCATAGCTAGAAACGCTATATATAGTCCCTTTCCGACTTAGTAGTAGTACGCCCTCCGCTATCCTTTTGGCTTTGTGTTGTCTTTACCTTATGACGTTTGTCCTTCTCTTCTGACGTTTATATTTTCCTTTCGAGGTTTATCTTTTTCTTTTGACCATTATCTTCACCTTTTCGCACAGATATCTTTGCCTTTTGAGGTTTGTCTTTACCTTTTCGCATTGTTGTCTTTTTTGCCCTGATGGTCGCCCATACATTCCTTGAAACGAAAGAAAACTATCGAAAAGTTTACTTTCTACGAGTCAGGAGTTGGTGCGTCCAGGGGGGGGGGGGGGAGTTAATTCCGTCTGTGGTAGTCATTTGAATTTGTGTGAGGTCAAGTTTGTGGACACGACCGAAGTTGAACTGAGCCCTCTGCCCCATCATCTTATGACTTGTCGCATAAGTTTAGTAGCAAAAATGATCAGGAGGGACAATTAAGTCCCCATCAAGGACCCTGAAAAACCCCACCCCAACAGAAAAAAGTACAAAAATCGAACCTGGTTACCCCCTGAGAAAAGAAGTAACGACGAACTATTCATCCTACTTTGAACCTTCTTGAGTTTAACACAAGGACCTCTTGTAATTTTACTATTCTGCAAACTTGAAAAAAAATCAGGGAATGAGAAATTATCCAAAAACTCATGTTTGAAAGCATGAACTCCAAAATATTGGTGAAGCAGGACCTGTTCTGACAAAAGCCACGTTGAGACATCCTGATTAATGAATAACTACTGAAGAAACTTACCATAGACTTTTTAGCAATAGCCTCCATGACCTTACAAACAACACTAGTGAGACTGACAGGCCTGTAATGACAAGGCTGTGACTTATCTCCCTTCTTAAAAATTGGTGTGATATAAACACACCTCTAGTCCTCAGGAACAAAACCTTCTACCATAAATTCATTAAAGATCATGACAGTGGAATAAAAATGATGAGCAAATTACCTCAACAATGGATTGCCTCGGGACCAGGGGGTTTACGAATATTGAGAGAAAGCAACTCTTTTATAACTACGGCACTAGAAAATAAGACAGAGTCAGAATTTGGGAAGATACTTTTCCCAATGGCACTAAGGGAGCAGCTGCACGTATAGGCTTAATGAACGCTTGCACAGGCCCGGAGTACTTAAGCAACTTTTGACAAAAAAGACTCACGTCCGTGAATGGGATTTTCCTGGCATGTAGCTTGACCCTGTGAGCCCCAAATTAGCTATTGGTCCAGGTGCATTTGACACATGATGTAATACTTACGCAATCACACCAGACAGAGGAAACCGTTGGAGGTTCTACACGGCCAACAATTAGAATATGATCCAGCAAGAAATTTGAAGTTATTTTAGCAATCTAGCACCCGTGTTTTCCTCTCCAATGTCAATTAAACCTAGTTTCCAACGAACATCAAACTTCAGGCTAACTCATAACTATCATTCCAAGTCGAGGTAACGGGTTTTTCCTGGAGAAACATTCCATCCGCCTGTTTTATCTCCATCGTTCATGGCAGTCCTAAAAGCCAAAAGTTTCCATGATACTTACTCCACGTATGACCTTTGACCGTCGTCTGAGATCAGCTGGCAGGTTGAACACAGATCTTTTTTATATATGCATGATAAGGGACACAATATCAACTCCACGTCGCCTTAACCGTTGTAGTAAAAATAAATTATGTAACTATCGTCTTATAGATGCATTCATGCTGCATACATGTTTGTTCATGGTAAACTTAAACGGAATCTACGTGTAGCAAGGTATGCACTGGTTTTACATATTTTCCTTTGTTATCAATTGAAAGCTCACGTGCATAAAGTAAATGTCAGGTGTAGCTGGACCCGCATGCTCTTCTGGGTTGAAATTACAAATGGTTAAAAATTAAAAGTTATGATTCAATTCCGAGGGATGCGTGCACAGTGTGCACTTTAGCCTAACGATTACCAGTAACGTTAGTCGTTAGTTTTAATTACAGTAAGGCCAACAGTGTAACACCGTCCTGAGTGTACCATTTGTCAACACGAGAATCGAGATCGGCAGTCATGCAGAACCAACTTTGTCATATTTGTTAAACTTGTTTGCTTCATACGGCGGGAATAAGTGCAGCGCTCCAATCTGTATTGAATGCAAGTTATTTTATGGACACGTTTGTGGCACAGATTTAGTAAATAATAGCTGGCATTAAGTTACTGACTGTCAAACTTGCAATCTACTAGGACTATTACAAGGCTACAGTACGCAGGAAATGTATGTTCTGTAGTGCCAACTGCCATTTCCAGAAAGTTGGATTTCTTATCAGATTAAGATTGGAATTTGAAATGTTTTATGTCAATGTGTGGCTGTAAAATGGAAATTCGACAGAAGATATACGAGTATCTTTTATCTGGTCAGTTTGCCATAATCACATTACTTTATGACTTTCAAAATTATTATCAGGCTGTTGTTTATTACTCGGTAATATTATTACTCTAGCTTAAATACAAAGGTGTATCGAAATTCATGAATGTATTATTTTGTATCCACTTCACATGTTTTCACTTAATGTTTACCTCAATGTTAAAAGGTCATTATGTAATTAGACTAGAGCGAGGATCAAACTTTTTGACTCAGAAGATAACCCCAATGCTTTTGTCATGTGTGGCTTGGATCACTGAAGAAGTCTCAATAATTTGTATTGCACTTTGTGCAATTGGCCTTTCCATTGGAAAAAGCTAAAACAAGTAAATAAATGAATAACTGCATGTTTAAGTAAAAAGGAGGCAAATAACAAAAGAATAACAATATACCAGCATTACATGATGTCTGAGAAGAACCATCGAACACACAGTGATTCAGGACTGTATGGTAATCTGCAAGAAGTTGATATATGCACAATCTACATTGTACTTATTTAAAGGAGTTTTCCAACATTGCTTCTCATGTCTCTGAAAAACAGACATTGTTGTCGTTTGCAGGAAATATAACTATGGGAAAATAATTATTTTAATAAATATTCGAAATAGGAGCCTAGTGCTAGTTCTAAGTCAATCGGTTGTAATGTGCTGTAGTACTGACAAATCAGTTTGAACATTGCTGTTGATTTTTACCTCAAGCTGTGAGGTACAGTATTTCACACTATGAATTGCAGTACTGTTCTGATCTCTTATTTGGTGATGAAACCTTAGTTTCTTCAGGGAGCGACATAAACCAACATTTCAAAGCATTGTTGTGAGCGAGCTAATTGTTTAAGGATTAACGGACTTAAATGACATTGCTCCATAATGATATTGAACTGGAACCAATGAATAAAGAATAGAAATACCTTTGAGCCTATTACAAGCTTACCTTCACTTAATTTGGTGGGTCTTAAAGTATAAGCAGTAATTAAATTTTCTAGCCATCTCAGTAACAGCTCTCCTGGTTTCACACCTGCAAAGCATGATAATGAATCCAGACATTCATGAGATTTTCATAATCACTGCACTAAGGAATTGGTGCATCGCAAGACCTTGCTGGAAACACAGACCTAAAAAAAAATGGAAAACAGTATTTGTTGGTTCTACTGTACGTCACACATTCTCATGCTTCTGCAGTGAAACTCAACTTTCAGAGCATTTATTTTACATCTAAGGAAGCTTCCTCGGGCAAAATCGTTATGTTTAACTAATTGCACAGTAAGGAATCTCATGTATCACTTTAAGTTTTCTATTGGTGGAGAGTTCCTGTAATTTTATTTGGAAGCACCAAATATTGTATATTTTTTTATAATTAAAAAAAACTTGTAAAACAGCTCAATTAGAATGTCCTTTGTGTGTGACCCTTTTCTTCATTATTTGTCATGAAATGGCCACAGTTTAATAACCTGTTATTATCTTCATTCTATGACTATCGTAAAATTACTAACCGAGGGTTATATCATATTTATGTATCTGGTGTTAAATTTGATTTGGTGCAGTTGCTGTCAAGTTCAGACTGTTTACTTTTCATTTGTTGTGACTTATTTAATACTTTTCAGCAATGCCAGCCCACACCAGTGAATTCCAGACTCTTTCTGCCTATGACCGCCGGGATGAACAGTCTACGGAGAGTGAGGAAGACTCACAGATGGGAGGAAAGACACACTTGGTGAAAGTCACCAGGGTCATTGATGATGGCACCAAGACATTTTTTTGGTAAATTAATAATTTGATTTTTTACCTTACAGTGTTGTAAATTATATTATGCCTGATCATTGTAACTCCCAGCTCAAACAGTCTTTTAACCTATCACATCAGCATGTTAACTACACACTGCATTGAATTATACAGCAGTCGAGCAGAATGTTAAACTCTAATTATGGTTCACAATTTAGGTACCTCTGTTCATGCAGATGAAGAACCACAACTTTTCCTTAAATTATGCTCCTACATTTGGCCCAAGTAATTTGCTAAAAAACCAAAGCAGGGGATAACAGAACTGGAAGAGCAAACTTCAACAAACGTATTTTTGACGTGAAAATAAAGCATCTGATTTACAAATGCAAATTGTGTTTGAAAGCAAATCATTCTTTAACAAAATTATTCCGTTAGAGTATGTCAAACATTTGGCACATGGGAGATCAGCTCACTACCATAGAGTCAAATCAAATTAGAGGATAACTAAATAATGATACAGTACTATAACTCAAGAAATAATTTTTTTACTTGAAACATACAAACACATGTTGTTTAATGCAGGTTTGACTTCATGCTTTAAAAAGCAAAATTCTGTGTGATTTTCCATGAGTGGTTGTAAATGCAAATTTTGTGATTTTCAGTGATGTCAATGTGATCACATTGTGTGACTACAAATCACAATTCGTAAATTAAAATGAAGTAAGTGCAGTATGCCCGCTTACCTATTCAGTCTTCAACATATTCACTGACTCTAATGGGATTATGTCTTTAAAGACAGACATTTTATTTTATTCTCACAGTCTCGTTTTTTCCCTTCATTTGTAAATTTGTCAAGAAAAACATGTTTTTCGAGAACTTCCGTGTTTTTCTTATTTTTACTAGAATTCTTTTTTTTTTCTCTGTTATTCCGTGACACAGAAAACCTATTACTCCTAGTCTACACCTGGGAGAGGTGTGTACTCTTTGCTTTTGAAGACAATCACTGTACACAAGCATTTGATCACATACAATCAAATCTAGTTACATTTTTTATATTTTATGTACATTGGTATTGGCAGTCCAAAGACAATCTGACAATCATCTACTTTGATTTTGATAATGTAAAGGTTGTATTTATGACTGTTTTGAAACTGCATCCTTTACTTCGTTTTTGTTTGCCTTTTCTTTTGTTAAGCTGAACGATATTACAATATCCAAAGGGTCTGTCAGCTCTATGAGCTTTAAACCCACTTGCAGTTTCATTTGTGTTTGTCATTGAGTAAGGTATGGAGAGATTGTTACAGTATATCATTGCAAACTGTCGTTCACACAAAGTATGTCTGAAATACTTGGTGGTTCCCCTATAAAATCTCTTTCCTTATACATGTAGTTCAGTCTAAATGTCAAATCAGTATCTGCTGCTCAGAGAAGGTTTGAACCTGCAAGTCTGTTAATTGTTCAACAAGCCGTTTAGAAGATCAGACGTAATAGATGTCGAGAGGGCAATTTTACATTCCGAATGGAATTATGTCAATTGTAAGAAATTTATGCAGAGATACTTTGAAAGGGAAATTGGTGTACGTCAGGAGTCAAAATGATAGGGATCGCTGAACTTGGTGTTTGGTCTACTAGTAACTTGCATTTGAGATCTACTTAGAACTGTCTATACTTTATAGAAAACTAAGCCCTTGCCAAAGTTTTCTGAAATATAATAGGTATAATAAGAACAGACAGTGGCAGTTTGAAATTTCAACTAAGGACAGATACTGTGCATGGTAAGTTCTGACTTTTTAGAAATGGTGCAGTCTCCGAAGGCCCCAAATTCTGGAGTCGACTACTGTATATCAGACCTGATGTCCTATGTATGGAGGTACATAGTTAAAGTATGTGATGGGAGTTGTGAGGGCCCGGGAGAAAAAAAATGGGCCTTTCTGCTTTAATTTGCTGAGTCTTACTCAAAGAAGCTGTGAACATGCATTCTGCTAGGATTGCAAGTAAGAAAATAATTTGACAGTGGAAAGTTTTGATCAAGAAAGTCTCTTTGAACAGTGACAGAACACAAAGTTTCAGTGTGAGCACTGTATCCCCTTAATGTCTACAAAAACCCATAGTGAAGGGAATTTGGAATTCAAGTGCATTTTCTCCCAATCTGAAAAAAAATGTTTTCCAAGTAGTTTGTTGTTAAAGTCAAGTTTCTCCTCATATTTTTTGACTGTTTAGTGATCAGTTACAGGAGAACTGCAAAGAAATTTTGAAAAGTCTTTCACTAAGTTCCGTTGATTGTAGTTGATTGCACAATACTGAAGTCCAAATGTTACATTGGAAACATCACTATGGTCTGTATATTTGTTATGAAGGTAGTTACCCAAGGACAGTAGTTGACAACAGTACAAAGTGATTATCGTAATCTCCACTTCCCACTCTCCCATGGCTAGGAATGAAATGGTGTGAACAAATTGATCATCACCTTTTACAAATCGTTTTTGAGTTGGTTAGCAGCCATTCAACTTGTTTTGATTAGCAGATCTACCTGAAAGGTTGTAGTGTGAAGAAATTGAAAACTTAACTCACACAAATAGGTACCATAGTCAATGTAATGAGTGTCATTAAAAAGTGAATTTTGAAATGTTCCCAACAGGCTTGTCATCTTGTAATCAAACACTGTCATACTTAGTCAGTTTTGTCACTAAACTGGCACTTTTGCGTATTTTATTCATGTTCTTTTGCTTGTTCGTTCAATTTCACAGGAGAGCCCATTCTATTACTGTCCTTATATGCATGTTGGCTGTGTTTCTCTACGTTGCTCTCATCGAAGAACCCCAAAATGACATTAACTACAATACGAAAAGGTGAGCTGTATGCAGAGACTACAGTATTAATCAAACCCACCTGCATTTTTTTACATGATACTATAAACCTGTACTGCAAGATTTGCTATCACTCCATATCATAAATGTAATTAGCATAAAAGCTGATCTGGGTGGAAGCAAATTATTACCATCATTTTGTTTTAAACCAATTAAAACCTGCTCACATATTTGTCTTGAAACTGTAAGCAAGTGCAACTTTGCTTTTGATTGTAATGATGTGTAGTAAGCAAAAGATCCAGTCTTCACAGAAACTGGTAAAAGGAGAGTGTGACTATTTGCTCAAATAAATTTGTGCGTATAAGACAAATTGTTAGCACAAACAAGATTTTAGCCAATCAGTGATTGTTATTATGGTTATGTTAAGGGTTGGGGGTTTAGATTCATTTGAATATAATGGAGGTACTCCTTTGCCTGAAATTCTTCTGTTTTTTTTTCTGCAAAATACTTCTAACAATAAAAATTATCTTTAGTTTTTGTGATTTACTTTTCTATCAGTTACAGGAGTACCTTCCATTTCTGAAGACAGTGGCATAGCAATAAAGTTAATGCTGGCCTTAATTCTGTGACAAACACATCACACATGTAACTGAGAAATACCTTCAGTACAGGATGTTTTGTTAGTCTGCACATTAGTACATTATTATGTGGTATTTATTTAGTATGCCAGTCTCATATCTACCCTCATTTTTACTTGAGGGTTTTTTAATGAGAATGAAAACTGCAAGAAAAACGAACAATGAGGTCAGAAGGGGTGGATGCCGATCACATATGGGGTGAATAGTATCACTTAAGATAAGTCTAATCCATGTGAATTTTTGTGAGAGTAAAGTAATTTTTAGAGAAAACACAAAAGCAATTGTCATCTCACGTGGATGATTTGGAATGTGCAGCATACAGTGTCAGCACTGATTCTCCTTGGGGAAAAGACTGAGAAATTCAACTTTCTCCAAAAGCAACTGATGTATTCAATATGTATGGTCATTTGTCACCTATAAGTACAGTACACACAGTACTCTACATACACGCACACTCATACGGTTGATAGTGTTTCACACTAGTCAAGAATGTTTATCTAGCCGTTTATGGAATGTAGTTTCCTTGTTTTTGTTTGCTTTGTTACAGGCTAAACTTGGCTAGTTTATTACAGTATGTTGTTGTTTGACACACACCTTTGTCTGTTATTATATCATACAGCCAGCCTTTCATATGAACATTGTTGTTGTACTTAGTGTATTGTTATGCATCCTCTGCAAAGTGAAAGTGGAAAGTACTACTTTTCAGTGAGTGACCTAATTAGCTATTCTGGTTGAATTTTAAATAATTAGTTGCCTGCAATTTCTTAAAAGCAACAACTAATGGGATTTAAAGCAAAGATGTATTCTTCCCACTGATTTATTGGGTGTTAAAAAGCTTACACAGAAATGGATCGACTGCATAATTATTTTATCATTGAATTGCTTTTGCTTGCTGTTCAGAGGCAGGTGACTGTGAGAAGGGAACAGGGAAATTAAACTGGACACTTTTATGGTTTAAGAAAAATATCCATAAAAGAAATTTGAAAAATAGCCTATCAAGTATTATTTGGAAAGCATTATCAAATGGCGTAACAGACAAATTCACGACTAAAATGAGCTATTTAATCTTTATCTGTAACGCTGTAAGAGAAATATTGTTATCACAGTTATTTTCCTACTCGTACCAACTTTCAATGTTCAACATGTACAGTAGCTAGTTTTCAGACTGTTTGTCGTGTGATAAAAGATTGAATTTTTTGAAAATCAAGAAATAAGTTTCCATCTACCCTCTGCAGTTGGAATTTTTGCCTTCTAAACATATTTCACAACCAACTGCAGAAAGACTCCTACTGTATGACCACGCGTCCACAATTTTATTGAACACACAGAAATCTGTTTGCATCAAATGGCAATGTCATCTCCACTTAATGGTGCAGTTACAGATTTGTTTTTCCTTTAAATGGCAGCACAAATATAGCAAATTACACCAGGTAACAGGTAGCAATGTCTAGTACCAACTGCAACCATATGGCAACGTACTGTGCATGCAAATGGAAACAGATACAGTTCCAAAAACCGGCAGAAATAATTTGATAATCAGTTTTACAAAAAAAAAAATATCTCATTGTAACATTTGTACAACAATAGTCTGGATTGAGAGTCACTGAAAGATTATCACAGTTTCAGCATGTAGCTTTTAAAACCTGTGAATGTGCTTTTCAAAGTAAGACCTTTGTCCCTTCATGTCTAAACCTTTTTAAATGAAGATAATTAAAGAAAACCTTTAGACTCCAATTTGATTGCCTCTTTAGGTAATATTTTACCATGCTATCTTATTATCGGATATAGACTGTTACTTGCAAGATTACAGTATGTGTGATTGAAGAGTTCCATCATCAAACTTGAAACTTCTGTTTGCCAATTGTCAATATGACAGAATGGAAGGATCTCTTCCAAACACAATGACAATGTAATGTAATGGTGCTTTCTGAAGGTTAGTTATTAGTTACCAATTCTTTGAGACTCAACCTTTGATGGATCACAGTGAATAAATTGAGGTGTTCTTCCACACACTACTTAAAGCTTCATATAAACACAGTGTGCTGGATCGGTTGGGGGGACTTGCCCTTGGAGAGAAAAATTACCATCTCTTTAAATAAACAAGTGCCCCTTTAAAATCTAACCGATCTACAAATCGCTGTAAAAAAAAACCCAAAAAAAACCAAAGAAAAGATAACAGTGACTATTGTCATTTCACACAGCCAAAAACTTCCTCCAGGTGGCACTATTTTGCATCAGTTACAGTAGCAGCTAAATTGTCGAAAATTTTTAGAGGTGGGGTTGAACCCCTTCTCCTCAACCTCCCACCCCTGCTGATTGCATACATTCTTCTGGTGTGGCCCATCCCATTTTTAAAATATGTGGAGAACACAGAAATCTGTTTTGAGAATGGAGATTGGACCTGCTTTGGATGATGTCACTTTTGGTGTCAATTTTTTATGAACATTCACTTTTTTTACTGCAATTTCTATGGTTAAACATCTTACCTTTGTTGATGATATTGCCATGTAAAGTACATCATGTGATGTGAAAAACACATTTTGCAGTATTGACGTAATTGATCCTGAAAAATGTTGTAAATAACCACAATTTTCATCAAAATCCATCAGATATTGACCATTTTACAAACAAATTTCTGTTTTAAAATTGCATTATGAATAAACATAAAGCATGTGCAAATTCGTGACATCCAGGGAGGGACTTATTGTATATGCCTTATGCTATCCTTTGTATACTTAATATTTATTTGAAGGATGATTTTATATGCCAAGAGTGTTTTATTTTTAAAAGTATTAATATCACAGTACCAGTGAGAAATCCAGCAAGAAGAAGCATTAAATGTAGGCATAACAAAAGAAATACTGACAAGGTGTTACATTCCACATCATCTGTATTGCATTTTCATCAAACTTTGAAAAGACATGTATCTCAAAAGAAGTAATAGGTATAAGCACAATTCCAGCAGATTCAGTGTTTCATTCTACAAAGTTTTGAGTGAAGTCATCTCTGTTCTAGATGGTCTTTAAAGACATCACTGATTTTGTTGGTATCCATTCCAATTCCAAACACATTAAGAATTGGAAGTACACCAAATTGTGAAGTCGATTGTCCACACCGTATGAAAGTCGATAATTTGTGAAGATATTTAGGGCATTGAAGAAAATGTCAGGGTGATGCAAAAAATGATACTGTATATGAGAGCTACATATCAACATACCATCTCTGAGTTTTACTCAAATAAATCATTTTATGATGAAATTTTGACTAATTATTCATTCAAGATTCCTTCTCCCATGCTCCTGAGAACTGAAACACGACTGGTCGCTACCTTGTATGCACTTCACTTTGTACCCCCCACCCCTCCCTCCAAGGTACTTATCTGCTTGGACCACACATCATCATTTTTAAATGCTAAGTACTTTGTTCATCATTCTGCCCCTCTCCTCTCTTCCCCTGCTCTCCCTTACCCTTCCATGGTAATGACCTTACATCTCACCTTACCAAGCACTTTTGGACAATTATCTGTGTGGTTAGCCTCAGAAATGTACAGTACTGTACAGTTTGTGTTTTCACGACGTCATATGTGTGTGCCAGATTTAAAATATAACAAAATATAGCATCAGGTCCACTTAATTTTATGTAGGACCTGAAGAAAATGAAAGTAAAAGATGAAGGTGTAATTCAGAATAATCTGGTGACACAAGGGAGAACTCGCTACTGTGCCACCACACAACAAGTGTACCTACAATATACAGTACCTGATAGTGCTCAGTGATACAACCCTCTTATCAAATACTAGAAGTGTCAGGTTTCTCCTTGTTCAGTTTTGGAGGAATCACAAATCATATGACTATTTGTTCAGTACCTTAATTTAATTATATAGAAGATGAAATTGATCATTTCTTATATGTATTTTAACAGGGGTATCCTAGCATGCATTGCTGCCTTTTGTCTGTTTGGGATGACACAAGCCAAAGATGGTCCTTTTACTAGACCTCACCCTGCCTTCTGGAGGCTGGCCCTCTGTCTCAGTGTGGTCTATGAACTTGCCTTAGTCTACTTGCTCTTCCAGGTAAGGAATCTTTCCCATACACTGTGAGAGACAGTCATAAGAAAGTTGGTAGATGGGGGTTAGGTGGGGTGGGAAGAGCAGTGGGTGGCATGGGAGATCCAAGCCTGGAAGGTGTAGGGGATAGCTGAGAGTCACTTATAGAAAGATCTGGGAAGAGATGTGAAAGTATGTTGTTTGGTTTGGTACAGTTGAGTTTCCACTCAATCAATTTAGTACAAGATTTTGTAACTATGATGGTTGTTATGATTGTACAATAAGAAAATACAGTGTACAGTGTAAGACACAGTTGTTGATACCTAAGTGTGCTAGACCTAACAAAAGCACAAGCTTTTGTGTTCAGCCCATTATTAGACCTAAAGAAATGGGAAACAATGGGAACAATGATCTGTTCAATCATTATACTTGTCAGTATAGATTGTACCTGCAAAAAGTGCAAGGGTAGCTGAACACACAAACACACATACACACATATACCTAATCCATCTAGCCTAGAGCGGCACATTCAATAGTTCTTCAATAAAACTCAGTCAATCCTCACATGATGTCGTACATGTTGATGCCTTATGGAGAGGAACAAACCCTATCTGGATATCATGTCATGTTCTATCATGCAGAAAAGGTCTTCTGGAGATATGATTTAGCATATTATGTGTATTTTATGATGAGTAGGTGATGAACTTCCAAAATACCTGAATCATACTTGCAAATATTAGACATTTGGTGAGCAGTGTGGAAAGAGAGATAAAAATTTGGTGATCAGTGTGAGAAGGAATGTTGATAAGTAGCATGGGAAGAATTACAGGGAGGGTGACTTGATGCACACAAGGAGGTAGTTTCAGCAAGCCGTTTCTTCCGCTTTTATTCATCTTCATCCTCTTTTGACTCTTTTTGCCTCTCTCGGAAGAAATGCAAACAAGACATACTCTCATACTATAAGTATAGCAAAAACGTGTCATTTCATGCACAACTAACTTTGAGAACTGTACTTCTTTCCCTCCATGATTACGCCCTGCTCCTCTCTCTTCTAAATAAGTCATTTTGCAAGTCAACAGACAGAGTATTGGAAAAACTGGTCTAGTACATTGCACTTTTAGCACAGCACCTTACAGTTAAGCCTAACTGCTCGCAACTTAATTCAACACCAATTGTAGTTATGTTGCATAACTAGTAGTCCATAATACCAGCAAATTTGTGACCTTCTAAAGCTGCAAGTACAGTATGGCAAGTTACCTTCAGCAGATATCCTACAAAGGAAGTTCTTATTGATTGTTCAATGTACTGGGATTCAATAAGGCTAGGGTGTGGTAGATACCCTTGACATCACCAAGAAATGAGGGTACTTCTGTTGAACTTCTCTTCATGTTGACTTCCAAATCTTACAGTCTGTTTATCTACAAATCGTGCAATTTTGATTCCTTTTTCGAAGGCAGAAGGAATCTGCAGTATGCAATGCTGATGTTGTGTGTGTGTATGTGACACTTCTTGTAAACAAGATATCTCCAGAATGGTAACTGCGACTGATGTCATACCTGTTGTGTGGGTTGGCCATACTTAGTAGATGATCCCTGCTATTTTTGGTGGAGGTGAAAGGTCATTTGAGGTCATCAGAGGTGAAGATGTGAAAACCTTGTAAACACTATATCTCGGGAAGGGTAACAGTTGGGGCATCTCATATTGAGCATGTGGATTGCCCATATTGAGTAGATGACACCTACTGATTTGTTGGAGGTCAAAGGTCATTCGGAGTCACCAGAGGTCAAAGGGTCAAGAGCATGTTGAGTCCTGTATTCCAAACAGAGAAACTGTGAGTGATCTCATACTTTGCATGTCTATCACTCCTATTCAGTAGTTCAGTATTGAGTAGTCAAAATAAACACTTTATCTTAAGAATGTTAATTGGGAGTGATTCATACTGAGTTTGTGTATTGCCCTTGTTTAACAGATCATTTCTATTAATTTTTGCACCTTTATGTCTAAAGAGCAGGTAAAATGTCACTTTGTTATAAAAGGTTATAAATGTGGTGTTTCAAGAACATAAACTGTAGTTGATCTCATACTTGTCATGTGGATAATTCATGTTTGTTACAATATAACCATGTCGCAAGGAATCCCAAAGCCTTTTGGCTGTCTGCTTCATTTCCATCAATTGAATGAATCACCAAAATTAACCATGGAGCAAAATTCTTATTAAACATTTATCTAGATAAGTCCCTTGGGTAGCAAAAATGTTTATTGTTTGAAATTTTTCATTGGATTTTTTTATCGTAGAGTCTTGATGATGCTCGACAGCTGATGAAACATTTCGATCCAAAACTAGGTGAACCCTTGCCAGAGCAGTCATATGCGGAGGATTGTCGGTTTTATGATCCCGAACCTCACAGCGGGGGTCACTTCCATAACTTCTGGGTGAGTGGTCAGGCTTAGTCTAGATGGTAACTCTGACTGTGACTTAAAGTTGAACTCTCTACTTTTACAGCAAGGAAAGCTATGTCTTGTGGTTTTAATACCGTAAGTCTTCTCACGCAGAACTGATTTTTTTGACCCATGGATTGACCTACTCTGGATGGAAAATCTTGACTCGACCAATACACATGAATGTATATCTGTGACCCTTATACTGTGAATTGTGGCTTGTCTTTGAGTGGTTGTTGGTAGGATGGCTTACTGTTTGATTTGTGACTTGAACTGGACTTAGTTTCATTACCATGATATAGAACTGGAGAATCTGTGATAGACCATCTAAGAAAAAACTTCTGGTCATTATCAAATAAATCATGAATATTTGAACTATAAAGGCTTAATTAACATTTAACTGGAATACCAGTGGCCCCATTTGAGCCAGTTGTAAGGTAACCTTTAATTGTTATAACTCAGGGACAGCCCTTTAATGAAAACTATATATTTAGTGCCATTGTGTGGATAGCATTGTTAATGTTATGTAAAAGCTGTCTTATTGGGTTGTGATGTGTTTTGTACAACGTCATCTTTTGTAAGCAATGAAACTATCTTTGTCTCAAGAAATGCTCTTGACTGTTTCCATTGAGCTTTTTTCTTTTCAACTTTCAGGAAAAATGTGATGTGTTTATTTGGGGCCATTTTTTCGGATGGTGGGCCAAGGTAAGTGAGAAATGTAAACTTTCAAATGTATGTTTTCTGGATTGTTGTCATTTATATTTGCATGTAGCAATTCTCCACATACACATGTTGTGCTTCACGATTAACAAAACAAGGACACACGTGTTGCTTCCACTTGAATCAAAAGTCAAAGAAGACAAAGCAGAAAGTGGGATAGTTTTTTTGATAAGACTCAAGCATCAAACCTATTTGCATCACAGTGAAATTTAAATAGGCAGAATAATGCTGTGCCATGAAATGTCATTCTCTCAAAAATGACCTGTGGAACTTTGCTGTATGTAGTGCCTCTGAGTGAATTGATTGTCAGGGAGCATCCAAACTCTTGTAGAACATAAATAATTGTTGTGACTGTATTAAATAAGCTGCTTCTTAAAGAATCACTTCAATACTTCTCATTGTTCTTCTGTAGTATTTGTGCTTTCTCAGTGTTCATAACTGGTTCTAAATGTTTGAATGAAATAGTGGCCATTGACCAATTTCCCTGATTAAACGAAAAATGCACAGAAGAAGCACATTAGACTAGCACTCTTGCGTGGAAGTGTCAGAAGGGAGTGCTAGTTCAGTTCAAACAAGAGCTCTATTGTGAAGAGGCAGGTATAGAAGACAGTTCTAGCATTTTGATAGGAGCTACCATAGTTGAATGCAGACAAGAAAGTATCATGTATGTAAATTTCATACCAAGCAAGTTTTATGGTTACAGCTCTAAGAACCTCTCTTCCATGAAAACGTGGAGGCTGGAATGCCAACTTCAGTAGATAGGTTAAGGTTTACTTTTCTGATCCTCCTAAATTTCTCAGGTATTTTGCCACATTCTTTCGCTTTGGTGTAGACCATGTGCAATCACAAGAGAACGAGAACAAACATTTCAAAGTGAGTGTCTCCATCTGATTTTATTTGGTATCTGTTTTCTCGTCACCAGATGCTGATGGTGAGGGATTACTGGTTGTGTAATGTCATCAGTATCCTCTTTGAGGTCCTCGAGTACTCCCTGGAACACCAACTGCCAAACTTTGCTGAATGCTGGTGGGATCATGTAAGTGGACTTTCTAACCACAGTGATTTGACATTGTTTGACTCTAGAGAGTTTAAAGAAAAAATGGCAAAAGTAAAATCTATTTCATCTGAAATGTATTCCATAATTTACCTCACTCAACACTCTAGGCAATAAAAGATCACAGTAAGTGAAGTTACCGATAATATGGTTCATACCTGAAGAGAATCCAGGTGGTGTTAAAAAAGTTACCAGCAGTCCAGACACTGTACTTGAGAGTAAAGTTGTCGTGCTGAAACAGGTGAGACAGTTACTTTTAAGTAACGAAAAAAACAGATGAAGTATGACGCCAATGCTTATGTCGGCTTCTGTGACTTTTTCCATTTCAGTGGCTCCTGGATGCTCTTATTTGTAATGGTCTTGGTATTTGGCTTGGTATGAAGACACTCAACTATCTCAACGCCAGTACGTACCACTGGAGAGGTCTCTGGAGCATTAACACATACAGGTAGTTACTCTCAGTATTTTTTGGACCTCTTGTCTTTTTCAAGTATCACTCCTTGTTTTCTGATAAATGTTTGAAGTCAAGCTAATGACAAAAACAATGTCTCCCTCTGTCAGTTGGCTTTTGTCCACTTGTTTGCATATGAAATCAGATTGTAAAAGAAAAATTGTATGAATATTTTCGAGGATAGCATTAACATGTAATTGCCATGGCGATGGAAAGGGAGGATACTATAGATAAACCCCATTTGAAGCAATAAAGCTCTGCAATAAGGTTTTTTGAAGTTTTGATCCATGGCCAGGTCGTAGAAAGATGGGTGTTTCATCTAAGAGCAGTCTAAGGTATCACATCTGAACTGATGGTGTGGATAAAAGATACCAAATTTGATCTAAAATCGAGATGCAGTCACCTGACAAGAAGTATATCTACATCCACACACTTTGCTTTAAAACTGTACATTAAGGCAACATTGTACCTAAGGTCAAAATTTTGCTGTGGACCTAGTGCTTTAGGTTCTATTTCTTAGCATATTTTTACCGTTGCAAATGCTTTCATTTTATTCTACACCCTTTGAAACATAGAATGTGATCTAATTAGGTTGAGGTTAGTTTCAGAGTTACGGGATATACAAGCTGAAAATTCAAATTTTTAGTGTGTAAGTCAATGGAACTGTCGACCTAAGGTGTGATCAAGGGTAATATGCAACAGACTTCATCCACAATGGTTGTTTAGTGTTGTAAAATGACTGTCACTAAAGGCCTGAATTGATTTGACATCCACTTGCCTGCAGTAGACTGTCATTTTCTCACATCCTTTATATCATATCTGGGAATTGATTCTGATCAATTTATTCAGAGTAAGATCAAAGTATCATCTCTTTTGGATGGACAGATGTTCAAAAGCATTTTATGAATGTTTGGTTCCCTTGCAGTGGAAAGCTGAAGAGGATGATGATGCAGTTTACCCCATACAGCTGGACCGAGTTTGAGTGGCACCCCACCGAGAGTCTCAATAGATGGATATTCGTCATTTGTCTTGTTGCCTTTGTAAGTGTCTACAAAATTGTGACTGAATTTTCATCATTAATGAATGCCCTTCACCTGATGTCACCTCATTAAAAGAAAAGGTAACAAAATGTCCATTTTGGTATGTTCCAAACAGGCCATAAATGTTGTATGCTGTTCAACTTCCTTCTCTATGATATTTAGTTCCCTGTTTCAGCAAAGGAACCTGTGTGGTCAGGTCGGCAGGTGTCTATGTGTGTGTATATATGTGTGTTCATCTGTCGCTTGTTTTGGTACGCTCTAACTCAATATGGAATAGTCGGATAAAAGTCAAACTTGGTATGTCGGTTCACCATATTGAAATGAAGATGTGCCTTATCGTTTTTGGTGGAGGTGAAAGGTCGTCTGGGGGTACTTGGAACAAACATCTGTGTGTCTGTGACACTTGCTTTGGTACACTGTAACTCAATGGGGGAAAATCGGATGAATGTCAAACTGTTATGTAGTTCCATCACGATGATAGCGTGTGCCATATTGTATTGGCAGAGGTCAAAGATCATCTGGAGACAAAACTTTAAAAACCTTTTTAACATGATATCTCAAGTTGTAAAGGTTGGACAAAGTTTAACTTGGTTTATACATGCATTATGGTAGTGGTGCATTCTGGGTGTTCATGATGTTGGGGTTCAAGGTCCAGTTGGGCTATATGGGCTATTTTATGAGATCATGCCAAATGCCTCTTCTCCTACAGATTGCATGGTTTTGAGTTGAAATTGTGTCACATGACTATTATGGTAGAGGTTTCTTCAGGTGGTTTAGGATTACTGGTCCCATATTGACCATTTTATGAAATCATGCAAAAGGTCTCTTTTCAGCATATTTTGCTTTACAATGTGAAAAGTTTGTCAAATGAGCATTTCGGTGACGGAACCCAGGGTGTTCAGGATTTTTTGGTTGGAAGGTCCAAATGTATGAAATCATGCAAAATTCTCTATTTCTTCATAATTTACATTACATCTGTGCAAGGAATCACAGTGCCTCTTGGCTCGTGGTCACAAATAAATCACATTTTGGATTATTATTTTCTTTCCAATCAGTTTCTGATAGCTGAGCTGAACTGCTTCTACCTAAAATTTGTCCTTTGGATTCCACCACCTCACTTTATCAACGTATTCAGACTTGTGCTCTTTGTCCCTGTTGGTGCCGTCGCAATACGGGAAGCCTACCAGTACTTGAATGATCCGTAAGTAGATTTTTTTTCTTTTTGTTTGTCTTTTCTGAATTTATGTAATTGTTTGCTGTCTTACACATTACCAGGTGGATTATGAAATGTTAAAGTGTCTATGGACAAGGTAACTTTAAAGTATTGAAGAAAATAGAACATCTAGATTCGCTTCACTCTACCAAAGTTACAGCCTATTTTTGATTCCTTGCCGATGGCAGGCAAGGAGTCTTTGCGATGGTGATTCGGTGTATGTGCGTGCGTACGGGTGTGTGTGTGTGTGTGAGCAAAATCTTGTGAACACTCTAGCTTTTGAAGGGAAAGTGCAAGGTGGGTCAAAGTTGGTGTGTTGATAGAACATATGAAGATCTTGGCTGGGATTGTTTTCGGTGAAGGTCAAAGGTCATCTGAGGTCACCATCAGGCAGAATGTGTACAAACTATGTTTGCAGTATCTCAGAAACGAAAAGTTGCATCGTTTTCAAACTTGGGTGGTATGTACTGCCCTGTAAGTAAGTGAGATTGTGAGGGTATTCTTGTAGGTCAAAGGTCATCTGGGGTCATCAGAAGTCATAATGTGAAAAGCTTGTGAACGCTCTGTCTTTTGAAGGGAATGTGCAAGAGAGTCCAAAGTCAGTGTGTGGGGAGGACATTTAAAGATCTTGACTGGGATTGATTTTGGTGGATGCCAAAGGTCACCAGAGGTCATCTGCAGACAGACTATAGACAAAACATGTTTGCAGTACCTCATGAACTGCACATTGCACAAACTTTGACCTTTGAGGGAGGGTATGTAGGACTTTCTAAGTAAATAAGGTGAGGGTGTGTCTTGTGATCAGAGGTCATGTGGGGTCATCAGAGGTCGTAACATGAAAAAAACTTGTAAACACACTATTTACAAAGGAGGAGATAATTTCAATATTTACAAAGGGGAGACAATTTCACACTTTAAAGTTGTTTTTTTTAGATGGAGTATATAAATATAATTACTGGTTTAAGTTTTGATGTGGGTCAAAGGTCATCTGAAGTCCTTGAGTACACAGTGTTAAGACCTTTGCTGATGTTTCTCTCCTTCTGTCTTTTCCTATGGGTGGAAGGTATTTGAGCTCCCTTCCAAGCAAAGACTAGCAATGCTTGCACATTTAGGAAGTTCCAATCTGAAAACTTTTACCTGTCAGTTAGGTAATAAAGTGTAGTTGCTGCACTAATTTCACAAGTCTTTGACATATAATGATGAAACTACATCTATGGATCTTCAGCTGGCATCATGCTGGTTTCTGATAAAATACTGTATGTCTGAAAGCATCTGTAAAGTATCTAAAAGCCCAATTTGGTTAATTATAAGTTCAGCAGGTACAATACACCTTTGAGTTTCTATTTAGTCCCCAATTCAGCTGTACAGTATTTGGTATCATGCTTCTTTTATTTATTACTTTTGTTTTGACAATTAAAAGTGTGCACTTAGTTTTCAAAGCCATAATTGGCTTTTAATTCCATCTGAGACATTTGTTTGGTCTGAAAATGGTGATTGACCAATGACCTCTGAGGAAAATGGGAGAAAGGTTGACCCTTATCTTTCCCAGAGGAATCATTATCTGAGATACAGCCTCCTTCTGTCATCAAACAATGTAGAATAGATTTGTTTTCTGAAGTGGAGACAGTTGCACATGGAAGATTTCTGTTAGGGAAAAGTCTCATTGTGCAATAGAGATAAATAAGTTATTACTTGGTCATATGATGGGGTAGATGGAGGAATTTATGTAGTTTATATAATTGGCAGTCATTTCAACTGTCATATGAGTATATCTCTTGTTCCTGGGAAATTTGTACTGTACCTAGGCTACCACTGTGCAGGCTGGAGAATTCTTGGCCACCAGTGTTATCTTACATTACATGCATACAGCAGGTATTGGAAAATGGTGTGCAGTATTAATGGCATCATCTGGTATATCCTGTGGTTACTACAGTAAACTGCAACTTGAAAAAAAATCAATGGAAGTGCATGTATTAGTGGCAAGGAATCACTAAGCCTCTTGGCTTTCTTGTTTTAAGTTGTTTTTAAAGTTACTGACCTAGAACTTGAATAGTATTTTGAACATATTTGTTTTCCACTTGTGTGACATAAGTCATTTACTCACTATGACACACACGAACATTCTTTCTGAAAAGTGTTCTTCGAAATTTTCTGCAAAACAGGCACTGTGATAAACTTGGCCAACAGGCATGGGTCGCCATAGCGATGGTGGTGACAGAAGTCCTCATCGTCCTCAAGTTTGACCTCCCGCTGGTGCTAAAGGTACCACCGACAGGTGTCATCGTCTTTTGGGCAATCTTCTGCCTGATACTACTAGCGTGGACCATTTGGTTCTTCTTTGTACGCCCTTACAGGAAGTACAAAAGAAAGCAACTTATCAAGGCCAAAAAGGAAAAGCAAAAACAGAGGTCTTTCACCAACAGCTCTACATACAATCAAAGGAAGAAGATGTCAAATGAGCATGAAGTAACAAGGAGGGAGACAACCGTTGCCCGTCCCACCACCAACGGCAGGTATTCCACCCGTTTGAGAAGCAGACTCTCGGATTGATTGTGAACAAATGCTTGCCACAAGTCCACAACTCATGTAAAAGTACACCCACATGAACTTAGTCATGGTGTCACCTGTGAAAGAAATCTCTTCACTTAGCCATCATTAGCAGAGAGTTCCTTTGCTGCACAGTTAAAAGAGAGAATGGAAAAGAAAATCTCACTTTTTGACATTACTCATACAACCTCTAAACCTTGAGATTGCAATAGCATGCTTTCAATATTATCATGTTGTGTTTTTAATGATCATAGATGCCCCTCCAAGGGTAAGGTCCATTGGATACCTCTAATATCTCGGCATTAGGAGTCTTGCAAGTTGTTCAAGATACGTAGTGAGCATTGTCTGGTTAATGCTCCAGCTATAAGGCATTCACTGAGCTCTTAATCCATTTTTAGCGCTTTCACACCCACCCCCCACCACTCCTCTCAACCCAAGTGTTGGTGGTCATTAGTGGCATATTGAAACACTGTAACTGATTAGTCAGTGCCAATTATCTCCTATGTTTGACTTTATTTGTCATCTGTCCAGTGGACAAGATTAAAACTTTGAAACCTGCTTTCACAACTTTGCATCCAGGTTGTGATAGATGGCTATGATGTAGCACATGTAATGTTAAGATCACTCCACACTTAATGGTTAGATATACAAAACATGCTTTGCAATGAGTTTGGGTATCATTATTCTTACATGTACACCTGCCTGCTATAAGACTAGCTACTGGCAAAATAGCTATGTATCTGTTACATGTGTAGCTACCTGCAACATGGGTAGCTACACGTGGAGCTACATGCCAAGTTACCTGCTACATAACTGCCAGCTGCTACTTGGATAGCTGTTGCAACGTGTACAGCTACATGTATTGCAAGTTGCCACTGACAGTTGTTCCTGCATGTAGAGTTACATGTAAGTGTGTTATTAGCTGCTTCTTGTGCAGCTGTTGTGGCATGTGCAGCCTCAGTTTAATACACAGATTGCTAACTGCTACTTGTGTAGCTATCACTACTTGTATAGCTACGTGCTACATGTATGGCAAGCTGATACTTGTACAGTACTTGCTACATGTACAGCTACTGCTGTATGTATTACTAGCTGCTACTGTTGCTAAGCACTGCTACCTTTTGCATTTCTACTTGTTGCACAACCACATGCATGCTAACTTCTTGTGATAAAATTGAACATACTTTTGGTGTTGTTTTAGTAGCTTTCATTCTCTTGAACCATGTGTTCACAGTTTGTATGTGTTGGTTCTTGTGCTTTCCATATCACATTCCTGCCTTTTCCCTACTAGTGATATAAGAAAGGATTTTTTCCATTATTGAGACCCACCCTATGTCTTTGCAGCTGTTGTTTCACAATTCTCTCTATTGCAATTCAGAAACAAAACATTCATCCTGAATTTTAAAGGTTTCTTTTTCAAACTGAAGTCAAGTGAAGCACTTAATTATGCTTGCATGAATGATAGACTTGCCAATATAATTTTGTTCAATCACTTCAGGTTTTTTTACAATTGGGCATATCAAGCACACTTGTGTCAACCAATTTAAAAAGTGACAATCTAAGGGAAGATTGCATATTACCTTTACGTTAATATGCAAGATGCTAATAATGTAATTCTTTATGTTAACATACCTTCTTTCAAGGGTCTATTTTTGTCCTTTGCCAGAAAACTTACAGTCAGGAAACATTTCCACCAATACATTCAGTAACACTACCTGTTTTGTCCCAATTCTTGTATGTAAATTATGGACGGCAAGAGAAAATAGATGCCCCATGTAAATGAGTGTATTGTCAGAAAAGAAAAGAGTTTAATTTGCCTAATATGTGATTAGGGGTTGTTTTTTTTCTCAAAACTGGTCAATTGTCGCTTTTCTGTTTATGTGTGCTTTAACACTGAAACTAACAAATTAGAAGTTACTTGTTATTCTGTTGATACCGTTGGTATAATATAGTCATGGTCACTTTGCATATGGAGGCTGTGTGTGGTGGTAGCTTACAGTGGGGGCCCTCAATATGACAATGTGCAGACATGAAATCCCAATTTCAAGGCTGGGTAAATACAAACTTCAGGTTTTTTTACAATTGGGCATATCAAGCACACTTGTGTCAACCAATTTAAAAAGTGACAATCTAAGGGAAGATTGCATATTGCCTTTACGTTAATATGCAAGATGCTAATAATGTAATTCTTTATGTTAACATACCTTCTTTCAAGGGTCTATTTTTGTCCTTTGCCAGAAAACTTACAGTCAGGAAACATTTCCACCAATACATTCAGTAACACTACCTGTTTTGTCCCAATTCTTGTATGTAAATTACGGACGGCAAGAGAAAATAGATGCCCCACGTAAATGAGTGTATTGTCAGAAAAGAAAAGAGTTTAATTTGCCTAATATGTGATTAGGGGTTGTTTTTTTTCTCAAAACTGGTCAATTGTCGCTTTTCTGTTTATGTGTGCTTTAACACTGAAACTAACAAATTAGAAGTTGCTTGTTATTCTGTTGATACCATTGGTATAATATAGTCATGGTCACTTTGCATATGGAGGCTGTGTGTGATGGTAGCTTACAGTGGGGGCCCTCAATATGACAATGTGCAGACATGAAATCCCAATTTCAAGGCTGGGTAAATACAACTTAGAGCATGGTAATGCCATTCCAGGCCCGGGAGGGGGGGGGGGGGCAGGAGGACAGGGGACTTGGAAAGTCATGCTTCTCTAAGTTCTACCGGCACTCCACCCGCCCAATATCTTAATTTTTTGTTGTTTTGCCATGCCTTGTATTTTGTAAGAAGTTTTCCTTTTCTTTGAAGCACATGTCTCATGATATGCAGCTCGGTGTAGTGCTGTGACATGATGTCACAGTCTTCTACTAAATGCTTGTCAATGGTTTGTGATAGCCTCAATGCTGGAAATGCCCTTCCTTGTAAAAATTTATTTGATTATTAAAAGTTAAGTCTTTATAGCTTCAGCCAAATTAAAAGTATCCTGAGCCAGTGTCACACTTGTTGCTTTTGTGTTTCAACTTCCAATATTTACAGAACAATTATAGAGGTATCCATTTGTAATCATAGAGAGATAATGAGTATATAAGATAATATGAAACATCAATTATGAAACACATGAGGTCTTTGTCATCCTATGTTCAAGGGGTAATCTTTGGAATGGACATGGTGTAAATATGTTTCTGATTTCGGTCATTTTACACCCAATGGTTGATAAGCATATGCGTTGGATATTTTAAATTTAGGGGAAGGGCCAGAAGGGGAGAGGAGTTGGTATGTGGTACCTCCTAACTACATGTATTTCAGTTGTTCAAATAACTTGAGTGTATCATTTAAATCTGAAACAAAAGATTTCTATGGGGTTGTGACACATCTGTCAAATTAATTCCTGTACCTCTAACTGCAATCTCTCATTCCACTTGCCTACATTTATGTCTGGTCAACCATGATGAAAATGGTGATGGGCTTGATTGATCAGCTACAACTTGCTTGTAATTTAAGAAATATTTACAGCAGCTGTGATGGATAGATAACCTATATTTGTGAATATCTGCAATTTTTTTTATTTGATTTACCAAGAACAAAAAAAATTGAAAAAGTAATAAATTGGTGATTTCACACCACAGATGACAACTCAATTCATATGTCACATAGTCTGTTATTTTGAACTTGTAGTTATTGTTTAAATGCCATAAAGTCTGTTTGATTTAATTAAATTGGTTCGATAATTCTCAGTATTTGTTTTCTGTAGCCAACCATACATATGTAATGCTGGCTACACTGCTCTTAAAGTACATATGAGGTAAAAATTAATTTGCTCTAATACAATTGCCATATGTACTCCATAAACTGCGCATTTCACTTCTGCAATGTGGCCTACAATACCAAAGAAATTTTTTTAGCAGGATGTTCAGAGACTTATGCGAAGGCGGCCCATAAACAGGTGAGTCACGAAAATTCATATTTTTCTGCTAGCGTAGAGAAATATGGAAACCACAAATGAATTCACTAGCTAACAGTTTCAATGTTCCCTGAGTTTACCTTATGGAAAAGTCAAGCAAACTCATTGTGTTCCAAACAGAAATATCATAGCAGAAAATTGAAGTAATGTTTATGAATCCTGAAATATTGGAGAACACTGTGTCATAGACAGTGCTTGTGTGAACAATCACGACAATATTTAAGTCCCCATCTAGGAGCCTGAAAAAACAAGCAACAAAACAGAAAATGGTACAAAAATCAAACCCGGTCATAAAACTGAAAGTACTTGCCCAGTGCATTCTTAAACCCACTAACACTTCTTGCCATCACTACATCCTCAGGCAACCCATTTCACTCATTCACTACCCTCTGAAAAAAGAAGTAACAACGAGTATTGATGCCACTTTGAACACCCTGGAGTTTTAAGACAATGACCTCATGTAATTTTACTATTTGCAAACTTAAAAAATCAGAAATGATAAATTAACAAAACCATGAACAATCTTGTAGATTTAAATCAAATCTCTACCTAATCTTCCCAGCTCAAGTCGGAAGTGAGATTTAAGGGATGTAACCTACTGTCACAGGGAAGACTCTAATCCTTGAAGGCTCTAATCAATCTAGACTTTCTCACGTAAATTCTTATCTTTAGAAAAATACGGGTTTCAAACTTGAACAGCATACTCTAAATGAGGCCTACCAACTGCTTATTGAGCCTAACAACAATGTTGAGGAAACTAAAATTTCTCTTAATCATATCTAAAATCATGTTCGCTCTTTTAGCTGCTTCAGCACACTGCTGAGCTGGCAAAACTTCCACGGAACATGATGATTCTCAACATACTTCAATATATCAGCTATAAAGTACCAAGATTCTTCCTTTGGCTTTGTCTTTATTATCGTGAGTGTACCCTATTTCAAACAACCCCCTCTTCAACAGACAAGCTTTGGAAACTTGTTAAGAGCCTCTTTCACTACTTTTTGACGGCCCTGTTACAATCGATAATGTAAAAACAGCCAACGATGAAAAAAAGTACCGATAATGTAAAAAATTCTTTGAAGGGATAATGTAACTTTTTACCGATTATGTAAAAACTTTTCTGATGACATCTTCGTATGGTCCTGCGTACTAGACAGGCAGCTCGGGCAGGTTTCATCAAACGAAGAAGCTACTAATAACTGAGTAGTGAACCACAAAAGGGGAACCCATCTTATGCAGAAATGGACGTCTCTCACGATATCTCTGCTGCATATGGTCACTAGGGCCCACTGACCTTGCCACCACTATCGCCTTTCGTTCAAAGAGGGCCCCTATCTCCGATATGAAAGTAGGCAGGGGATAAATTAACCTGTCAAAATCTCATGCATAATACATTTGCCTACCGTTCCTTTGAGTACCAATCCTGTGCCCCTCCTGTTAGCTACGCTGTATGAAGTTGAAAAAAAACGCGTTTTTTCCATGCATGTTAACACTAAGTTTGCCTCGTTTGCCCGGGGAAGGTCTCTCTCTAGAATCATCCCTTTGCAAGTCCCTTCAAATTTCCACGGGTAATAGGTCCATGTGTCCTGTATAACATATTGTAGTATAACATATGAACTGTAATTGGTATTTTGTCTTTTTTGCCCCGATCGCCGCCCATAGTGTGTTGCGCATGCACTGATGCACATCACATGATGTTAGCAGCGTTAGCAGCTAGCAGCTAGTTGATGTCGGAACCTGAACGCGACGGAAATAACTTCCGTGGAATCCCACTAGCCTCCCGTTGGGAATTCCCCACTGCCAGACTGCATTTCCAGGTCCTCGTCTCCTCGATATAGATATGGCGGGAAAATTAATTTCCGCGCTACTTTACGCGTTCAGGAGGTAACCATTTGTGACTGATTGCAATACAACTTGCCGTTGTACAAGATATAAAAGTTATATTTCGTCAAAAGACATCAAAGTAAGTAGCATAGATGCATAAGGTAGAGGTAGACTGCAACCGACAGCTGTCGTTTGAGGTTGTGCTACTGATTAAGTGACACAACAAAATAAGGCATAGCCTTGGTCTGGCACTGGCTAGACCATCGAGTGAGACTAAGATTTCGCGTACTCGGTCCTTAGGCAGAGGCCTGTAAGACTACGAAGTTAATGCATACACTTGGACTAGCACTAGGTTAGGTTCAGCACAAATTTGTATTGTACTGTAGGCCTAGCCCTATAACTTTCAGGTTAGTGGTAGCAACGTAGTGTAATAAACAATTCAGATACTGTAACAGTTCTTGATATGTCATTTACATGTATATTTTTAGGCTATCTATTTTTAATATTTCTCTGTTCCAGGGCATCTTTCCCGACAGATTGAAAAAAGCTAGAGTACTGTAATTCCTGTCCTGAAAGAACTTAAAAATAAGTTTCTGCCCTTCCCTGTTTTTCAAAGATGTTGGAAAGAGTCATGTACAATAAAATCTAGTGTTTCTCTTTCCTTAAGAAGCATACCATACTTTCTACTAGGATGGATTTTGTCCAGGTCGCTCAACAGAACTTGCTCTTGTAAATGCCTTGAACAACTTAAACTAGCTACAGGTAAGAATGGAACTTCCATTGGGATTTTTCTAGACTTGTCCAAGGCCTTCGATACAATTGATCGTGCCATTCTGCTCACTAAATTATCACATTACGGTTCGAGAGAAGTGTCTTACAACTGGATAAACTGCTAAGGCCTCTCTAAAAAAAAAAAAACAATTAACTTCTCTCAATGGTGTTAATTTGAATTAAGGAAGGTAAAATGTGATGTTCCACAGGGTTCTATTCTTGGACCACTCCTCTTCATAATCTATGTTAACGATATTTCTGATGTATCAAAAAGTGCTTCACTTGTATTGCTTGCTGACATATTTATATCTTTTTCAGCGGCTCTACCCCACAGCGCTAAGACTCTTGAGGAACTTTGTGTCATGAACTTAAGCTCTATGTTGATTGATTCACTGTGAATAAGCTCTCTTTAAATGTGCCCAAAACGTATGTCATTGTTTTTAATGATGACATTTTAGACAGAGGTCATAAGTTTAAAATTTCTATTGATGGCAAATGTTTGCAACATGTTGAAAATATTAAATAATTGGGTATTCACATTTATTCCAAGCTATCATGGGATAATCATGTATGTAATGTTTCATCCCGTATTGCTAAAGTGGGTTGCAGAAAGGCTTAAGCATGTTGTACCCAGAAATGATCTCCACTCAATTTACCTCACGTAAGTCTATCTTCATTTTAACTATTGTTCTATTGTTTGGTCTAGTACTAGTTGTTCCCTTTTCAATAAGTTATATATCTTACGAAAGTGAGCTGTGCGACACATTACTTGCTCCAAACCATGTGACCATACCAGCTTGCTGTTCTTGTCACTGAACCTTCTGAAACTACTGACTGACATGATATTTAATATCAACATTGCAACATTCACTTATCGATCATTGTACAACCTGTTACCCAATCCATTTTCCAACTATTTTGCTCACAGCTTTTCAGTTCATGACCACAACACTCGACAATCTGCATCCCTACATCTGGACTGTATTCAAACTTCTTTTCAACAAAACTTTCTCCGTAATCGTTCCATCAGACTCTGGAATTCCCTCCCATCTTCAATAACCAGTAAACAAAGCGTTCAATTCTTCAGAAAAAGTACTCTATGTTGTTATGTTGAAGACTACCAGGGTAGGTTCGTTTGTTACCGTCCTGAAACGTCCCGTAGGTTTCTATACACCATGTTTGCTTTGATCTAATCTTCTTGTGTGGGTCTTCTCACTGGTGTTGGGATGGGGTTGGTGGATAAGGTTGGAATTTTGCTTGGGTGGGTTGTCTTTCTTCTTTTTACTGAAAGTGCATGTTGTCAAGCCTTTGGGGTTTTTGTGTGCTTCCTTTGGCCTTAAAGTAGTACAGTCATGTTTGTGTACTGTATGTATGCTTATTTCCTCCATTTTTGATTCCTTGCCGTAGGCAGGGGAATCTATGCAGTCCTGATGTCGTGTTTGTGTGTGTGTATGTGTGTGTGACGGTTGCTCGTAAACACTCTATCTCAAGAAGGGTAACTCTGAGTAATTTCATTTTTGGCATGTAGGTTGCCCATATTGAGTAGATGATCCCTATTGTTTTTGGTGTCCAAATCTTGCATGTTAATGAGGTTATGGGGTAAAACATAAAAAATGTTAAAACTGCCATAGTTCATTATCCGTGGGTCAGATTTGTTTTAAACTTGATAAGGTTGTCTGTTATTAACCTGTTCACGACCCTGTGAAATTTAATGCTAATCAATAGAGAGGAAGGATTAATTTTTCACTATAAAACAATAATAATAGCCTAAACACCATTATTGAGGTTATTATAAACTACCATACAAATTAGTTGAAAAGCATATGGGCTACATTTTCTCATATTAAGTAGATGATCTCTTTTGTTTGTAGTGGAGATCAAAGGTCATTTGAAGTCACCAGAGGCTTTTGCTCCAGATTTAAGGCTACAGTACTGCATTTGTAACTTAGTGAGTAACTTCTAGTGTGAGGGGCCTCCGATAAGTTGTCCAGAGAGATAGTCTTGGTATGGGGGGTCATGGGGTCAGATAGACAAGGAGGCATTAATTCATGCATTGGAATGTCAATGGGTTTATAAAAAAAATGAAGAAAATAAAAACAAACATCCCTTCTGTCATTTATTTGGATAATATCAATATCCAGAGGAACAGCTGGTAGCAGAACAAGGTTTCTTAACAATCAAATTGGAGTGCTTTCAATCATATTTCACAATGTCGGAAAGGATGGAGGAAGCAAAAATATTGAGGAGAAATCATAACTTTGGGTCAACTTACTAGGGCTTTGAGTGTGTTAAAAGCTACTTGTAACAAGGAAGAAATTATCGCAGAGTCGATAAAAGAAAATTTGCAAAAGGCAGAGCGCCAATTTGAGGCAATGGAAGAGATTCATGCTGATCTGGCTGGGCTGTTGTCTGATGAAGCATTTGAGCAAGCAGAAAGCTGGATGTTGGAATGCCAAAAGCATTACACTGAGGAGAGGGAGGAAGCATTGAAAAAGTTAAAGGAGGAAATTGAGTTTCAAATTAGCGTTGAAATTACCTAAGGCAGAAATTCCACCATACGATGGAGACGCAAGAACATTCTGGTCGTTTATGAAGAATTTTGAGGTAAATATGGCAGATCAGCTGAGTTCAGATGAGGTAAGGTTGAGTTATTTGATTCAACTAACAACAGGCAAGACTAGAAGCAGCATTGATTACTGTGTGTTTCTTGGAGTTCAGAGATAATGTTGACTGATGTCATACTCATACTGTACTTGATGTGTGGGTTGTATGGCCTGGGTAGGTGATCCCTATTGCTTTTGGTGGACGTCAAATGTCGCGGTCATTTTAGGTCATCAAAATAAATGTCATTTTGAGTTAAAGGCTTGTGGTGTATGAAGAAAAATAACTGCAATTGATCTTATAGTTGTCATGTGAATAATTCATGTTTGTTGTAATATAACCATGTAGCAAGGAATTGCAAAGCCTTTTGGCTTTCTGGTTGCTATATCTATGTATGCGTGTTTATAAAGTGATAAAACAATAAAAGGAAACTTGAGGAATATCCTGAGAGTGAGATATAAATCATCTGGAATTGAAAACTAAATTGTCGCAATCTTTGTTAAGATAAAAAGCACCACAGATTTTAAAGAATACATCTAAAAAGTGAACAAATTAATGTAGAAAATATTACATGTTTCGAAAGGCACTTCTTTCATGGTCAGGTACAAACTGAAATGAACTCTAATGCATGGAATTTGTGACAAATTGCAGAGAAAGAAATAAAAAACATGAGAAAAGTCGATTAATGGAACAAAGTGAACAATGGACTATCGAGCTGTTTGTTAAGATTAGGTTTCTCCCAGCTGATGTGTAGACTTTTTTTTTATCCGAAGTTGGAGCTTAGTTGGAGCTGAGTCGATAATTTTGAAAGAGTTTTGATCGCACTTGAAACCCTCTTCTATATCAATTTTTTTTGGAAGTTTTTGTGTTTTCTCCTCTGCTTTTTTTTTGGGGCTATTTTCTTCAAAAAGTTACAATAATTTGTCTTTTATCCTGAGTCTCTTTGCATAAATCCAGTAGTCTGATACTGTAGATGACATGATGCATGTTTTTTTTTTTGGTCTGCATGTGAAGGAAAAACACAGTCCCAACTTAAGGCCTAAAAGTTCTTTTGATTATCTTAGAAATTTGCAATGCTAACTTATCATTATAGATTAAAACAGCAGTGGAAATTCTTTGTGCAAACCTACCTTCTGTTATTGTTCTCTGTATACATACTTCCTGGATAGAATCAAACATTAGCCGATAGCGGCAAAATCATATTTAGTGTGTATGGAGGTGGGTGGTACAAATTTACTGGCAGACTGGAGGTTTAAGGGACCTGGTGCAGGGTATGTGGGCATTTGACTGTCAGAATGCACCTGACTATTAAACCCGAATGGTTTGAATGTAGGCAACTGTATTGAAGTCACGATACACACAGCTCTTCAGATTTCTGATGGAATTTGTCTGACCTCTTTGTGAGACAATTCTGGATATGAAAGACAGTGACATGTTAGCAAAAACATAAAGTGGATAGATATGCAGTAGACAAATGTTGAAGGTATTATCACAAGATTCAAAGGGTCTAGTGCGTGTGTGTCCTGGTACAGGACATAGACCAGAAATCTCTTGATGACCTAAAATGCTAGACTTGCTGTTTGTTGTTGTTGTAACAGACTTACAGCTTAAGGCAATTAGTTGTTGTTGAATTTGTTTAAAAATTTGAGGTGATGTTGGGAGTATCGTAAATGTGTTAGAATAGAGGAAAAATGCAGATTGGTAGAAACAGATATTTCACAATTTGGCACGTGTCCAACATTTTTTACTTTCAATAATAATCTCTCTAAAATATGAATGAATGAATGAATGAATGAAAGGTTTATGCACAGCCTCTACCTTGACTACAAGGCATGCACGGTCGTGCTGAAAACAAAATAACCAATGTTAAATAGTAAAAAACAATTTAAAATAATAGAAAACAAAATGGAAAGAACAATAAATGTATACAAAAGGCACTTACTTAACATTGAGCTTCATTACAAAATTATTCGCATTAGAAAAGAGAAAATGTTTTAGGTGTTTCTTGAAACTATGTATACTGTGCATGTTCCGGAGATCAACAGGGAGAGAATTCCACAATTTAGGACCACAAATTACAAATGATCTGTCACAGAGGGTAGAAGTATTATTTGGTAAGACAATTGCATTAGAAAGAGTAGAGGTGGTGAAGAGATCGGATAAGTAGACCGGAGCTAAGCCGTGGAGGCATTTGAAAACCATTAAAATAACTTTGAAAAAGATTCTTTCGCGAACATGCAACCAGTGCAACTGAACAAAGAGGTCAGATACATGTTCTCTTTTCTTTCTACCATAAATTAACCTAGCAGCACAATTTTGAACAATCTGTAGTTTATTCAAGAAACTCTGATTAATACCATAATACAAGCAATTACAATAATCGATCTTAGAGAGAACTAAAGCCGTAACAAGAGTCTTAAGCTGATCAGAATTTAAATACGGTTTGAGCTTAGAAAGTTTACGAAGGACAGAAAAGCAGAAGGAAGCAGTAGCAGAGATTTGTTGGACAAACGTAAGCTTATTATCTAGGCAAACACCAAGACTTTTTACGGAGTTGGCGAACCTTACACAATCATTGTTGTTTATAAAGGTGCCACCAATACTGATGTCACCCAAAACATTGTCACGGCCAACAAGAATAATATCGGTTTTACTTGGGTTTAAACACAGAAAGTGAGAATTCATCCAAGAAGTTAAAACGGAAAAACACTGTTGAATGTCATGATTCAAGACACGTGATTGGAAGGCAGGAGAGAAGGACTTCTACACCTGATGGTCATCAGCATACCCTTCAATCTTAAAACCGAGGTTTTCAATTTTCGTGTATAAAGAACGAATATATATATTAAACAGAACGGGGCCAAGGACAGACCCCTGAGGAACACCATACTCAATATCGATATAGCGAGAGAAACTAGAGCCAACTTTAACTCTCTGAGACCTGCCGATCAAAAAAGAATTGAACCATTTGAAAGCAATACCACGTATGCCGATATCGTGATACAGAACAGTAAGCAGTTTATCATGATCCACAGTATCAAAAGCAGCACTGAGATCAAGAAGAATAAGAACAGAAACATTATTGGCATCAGCAGCACATAACATATCATTTACAATCTTAAGTAAGGCTGTCTCTGTACTGTGATACTTTCTGTAGCCAGATTGATGGGGCATATGGAGTTGATGACGATCCATGTGATCATTTAAACGTTTAAGTACAACTCTCTCAATCAGTTTGCCAGTACACTGAAGATTAGAAACAGGCCGATAATTACAAAAACTTTCTTTGTCTAAAGTAGGTTTTTTAATTAAGGGAGTAACATCAGATTGTTTAACACCATCTACAGACCCCGTAGAGAGGGAAAGATTAACAAGCTTACACCAGAAAGGGAGGAGTATATCAATATGGTCGTGTACAATATTACTGGGCAGAGGATCACTGGGACTGCACTTGATACCAGTGTCTTTAACAATCTCCCGAAGTTCCTCCACGCTTGTCGGGGCAAACTCAGTCAACTCATTGGAGGACCGTATCACGTGCCTGTCATGAAGTGCAGAAGCAGCTACGGTATGACGGGGAAAACCTTTGCGAAGACTAGCTATTTTACTAGTGAAGAAATAATTAAATTCATTGGCAAGTTCTGCGTTGCTAGAAGTATGTGGAAGAAGAGACTCCTGATTGACATCAAGGAGTGTGTCAATCATCTTGAAAAGCTTACTTTGATCACCTTTTGCAGATTGAACTTTTTCAGAGTAGTATTTTATTTTCTTTTGCAGTGCAAGCTGCGTAGTCTCTTTCCGCAAATTGATAAAAATTTGCTTATCAACTTCCAAATGAGACCGTTTCCATTTTTTCTCAGCTTTCCTACGAGCACGACGCTTAAGTTGATATTCACCATCAAACCAGGGGGCATTATTAGCCATTTTAATGCTCTTAGATTTCAATGGAGCATGCTTGTCAAGAATAGAAGTAAGAGAAGTATTATAACTATTTACTGCCGTATTAAAGTCATTTAAAACGATTTCAGACACACAGTTACCGAGGTCATTAGAAAAATCAATTACATTGATACCCTCGAGCTGACGGTATTGAATAATTTTACGTATTTTAACATCTGTTCTAATTTCGACATCAAACGTGATAGGATAGTGATCACTGAGATGAACATCATTGACTAAGGGAGAAGAAATAATATTAGAGTTGTTGGTACAAATTACAACATCAAGAATATGCCCACCTTTGTGAGTTGAATCAACAACATGTTGAATAAGATTAAAGCAAGAGAGTACATCATAAAATTTATTTCTTAGATTGTCAGTAATGTTATCGCAGTGGATGTTACTGTCACCAGAAATGATAATGAAGCCACTCATTAACACAATATGTTCAAGAAGACAGGAAATATGGTGACCAGCTCTCCTTTAAACTTTTAAATGTACTGTGAAAGGCAGTGAATATTAAGTTTGTCGATGGTCATTGAGCAATGAGTAGCTGATGAAACCAACTGGGCAGTTGAAAGTGCTGGGTTTGCAAACCTCAAGGGAAAACAGTTCTAGGAAGCAACATGTATAAAACTGGTGATACCTTTCTTTGATAGTGACTTCATTCACAAGTACACTGTCTTCCCCAAATTAACTCCTTGTCAGTGTATAACACAAGAAGACTTTGTGTGTTATAGATCACTTCTGCTTTAAATTTGATTGGTATGTAGTAGGCCATTTGAGAGATATTACATGACATCCCTTTTTCTCCTTTGAAGATCTAAGGTCATTTAAGGTCAACCAATGTCAAAGTCTGGAAATCTCATTAACAGTCTTTCAGGAGGTAAAAGTGTGTGAAGTTATAATGAAGAAAGTTTGTTCAGTGATTTATATGAGGGATCTGTTTCTATGGTGATCAGACGGAGGTCACTTGAGGCTTAAAGAGAGAACCTTTAAGCCTCAGGATTAAAAGATTGATGAAGATGGCCATTGTGAGTAACTTTGTGCATCCTACCTGACATTCACTCCGGTCAAAATTCAATGAAATGCAAGTGTCGATGGCAGAGATGTTAATTCCATGTTTGTTGTTTTCTCAACATTTGTAGAACTTGAAAGTAACCATGGAAGTGGAACAGGTAACAACGGTTCTTCAAGAAAACAAAGAGAACATAATGGAAAGAAACGAAGTGGAATCCAAAAAGATGAAGATGGAGAGACCGCACCATGACGAGAATCAATACCTGGACCTGATTCAAGACATAATCACCAATGGGAACGTGAAGGGAGACAGGACAGGAACAGGCACAAAGAGTATCTTTGGTTGTCAGAGTAGATACAGTCTTAGAGGTAATTGCTGTTTCATTGTCTCCAGGATTTCATGGAGTTATTGCTCATTTTTGACAAAAGTTGATAGCAGATGTGGCTTTTGCTACCAGATTAGGAAAATAGAAATAGCGGTCCAACATAAATTTATCACATACACTATATGTGTGTGTTTACTTTGGCAGACAATTAGTAACCTGTAGTTGTGCCATATAGTGTACTTGTACACTACTACTACTAACTGTTAGTCGCTTCACAGATTCTCCGGCTATGGTAACAGGACAAGATTAAGAAATAACTTCTGTTTTGAGCTGACTTGTCATACCTCTTTAAAGCATTTGAATACAAGTTTAGATGACACCTGGGAACTTATCCCCTTTGGTGATATTGATTTGAAATTCCTCAAGTTTGCAAATCTTAACATTTGTGCATTAAGGGGACCTCAACAGTTAAGTAGGGTGGAGAACAGACAAGTTTGTGATATATTTTGGTATGAGTGAGTGTCACTTTGACTTATTGTTCTTGACGCAAAATCACCTCTGGACTGTTATATTAACATGAGTCAAGTTCACTAAGCCTTTCATCAAACCCAAGCGTCTGTCCTCATTTCATTGCTTTCATTTAACACATGCAATGTAACGTAAGATGCCAAGTAACAACTGAGAAGAATTTGAACTCCTGTGGTATACCAATGGCTCATCTCAAACCAGTTATCATTTTGTGGAACTTTCTTTGCACTGACAAAAGTGACATTTGGATTAGGCCATGCAAAAGAACATTGATGTGTTTTGTTCAAACCAAAATGGAATAGTGAGCAGGTATTCAGAACATACATTGAAAAAGTATAAGTCTTCCCTTAAACTTATTTATGTGAAATAAATTAATTTACGCTACAGCTGGATTAGTGATGTTTTGATTTCATTGTGACTGTTCTTTCAGACCAATTTCCATTATTGACAACAAAGCGGGTATTTTGGAGAGGAGTAGCAGAAGAACTTCTGTGGTTCGTCAAAGGTTCCACTTCGGCAAAGTCTCTCATGGAAAAGGGCGTTCACATCTGGGATGCCAATTGTTCAAGGGACTTTCTAGACAAAAGAGGACTCACCAGTTATGAGGAAGGTGAAAATCTTGAACTTTGTACGATTTTGTCTCATGTATTCAGTGAAAGAAGAGTAAGTCCTTAAGGTCTGCATTTTCAAATGAACAAAGTGATGCATTAATATAGTTATGTTACATGTGTTGAACTTGGAAGTGCAGTCACTGCAGTGGCTTGTATGGGTCAGTTTGTAGATCTTAAAATCCTTTGCAATAAAAAGTCCTACTTCATGAATGATAGTTCAGTTCAACATTTTCAATGGCTAATTTTCACTTTGTTTTTTAGAAGCATAATTAATATTCCTGCACCCTATAAGTAACTCAAATTCTTACCCCTGTATCCCTTTTTGATTACTTGCCAAAGGTAGGCAAGGGATCTAGGCTGTCATGATGGTGTGTGTGTGTGTGTGTATGCATATGTGAAGCCTTGGCTTGTAAATACAATATCTCAAGAAGGGAAAGGTGCCCAAACTTCAAAGTTGGTGAATAGGTAGTCCATTGTAAGTAGATGATCCCTATTCTTTTCATGAAGGTCAAAGGTCATTTGAAGTCATCAGAACTTAAACTATGAAAACCTACTGAGGGAGATATCTCAGCAACTGAATGTTGCTGGAACTTCATACTAGTCACATTGATAGCCATTGATAAGTAGGTAATTTTCTGCCATTTTTATGGAGGTCAGAGTCATGTGAGGTCAGCACAGGTCATAGTTTGAAGATCTTGTAAACACAGCATCTCAATAAGGAAAAGTTGCTGGAATTACAACTTTGATTTGTTGGTTGTCCATCGTAAGTAGATGATCCCTCTTGTTTTCATGGAGGTCAAAGGTCATTTGAGGTCATTAAAGGTTAAAGTCTGAAAAATTGTTAAGCAAGATATCTTAGTAATGGAATGTTGCTGGAACTTTATACTAGTAATATTGGTAGCCTTTGATGAGTAGATGATTGCTGTTGTTTTTTTTTGTATATGTCAAAGGTCATGTGAGTTCAATACACTGGCCATAGTTTTAAAAACTTGTAGACATGGTATCATATTAAGGGAAAGTTGCTGGACCTTTGAACTTGTTATGTTGGTTGTTCATTGTAAGTAGATGATCCCTATCATTTTCCATGGAGGTCAAAGGTCATTTGAGGTCACCAGAGGTTAAGGTCTGAAACTCTAAGAAGGAAGACCTCAGCAACCGAATGCTGCTGGAACTTCAAATTGTAGATTGAATTGTAGATAATCCCTGCCACTTTTTATGGAGGTCAAAGGTCATGTGAGGTCCCCCAGCTGAAAATGTACCACACTTTTACCATAGTACAGTACCACACTTTTACCACACTTTTACCATGGTAAAAGTGTGGTAAAAGTGTGGTACTGTACTATGATATACCATGGTATTTTGGCCCTATGGACATGGTAAACCATGGTATACCACGGTAAATTCATAGTATTTTACCACACTTATACTACCATTTTACCACAAATTTACCACCCTTTACCACAGATTTATCCTGTGTCCCTATCTGTCTATAAGACCATAAGTTGTTATATGTTCAATTTGGAGGGTTACAAGATAAGTCAAGGAACCACATATCAAGTTAGAAGATATCGACACTAAGTCACTAGCAAGTTAAGTTGGAGCATGCACCATGGTGCATGTACCACAGAAAAACAACAAATGTACCCTGGTAAAATGATGGTAAAATTGTGGTAAATATACCATGGTACATATACCGCAGATAAACTACAAACATACCATGGTAAAATCAGGGTACAATTGTGGTAAATATACCACGGTACAATGTACCACAATGTTACCATACATTTACCATGCCTTTACCACACTTTACCACAGTTACCACACTTTTACCGTGGTATACCATGGTAAAAGTGTGGTACATTTTCAGCTGGGCCGTAGAGGTCATAGTTTGAAAAACTTGTACAAATGGTATCTAGGCAAGGGAAAGTTGCTGGAATGCAAATTTGACTTGTTTAGGTTGTTCATTGTTAGTGGCTGATCCCTATTGTTTTTCATGGGAGGTCAAAGGTCATTTGAGGTCTCTAGAGGTTAAGGTCTGAAAGTATATTTGGATAGATATCTCAGCAATGGAATGTTGCTGGAACTTCAAACTTAGTGTGTTGGTAGTGCATTGTAAATAAATGATCCCTACCATTTGTCATGGAGATCAAAAGTCATTTGAAGTCACAAAAGGTTGAAGTATCAAACCAATTATGCAACCTATCTCTGCAAATGAATGTTGCTGGATCTTCAAGTTGTTAACATTGGTAGACCTTGATGAGCATATGAGCTTTGTCATTTTCTATGGAGGTCAAAGTCATTTTGAAGTCAGTATAGATTATAGTTTGTAAACTTGTAGACATGGTATCCCACAAAGAGTAAGATGTTTTAACTCTGAAATTAGTGTGTATTGCTCTTTGGTTTCTATGAATATTGGCAAAGAATCTCAAAGTCATTGGACTTCTGCCTACAGTATGATGTTCTTAGAAAACTAACATTCCCTGGCGTTTATCTTGCTGTGTGTGATCTGTAGGAGAACTTGGCCCAGTCTATGGATTCCAGTGGCGTCACTTTGGGGCAGAGTACAAAGGCCTGAAGCATGACTACACTGGCGAAGGTGTGGACCAATTGCAAGAGGTGATAAATACAATTAAGAACAATCCAGACGATAGAAGGATAATACTTACAGCGTGGAACCCAAAAGGTAAGAGATGATAGTCTGGCATTTTCTAGCTCATATTCTTGTAATGAGTTAGTTGGTATTTTAGTGATTTAGTTGATATTTGGTATATATGTGTGCCTTATTGATTACAAGAATCGTATAGTTTTTGGTAGAGGTCAAAGGTCATTTGGGGTCAACAGGTCAAACTGAAAACATTGTAAACTTGATATCTTAAGAAGGGAAGATGGACAGATCTCATATTTGATATGTACAGTGGGTGTACATATTGAGTAGTAAATGACAATTGTTTTTGGTAGAGGTCATTTAGGATCAACAGGGGTCAAATTGTGAAAACCTTGTAACAGGATATCTCAATAAGGAAAGCTTAGACAGACCTCATATTTAGTGTGTAGGTGTGCCTCATTGAGTTCAAGACCGCTAGTGGTTTTGGTGGAGTTCAAAGGTCATTTGGATTCAGCAGGGGTCAAATTGTGAAAACATTGTAAAAATGATAATTCAAGAAGTAAAGCTTGGACAGATCTCATATTTTTTATGTAGGTGTACTTTATTTAGCACCAAAAGACTATTATTTTGGTCTAGGTCAAAGGTCATTTAAGGTCAACATTGGTCAAATTGTGAAAATTTTGTAAACACAAAACCTCAAGAAGGAAAGCTTGGACAGATGCCATGTTTGGTATGTAGGTGTACCTTATACAGCGCAAGAATCCCTATTGGTTTTTTTTTTGGGGGGGGAGGTAGAAGGTGATTTGGGGTCAACATTGGTAAAATTCGTAAAGACCATACTGTATCTCAAGAAGGGAATCATTGACGAATCTCATGTGTAGTATGAAGGTATACCTTATTGAGTCCTAAAAGCCCAATGATTTTGTTCCAGGTCAAAGGTCATTTTATGTCAACATCAGTCAAGTTGTGAAAACCTTGTAAACAAAATACGAAAAGAAGGAAAGCTTGGACAGATGTCATATTTGATATGTATGTGTACCTTATTGTACAAGAAGCCTGTTGTTTTTGGTGAAGTTCAAACGTCATATGGGATCATCTTATCTTCACCTTATGCAATATGTTAGATTAAAAATGCTTATAACTGAATCCTCAAAACCACAATGCTTTTTCTTGTTGTTTTTGCAGATATACCTAAAATGGCATTACCGCCGTGCCATGCATTTGCTCAGTTTTACGTTTGCAATGGGGAGCTTTCATGTCAACTGTATCAGAGGTCTGCAGACATGGTGAGATAAATTCAATGGTCAAAATATACAGGGCATGTTTTTTTTTTTTTTTGTGTCAGCATACCAACTCCCAGTTTGCTAGAGATTAACATGTATACAACTTTTTTCACCCAGAGCTCTGAATTGTGTAACATCCCTTAACTAATCTGATCATTTGCAGAAGTTGCAGAACATATAAACTATTACCATTAAACCAGATTGAGAGACAAGAAAAATGTCATTGTCAAATGTGAATTGAATCAGTAAACTTGGGATTATATGTCTATCACTTTGCCGACTGAACAATGCAGCACTTTTAATGGTATGAACTCCATTATAGTTGTATTTCATTTGTGTCACCAGCCCTTGCCTTTGTAAATTTGTAGTCAATTTAAGTCTTGAGCAGAAATCTGGTGGAAAGTTTATTGTGAAACTTTGAAATGAGCAATAATAAAATTGAGGCTAAGTAACTGGGATTGAAACAGTAAACAAAATATTTTGTCTTGCGTTCTCCTGACCGAGCTATTCAGGACTGTAGGAGGCAACTGAATCCCTTGAACTTCATAATCATGTTGATCACACTGCATTGATTGAATTTGTGCCTCATACTTAAGTTAACACATACCTGGTCAAGGTTGTAAATACGGTAAGGCAGGGACATTGGGGGGGCTCACCTGGGACTAGTAATTCCCGTCCGGCATTCGCGATTAGTTTACGTCTCACAGTCCAGTACAAACTTCACAAAATTTAGTAAATACGATGGGAGAAGTGGCTTTTTGAGCGAACATTTGAAGATTTTGCGACCACTTCCCTGCAACACTGACTTTGGCAATCTTGACATAGAGTGCTTTAGGGAGCTGCTCCCTCACACTGGATCCACCAGGACATTGTCCTGGACCATGCAAGGGACCCTCGTGTGAGTTCCTTGACTTCACCAGAAGTGGCTGGAGTTCCCTTGCCTGAAACCTGGCGCTAAAATTTGTCTAGCTACAACCCTGCTGGTCACAAACTTACAATTAGATTTGTTTTACAAGTATCATCAAGAGACATTTCAGACGATGATTTGTTAAATTCTTCATCTTTCTCATCGTAACTGTCTGTTGTTTCTTTTTTCTCAGGGGTTAGGCGTTCCTTTTAACATAGCCAGTTATGCTTTGCTTACGTACATGATTGCTCATGTGACTGGGCTGAAACCAGGAGACTTTATTCACACTCTGGGAGATGCCCACATCTATCTGAACCACATAGAACCATTACAGAAACAGGTTGGTCTTAGTAATCTGTCAGATGTGAATGGAATTTGTGATTGTACTTTCATTTATGATGGACAGTATTATTGAATAGGTGCCCTTAGGATATATATCAAAATTTGAATTGTCCTCAAAAACAAAAGATAATGTAAGTCACATTTGACTGGACGGTCAAAGATTAGAGACTGCTCTCTCACTGGAAGCTCATCTGGAGCAGAGAATCAGATCCCCCCTACTTGATATCAATAGTTCTGCTGTCATGCCTGATTTTCCGTTGTGAATCAGACCCTGAGCATACGATTTAAAATAGGGAGATGTGTATCTGAAACCATGGGAGTACAAGAAGCTAGAACAAGAAGCTAGTGGTATTTGTTAAGCAGGTGCTGTTTAAATTTTCTTTTGAATACATTCAGGGAAAAAAGTTGCTTTAGTTCTTGATACAGTGAATTCCAGATCTGGGACACTAGTGCTAAGAATTTGATTTTGGTTGTGGTTAGTTCTAGAGTAAGGGTGAACTAAGAATTGCCTATTTTGAATGAAAGTCTGCTCTGGATGAATAAAATGACAGAAAACATCCAGAAGTGCATTACTATGTAACCTGAACGTAAATATTTGTAACTGAAAACATTATCCAGAAGAACCAGCTCTCACCTAACATTGAGTACCTTATTACAGGGCCTCCATTGAATTGGCAAACAAATATGCAATACTTTCAGCATCATATACTGTATCATTGTAACTTGTAACTGTATATCCATGTGGGGTGTGGTACCTACATGCATATGAGCTTACTTAGATGCAAGACTAGCTAAAAAGAAATATCTCAGGGAAATAAAACACACAGGTCAGTGATCTCAGGTCAGTGTAATCCCCTTAGCTAGCACACACAGTTTTGAACCACTGTTCGATATTTGTTCCGTTCCCGTGGGTGGTTTTTCATCTCCGGATCTGATCTTGAATGTGAGTGCTTTCACACTACAAAATGATCTTCAGGGGGGGATCAGATCCAGATCTGATTCACTGCTCAAGATCCAGTCTGAAAGTGAAAGCAGTCAGAAAGGCATGAGAACGGAAAGATAGTTGTGAACTCCACGTGTACCATCCAGCAAAAATATGTGCTGCATGACTCCTACAGCTGTCAACAGAAGTATAGCCATGAAGGTTTTCATGGGGAGGGGGATTTACTGAAAGTTGAAGTGAAATGCTGTTATGTCAATGGCACTCTACCATGAAAATTAAATATACATATTAATATACAATTTATAATCACATGGAAGTTTTTGTTTTTCAAAGAGGGACTTTGTTTCATGTGCATGGAATTATTTTTATTACTTTTTTTGGTAACTTCATTATTTTTAAACAAAATTGTATGGCCTGGAACACATAATTTTGTATTGGCTGATTGTTTCTATTGGTGCCATACAAAACTTTATTTAGATTTGCTTATTAGAAGTGCAGATGTCTAGTACAATTTCACTGTGAGGAGAGTTGAGCCCTGAAACATATTTTAACCTTTTGAAGGGACATGACCTGTATTAAATGGCTCTCACATTATGTTGTAATGTTTGACCCATCTAGAATCCTACTTTTTATTAATTCTGTGTGTGCCATCTATAAATTCATGTAATTGAATGTGATGGCTGGTGTACAAAATGTTCTGCTGTGTTGACTTGCATTGTGGTTTGTCCCTTAGACTTTACCGGGACTCCAAAGTGAAGACAAGAAGTTGCACTGTAGCTAGCATCATTACATTACCATTCTACTCTTGATTGAAATTCACATGCCATTCTTTGATCTGGTATTTAGCATTTTGTAATTTCTCACTATGAGCCACAAAGTATCATATTTCGGCGTGTGCTTTTGATGATAACATGATAAGTGGTAATTACAACTTAGCCAAAAATCTAAAGCTAACATGAAAGTCTTTTCTATCGAAGTTTCAACTTCATTTGTAGCTTTTGCAATTTGTGTTGTTATGTTTCACATGATACGAAAATTATTCCATTTTGTCATGAGTGATGTTTTTCTCTTATTTTTTTTTTCCCTAGCTGGAGAGGACTCCAAGGCCATTTCCGAAACTCGTCATAAAAAATCAAGTGAAAAATATAGATGACTTCAAAATGGAGGACTTTGAAATCGTTGGTTACAAGCCTTACCCAAAAATCAAAATGGAAATGGCTGTTTGAATTTTAATGTAAAGTTAACATCTGCCAAACATGAAAAATGCAATTTTGGTAGCCATAAACTATAAAATGTAAATTCACCACAAGTTGTGCTATGTACTGTTTTCAATGGATGCAAAGAAGATAAGCGGTCACTAAATGGATGTCGTAGAAGAAGCAACTTTTCCTTTGTAATGGATAGATTGTCATTGATCATTCATGTATGAGCCAATTTCCACACCAGAATGTTGTTGTCTGAATTCACAGGGACTTCTTTCTGTTTATATTATTTAAAGGTTGTGGGACATGCAACTGAAAAATAGATGGCTTTACTCAGAAGCTGTAGAGTGAACCTTTAATGACAAATTCATTGGAACTGTTCTTACATCTGTTAATGTTCTTAGATATGCATTTTCAAAGGTTGAAGATTTGTGACAGAATTGATTTCCTGTTAAAACATCATGGTATGGTGTGTTGCACACTGCCAGTTGTTCAGCCTTTACATAAGGTCCTTCAGTTATTTGCTGTCTTTCTTACACATTGGTGAGTGACAGCAGTGGCAATTTTTTAAAGAAGACAATATAAATTTCTGAAGTAAATCCCTTAGGGCATATCAAATTTTGAATTGTCCTTACATTAAGAAAACAAAAGATAACATAGCACATATCATTGAGTCCCTCCCTTGATGTCTTAATTTGCATACTTATCCAATCATGCTTATTCATGATGCAGGTGTAAGACACACATTCACTTAATACATACTTGAGAGTTTCTTTTGGCACTACTAAAATTGCATCTTCTATCAGCTTAGTAGAATTATGCATGTATCACTTTGCTTCTAAGGTGGAAGGGTGTGTAAGGTGTCTAAGGTGACTGGGGAATTTGTTTGTAAATTGGTCAGAATTGATGAATTTGTGTCTTTTTCAAGATGATCAATAATGTGGTAATTATTCCAATTGTTATTTTTATGTCAGATGATCTTTAAGGCAAAAGAACAAAATCAAGTCAGTGAGATCCAAGTCAGAATATATTTGCAATTATTTCATGGACTAAAATTGCTTGAAATTCAACTGCTTATCACATGCCAGTTTAAATGCTGTGATTCTGTCTCTCATTCCAGTGTTGACAGACACGGTCCTTAACAATCGCCCTAACACTCGCCGTAACATTCACCTTAACATTTGCCCTAACATTCTCCTTAACATTCACCGTATCATTCCCTGAATGGTTGAGTGTCTCAACCATTCAGGGAGAGATAGTAGTAATTATTCTTCCAGATAGAGCCAACTCAGGGAACTTTGAAAAAGACTGGAATTAAAATTTTGCAAAAGATAAGGTAATTTTGCATATACTCAAACAATGTTTGTAACAGAGTTGTGATTACCTCACTGGCTTGTGTAGCTTTGGTATGCCATCCCTCTGAGTACAATCAATCCTTATAGAAACTCATTGTATCCTCCTGTTTAGCGTTAGTAGTGATCCATGCAGTGGGTGTGGATCCATCTCCAAAAGTGAGGAGGACTTTTCACAATTGCCACAATTCTTTCTGACTAAAAATATTTTGAGATTTCTTAGAGATTTTTGGGGCATTTCTAGATTTCTTCTACTTATAATACATCTTCATCAAGTCGTTTTTTTTTCTGATGGCGGATTATTTATTGTTTTGATCTCTGTTGACACAATGAGATGTAGCCTCCACCAAAAGCAATATATTTTTTGGTGATAGGGTGCAACTTAAAAATGCAAGACTGTTCCAAGCTTAGTTTCTTCAGGTAACATATTTACAACAAACTGAAGTTATAATACAAAGCAACATATCACTACATAGGTTAAATATTTCATCATTACCCAATACTAAACATGGAGTTACTCTTACCATGACAATCAATTCTAATGCTTATGTGGAAACGTTATTGACCTAGCATCCACTTGAACATTCTGTATGGTAGTCATAGAAATCTAGATTATACATGGATCTACGATGCAAATACCCAGAAATCAGAAAAAAAACTTTCTGATTATTGTTTTCACTCAGCACTTGATACATTATAAATATTAGTGTTCAAAGATGTTGAACTAGCAGTGTCAGTGTGTTTGTATAAATGGTAAGTGTGGTTTTTGCCTTTTGTTTGTTTCTGCATATTTCAGAGGTGACCATAGATCTTTTCTGTATCTTTATTCCTTTTGTGAACACAACTTGTTTTGAGTTACTATTTATTTGTTGTAACAGTTAATGGAAGGTTGGAGGTAATGGAACATTTTGTAAATGGACATCATAACTCCATAATTGCATGTTGTGAGTATACACAAGCCATTCATTACCCTTCAGATTGTTGTAAACTGTCATCAAGGAAGCAGTGTATTTAATACATGAGCACATTGTGCTGTATTCACATCTATAAACTTTTAATTGACAAATTTATTCGACTCAACATTTTGGCTTGCTTGTGCTGTCTAGCAGTCCATCACTGATCTGTGACATGGAAATGGCTGGGATACTATCACCTTTTTCATTAATTATCTCAAATTCTTGCATTATCTTTGTTCTTTTCATATTTTGGGTACTTTTACTGTTGCTGAGATACAGCTTTAACATATTGGTTGTTTGTATTCCATGCCTCAGAATGAAAAAGTAAATAAATAGATTAAAATTGATCATATGGCTCTGTTAGTGATTTAGTGAGTTAGTGACACAGCAACTGGTACTTTGTAATATTTTCCTGCCACCACTGTCAATCTGCCTTTCCAACCACAGTCTACCCACTTGTTACCATATTTGGATCACCACACGTATATGGTTGGCCACAGCAGAATAACCAATTTAATGTCAGCATTAAATCGACTTAATGTTGACATTAAATATTTAATGTAGACATTAACACTTCCATTCTCGGCATCATTCTTATTGTTATTTGTTATACCTGCACTTGTATCAATGTTATGTTGTGAAAAAACAAATGAAATGAAATAGATTTTATTTAGACATTTAAAAATATACTCTGATTGGCTTATCACAAAATTGACTTCATGTCAATATTATTTCGATTTAATGTCAACATTAAGTCGATTTAATGTTGACATTAAAATCAGTAACTATGTCCACTGTGACCAACCATACACGTAGGTGCTTGTCGCTCCCAGAGCCGTGGTGGCTGCGACTTCCCTGCTCTAAGCCTAACGCACGATTCGGTATAAGACATTCATTCCTCTGTGCTAAATGTGATAGCGAATCTAGTGATGACTTTCAGCCCCTACCTGTGAGATAAATCTTGCCATGAATCAAGTGCAGATGTGGTACTGATAGCTTCAAACTGGCATCGCTAACAGGTCTGTACTTGCTGTGCTAGGCTTAGGCTAGCTGCATATCACTTCGCGCTGCAGTGTGTTTGTTTTGGCTCTATGTACGTATGTATACCAATTACCAGGGCACATTCAGCGTGGACCTCTGACTGAACACCGACAATCGTGTGTGTTTCAATCGTTAACACCAAGAATACCAGGGTTTGTATCCGTTTAACGTTACCGAAGGTGTGATTTTTATCTGAGATGGTAAAGTCTCACCGTTTTTTACTTCATGTTATAAAATAGCATAAACTGATCCGTATTTGTTAAGTAAACAAACGTTAACAATAACTTACTTATTATTAGTATTAGTTACTACAGTAATGTTAGCAACATGTGCACGTTAATGTTACGACATAAGTTAGGCAACAGGGAAGGAAATTCACCTTTAGTACCGTGACGTACTGTAGGCCACAGGTCTCCCCCACGTAGTGCTAGCCAATGCCCTGTTTGTAATATATCTACAAGGTACGGTACGACACTCATTCTAACACTAGTAGTAGTACACGAAACTTGGCTTATTTTTACATCCTTAACTTTAAGCTGACTGCAAGTGCAAACCTTACTTAACCCTCTATTATCACATCGTTTGATGTATCAACACTCTTTACCATAGCTTTTAAGTTCCGAGTGGCGAGATGCGGGTCCACATGTAATCTGTCGATGGTGAATCGCCCCTCCCTGAGGGAAGGAAGTTTAAGGGGCACAGGTGTCCCCCTCGAATTTTTGTCATGGTAGCACTTTTTGGGCAAATTAATCAACACCATTTCTCTAGAATACCGCCAAAAAATCTGTTCTGCAGACCTGCTGAACTTTTTTCGTCTTTGCCTACTACGGAGATGTGAAATGTGGGATTTTCAAAGAGCATGACGGGTCAGCGGGTTTGGATGGTCAAATGCTGGTCAAACCCGCGAAATGCTGGTCACTTGGAAGGTATGTCTTTACACACCTTGAGCGCCAGCGCTCATAAAAACACTCTTAGACTGAGTTATCAATACGAATTTGCCATTTGTAAGGTAAGCGGTCCTGGGCCATTTTGTTGGTTGTCAGGGGCAATGTTAGTAGTCAGTATGGCTCGCTATTGATACCCTTCTGCAGTATTCATGAAATGCAAAGAGCATAAGGCACAGAACAAATGTTTGCTAGGCAGGTGAAGACCAGTGCTTACTCACTCGCCAGTTCAGCACTGGTCTTCACCTGCGCTTTAGATAGGAAGAATTAAATGAACAAGATCGTTGTATTAACCTAACAAACTTTATAAACCTCTGTGAACTTTCCATAAAATTTCAAATTGATACAGTAATTGCATACCATTTTCTCATGTCAAAACACTTTTGACCATGTTCCAACTAAGCCACATGTGGAGTTAGTTGGAACATCTTTGGGGTCATACTTATTGTTGAGTTTACCAGAAACAGAAGTTCCACCACTCTCATATGCAATTACTCACTTTCTATAAACACCCAATATGCATATTTTTTCTCTCATATTTTTCCTCTAGTCAAAATCTAATTGAAGGGTAAGAGAATTTTTGTGACAACTTTGCACTGACCATGCTCTCCCCCTTTTCTTGACTTGCATGGTACTGTATGGTGTACTCAGGCAGTATTATTCAAGCCCTGTTAGACCTTGTGATATATGTGTTCAACACACAGGATTTCAGTCCTTTTCTATTTGATAAACATATCAATTTGATAATCTTTGCTTGATTTATTGGCAATTTTTCAGATGTGGAAAACACAACTGTCCCACTTGTATGTAAATTTATATCTATGCCTACATGCTGTTGAGGAGAGAGAGGGTGGGTGTGACAAAACCCTTCATCATTAGTAAAGCCTTATCATTACAGTACATACAATATTAATAGCACACTGCAACACTGCTCTGGTAAGACTTGCAGTGAATTAGGTTGCATGGTATAGCTTGCCTATAAATTCGGCAAATCCAGCCTGGTTTAAGAAAAATCACGGTTGGATGCCGGATCTGAGAAAATCCTCAAATCCAGTGCACCACTTATACTCGTACTAAACTCACCACTGAACTATGTTTGAATGCAGGACAAATCCTCTTATTTGCCTTGTTAATGTTATGATATCCCTGGATGTTATAACATGTTGTTTAGGCCAATTTGCACACAAAGTGATATCTTGCCTGCCTTAGTACTGTTTCCTACAGTAATTACAGTATGTTCCCCCCATAAGCAGAATTCAGTGAACCACACCTTATAGCACAATCAATGTCATTACCACTGTGACTTTTCCATAAATCTCTAATTCTGGGAACTAAAGCATGTCAGCGATACATATACTTGATGCTGTTGTACACAGAATGCAGTTAGCATTGCTTATGTTGAGATATAGTTGAAGGTTAATGTCTGTATGTTTATATCTGTCTCAACTGGTGATAATTAAGTAACCTCACCCATGTGTGCTTTTCCAACCTGCATATATGTTATATTCATGACCAATATTTCCTCTGCATTCTATCTACACGGTTCCAAAGTGTAATTTATTGATTTCAAGAAAAGTCTGATGAAAAGTTCAAGCTGTTTGAACAAAACGTTTACTAATAGACTTGTCGGTGATGGTAAACAACCCGTTGGACAAATTGCCCTTTTACAGTATTATTTGTACTATGTAATGTGTATTAAAATTGACTTGATTTGCATGGAGCCAGCAGCTAACTGTTCTGCTCCATGTTTGCTTAAAATATCAAATGAACATTTGCTATATGACTTGCTGAATACTTAATACTTACTCACCAAATATCAAAATCTACTATGCAGCATTGAATCATGTACAGTATGTAAATTAATGAATGCCATCTTTTTGTCCTGACTTGGCTCTCCTGCATTGGTGTACCAATGCTTGCCACTTATGTCACGTAAGTTTGCGTGATTTGAATCTGTATTTTTTATGGAATGTTCTTCTCAGTGCATTGAATCAGATCACAATGGCTAACTGGAACTTTGGTGACTTTGGATTTGCTGATGGAGATGGAGATGAAGAGGAAGATGCAGAGACTGGCTTCTCCTGGAGGAGCTCTGGGAGAGACAGCATCATACTCCTTGTGGACGTCACTCGACCAATGTTTATCAAACAGGAGTCTGGAGAGAGTCACTTTGAGCTCTGCATGAAGGTAGCTGTTAAAAATAATTGTATGATACTTGCTGAAGTGGGGGAAGGGGCTGGGGAAAGGGAGACTGGGGGTGGGGGGTGGGGACTGGGGGAGGGGGAATGTCACATAATTATCTCATCCCTATAGTAGTGTATAGGGAGGAGATTTTGTTCTTCGTTGAGCAGTTAAATAAAAAAAATGACACTTAAATGGTATCCCACCTTACACCCCTTGTGGTATTCAACCAAAACTTAGTGGGTCAGTAGTCCTTATGTCGGGTACCCCATGGTATACAATTTACATGCTTTGTGATTACCCACTGGAGTTAGAGTGGTGAGAAGGGGGGTCCAAAAATGTACAAAAGAAAGTTTGTCACGGTTTGCCTGGTTTTGTAATATAGTGTGCACCTATCTGGTGACATCGTAGGTCAAGGGTCACAGGTCATTATCTTCATGTGCAAATATCCTAGAATGATCAAACTATCATATATCCTGTATGAAAAATAGACAATACAAAGGTCACAAGATCAAAGGTCACATGGTTAAATGTCAAATCCGCAAAATGCTCTGAAAAAGTGTGTCACGATCCCCTCCCAGGCAGTAAGTCAGATAAACTTCAAACTTGATGGATAAGTACCTGGGTGTGTGCTACAGTGTCCACATGACTGATGATGTCATGGGTCAAGGGTCACAGGTCATGAAAACCAAGTGCAAATTTGTAGCATTGTCTCTATGTGTGAATATCTTAAGAGTTATAAAAGTACCATATATAGACAGTAGATGATACAAGAATTTTTTAAAAATATTGATGATGTCACCAGGTCAAAGGTCACATTGGTTAAATGTCAAAGCAGCAAAAATGCTCTGAAAAGTATGTCATGATTTCCTCTTAGACAATAAGTCGGATGAACTTCAAACTTGGTGGGTGGGTGCCTGGGTGAGAAATGTAGTGTCCCCGTGACTGATGACGTCATAGGTTAGGGGCAAAGGTAATGATAACTGCAAAGGTAATGATAACTGTAGAGCATAATGCCGTGTTAGGTGCTGGTATCAACATTGTGGTGTCAACATGACTTTTACATATTTGCCTTTCCATAATTGTGGTATGGTATTTCAACCTATGCAGCCATGTTCTGGGCTGAATGATTATGTCTGGTTGCCAGGTCATTTGCCATGCGTTGATAGTACCTTCACTCAGTATACAATGTACACATCAGTGTTGTACAGTAGTTGAGTCACCACAGTCCAAGACCGAGTCTGAGTCACCACCCCTTCAGACCGAGTCACCATCCCTGGAGTCACTACCTTCCGAGTCAGAGTCACTGAGTCACCATCTTTCAAAGCTTGTGAAGTGTTTTACAATATCATATGATTAACAGGTCTACTGTAGTGTAGGTACCAGTATTTGTCTTTACACTGGTCTGCTGGCTAGTACTGTATTATAAACTTTCAAAGGTACAATAATCAATAATGGTCAAAAAAACTGTTCAGTCGTATGTAACATTGGTACTATGGAAGCTGTACGAATCAATAAATAGATGTCTTTTTTTTTAAGAAAATAAAAGCAATCTTCAACTGAAAACAGCATATAAAATGCTATATATTCAGTTCATCCTCACACTTGTTACAATGCTGTGCAAGCTTGAGCAGGTTCAAAGGATGTATTTGTTGCATTTGAGGAACACGAGAGTCTCCAGCAAACAGTATGTAACAATGACTTTGTGCATGATGTGGATTGTGGACACATGATAATACCACTTACGAAAGACACACAAATGACTAACAGGCACTGACAAAACATTGCAAGCTGGAGCATATATAGGGCATATTTCATCCCTGCCATGCTCTTGCCCTTTTGCATAGATGCCTTTGCAATGTGAAAAGGAGATTTCTTCTTTGTAATTTTTCTCAATTGCCAGCGTGAAGCAACTAGTTTTTAGTTGACTACTTTCTTAAACACCAGCTATGGGCCAGCCATGTTTCAAGTATATATCACTACTATGTTAACTTAATAACATTTACCTAAATATTGCCCAAATGTGTTCATAAACAATCTGTGGCAATCAGAAAACTGCAATGCATTATGGGTAAGTAATTATCATTAAGCATGATATTGTATAATACTGTAATCTTTTCTTTTTTTAATATTATACACTAAAAATTCTACACTGTTCAATGTTGCAAATTATTTCCAATCATACCGTAGTTACATGGTTGCTTATGTTAGTTTCCATTCCTTCATCCCTTGCAAAGAAGGTTATTATGTCCACATAATTTTAGATTTTAACATAATATATGTATGAGGAAAAGCATAAATTAATTTATTATTACATTATGGGATTCAACTCTGTTTGCTCTCAGTGTTTGAACATTTTTTCAGATTTTTTAGTTTCATTGAAGTGAACTATTACCTTGCAGTTTGAAACATGTGAAACCCCCACACTTGTTACATGTGTAGAGGGTATGAATGGAGAAAAAAGTGTTTGATGACAAAAATGGTGACAAAATTTATCTGGTTTCAATAAGTCTTATCTAATGTCAAGTCAACCAAATTGGTTTGAATAAGGTTCCTTACATATTTAGTTATGGGATATGTCAAGAAGTTATATCATTCATGATTCTGTTGCAGTATGTTTAATGGTCTTGTAATTTTTTGTGAAGGAAAACGACTTTTGACAAGTACATTTCTTTTCATCCATGATTTTGAACAGTGCGCGCAGAGTGTTCTGAAGAACAAGGTGATCAGCAGTGATCGTGACTTAGTTGGAATTGTCTTTTTTGGTAGCGAGAAAGACAAGAACAGCGGTAACTTCAAACATGTTTACGTTCTCCAGGTGAGGAAGTCATCATTTAAGTACAAACTCACACTTTCGTGATTGAATACCTTAAGTGTAATAAAGTTAGTAGATGTATGTGTTTTAAGTTGTGATGTTGGAGGATAAAGTCACTTACATGTATAATTAAGTAAAAGAAAACTGAGGTGAACTGTCCTGCCAGTTGATAAAAGCTACTTGATGATAAAGATGCTCAAATTGTTCTTGTCTGGCTAGCCCTTTATTGTTCCATTTTCATCAAGGGACACTGGATTGTGATCATCAGACATTTTCAAATCGTTGTTGCAGAGTAGTTGCAGTATTGGAGTTTAATTGATCTCATCTGGTTGTGCAAGGAACAACTAATGTACAGCATCATCCAACCCCCAAAATTATGTCATCACTACATTTGACATCTTGCTGCGCCACCAACACACTCTTGTATTGTGTTGTAGTGTGAGCAAATTCACTGTTATATATATTGTGATGTACTCTAAAATAAAGTCAAAATGTGGTTGTCATTTATAAATTTGATCCAACTCTGATGCCAGCTCTGCGAATAAATTCCTTTGTCTTGTCTATTTTCTCTAACTTGATGTTTTCATTAGACAGTGAATGTTTGGTCATTTTCACTTGTTATAAATAAACTTACAATGAGATACATATCCCAGCATCAAAGATTTCCTGCATTAATTGCTGTCAACTGCATAATCTTGAGAGTCTTGAAAACATGATTGCCATACATCATTTATTCATTTGTATACATAGTATTACAACTGAAAGTATTGTTCTTCTCACACTATTGAGCATTGTGGGTTAGCTACTTACTAATGCATCATATTGTAGGTGTTGTGATTATTTGTTTCAGAATTCCAAAGTAAATCCACAAATTTTTTAACTTTTGATCACTTCTCTTCATGAAGTTCATAAAATTTTGAACCCCATTTTATCCTTTGTATTCCTTCCAGGAGTTAGACCAGCCATGTGCTGCAAGAATCCTTGAATTAGAAGATTTCCTTCAAGGTACGAGTTGAATATCTTTCCTTAAGGGCGTGCTTGCCGGATTGAGTTGTCAAACTAAGATATGCTCTGATATAGTTGGCACCTCACTTAAATGTCTCAGCACAAACTACATTCACATCTGTTAAGCTTAGAGCACTAGCAACCTTTTTTAACATGACCTACACGCTGTCAGACATTAACCAGATGAGCACCCCCTTCCAATTCTTCCATCTCTTAGAGCTAGATTGAATAGTTGACTGAGGAGTTACATGGACAATTTTCCTTTCGGTTTATCACAATTTTCAGGCTCCATTTTGCCTTCCTTTTATTTGCATATGTTTCCTGAAAGATTTTCTGCAAGTCTAATCAAAGTGATTGAAGAAAACGTAAAATTTTGAATCTCCCATTTTTTTTGTGCAGAGCAAGAACTTTCACTCTCTCCCTTTTTTTTCACTATTTTTTTTTTTGCGCAGTTGTAATTTAATGTTCACGTGTGGCAAGTATGTGGATGAGCCTTTAGGTAAATAACTGGTTCAATACTCTCCTTCTCAAAACAGTATTTTCTGCAATTGTGTCAATAGGAGATAGCAAAGAGTTTGATCAGAAGTTCGGCCACAACAACTCATTTTCCCTCAGTGATGCTCTGTGGGCATGTTCAAACATGTTTTCACAAAGGTAAAGTAAAAAACTGTTGTTTTCTTTTGAGGAAAATTTGAACAATACACATGTACTATATATTACCTTTGTCAGTTTAGAAAAAGATGTGAAAGTCTTTGAGGGTTTTTGAATATTTTCACTCTTGCATCGAATGTCACCATTCATCTTGATTTATGAGAGACTGATTATACTGATCAAACACAGAATTGAGAAATGAGCAATTTTGTATTGATGAGAATAGAAAGTTCAATTACCTTTACTAATGAGAAGAGTTAACATTCTGTGTGGAATTTTTACCAAGGTATTACTATTTATGCATATGCTCACAAAACTGGGTGGATTGGTTACGATCTGAAAGGGGGGTCCAAATAAAGGGGGGGCTTACTGTTTGCAGTAAACAGGAAGTCAGACTGTGTCACAGTTTGTATAGGTAGACTATTCCCAGAGGTCAAATGTATTCATGCAATGATAGGCTAGTTACGGAGGCTAAACAATATTAATTAGCTTCGAACAATGTTGATTATTTTTGTAGTTTGTATGTAACAAAATGATACCTTTAAATTCAGGTGCAACTATTTTATATTCTTCAATCTGCATTCAGTTATTGAAGTGTAAAGTTTTAACCTTGCTCCCAGGGATATTAGAGGTAGCATGCACCAGATGGAATTGTACTAGTGCTGGGTATGAGAAGCAATTTTCATCAGTGCCAGGTAGAAGAAGTTGATGGGTCAGGCATCCCTGAAGTCTGTTGTTATTAAATAACTTGTGTTCAGAACCTTAAGGCTGACAAATATGAACACATTTAGTAATTTTTTATACCTCAAGTTGTTGTCAGTGTTTATCAGTCCTCATGATCTGTCTTGTAGCCAAAATCCAATTTTTGGTGTGAAAAATTGTTGTGTTATTCTAGTTGCTAAATTATTCTTATTTTAAATCGATACTTTGGTTACAGCGTTGGAATATGATGATGTTCTCCCACTCAGGGCTTGTGCTGATAGATCTTTCATATCCTTTCACCTCTTCCTCCATTAGAATTCAAATCAAAGCTTAATCGTTTTGATTCTTGTAATATGCTCACAGCCCACACAACTTGGGAAGCAAAAGGGTTCTGCTCTTCACCTGCAATGACAATCCCCATAGCGACGATCCTGCCCTCCAGAGGCAAGCCCGAACAAAGGCCAAAGATTTGCACGAAGTCAACATTGAGATAGAGCTGCTCCATCTGTCAGACCAGGGAAAGGAATTCAAATTTGCTGATTTCTATCAGGTTGGTGTAAACCAATGTCACACTGGAATCTTTTCCTTAGTTAGCCTGGAAATTGAAAAAGGAAAACCACAGTTGCCTGTATCTTGCATATCAAAGAGAGTAGCCTAGCTTTGGTAAAATGCGCACAGTGTGAATGGGAAACAACATGACTGTCAGAAATGTGAAGTGCTTTCAATGAAGCATTGAAATACGTTATTCATACAAAATGCAGAGATAAAGCAATATAGTACAGATAAATCGTGTTTGCTGGACCCATCTTCTTTACTTCTTATTGAGTGATCGAAGTAGGATTGGCATCATTTTGATGTGAACAAAATTCACCAAAAGGTTTATTTTGCAGGTTATGTGTAATCTGTCATGGTTGTGCTGTTAATGAAGAAAAACTTGCTGCAGTCCTGTCCATGTTTTGTCATTGACATGTAGAGGCATGGAAAGGGCAGTTTCTTTGATGCTATTTGCATATGATAAATTTTCCCCAGATACCATTACCACCAAGAAACAATGGGTGTGTGCATCTCTTTGTAGTAAATGTAAACAGTTTCTGTAAGTTAGAGTATTTCTTGTAATTTCATTGAACAGTGCATCAATATTATCAACATAAGAAAAGACGGGTGCTCATTGTAATAAAGACAGTAGCTCAGTTTGGAAGATTTAATTGATCTTGCATCAGATTAATAATAATTTATATGAAATTAAGTGTAATAGTAGTCACTTACAAGACATGCGATAAGTTTTCTACAGTATCTTGTCAATGAAGTTTGTAGGTAGTTTGAGGTTCTTGCATTGGTGTAAATCATGTACTACTTAAAGGGGCTCATTGAGTTGATGTTGATAAGTTTGTCATTATTTTAAAGTGTACAAATACATGGCAGTGCATAATTAATCGTGTTTCACATTGAATTGGTATCAAAAGCTGTCAAAATTTTGAATTTTTTTCGTGGCTTGCACTGGCTGTGTGCATGTGAATTAGTACTAATGTGGAAAGTATCTGGTCATGAATTTTCAAAAACCAAATTTAATTGTTAATTATGAAACTATAATGAACTGAAATTACAAAAATTTTGTTATTATTAAATAATGTTACTTTGTATGTGACACATGTGGGTCCTCTTAGTTTGACTATTTGGTCATTAGCATGTGAAGGAAACTGGACAGGTCTAGGAAAATTTGGTTAATTTCATGAAGCATATCAGTGTGCCTCGTTAATTACTTGTTACTTCATGACATATGGTCAAGTGGTTATTGTGAATGAAGTTTGTACAAGTTTGAAATGTTGTAGCTACATTTACATTCAGTTGTTTCATAGACATTGAGTCTGTCAGTTTATCATAGTTTTGCAGTAGTAAGAATACACCATTTTGATGTTATTTATTTTATTCATTAATGAAAGTAGTTTTAAATTTCTGTTGTAATTTTCAGGACATTGTGTTTGCAGCAGATGAAGATGATGACTGCACGTTGCCAGATGCCTCAGCTAAACTGGATGAGTTAATGATGAGAGTCAGAGCCAAGGACAACAAGAAGAGAACCATGGGCAGAATTGGGTTTGAACTAGGTGATGGTCTACAGCTGGGAATTGCTATGTGAGTCCCTCCATCCCTCCCTCTCTCTTTTTGTCTCTCATTTAACAGAGAACTTGTTGTTCTGTCTTGATGATGAAGTAATCGTGTTGAGGGGATCTTGCTTGCCAGTGGAAAAGTCACCTTAAAAGGGAACAGCAAGAGAAGGTTGTAGCAACAGAGTTTGATTTTGCATTGTCGTGCTGCTGATGTAGTCACAAAATTGAGCTCCAAGCTAGCAGACATGTCATATTGCTATATACTAAGGCAAATATCTGTGTATAAGAGGAAGGGCAACTTCATTTCATGTATGTATGACGTTGAAATATCTTCATCCATAATTCTCATGTTTCCATTTAATTTTGAGTGGAATGTGTCTCCTCAAATTAATTTTCCATGAGTCATAACACTTAACAGATGTCACATATTTACTACCATTACATATTTGTGACATGTTTAGTTCGTATATTTAAATTTGTATTGTTATCACAGCTTTGAAGAGGAAAGTCATTTGTGTGAGCAGATTTCAAATATTGTGCATCATTTATTTAAATTTTGTATCTACAGCTGTTCATTCCGACTGGACTTAAATCTAGTTCACTTTGTGTCATCAGGTCAAAAGTGCTGCCGATGAAGTTTCTTTTTTGGGATATTTAGTAGTGGGTCCCACAATTTGAGAATTTAAGCGTTCAAAAAACAAACAGATTTGTGACAAGGGTATCCTTCATCCTACTAAATTAGTTGGAACACATTGTATTTTCTTATTTCAAACCGTCTGGCAAATAATAATGAAAAACTGGCAAGTGAGACTTTTCCTGCCATAAGGTGTATTATAACAACCTAGAAAATAAAGTTTGCTTTAGTTTGGTTTTAATGTAGTCCAAATGAAATAATGAAAAAGACAACCAGCTGAAATGCAAGAGTGTGGTCACACAAACATGGTGAGTGTCCAGGTACCCTCTTTTAAAATTGCATGTCGCTGCTGAATCAAGTGGTCAGATTCTTTTACATCTTTTATATTGTTTTAAGTATGGAGTGTATGCATTTAATTTCTTTTTTATTTATTATATTTCTCTACTCAGCTACAATTTGATCGGAGAGCAGAAGAAACCATACCCAACAAAGCTTTATGCACGCACGAATGAACCCCTCAAGAGAAACAGGAAAACTTTCTGTGAAGTAAGTTCATTTATTTTTTATCGCGATCAAGCCTATTTTTACTGCACTGGACAGTAGGGTTGTAGTCAGTCTGTCTTTGAAAGGTTTATAACGAATGCTATTCTGTTTTGCTGACACATTTGGATTGGATGTTCTTTGTGTCATGTGCAATGAAGAAAGAGTTCTACAAAGTTTACAGCCACAATCATATAGTAGAAATGTACATGATGGCCATATTTTACTGTTTTGTTTCAAAAAGTGAAAAGCAGTGAGTAATACATTATTGGTCAAACTAGTCTTTAGTAAAGATCAAAGTGGAATATGAGATTGGTATTATGTCATGAATTAACAATAAATTGAAAGCTGATACTGAGTTTGCATAAATATTTCATGTTATTAGGTTCATATTTATAGGCAATATAAGTAATGTAGAAGTTTCAAATGCAAAGCTAATCATTGATTTGCAGTGTCTGGTTTGCCATACTACAGTTTCCATAATTTCTCTTCATGTTGCTGTCGTTTCAATCTTTGTCGACTCTCACGAAAGGTAAAACTCTTGTCACTGATGTGATTCATGTGTTTCCTGGATGCTGCTTTTGTAGTTATATCGTCACATCTTTGACAGATTCTTTCTTAGTAATTAATTACATGTATCATCATGATGTGATTTTGTGTTTTATGTTTTGTGTTTTGTGTTTGTGTTTGTGTTTTGTGTTTTGTTTTGTGTTTTATGTGTTTTGTGTTTTCTATGGCTTGTTTGCCTTATTCAGTCTTAACATTTAAATTGTTACTGATTTGGTTCATGTGCCTTAATAAGATGCTGCTGTTTTGCATTAAGTGGCTTTTTCATCTGTTACTTCTCTGGCTTTACGGTGTCTCTGTGGGATTCTCTGTAATCTGGATTTTAGTGTTTGTATCGTTACCTCTGTAGTCATTCATTATATCCTCTCCAGCTATTGCCTTGGTGGTTATGTTTTGTAAATAACATGTCTCTTGTCAGGACACTGGGGAACTTCTCATGAGCACAGATATCAAGAAATTTCAGATGTATGGTGGACGAAAAATAGTCTTTGAGCAGGAGGAAGTGGCTAGCATGAAAAAGTTTGATGAGCCAGGTAGGTTAATGCAGGTCTTGTAGCAAGTAGATACAACATCAAATGATGTCAAACCACCGAATTAATTCCATCTCTCTAAAAATGTGTCTTCCCTCAACTGACAATACTTGGAATTGTATCCCCCTCTGATGATCGAAGTTTTCATTCAATCTCACCTTTAGGACTTAAGTTGATGGGATTTAAGCCTCGCTCAGCCCTCAAGCCCTATCTCCATGTACGCCCAGCCCAGTTCATTTTCCCGGATGAACTGTCCGTTAAAGGGAGCACCACCTTGTTCAACGCTCTCTTGAAGAAATGCCTTTCGAGGGATGTTATCGCGATCGGCAGATTTATTCCAAGAAGGAATTCTGCTCCAACTTTTGTTGCCCTTTTACCGCAGGTAATGAACATTTCAAGCTAGTCGTTGTGATCTCTTATAAGAAGTTCGTAGGCCTGATGTTTCAATCCTAACAGGGTCTTCTTTGATAAGTCATCTTCTTTGATCTCATCAGCAACATAAATTATTGGTATGTTTTAATTTGATGATGTCTTACATTAATTGGGATCCTAGCTGGTGTTTGAAAATAAATTTTTGGCAAGTTTACTCTTTAGTAAAAGGCGATTTTTTCAATATCGTATACGTTTGAATATTCTGCAGTTTTGCCATTGAACCTGTACATTCTGTAAATATTATGCTGGTTGGTAGTTTCTGGTGATTTGCTCTTGATGCCGTTCGACAAACATCAGTGCCAGCTACAGCCGGTCATAACCTGTCTAGGTGGCCAGAACCTTGATAACAAATAAAATAAAAACCGTCATAACAAGAAAAAGTAGAGCATCAATGGTGCAGAGGCTCATACCTTATGGAAGCCTGAACTACAAATTCATGTACACTCTAAGATGGACCACCAACAGAGTATTGTTATGACAAACCATCAACATTGTACAAGAAAATCTGTAGGAGAAGCATTTTGCAGAATTTCATAAAATGGGCCATAGGTTCCACATGGGACCTTGGACCAAGCAGTTATGAATACCTTAAATTTACCACTCAGGGAACATTGTGTCTAGTTACATACAAGTCCATCAAAGCACATGCAAAAAGCAGCATTTGGAACAGAATTTCATAAAATGGGCCGTAGGGCCTACATGTGGTCTTAGACTAAATATCCCTGAACACCCTGAAGAGTATTATTGTAATACTAGAGACATATTATTGTATACTACACCAATAGAGTATTATTGTGACAAACCATCAACGACATTGTGGAAGAGAATCTGTAGGAGGAGAAGCATTTTGTAGACTTTCATAAAATGGGCCAAAGGACCCAATTGGGACCTCACACCAAAAATTTGTGAACACCCTTAATGGTCCACTACCTATTACAGAGTAGTATTGTGACAAACCATCAACATTGTACAAGAGAATCTATAGGAGAAGCATTTTGTAGAGAACAATTGAGAACCATTTCATAAAATGGGCCATAGGGCTCACATGGGACCTCAGACCAAAAATTTGTGAACACCCCAAATGGTCCACCACCTGTGGAACATTGTGTCCAAGTTTCATACAAATGCATGAAAGCATGATGGAGGGTAAGCATTTTGAACAATTGTGAATAGATCTATAGAGGGATGCCACACCATTACAATAGATCACACCAGCTAGCTGGTTTGAGCTAAAAATGTGCAAGTAAAACCAGAAAGCTCAAAGGCTTTTTGGTTCATTTAGTTTTATTATAACAAACATAAATTCACCCACATGACACATGTGAGATCAATACAGATATTGTTCTGGAAACACCACATTAATAAGCCTTTAACCCAGAATGACCTCTCACCTCCTGTAAAACATAAATATGCAAAAATTGATAGAAATCATCTATTCAACATGGGCAATACACATACTAAGTATGAAATCCATCACAGTTGACCTTCTTGAGACTACTCAATACAGAACTACTGAATATGAGCGATAGTCTTGTGCAAAGTATGAGATATCCGCAGTTTGTCTTTTTGACATACAGGAGTTAACATGATTTCGACCCTCTGACCTCTGGTGACTTCAAATGAGCTTTGATCTCCACAAAAATCAGTGGGTGTCGTCTACTCAATATGAGTAATCCACATGCTAAATATTAAATATAAGTTGCCCCCACTGTCACCCTTCTCAAGTTGTTTACAAGTTTTCCAAATTTCACCTCAAATGACCTATGGCTCCACCACAAAACAATTTGAATCACCTACCAAATATGACCAAGTATGACATCAGTCAACATTACCCTTCTGTAGATGTGTTGACACGGTTTTTACAGCTTGACGTCTGGTGATCTCAAATGACCTTTGACCTCCACTTAAACCAATAGGAATCATCTACTCAATATGGCCAACCCACGTACCAAATATGAGATCAGTCATGGTTACTCTTGAAGATATTGTGTTCACAAGCAATGTCACATACACACAACATCACCGTCGCATAGATTCCTTGCCTGCCTTTGGCAAGAAATAAAACCAGAATGCAGAAATGCATTGTGGTTTCGATGATCTATTTAAGAGAAATTTTTTTCTGAATCTGATATAGTAGCATTAGTATGTGTCACATTTTCACAATTTGACCCCTGTTGACCCCAAATGACCTTTGAACTTCACAAAAAATGATAGGGTTCCTCTACTCAACATGGCACAACTACATACAAAACATGAGATCTCTACTAGCTTCCTTTCTTGAGATATCGTGTTTTCAAGGTTTTCACAATTTGACCTCTGTTGACCCCAAATGACCTTTGACCTCCACCAAATACAATAGGATTCTTCTTCTCAATATGGTACACCTACACAGTAAATATGAGATCTGTCCAAGCTTCCTTTCTTGAGATATGTTTACAAGGTTTTCACAAAATGACCTCTGTTGACCCCAAATGACCTTTGACCTTCACCAAATACAATAGGATTCTTCTTCTCAATATGGTACACCTACACACTAAATATGAGATCTGTCCAAGCTTCCTTTCTTGAGATATCATATTTACAAGGTTTTCACATTTTGACCCTTGTTGACCCCAAATGACCTTTGATCTCCACCAAAAACAATATGGTTCCTATACTTAACATTGTACAACTATATACAAAACATGAGATCTCTACAAGCTTCCTTTCTTGAGATATCTTGTTTTCAAGGTTTTCACAATTTGACCCCTGTTAACCCTAAATGACCTTTGACCTCCACCAAAAACAATAGGGTTCTTCTTCTCAATATGGTACACCTACATTTTTAATATGAGATCTGTCCAAGCTTCCCTTCTTGAGATATCATGTTACAAGGTTTTCACATTTTGACCCCAACTGACCTTTGACCTCCACCAAAAACAATAGGGTTCTTCTTCTCAATATGGTACACCTACATACCAAATATGAGATCTGTCCAAGCTTCCCTTCTTGAGATATCGTGTTTACAAGGTAGGGCGTCACGGACATACACACACACACACACACATACATACACCCGTACATACACACACACATATGCATGATTACAAAGGTTACGATTATCATCGAAACCAAAAATGTGTAAGCTAAAATGGCAAAGTGAAGAATAGAAAGCTGCATCAATGCTATATATCACAACAATTGAAAAGCACTAAGATTATGTAAACAGTCTTGTTCAAAGAATACACTAAAGGAGTAATCTCAGCAAATGAAGAGACCAGTGATGTGGCTATAAACATGAAAGAGGTATCCCCACTTTCTGATTAATATTTGAGAAATTTTCATTTATGTCACCAGGAGGAAGAACTTGATGAACAAAGCATCCAGCTCTCTCCTCCAGGGTTTCATGTCATCTTTTTACCATTTGCTGATGATATAAGGAGACTTGTATACCCAGAAGCACCAAAAGGTAACAACAGGAGAGCATAAAAAGACAGGATTTTCTATCATGTGGGTGGGGAGGGGGGAATTTACCACTCCAGAAGTGGTTAAAATTCTTGGAGAATGATTGATATGGCACCAAAATAGTCCTTACCACCGTATGGTTGCAACAACACTTGGTAAATTTTCCACTTTTATTTTGAAGATTGACAATAAGAGCTGCACTTGTGACCAGTTTATGCACTAAGGTGATCTAACAGTCAAGACAGGCTTCCCTAAAGTGGGGACACATGTCACTTGTGGCACACCAAAATTACTGGAGGAGATTGAAGAGTTGCACATTTTTGAACATGCTGACAAAACTTAAATGTAAAATGTTTCCCACAGACTACTTTCACAAACTTTGCACCATTTTGCATCTGAGCCCCTTCTAAAACACAAAGGGGAGGGGACACGGCCCTTTTAACCCTCAGGGACATTTCTCGAAGTATTGATGTTTTCGCACAGTGAATGTTTAAAGCCAGTACAACTGACTCCATGCATTTTGAACTCAGCAGTTGACTTGGGTGTTGCACTTTTTTGATACAACTTGAACTGAAGAAAGACTTTAGATAGCAAAATTTAGCCAAACTACATGGTTTTCGTCTTGGCGTTTGTGTTCAAGCGTCAAACTTCTCAGTGACTGATCTTATCTATTTGACTTTTTGAAAGGCGTTTCACTGAAGGGGATCATTATAATGGACTTATGCTGAAACTGATCAAATCTCCTGATTTGTACCTGAATAATAGAACAAGGAAATTAAACTGATGAGTAGAGTTCAGACTAGCATTTATTCAATGCTCCTCTCTCTGAGCCGTGTGGAGTTTTTCCATCAGCTGTGACCTTCAGCACATTGTGGACATATTTTATCAAGTCAATGCTTAGTATGAAGGTTATGTGGAAGGTAATAGCTTTTTGTAGTAAATTGGAATTAACGATGTTGTTTTTGGAGTTATAATTTTTGGATTTATGAAAGTGAATCAATAACTCTACTCTGTGGATGATATGGAGGGTTCACCAAAGAGACTGGGTGTCGAAATTGATTTAATGTTTTGGAGTCAAGTTTATGGTGGCTGTTGCACCACAGTGGAACATAGCAGGTCCAGTGTTTAGTAAGATGGTAAATTTGCCAAAGAGGAGCTTTGACGACAATGAGCCATTGTTTACAGTGAACAATGTTAACAGTTATTTACAAGGCCACCTTTACCATTGTTTTGCAGAATTGCCTACACCATAGCAACAGTGCATTCATTCAAGTGTTCAAAATTTCTTGCACATTAATTACTTTCCTAATTTTGCTTGCATTTTCCATTTACTGGTAGCTTCACCAGAACAAATTGACAAAGCAAAGTCTTTCATCAAGAAACTCAGCTTTCCCTTCTCTAGTGAGAACTTTGAAAACCCAGTTCTGCAGACACACTATCGGACACTGGAGGCTTTAGCATTGGAGCAAGATCTGCCTGAGGGGATTGTTGATCACACTGGTAAGGATAAGAGTGTGGGGAGGGGTAGTAAGTCATCTGAAGGCTTCTATTGATGTTGTTTTCATGCACTTCTTGCAGTAGTTTCGATTGATGTAGGTCACTACCAAGCTCTTTCCATAGCAACTGAGCACCCCAATCTGTCAGCAACTGGGTAAAGCTGGTGCTTCAAGAGGCTGCTATTTGATTCATTCAGACCATTGAACTCATTCCTGCCAGTAGTGACAGAAAGTCTGCAATGTAAGGATATAGTATTTCTGTTCAGAAAAGGGTCTTACTGCAGTGTTTACAACACTGTTAACATTTCAAGCCAAGGAAGCATGTTCCCTGTAGTACACCCCTCTTTATAAATAGACCTTTCTCTGTTTGTTCATACAATAGCATTAACAGCACATTTCTGTACCAGTTTGCTTGATAAATTTTTTTTTTTAAAGTGCAACTGCTCTAGGCCCAGGGTCTAATATTTTGGAAATACTGGTGGAATGTGCTCTGCCTTTTGAATATTTGTTTTGTCAAGTTTCTAACTACAATTGTAAGGAAAAGATGGTTGGATCATTGAGGACATTTACAAGGTTCTATTGTTGAAACATATGGGAATAATTTAAACCTTGTAAGTGACATCTAAAAGCAAGATAAAGAAAAAACAAGTTGACAGCCTTTGAATCGTACATCACTGCATACTTTGGTCAGTTAGAAAATCATGAAACCATGGCCATGAAAAGATGTCATATTTCTTTTGGTATTGTGACTGTTGAGTCTGATTCCACTTTGAACGTATTGGTTTGTATAATTCATTACCAAACTTAAGATGACCACAAATGCACTTGTTAATACACAAAATACTGAGAGAAAAACTTTATATTGAATTTTTGAAGGTTGCTTTCAAATGTTGAGACTATACAAGCATTAAGCGTACTATCCAATGCATGGTGAAAGTTAATATACATCTTGAACTTTCTCTCTGTAGAACCACCAGCCATTGATAAGAGAGCCGGCACACAGATTCAAGAATTTATGGACATGGTGTTCCCAGAGGGTTATGTACCTGGTGCAAAACCACCCCTAAAGAGAAAAGTAAGTCACATTTCTTTAAAGAGATGGATGGAAATGTTTGTTATGTGTTGGATCTCAAGTTCAACAGCAGAAATTTAAGTAATTGCTTCAGTTACTGATGCTCCCCCATCCCTCAGATTGACTAGACAATACCCATTCAAAGCAAAGGTTATACAACAAAAAATGCAACCTTATTTTTATTATTCCTTACTTAGGCTGAGGGAGCTGGTGGTGCAAATAAACGAGCAGCTAAGGACAGTGGGCCTGTCGATGTCGAAGACCTTGCCAAACAGGGGAAGGTAAATCAGTCATTAAATTTTTTCAATGGTAACACCTTAAATTAATGATATAATTAAGTGATAAATACATTGGTGTTCATTTTTTGTGTGGTACCACAATCTATTTCAAGAAGAAAGCAATGGATCATACTGTATATCATGTAGCAAAGGTGCACATATGCTACCCTCTTTGCTGCTCTCCAAAAATTACCAATACTTCTAACAAGTACAAGATCTCAAAGGTCATTCAAGGTCACCAGTTGCAAAAATGCATCTGAAACAACCTGTGACCTTTGATACTTGCTATTACTTACAGGTGTCTGCCATATGTTATGTTAGCATTATATGATTTGCCCCTACATGACCTGACCAAGTTTTGGTCTTTAATAATCCCCAAGTGACTTTTATACCAAAATGACATATTCAAAGAAAGTGTCTCTCATATTGAAATTGACTTATGTTGATTTACATGATCTGCATGTACACCTGACATTGATACATTAAAAAATGTTTAAGAATCCACAACTATCTATTACAACAACCAGTTTTCTGTGCCTTTGCAGAACACTTTTTCTTATCAGTATCTTGTGCATACAAAAATATTTGGAAACATTTGCACAATGAAAACAAAAACTGATTCATATAGTTAATAAAAAAAACCTATGATCCATTTTCTTGTTTGTTTTGACAGCTTACAAAATTGACTGTTGCAGTACTAAAGGAGTTCTGTCAGTCAAAGGGTCTGTCTACTGCAGGAAAGAAAAATGACTTGATAACAGAAATCAAGAAGTTCTTTGGAGTCTGAGCCATCTTTCTGCGAGAACCTCTCCATCATTTTGCATCTAAGACAATGGTCATACAACCTACTTTGTAAAGTCTGTTGGATACTTCTTCCATCACAGTGCCTTTGGCGATCATGCTGTGTGTACAACTTACTGCTGCAAGAGTGTTTGGGAAAGTACCCGAGGCAAAGAGACCTTTCTGGCAAAAGCTTTTTCTTAGAGAGTACTACTAGATTTCACCTTTTCATTTATAATGGAAATTAGAAGCCCTCTTAGAAAATCACAGCAGTATCATGATCGGTTATTTTTGGCCTAGATGTTAGATTTTTGCCCTAGACACTGTATAATCTGGAATAATGGAAAGAATACCATTACTTGCCATGTGTTGTTTGAAATCATTGCTTTTATATCTTTCACAAGGATATTTACATACTACTTACAGAACTGGCAACTTTACCAGGTAGGGAGAGGGGAGCTCCAAACCAATTTCAACATAAAAGTAATGGCTGTTGTGGTGATAAGCACTCAAGAAAAAGTTGCATCATCACTCTTTGCCAAAACAGTGAGAAATATTTAATCTCAGACTGAATGTAATCCCTTCTTCTACAGTGACTGTTTTGTGTCCATTGCAATTTTACATCACTGATGTTCCTTGAGATGTGTTCTGACATTAATTCCTATGTCACACCGATGACCCCTCGTCCATTTTCTGTGATGTCTCTGAAGATTCTTCCATCTTCTCTTCACCACCAGCTACAACCTCTCCCTCCTGCTGCCTTTCCTTTTCTCCATTTTCTATTGAAAAGTTTTTCACATTCTCTGCCATTACTCTCTTCTTTTGTTCCTCTTCATCTTCCTGTGGGAGAAATAAAAGCATCATATTGAAGGAATAAAAACAAAATTGTTACAGCTTTTTTTTTCTTCTTAAGGCTTGTGTCAAAACAGGTTTTGTAAAATATCCATAACTTTGATAAAATCTTTGTGGGACTTATCAATATCAACTGCATATATCAAAACTTTTACTGACTGAACTTTTACTACTGACCTCAAACTCAACAATAAAGAGATGAGTTTAAAACATACATGCATTACACACACATGCATAGACAAACTTATGTAAGAAACATGAACACACATACTTATCTATGTATATGCATACTACCACCTACCTTATCTCTATTTTCTTTCAAAATCGTATCAAACATTGTCTTGTAAAGACGTTTTTCCTTTTCATTCTGTTCTTTGATCTTCTGATTACATAACATGATTTGGTTTTTTGCTGCTTTGTTTTCTGGTGATATCTCCAACACTTTCTCAAAGTCCTTTTTCGCCAGCTGGTATTCTGTTTTACCAGAATAAGCCTGTCCGCGACGGAAGTACCCCTTTTCGCTTTTGGGATCAAATTCAAAAGCCTGCGGTGAACCAGGGAGATTGAAAAATGAAGCTGTAGAACTACAATTTTATCCATGACGACAGCTATCAGTATCTCTCAAGAAATAACAAGATGACAAAACAAAAACAAAAGAAGAAAAAAAAGATGAGAGTCACACCCAGCTATACAGCTTGAAAAGTGTGCAATTCAAAGAAGACTGAACAAACTGAAATAGGCTCATTGAGTTGGCTGACACAAAATTTGCATTTCATCACACCAGTTGAGTATTACTCATATGTCGATGGTAAACGGTCAAAACTAGGGGTTTTTTTTCCTGTACACAGTGCTAATAATAGGCAACCATTATGAATTAAAAACTACAATTTTTCACATTTTCAGTAATTGCAAGAATAGATATATGGCTAATGAGGCTAATTAGAAGCACTGGCATACAATGGTTTTCTTCAAACTCATAACAAAAGTCTTATCAACTCCATGAGCCCCTTTTAATGTAGGTCTCTGGATAAATTTGATACAGGTTTTCTATTTCCAGTCTTTTCTAGATACAGGCTGTTTTTCATCTAAAAAGTTTGTCATTACAGCCCCAGAGGGGGTGGGGGGTGAGTGATTTTACCTGAAGCAATCTGAAACTCATGAGAAGAGCAGCTCCAATTAATTTTGTCAAAAAATTGTTATTCTTACGAATGTGTTTTTTGTTTAATTTCAAAACAGGAGAACCAGAAACAAACACACTTTCAAAAGAAATGAAAGGAGTTTCTCTTACCGTCGTGCAGACAGCCACTGCTTCAGGGTAATCTTTGAGCTTAATATAAGCCAATGCCAAATTTAGGTTAGCTGCGAGTTGAAGCGAGTAAGACTTTGCTTTTTCATCTTCCTTTAAGCCACTCTCAGTCTCGAACAAATATATGACCCTTTTCCACTTTTTGATGGCACCCTTCAAATTGCCATTCTAGTTAAAGGTCAAGAGAAAAAGATCAAAAACAGTATTTTTGACTTCGGTTTTAGTGGTTTTCAAAATTTACCTGGTGTTCATATCATGGTTGATCCAACTAAAATAAAATTCTTTTATGTTAAGCCCAATTATAATTTCTGAAGGTAATTGCTCAAAAACAAATACTTCTTACAAGCTGATACATAGTATACAATCGCAACTATCCCATGATGCACTTTCCAATATGAGGCATTAAAATTTTAGGCAAATTTGTTTTAACACTGCATGCTCAGTTTTAAAATATTCCGCTTACATATAACCATATAGTAGTTGTCAAATGAAGCAAAAAGGGTGCCAAGCTGAAGTATCTGTCAACCTTGTGTTGCTATTACCTACCTTGTAGAATGCAGACCCTTTCTCCTTGCATGTCTCAGCAGCAGTTATTTTTTCTTCAATGCTCATATCCCAAGTATCTGGAGACTGATGAAACAAAACAAGACCATATTTACCCAATCCTGATATCTAAATCACTTTATGGAAATCTCTTGGCACAATGCAAAATATTAAAGACATTTTTTTGAAGTGGGGGGGGTTATGCTTTGTGGGGCAATGCTCGCTGACTACACAACTGGAATAAAGGAAACCTACAGAGGGGCACTTTGAGCCTATACACGTTGAACAGTTCCAACAACACTGGGCCTTGTTTCTTCACAGCTCAGTTACACCATGATAATTTGAACTTGCCAGTACCTTCAGTAGTTCAGATAAGCTACTGGGATAGAGAAAGTGCTTTTATATATTGCATTACTTTTTATACCGAGTTCGTACACTTTTCTGGGGAAGAAGATGCTTCTTTTTCAAGGACATCAAAACACTTTTAAAATGCCAAAAATATCTTTGGAAATTGTTACGCACTTGAGGTTGGCTTGATGCTGGTCCAACCATTTGTTGTAGATAATAATTGAGTAAAAATGCATAGCACTATATTTTCAATCACTAAAATTCAAGCACTTTTGGAGGACTTTCATGCAAAAGAACAAAAGCAAAGCACTCTCAAGACCTTGAAAATGACAGATTTAGATTACTTTAGATTACTAGAAGTACTTAAAAGGTTTTCAAGGTCCTTTATGAACCCTGCTTATAGTATAAGATGAACATATTCTGAGATACTTTTAATTTGCATAAGTAATTTTCTTTATTATCAATTGTTAGTGTGACAGTTGCCATGACAACTACAAAATAAGAGGTGGTTCCCTTAACTGGAAAATGCAGTCCCTCTATACCAATTCATGAATGAGTCTTAATCATGTCATATTTTTGTTGTTAATTTGCTTAATTTGGCAGTATAACAACTTGCTTTATGTAGTGCTGATATTCAGCAACATCATGAAATATACGTATAACAGAAATGAGAAAAGATTTGCAAGATTTGGATTTTTTTCTAAATAAAGTAGGGATGACTGTTTATTCCCTTCAAGGTATCTACACTCCTTTTGCTCTCACAGCATTAGAACAGACAACTTCTCATCTCAATCTGACAGATTCATAGTTACTAATAATCATATAAAAGATTTATGAAGAACTTTTATCACATCCAACGAGAAAATACCAGTATTTAATTTCATGAAAGAAGAGTAGAGAGATCCCAAACTTTGATCATCACTTCAAAATATCCCAATAACAAGAAAGCCAAAAGGCTTTGTGATGCCTTGCTACATGGTTATATTATAACAAACATGAATTATCCACATGACAAGTATAAGATAAACTGCAGTTATTTTTCTTGATACACCACAAGCCTTTAACCCAAAATGACCTTTATTTTGGTGACCTGAAATGACCGTGACATTTGACGTCCACCAAAAGCAATAGGGATCACCTACCCAGTGTGGCCAACCCACACGTCAAGTATGACATCAGTCAACATTACCCTTCTGGAGTGAATGTGTTAGCAAGGTTTGACCTTGGGTGACCTAAAATGACCTTTGACCTCCACCACAAACAAAAGAAGTCTTCTACTTAGTATATACAATCTACACATCAAGTAAAGTAAGACATCAGTCAAGGTTAGACTCCTGGAGATATTGTGTTTACACATTTTTACAGTTTGACCTCTGGTGACTTCAAATGACCCTTGACCTCAATCAAAACAATAGAGATCTGCTTACTATTACCAACCCACGCACCAAATATTTCATCAGTCATGGTTGCTCTTCTGGAGATATTGTTTTCAAGGTTTTACAGTTTGAACTCTGGTGACCTCAAATGACCTTTGCCCCTCACCAAAGATGATAGAGATCATCTAATTAGTATGACCAAGCAACACACTAAGTATAACATCAGTCACAGTTACCCTCTTGGAGATACTGTGTTTAAAAGGTTTTCACAGTTTGACCTTTGGTGACCTCACATGACCTTTGACTTCCACCAAAATCAAAGGGAGTATTCTACTGACTATATACAATCCACACACTAAGTACGACATCAGTCACATTTACCTTTCTGGAGATACTGTGTTTAAAAGGTTTTCACAATTTGACCTCTGATGACCTCAAATGACCTTGACAAAAAAACAAAAGGAATCATCTACGTAATATGAACAACCGACACAGTTCACAGTTACCCTTCTGGAAATAATGTGTTTACAAGGTTTTCACATTTTGACCTCTGGTGACCTCAAATGACCTTTGACCTCGACCAAAAACAATAAAGATCATCTACTCAATATGACCAATCCACACACCTAGTATGACATCAGTCACAGTTACCGTTCTTGAGATATCATGTTTACAAGGTTTTTTACATTTTGCCCTCTGGTGACCTCAAATGACCTTTGACCTCCACCAAAAACAATAGGGATCTTCTACTTACTATGAACAACCCACACAGCAAGAATGAGATCAGTCATGGTTACCCTTCTTGAGATATAGTGTTTACAAGAAGCTTCACACACACACACATATACACACACACACACGACATCAGGACTGAATAGATTCCTTTTGCCTGCGGCAAGGAATCAATAAAAAGCACAACATCGTCTGCTGGGCAAACACTGAGAGAAAATGTGTCACTGACATCAGGTCTGTTAGTCCTCACTTGTGGTTTCATATCTTTAAAAGTCCTTTGTTTGGGAACACCCAACTGGTGGTAAAGTGATAAAGGAGAGGGATTGGCCCCTCTTTTTTGGGAAATTTTTCTATAACCAAACGCCCTAAGATGTGGCTTGTTGCAACTGAAGTATACAATTGGGAAGGTTTATATTCTCCTACAAACTCATCTTTCTAGCTTTTAATTCTACTATCAATTTGTCACACACGAGTGTGGCCATTTTCTCCTCCACCCCCTTGGTCAGACTTGGTAAAATGTCATTAACAGAGACATTACAAACAGGTCAACAAGAACACAATAAAGTTAATGCTGGAATATGAGTTGAAAGGCTGTCAGTGAAAGTCAAATTCCGTGGAATATGTCATAGCCACTACAAGAAAACATTGTCTAAGCCCCATTTTGCATAAATGAATATTCATATTGATTCCCATTGGTCTGTTTGATTCAAGTAACAGTGATTGACTACTACGCTTTCTTGGTGAGTCTGGAATTTGTAGGGCCAAGAAAATGTCCAGACAATTGTCATATTCAAATATCTGTGAGATGAGTGCATAATTGTCTTTCAGATTTTGTGCCAGGTGATCTTTTCCCCTACTTTCTATTCCCTGAAACACTGACGAAGAACAAAGACAGATGACCAGGTGATTGCCAGTGCAACTCATATTCCAACTTTGAGAACAGATGAAACAAACATTTAACACAACCCACAGACAATTCCATTTGACAAGAAAATTATTACAAACGAACCACCGATGAACCAACCTACCCAGCAAATGTACCACCCAGTGACTTCTACAAGCAACAAACAAAAACACACAGACTAAAAGCAATTGACAAATAAAGCCCTTACCTTTTCCAGTTCTTTGAGTTGGACAGTGTACATGACTGTCCCATTTGGTGGAATGTCAAACTCTTTGTTGCCCTCCTTTCCAAAAGCAACTTTGGGTTTCAGCTGAAACTGAGCTTTCTCTCCTTTTGTCATCTTTTGAATACCTTCTTCTAGTCCGTCCACGATGCCGTGGTTCGACCCTGAAAAAAGGACAGGAAGGATGAGAGTGATCATCCAAAAGCAAAATTACGATTTAAAGAAATATTTCAGTGACCATGTTAAAGGGTTTTTCTGTGAAAGAGCATAGTTTAGAGCATAGATTTTTTTCACTGTGGGCACTTCAAACCTTATTTTCAGTGACACAGATAGACTTTTTCCCTGGAGGATGGGGCAGGAGGCTAAAGGGGGCAAATGGTTAAAGTGTCGGACACTAAGTGAAGCGCGACCATCAGTTGGTGCGTGGCGTACAGAGAAAATTTTAGGACAAAAACGCCTGTCAGACAGCAGGAAATGGCACTTTCCAGGACCCATGGTTTTCTGAGTTTCACACAAATTTTGCCCTGGATTTTTTTACCTTCAAATTTCATTAGGTGGGGGCAAGTGGAACAGGGGCAGGACACTTTACAGGTGGCAATAGCCCCATGCCTAACCCCTCCCTCCATGGTTGTTTATGCCGCTGCTCACTTTGGTACTGTTTTCATAACTTATGATTACTGACATTTGGAGAATGACTGCTCTTGTCAAAAAAGGAATTAAAGAAGTCCAATGTAACAAATTGTAATATAACACAGGCAAATACATCAAACAAAAACTTGCTGTACCTTGAAAATGTATCCTTGAAATTTGACACAAATGACACTGGAAAATATATAGTATGGTTCATGCTATTCACCTAAATTCACAAGATTCATGCCCAAGGCATGCAGTAGAGGCTAATTTACAGAGGCCTACCACCATGGTAGGATGACAAAACCACAATGAAGAGACAGCAATACCACCACATAAAGATGAACAGTACCACCACAGTGAGATGAAAATACCACCTTGGTAATTTTCCTTTAACGTGTAAGGAACATTTCAATCAGGTTGGCTTTACTTTCACACAAATCCTGAGAATGTATCGCTGTTATACAGAGTTCTTGTAGAACTTAAGGAATTGATCACAGAAAACTAACTTCTTGTACTTTTTTAAGTTTTCCATTAAATAGTTTCATAATCTATTATGACGCTCCACGACTCTTTGACTTTTTTTTGTTATGACAAAATGTCAGAAAGAAAAAAATACTCGTAAAATAAGAGAGAAACATGCAATGATTTCTTTGTGTGAAAACACAGAGAAAAAGGTGTACCTTCGCCGATCGTGAATTTCAGGTCCCTGTCATCAAATGTTCGTCCTTGGTGGGTGCCAGTTAAGTGTACTGCAGAAAGGAATGAATCATAGAAAGAAATAAATGATTAAACCAAAGGAAGAAATGACTTAACAAACTATGTGAAAAGATAAAAATTCTTGCACATTAGTTCAACGAGTTTTCATTATTACATGAACGTGGACTTTAATTTTGCATCCACACACACACGCACACAGATTCACTGTAAACAGAGAATTATAGGATTATCTCAATGCAGGAATCGGTAGAGGATTGAGGAAAATTATTGATTAGCATTCACTAGTTTGTAAAATGTGAACGTAGATTGAAGAGGGGTAGGGGGTGACAGAGGTGCATCCGTTTCATAAAAGAAAGGCCATAAATAACAACACAGGGGAATTTGTCAGAACGGTAACTAATGTCCCTCGAATACGCATTTTGAAGTTTTATGCAGTTGCCTTTACACAATTGTAAATTCCCAAATCTCTTCACCCTCATCAAAATGGAAAGTGGTTCTACTCAACTCACTAAAGGATCTTAAAGGAATCACGTCAAAATAGGGTCTGTTAGTGGAGTAGTAAAATTTGCTACAAATTCAAAATTGAAAGACTTTGTTGGTCTGCATAGGTTTCAAATTCACGCAATTGAAAGTCATTGCTCCAGGAATTTGCACGAAGCAATTCAATACATAGCGTTGCTACTACAACTAATTATCTGTCACACTGTTAGTTCTCAAAGCCACTGAGGCATTAAATCAAAGATCCTTGGTGACCAATGCATATCAACTTGGTTGTCATAGTGATGGATGTGACTAACCTTCCACAACAGCTTCCTCATTGGGTTCGTCATCTTTGTCTCCAGGTAGGATTGTTCGTTTTATGATGCTGCCATCACTGTCTTTTGAGACATCCTCACCTTTCCAGTCAAAGAGTTCAACCTCAAATACCAAGGTGCTGTTTGCAGGAATTTTGCCTTGACCTATGGGCATTGAATTGACAAAATGAGTGAGTGACTCACTGTAAGCATCTGTAATGCAACTTAAGTTACCATTTCCAGCTCCACCAGTTTAAAGCAGTCTTTAATGATTTGGTTGCAATGACTAAGTGAATTTACTTGCTTCACAAAACAAAAGCGTCGCTGAGAATACCATTTAGAAAGTCTAAGAGGTCTGCAATGACAATTGTAACCTGGAAGACCGTTAGAGTAAGAAAAGGTTTTGACTAGATGTCATTGGATTGTTAAAATTGTATTGGTTCAGTTTATAAGAGAAAAAGCATGTGACATTATGTAATCATTTACTGTAAATGTGAGAAACAACTAGATAAGAACTATTAAGCTCCTAAATAGGAAAAATCATGGATGCTTTTACACCCTCACATTCAGAGGGAGAGCTATGGAGGGTTTTAAGCTTCAAATTCATTCACATATAACTTCCAGCACATTAAACCTTCCTTGTGCTACACTTTTATTTGTTTTTGCAGGGTTACAATGTCCTTTTATGTAAGAAAACAAGTAAAAAGAAAATCATGATTGTGGAGATAACTGATTGGTTAGTTACAGACATACTGCCTTACCCCTTTCTCCATAGGCATACTCTGGTTTGCAGGTAAGAACACATATTTCTCCTCTTCTCATGGTAGCTACACCAATGTCCCAGGCTTTAATGACCTGACCTGCAAGAAATGCAAAACAGTCACTGGTTCATAAACTTCTGCAAACTTAGTATCATTTGTCAGTACATGTCTTCATGATATTCATTTTGCTAAGAGGGATGGAGTCAAACTAATTCAACATATTGCAGCATTTGGCTGCACTGAGAACTGACTTAAACTGGAGTACATCAAGTCCACCCATTCACAAGTCTACTACAATTAAGCCATCTCTTCCTACAGTAAGTGGGTGAGTGGCAGCCTGTGTGCAATTAATGAACCCCTCAGCAATCTCATCCTGCTTGACAGAACAAAAACAAGGTGTTTCAACTATCAAGCTGTATCAAATTCTACTAGTCTACAAAATATCTTCTCATGCCAACCAGAGTGGGTGATGACGTGATGGGACCCACAACTTAAAATTATTTATTTTGTCAAAGAAGGATAGGTAGTTGTGAAATACATTTTACCTAATTTTGGCTTTTTCTCTCTGACCCAATTTGTAGACAGAAAGAGCAAAAAGTTGCATAAAAAGTATGTCATAACTACCTATCTTCCTTTAACCATCAAGTGCTAAGTGTCTGTTGTGGATTATAATGACAGGAGTGACCTACTCACGATTTTACACCAAGATTTGAATTTTGAAATACCTTTTCCTAACTTAAAAGAGAATTTCTCTCCCCTGTCCCTGCTGGAGTCAAACTGCTCTCCGCTGAGCAGGGTGCCGACGTAGTGGACGTATACTGTATCCCCCGTCATCGGGCTGTCTTGTTCTGCTTCATCTCCTTTTACCATAACAACCTTCAGGACTCCCCCGTCTTTATTGGGGGATATATCTTCACCCTGTCCAGCCAATGGATGAGGAGTGGGGCCTGCCTCCGACGGTGAAGACTCTCCTCCCATACTCGCAGATCTTGCAAAGCAAAGTTGAATGAAAATAGAAACAAAGATCTGTTGTATGGCCCTCAACTATATACATAGCACATTAGAGAGGTGTTTAAGTGAATGATCTGTCAAGGTTATAGAATGAGTCAGATACAAATAAGTCTGCATGGTATCTTCATCCTAGAATTTCAAGCTTGAAAAACACCATCTCCATGACTAAACCTTACTGAGCAGCCAATTTTAACATCATTTACTACAAGGTTTTTCAAGTTATTAACTCAATGAAGAGGAACTGCATGCTTACTTTAGGACAAGAATCAAAGCAGTCCTGTAAGAGTTGACTATACTGTCCAATACTGTACTTTCAGCATTTTAACAAAAACTGTGAGAATTTCAACAAAAACAGGTCTAAAATCTTTGGTAGCAACCAATAAGCTCAAACTTTTTCTTTCTCAACAAATTGCAGCACTGTATCAAACTGTACACTCATATTGTAACCTATTACAATGTGTTGTAATACTCCTTAAAGATAGAATAGGGTCTTAGGTAATAACATATGGTATGCCTTAAACATAAATACTCCAGTGCTGAAATCTATAATTTGCCATAATGTTAGGGCTTTTAACTTACATATGGAAAGTCCAGCCATATGATCTAAGAAATTTGCTTTACATACAATATGAATGACCTTTTGTTGTTTTAGAAATAATGGTGTAATATCATCACACTATGCCTAATTAGAGATGGTACGGATTCTAAATTAATACAGAGAGAGAATAGCATCTGTCGATGACATCTAATGAGATATCCCAAGAGTCATGACAAAATGCAATTTCATTCTGTACTGGCCCAGGCCCATACAGTGACAGCTAGCAAAGGTCTGCAGTGTCCCCATCCTTACCGATTGCTTTCTAGTCAATTTGACCAACTACCAATACATCCAACTGCCACTTCAACCACCATGTTTAGTCAAGTTGACCAACCTGTTTGGGCGATTCAACCAACTAAAATTTGGAAATGTGAAAATAAAATGTAGGAAATAATGACAGTCCTACATCACAAGATGATTTTAAGGAAAAATACTCATCACTCCTGACAGTTTTAATTCTACCAACCACTTATGGCTCATCCCTCCCACAGCCTGTCTAAAATTCCTCCACGTGTGTAACCAAAATAATGGATTCCTGTGTAAAACGTGTTATACGAGATACTCTGTCTTTTAAATTTGCTGTCAGTCAAAGAGAACCTAACCAGTTCAGAAATCTGGTAGCCAAAGATACAGCTGGGGATGATGAGTTACTTTAGCAATTTTAACTACTTTGGACTGATCACTAGAAGTCATTTTTGCATTGATCATGCAGCTGACACACTTTATGAATTAATCTCCCATTTGCTACAATTACTTGCTGAACTCAACGGGATCATATTAATATTACAGACAGTGACTATTTGCCAGAATAAAAATTCAGGTAGAGAAAACGCTTAATTGGCATGGACCAAATTTACTAATCAGCGATGATGATGATAGTAAGGGTAAGATTGTAAAGCTTTCAATATGTGCAGGGGACATGTACCGCCACCCTGCTCTAATGGTTTGCACAAATTAGTTTCGCGATGTTTGCTCAGATGCATTGCAAACTTAGCAACAACTTCGCAACAAGCCAACAATGCTGAGAGTTTTGAGCAGCTGGATGTCAATTTTTACTTCTTTTTTTTTAGCAGCTGGTCAATAATGCCGAAATCTTGGCACTGGGGATGAAATTTTGGCACTGGGGATGGCAAACTTTCTGCCACGGGAGGCTGTCACTGCCACAACAGTCAACGGATTTAAAAACATCATCGATCCTATTTTTCAGAAAAGAAGGGGGCTCTACATAAGCCAGAGATGGCTGTCTGCCCCAGTTCTTACAACCCCATCGACATCTGATGCCGGTGGGCTCCGGTAAATCAGTAAAATATGGCTAAGGGTTCACCTATGTTAAGGCTTAATTGCTTACTAATATACTCCCCCCCCCCCTGCAATATTCCTGTCCAACTTGTTTCAAACAATCATAAAAGGCTGATGGAATGACCAATGAGATTGGTGCAAATGACCAACAAGTTTGGTCTAAATTTCCAAGAATGATAGGCTCCTGTTCTAAGGCTAAGTTAGGAGATAGGTCCAAAAGTCAGCCAAATCGCTCTGCTTTCTTACAAATATCTCCCCATCTTGGAGCTTTCATTATTCCTGTCTGTGAAAGATTGACTTTGACCCATATAATAGCTAGATTAGTAAAGGCTTTGTTCATGTTGATGGTTATATACAATTACAAGACAATTGTAGGCCTACACTTAGGCTTACACGTACACGACAGTACCACAGTATCAGTTACGCGAATTAATTTGGGGCGGCATGTCAATGTCCAAATAATGACAAATGGATATTGCGAGGAATATTTTAACTGAGGAAACGATAATACCATAAATACAGGAACTTTCTCTACCAGTGGCTCATCCTTTCTTTTTTGCATTTTCCCTGAAATAAAAAGGCTAAGCAGTACACATTGTCTTACAATTCAAAGTTGGCCCACATGATGGTCATGAAGCCCAGATTTTAAATTAAAGCAACTCATAACTACCTTATTATTTAAAAAAAATACACGTTTTCGGAATGTACAACGCTTCACTTACTCGGCTGGGAGGTCTCCGGTTGGTGGGACTTCCGCGGTGTCACTCATAATCAAAAATTGGGAATATTCTTTCTCGCGTTCGTCAATCTAGCCTCATTCGAGTGACCTGCTCGTGCGTGCTAAACCTGAGTACTCAGTCTGGAAAGTTCTGTTTTGTGTGACACAATGCAAATGGTATCCTGTCACTAGCACGCTGCATAAAATAGCGTAGCACCCGTAGCGCTAGAGAGCTAGAGCATGTGGTTTCGATTTAGGCGTGGCTATGATTATTCATACTTTGACGCACGGTTTGACACTACCTTTAAGATTGGCAGGTTAAACGTGACGTCAAGGATGCCAAATTTTTTAATTTACCTAATAGCTGGAAGTAGCGTGCCAAAGAATAAAATGGTATGGTACGTATTAGTATTCCATACGTTCGCGCTTAATAATAGCACTACGAGGGTGGCACAGAATGTTAGCAAGAATCAGTTCTTCGTTTATAAAAGAAGGTTAGGTGTTGGCCAATCACAATGATGCTTCAATAAAGGAAAACTTTGTTTTGATCTGCGAACATAAATATCCTATTACATATAACATGTAGAAGGTAACAATAGCCTATACTAACATTCTGTGCCACCATCACACTCATACCTTCAGCAATAATTTCAAGTAGGGTTCCTTTACAACTAGGGTTTCTTCCCAGCAAATGACGCACACATCGCGCAATGCGCATATGCGCACTATGTAGAACTGTGCTGCTAACTTAGTGAGACATGTTATTAGTACAGCAGAGTAACTATCGAGTGATTTGCGCCTCAAATGCAAAGCATGTGGTGTCTTGTAAAACTCCTTACTTCGTCAGCGCTGATACTAAAGTTATCATCTTTCGCCGTACATCTGGGAGTTCAGCAGTGAAAAATAGGGTGCACAAATTATTATACTCACATGACCTTCCAGTGTGCGGCTAAATTCATCGAAAGAACAGGGCTGCACACAGACATACAAACTAAGGTTCGAGCATGTCACTCTTGGACAAATCTCAGGAATAGTTCCTAAAATGAATCCTTCTTAGGGAATCATTACCCATTCGTCAATGATTGTCTGTTACCTTGAAAAGAATGCCCCTAAGCATTTATTGCCTTGTCAGTGCTGCGTCAGCCAATTGCATGCAGATTACTAAAGTTTGCAGCGAAACCAAAGTTCCAGTGATCCCCACGTAGGAACCAGGTGCACCTGTCAGGACCACACATAGCTACACCACTAGTTAGATCAATTGGGAGTGCCCCATTTTCCATATTGGAAAACTTCCAGCTGGGACCAGTAGTTGGAAATTTTCTACTGGGATTTTCTCCTGGGACGTGTTATCGTATGAAAAGAGACAAAGAGGTTGCAGGTCTGATGATGTTAAGAGGATGGAAGAATCAGTGAACCTGCCCTGGCCCATCGTATATGACTGGTCTATGGGCCTAAAGTAGTCCAAAGATGTAAAAATCAAATGAAGAGAGACAGTGACAGAAACCATCTCAGAATCATGAGAAAAATGTGATGGAACACTGAATTGCCAATGACTGACAGCAACATCTTTCCGTACCATACAGGCTCCCACAGACCGTGACAACAGTCCCAAATGGCCCACTAACTTGGTAAAAATCCATGAAGTAAGAAGTATGGATTTTTCGAGATCTTCCAGGCTGTTATATTTTTACATTGACGAAAATACCAAAGACAGCAACTATCTTGTGCAAATCATACCATGGCAACCTCTTTGGTCACTTTTTCATGGTATCATCTTTATTTTGTATCATTAGATGCAGAAGAGCAATGATGTGAAAATTGAAATGATCTAGAGAAATTAGATTGTTCTACAAAAGTTAAGTTTTCGGTCTGAGAGCCTTGTCAAAAAGGTTTTCTCACCACACTTGGTAGCTCACATGGCAAACTCTGGATAGTCAACATACGTAAAATTGTAAATGCCATGATTTTGATAGCCCCGGCTGTAACGTTAGCTATCACATCATAGGGAGGGAATGACTGATATGATACTCCTCGTATGTATGATGGGTCCTTGAAGGCAGGGCCGTAGATATGGTCTATCAGGCGAAACAAACACCATCGTCGGCGAAACAAACAAAAGAGAAAGATTGGAGAATGGGAGAGGGTAAATAACAGCAGGACCATCTAGGCGGAGCGCCACCATTGTCGGCGCGGAGCGTTAAAAAAAAGTTTTCTTTTTAAACCCCCAGATGGCAGGAAACGGCACTTCCCTCGTGTACTTGAGCTGAATGTATCAAGTTTTGAAATATGGATATCATGTCAGCATTTCCTCAAGTCATGTGATAAGGAAAATCAATCTATTACAAGTGGTAGTACATATCATGTTTGTGAGGCGGTATGAGAATTGCGGATCCTCTTCTTTTATTTTTTTCTTTCGAGTACTTGACAAATACCTTTTTGTTGAGCACATTGGCCCATCGGTGGTTAGGACATTTGGTGGGTGGATTGTTTTCCGAATCATGTTTGTGACTAACTAACTAAAGGGGGACTAAGCGGAGCGCCATCATTATTGGAGCGTACAAGAAAATTTTGACCTTTAAAAACCTTCAAATAGCAGGAAACGGCACCTAACAGGTGTAGTTGAACTGCATGTACCCAGCTAACCTTAGACAAAATCTGGTGCAATATTTTGCATCTATTGCTATTAAGTTTTCCCGAGAAATTCTGGTCCCAGTAAAGTTCCAACAATTTTTACTCCCTGGCGATTGTTGTTTTGTTTTTTTGTTGTTAATTTGCTACAATCGTCGATGATTGCATAATAAAGTATAAAGCCAATTCTTGTACCCATAGCTTTGAAAATGACAGCCCACTTGATGAGCAAAAATGTTATGCAATGAAGTATTTTGATATGTGGGGAAATTTTGAAAAAAATTTTCACCCACTAGGTAACCTTAGATGCAATCTGGTGCAATATTTGGCGTCTTTTGCAGTCATAAAATGTGCTACACTCAGATATGATAAATTCTAACTCTTATTTCACTTTTTCCGAAAGTCGTCGCACCTCAGAATGGCTACTTTATTTCAATATAGTCAAAGGCAATGGGAATACCGTCAGTGTTCACTGGACACTTGCTGTCGTTACATCAGCTCACTAAAACTTTTTACACTTTCTTTGAAGTTATTTAAGTTTCATGGCTTTTGTTGTGAATGGTCAAGGATGACTGCATGTTAGTGTGATTGTCTGCGAGTTTCATACGACCAGCACAAATGCTTCTGGTTTGATATTTTGAATGAATATTAAAATTGTTAGACGTGAACTGTCCCGATCTGAGGATTGAGTAGCAAAACTTGTGCAAGGCGATAGATGGGTGGGAGAGTAAAGAAGGGCTTGAAGAGAAGGAACAGATGAGAATAAATGAATGAACACATGATGATAAGTTATCAGTGGGGCAGCATATATTAACATCACTGCTGTTGAATACTAAGTAGTATATCACAACCCTGGTTTCTGTTGTTAACAAATGTCATAGTCAATAATATACACAACAAAAACAACAAAAATATTACTTTCCTCTTTTTCTTTTTGGTATCTGTAAAGGATGAGATGCTTTAATCAGCAGACAAGGTAGATACTAGATGACTCATCTCCAAACCATATTCAAGGTAACAAGAATCTCAATGGAAAAGGGATCCTCTAAGTGATTACAGAGAGAACTATGGGTGATTGGAGTTTATGTCAAGAACAACAGTTGTACTGCTTTAATTGTCATCTCCTGGAAAAAAGCACCATTATGTGCAATTTTTTTTTATCAATTTAAGTCAGTTAAGGAAGGCAGTTTTTTTTTTCTCTCTTCATGAAAGTGATAATTGCTAATACTGTCATGACTCAAGGTTTTCAGTTACCATGGAGACAGGGGTTGGGAACAACTTCTTCACAATAATTTAATCAGCCTTACTGTACGTCTTAAGAGTGTGTTCCAAACTTGAAGGACACATGTATAAATATTCAAGGTCAATGAAAACACCTGTCCCATTTTCAACGAATATAATTAATAATATGTCACATGTTGACTTGGAGAATGAGTTTATTTAAATTAGTTCAGCATCTCCTACCAGGATGCACAGGAACATTTCCAGTAATAGCTTATCATATTACACAATTATGATTAAAGTTGGCAAAGAGGGGCATTGGTCAAGAGAAAAAAGCCCAACACTAAGAAATTCACAAATTTTCACCAAATTTTTGCTGGTGATTTTGGAAACATAGTCACCGACAGATGTATTCCAATTAATCGCTGACTATGCTTTGTTGGTCCTTGCTAACTTTTCTCCATTTTTACTACTATTTTTCTCCTCAAAGCTTTCATTGACTCAGTAATGATACCAAGAGATGCTTTACCTCATTTCAGTTTTCAGAAATGTTTGAACCCATGATTATATGTACAAACTCCACTGCTACATATTTTTCTGTGGGGTGGCAGTTTGATCAGTTCAATAGTAAATGCAAAACAATCCCATGCAGACTATGTTCTGTCAGCTACCAAGTCTGCAGCCTATGTCCTGTCTTTCTGTTTTGTTTCATGGAAGGAGTGTGGAAGAGCAAAACCAACATAAACGCTTTCGAAAATAGATTAAAAAAAAAAAACTTATGCAAAACATTTATGTCTTCTTCCATGACTTGATGGATTTCAACTTTTTGGCAAATAACAGAAAGATAAATTGAGTTGTACAGAATATAATGCGACATAGTTAACAAACATATTCCCCTTAAAAAAAATAATGACAAGAAAAAGAAACAAAAATGGCTGTATACAGCAGGAATCTTACGGACCAGTACAATCTAAGTCAACTATTGTACTCTGAGATCAGAAAGCAATGTCAGAGAAAAACGACAAAGAAATTATGATGATTGGTCTCTTTGTTTGACAACGAAGCTGTTATTTGGACGGAGATATGTTTTGAAGGAATGTTTACACCCTGGGGGTCACAGAGCAATTGCTTATTTTTTTGTAGCTCTTGACATTCCTATAAGGCTTATACTGAATTAGAAAGTAAACACAATATGAGATTTTTTGTCCGCTACAGTTACTGTAGGACTGTGAGGAAATGTATATCTGGCTATTTTAAAAAATTTCAGAATACTTCAAGAAACTTCCCATCTAGTTCTCAAGAAATTCAATTTTGGCCTCTTAAGTTCTTTTGTATGTGATTCCTCATTAAGAAAGGGCCTAAATGTATTCACGAATTTCAATTAAACAGTCATTTCAAGTTTAATGGCACCTGTTCTAAAGTGTTGGCAATGCAAACCTACACATCATACTATTGTTCTGAGCCAGCTAATGGTTTAAGAATTGACTTAAATAATGGTGCCCAGTGAATGACATTTAACTGTAACATCTGCATAAAGGAAAGAACTACCTCTGAGCCAACTACACAGTTTATCTTTTCTTGATTTGGAAGTTCTCAAGTACCACCATTCATTAAATTTCCATTGTATCTAAACCCAAATAACAGCTCCTTTGTTTTATGTTTTTAGCATAGAAATCCAGAAATCAAAAAATATGAAAGCATTCCATCATACAATTCAGGTCACCACCTTTTTCCTTCTGATTCTCAGTCAGAATCTGGCAAAATATGACATACCCATTTCCTTGGAAAAGTTTAAAATCTTAAATCTTGTGTAACTCTATGTATTATTAAAAACAAGATACTTGCTGAAGGTAACCTCACTCTTAAAGAGGTTTCCATGGCTAGCACTTGAAAATTTCAAGTTATTTCTGTGTAGTGAGCACTCTATCTTATCAAATAATTTAAGTACAGGTTGTCCCCTACCACATGACAAGAGCACAAATATACACAAAAATGTTACAGCCTAATAATGAATAATCAAAGTCATCAAATTAAGTTGCATATCAGTATTTTTTCCTATATACATATATTGATAGCATTTGGCATTAATTACATATAAAATATTACAAAAAAAGGCATATCCATTAAAGACCTTCCTTGAAAAATATGTTTACCTCATATATTTACCAAAATTTTACAAATTATGCTGAACTTTAAAATGTAATACTTTACAAAAAAAAAAAAAAAATTGCACCTCCAAGTGTGCACCGGTCTCTTTTCAGCACTATCATGTCTTGTGACTATTGTGACCCCAATATTACATCCAAAATCATTCACATAAAATGCTCCACATGTTAACTACACAGCCCTTTACGAAAGTATGGAGATCCCAAATATTATTGTTGATTTAACCTTCAGAGTTACATACACCATACTGAGTTGTGTTCCATGTAACCCTAAAGAATCCTTTAAAAAATGTAGATCTGTTGATGCTCATTAATTCAATACAGTCTGAAGAATTATGATAAAAAAAGAAAAAACTTCAGAATGCAAAGTTCCTAGTAGCATCTTACGACCACACACCCACCCCTTCCTTTTCTCCACTTACACCTCTATCAAATAATTCACCAGTTTTACCTTCCTATCTGTTTTCCAACCAATTTTCCTTACTCTCTAAGAGAAAGGGAAAAGTTCAAGCATAAGTATTACAATATATTTCCTTAGGGGAGGTTCTGCAGATAACAATATACATATCACCTTTTTTTTTTCAAAAATAAAACTTTATATGTACAAGAGTCGTCGTTTCTTACTAATTTAAGCTATGTACAAGTTCACTCAAGCTGAATCTTCAACCGTGATCAATCGATATATAAACAAAATAATTATGATGGGATATCGCTGGTAAAATTGAATGAACAAAGGAACAAATGGACCGATGATCTTGACACTCAGACGATGAGTAGATTGAGTTGTTGCTACTTACAGCTGAGAAGTTAAAAAGTAATACTGTGAGTGTATAAAAAACTGTATGCCACCACCGAAATATTCACAGCTGTGAAAGCAACCGGTTGAATCATAAGAAATGGCAATTCCAACCTTAAACTATGCAGTTGAAAATCATACGTCCTCTTTCATAGCTGCAAAGGAGACAAGGCTGGATTTGAATGAAAGTCATGTACCCGGCATCTTAATTTTCCCAAAAGTTGATAAGGCTGTTACCTGGACAAAGAGTTTTTTGCATCGAACGATCAATGAAAACAACCCGCTGCTGCTGTTTCTCTGATCCATTACTCAACAAAGACTTACAAATGAATGTTTCCACTCGGTGAGGAAGTTTCATCCAGTCCAGTAGTAACTGAATTATCGATGTACTTGGCAAGGACTGACAGGAATGTGCACCACAAAAAGTCCTATCAAGTTCAAAGAAATAAGCCAACACATTTCACTCCAGTGGTAATTGAAAAATTTTGTGGCACAAATTTCCTGCTGTAAGCATCTGATAGAGCAGAACTCAAATGAATAGCAGGTTGCTAATAGTTTTGATGCAAAGCATTTTATCTATGTGTGTATATGTGACAGGTAAAATCCAGATTTGTGAAATGCATGGTGGGATATAATAGCAAACATATTGCAGCGATTTCCTTTCAACCGGTTGATTTCGAGAGAAGAACATTTTACCAAATGGTTTCGGTACTCTCACGTCACCATGCAGTCAACGTACAGTACTGACAATAAAAAAGATATAAGCAGAGGTTGCAACATTTTAGGGAGGCAATACAACACAAATCCTGTCCCTAAAGAAGCCACAAAACACTTTTAAAATACTCAGAAAAGTGTGGAAGACTTAAAAGAGTTGGTCATGAGAAAACTGTTTCATCTTTTTTTTTCTTTTCATGGCTTATTTTGTTATGAAGGATACGATAGTGAAAATATCAAATTGATATTAGAAAAATCTGATAAAAAGGCTTATTTCCCTAATGATTTTCCTTAATAAAAAGTTAAATTAAGTAGATGTTTCTGCAAACAAGACATTTTTCAGTGTTTATAGCAGGCTAGTGCACTGATGAGGAGGTGCCTTCCGTCGCAAAGAATGTAGACCTGATTGTTGCACCTTATGAGAAAATTAATCCCTTCAGCTAACGATACTGTTGGACTTGATAGTTCCTGCTGAACATTTGTCAGGGCCATGAGCAAGATGCCATCCACGTGTCCTTTCACTATCTTTCTCATACTGTCTAACACTATCTTTGGCACCTTACACTGGAAGGATTTGTCAAAATTTTGAATCTATCAAATCTGATAGCTTAACAAACTGGAATACAAAAATAATCCATCAATTAGTCCCAGACGTGCCTCACACATAAATACAGACTTAAAGATAATTCTTCTATTACAACAAGAAGAGATGCACCGTATCTTTCTTCAGTGAAGTTCATCACTTCGTCTTTTAGGCTAGGCCTTCTTGCCGGTGAAAAAACTTGTTTGCCAGTCCATCTTCTTATATGTCATCATTTGAACCCAGTCAAAAACTGGCAGCACAAAGGCCCCCTGACCAAGAATCAACATCAGAGACACCTGTGCACATACAGTCATCGATGGACCAATAAATTAACTAATCCGCTATCTTCCCAATCACAGCCTTTTGGTGTACACACCACATATGAGTGTGTGTTGACCTGGGAACCCTCCACCAAGGGTTTCAGTTCATCACACATTGCTTCTTCAGATTGACTGACTTTCAGCAACCTCTCAGACCCTCGTAGGTTTGAATTTCTCATCATCCCAATACTCCATGACGGTGTCATACTCGTTCTCGCCATTGCACTTCTCGGATGAAAAATACTTGGACGAGTAAGGAGATGGACTGCAGGCTCCCCCATTGTTGTCTGTTAACATTCGGGCCAGCTCTGCATTGCTGACTTTCCCTGAGCTGTTTGCAGCCAAGAAGGCATTATCCTGAAACAAAAACACACACACACAAATGAAAAATAGCAATTAACGGCTGAATTTTAAAGCAATTGAAAAAAAAAGAGTTGAATGTTTCTGTGGACGAGTTCAACTTTCAATATAATTATGTTCCATCATATGATGGGTACTGAAAAAAGCATGGTTGCACTCTTCCAACTTGTCCCAACCACCCAACTTGTCACAACCCTCCCCCCCTCCCTGGTCAATTTTCTTGTCTCCCTTAATCTGCAGTATCCTAGCACTATGAAGAGAAGCAGTGCATCACACATGGAATCTCATGAAAACCCTGTTTATCTGAACACGTTGAGCCTAAACATTGTTCTGGTAACGGAAAAGTTCGGATGGACAGGGTTTCATGTTGTTGATTTGCTGTCCCGGGTGCAGAATGCACTTATTAATAAAGTGAAATCAACCTTTGCTAGGTTGTCTCTCTGTTGTTTCTTTCATTTTATGGTAAAAATTAAATACTTGTTGAAGAATCCAACTTTTTTGTGTGTTTTGTTAAGACTGAACTTCCAAGGAGGATATTTTAAATGTGAGCAATGAGTGTCCGTTTGAGTTGCGTTACTTTGCTCAGCATTAGGATAACACATAGCCTACACACAGAATCCTAACATTATAAACCCCAAGACAACAGTAAGTTACACTTTCAAAATTTTTTGCGATAAAATAACCACACCTAGTAAACCAGAATGCAGAAATGCATTGTGGTTTCGATGATCTATTTAAGAGAAATTCTTTTCTGAATCTGATATAGTAGCATTAGTATGTGTCACATTTGTCACATTTTCACAATTTGACCCCTGTTGACCAAAATGACCTTTGAACCGATAGGGTTCCTCTACTCAACATGGTACAACTACATACAAAACATGAGATCTCTACAAGCTTCCTTTCTTGAAATATCATGTTTTCAAGGTTTTCACAACTTGACTCCTGATGACCCCAAATGACCTTTGACCCATACCATAAACAATAGGATTCTTCTTCTCAATATAGTACACCTACATACTAAATATGAGATCACTACAAGCTTCCTTTCTTGAGATATCATATTTACAAGGTTTTCACATTTTGACCCCTGTTGACCCCAAATGACCTTTGACCTCCACCAAAAACAACAGGGTTTTTCTTCCTAATGTGGTACACCTACATACTAAATATGAGATCTGTCCAAGCTTCCTTTCTTGAGATATCGTGTTTTCAAGGTTTTCACCATTTGATCCCTGTTGACCCCAAATGACCTTTGACCTCCACCAAAAACAATATGGTTCCTATACTTAACATTGTACAACTACATACAAAACATGAGATCTCTACAAGCTTCCTTTCTTGAGATATCGAGTTTTCAAGGTTTTCACAATTTGACCCCTGTTTACCCTAAATGACCTTTGACCTCCACCAAAAACAATAGGGTTCTTCTTCTCAATATGGTACACTTACATACCTCTGCAAACAGGATATACCCTGGCCGACATTAAAACGGGAGTTTCAAAGTGAAAAGCAAGCCATTTAACAACGCGGACTGTCTAACTGCTAGTACCGCTACCAGCCATCGTAGGGGACACTAGCACTAGCTATGACAGTACGAGCGGGACAACTTGTCTGTTGCTGTATGAAACCTATGCTTTGAAAAGGATTTTAAGCTTGCTACCTTTCTCAATGGGTCTATCAGCTCGCCTATAACACCCTACCTTTAAGTCTGATTGACATTCTTCTATGCAGACGTTAATTGAATCATTGATGCATTGATGAGAGTGAAAAGAACGTCTATTGGGCAACGCTGATACTAGCAGGGCTGTGTATGAATAGCCTAGGCTTAGTGCACTTCAGTAGGCTATTGATCCTATTGTGACTCTACATGGACAACCAACGGACAAAAGACACAAAGACTTAGGGTAATTCTGTAACTAATTTGGTAATTCTGGAGATGAAGGTAATAAAACAGGATAAATGTAAAGGGATTGGTAAAGAGAGAAAAGGAGTGTAAATGAGGTAACGACAACTCGCAAAGAACTCCTTCATCGAGCGGCTTGCTTGTTCTTCATCTGTAATAGCTCCATGTTTTAACCTAATGTGTGTACCGAATCGCTGCCCCGCCCTCTCTCCTCATATCCAGCTATCTTCCAATCCCCCCTTTCCAAAGTCATGGAGTCCCAGTACCCTCTTCCCATGATTCACAAACATCTGCCACATACTATCATGTACCTCTAACATCTCATCCATACCTGTTTCCTGCAGTAGGTGATACCTGGGTCCGGTGGCAGGATACCAGGAGTGTTAATCTCATTAGTGATGGCGTTGAATCTCACATCAGCAAAGTAATTTGAACGTGACTCTGAGTAGCCACAGCCCCTCGGCCTCCTAAGGGGAAACACAAGAAACTTTGTCAGTTTTGTATTTGGAGATTAAAGGCATCTTAAGGTCCCCGATTCTGTATAATGCTTCACCTACATTGCCAAGGGCTCTCTGACAACCAGTAAGATTACCTTATATCAGAGTACCAGGTGAGAACCACGAGGGCAAAATGGGAGAAGACTGCCTTGAGCAAAGCACAGTTCTCTGATTTTCGACACGAGATAACAAGTCTGACGCAGTTTTGCGCTTTCAGAAAGGTAAAAACAAATTAATGCTTCCACATACTTGGCTGAAACAAAAATGGTTAGTATCCACTCAAAAAAGACAGTCCAGTTGCTGTACCCCCCCCCCACACCTCCCTCCCATGACAAAGGTTACTTAAAGTGTCTGATCATCTTCCAATATTTATCATAAAACATTGCTCTACAGCATATTCAGCAGGAAAAAAAAACAGGAAAAACACAGATCTGAACCTACAGACTTCTCCGAGGATGGGATCTGGTCATTTCTTTGAACGGCAGTGCAACCTTCTTGACAAAAAGGTAGCATGCTGTTTAGTAAGTGCTTTTGAAACTATTTGGTTGAACTTGTTTTTTTTTTTTTTTTCACATTTTGTTTGGTTAAGTCTTTACCTTTGCCTCCTCCAGATAAATATGATGAGAACCAAAAGGAAGATGGTAAAGATACTGAGCAGGCATGCCACCAGCAGTGCTAGGATACCGGCGTTGGGGTGCAAAGTGCTCCCATTGATGTTCTCTACCGTACAGAGTCCCTTGGCTTCTGAATCTGGGCTACAACTGCAGGATGAAGAAAAAGATGACAAACACCGTTATCATTTAGTGAGTGAATAAACGCCACCTCAGAGAAAGCCAAGAGCCGTTATAGAGTAATGTATTGAGGTGAATAACATACTAATCCAAGATCAACTATAGATCACATCATTTCACTGAGATGACAACTTTATTGCATTCTATAGAAAAATTTGCCCACAAATTCCAGTCCACCCTACATCCAAAGTTGAATATTGGGACTGTTGCCATGGGTATAGTACGAAACATTACAATATATTTCTGTTATTTGAGGCAGACCTCTGCAACTATCCTTTAGCATTTGGCAAGTCATGTCAACCTTAATTTCTGTGCACTGTAGATGGCATAATGCAGATGTTGTTCACACATATATGTTGTGGGGTATTTACCGAAAACTGTTCAGATATGAAAATCACGAAAACGTTACATAATAAGTAAATTTCTATTGCACTGGTTCTACCTACCTCACTTCACTTTGCTCTCCAACATCTACCGAGATGTGGTTATCTAATCCATCGTCATCACCCACCGGAGGAAGATCACCGGGGATCACATTTGGCGGCTCTTCTGGTATGTTTCCTGCTGTGATCCTCCTGGTCGTGGACCTCGTGGTCAGCTGTTTGGTTGGCAGACTGGTGGTTGGAGGAGTCAAATCCGGAGCTCCAGGAACTGCGGAGAGAGAGAGAAACAAGTAACGTGATCATGAAATTGAGGATTAGACCTCACACCAACAGTGAGAGGAGCACAATAATGACGACCACTACCAGTCTGTTAATAACAAAACGTTATACCAAAACCAATCACAAAGAGCTACAAAACGATTTCCAACACTGTCCGACTATATCATGCTAAGTCAAAGGGCCTTGATCCTCCTCTTTGCTTCATTTTAATTGTCGAAACGATCGGAGCAGGTAGTCATTGAAAGACATTACACTCTCTTCTAAGCAGTCTTGCTATACTGCAGAGATTACTAGGAGAAGCTGGCTAAAAAACAAAACGCTTTGAATGGAAAAATTCCCTCAGTCGACAGTGTAGAAATAACATTCCTTTTGGATGTGTTCCACCTTTTAATTTAAATTCTAAGTTTGACTTTAAAATTGTTTTATTTAAGCAGTGACTTGAAGGAAACTACAACTTTCAGTACATTAGGGAATTTGAGAATTCAAACTACCAAGCATGCGTCAACAAAGAATCTGTTTAAAACATCTGTTTATATGTCTATGACTTATATGGATTAGGAACACACACAAGAAGGTATGTTAAGTTGTTCTCATAATAACTTATCATCCCTGACATTCTTCATATCTAACTACTGTCCTTGAGGTTCTCACATCTAGCTATCGTCGCTGAGGTTCCTCATATCTACTTATCGTCTCTTTTAAGTCTCTGTCACCATTATGTTTCCCCTTCTAAAGGAAGACTGAATTAATTCCTTGAATAAAGCTTCTTTCATTGCTGCAAGCCTACATCAAAATTCACACTGATGTCCTTTCTTTTCAGTATCTGTAAATTTGCTTGTACTTTAAGAAACAAGAAATCACAGAATGGCGTGTGCTTGACCACAATCTACCAGCGTAGGAACTGGAAACATTTGATGACAAAATGCTCCAAAAAAATGATTGCACTCCAAGAGAGAGAGAGAGGAAAGTTCATAGAAATCAACTTACTGGAGGAACACTGCCTGGCATTAGGATCATCTGGGCAGGCACAGATGTGGCCACCACGAGGGCGCACAAGACAAAGGTGTGTGCAGCCTCCGTTTCCATCAGCACAAGGGTTCTGGACTGACACTGGAAATAATACAACACAATCAAAACCAACTGAATATCAAAACAAAGACTTTTGCTACAAAAGTTGAAACCATTGTTTTGTTGGATTAAACAAGACTATTGATGGGAGAAAAAGAAGAGATTAAAGGACAAAAGAACGCAATAAAGTAGAAATTAAAATCATTAGTGTCACTCACCAGCCTGTCTTGATGACGAAACCACCTTTATGTCCATCAAGTTGTTGACATCACGGAGGAGGGCTCTGCGGCCCGTTCCCAAATTCTTTGTCACTGTCTGTATGTTGTATGTGACTCTGTCTGTCCAATAAAGCATGTTTCCAAACTGAAATGGAAGTGAAATAAATTTCCAAACATTGTTGACATAGTCACAACTTCTGTCAAACTTGTAATCTAAACAATGAATGGCTTTTGCTCTGTGCCTTTTATTGGTACTTATGGGTGATTCTGAAAACCTGTGATAAGCATCTGTTGCATGCATTTTCAAGAATTTTTTGAAAAAGTTCCATTCCTTCGTTCGACCTATTATCTTCCTTACCAATGTAATTCCAAATGTAGAGTTTAACTGGTTGAGAATCACCCGCCTGTCACCCCCATGAATGTTTGCAGACTCGATACTGCCAGTGTTTGCATCGGTCCAGTATAGCCTCTCCTCTTCGTAGTCTATCGTCAGACCGTTGGGCCAGCGCACATTACTGATCAATGTGCTCCGCCCACTGCCATCAAAGTATGACCGCTCGATCCTCGATAAACCCCAGTCCGTCCAGAAAAGGTACCTATTGGTAGACAATATTTTCAGTCTTGAACTTGAAGTGAAACAAGCCTGCAAACCATTTTTGAAAATTTGACTAATAATACAGTAATGCAAGCACCAATCAGTATCAGCCACACTATGTGCATGCTGACCTCAAATGATAACTTTCATCACGGAAATACCACAAAGTTTAAACGAATGTGGTACATTAGCAAAATGATATCCTGCATTTCAAACTGTAGTGAAATGAGTCTTCTAATCAAGGAGACACATACTAAAGGCACCCTGATAATTAGGGTACCATTAATCAACTAACAAGAAAGACAATCAAAAACAAGTATCACTTAGCAGCTTTTGTATTGTTTTTTTTTTGAGGGGGCTTGACAACTTTAAACTCCAAACTGCAGGGTTCTATTCAAAATATTATGATCCTTGGTCAAACAGAGCTTCCCTGAATTACATTGAATGTTAATTGAGAGGAACTCTAACCTCTTACCATAAACCTGTGTTCAACTTACCCCCTCTCTGGACATAGAGCTATTGCTCTCGGCTCATCGAGAAATTGGTCCACGATGACCTTTCGTGACGAACCGTTCAACCTAGCGACTTCAATTTTGTGCCTGCCTGCATTGGTCCAAAAAAGGTTACCGGCAATCCAGTCGACAGCGAGGCCATCCACGATCTTGATACGGTCACTAACCACAGTCTCCACATCAGTACCATCATAGTTTGCTCTCCTAGCAGCAGAAACAAAAGTGGGACTTGCTGATTGATAACAAAATGGCTGAGATAAAATTGACTTAGATATGACTCAGGTTTTTTTGGGTACATTGCAACTCTAGATATGAGATTTTAGTGTGATGTAACTCTAATCGAGATCAGGCTCAACCTTACAAAATTATTTGGAAGTAAGGGGAGAGCTGCAACTGTGGTGCAATGACAATGTAAGTTCTCCACAGCAGTAAACTAGTGCTTGCATTGTTACTCATAGGGCATTGCACCAGGCCTAGGTTTGTCTGAACTATAATTCATTGAGCAAATAAACCATAAGTGTTCTAAACTTACATTTGAGATCAACCGTTTCAATCTCTTTAACAATCTATCGATTAGAATCCTTGTCCTCTACAATTCAACATAAAGAACACATTAAGTTCTTCTTTGAAGGTCAAGCCCTCTCAAAGTCTACAAAACCATTTTATTACAACTGACTTAACATTCTGACACAAAAGTTGGCCCTTTCTGTCACAAAAATTGAAGTATAAACAACCTCAACTTTTTCTCAGGTATCAGTAATATTGTAATCTTTCCATATTTTAATACTTTATTTTCCGGGGCACCAAACAAATGTTCACACTCACATTATGACATTGAGGTTGACGTCCGAGAAGTATATTTTTCTGTCGACACTGTCAAAGTCCAACGCTATTATGTTCGTGAAATCCCTGATGGGCAGGATGACGTCATTCTCATCCTCCGTGTCGAAGGAGATCCTTCTGATGTAGTTCCGGCTAGAAAACAGCAGGAAGTCCAAAGGAACTGTTAATACAAGAAAACAAAGAAGAGTTTTTCACATCTAAATGTCACATGCTACATTGAAAGCACTATGACTACAAAGGCATCATCAAGACTGGTGGATTTATGGATCACAACTGGAAACTAATTTGGCAGAGGATTACACTTGGACATAAGGAAAATAACCTGACATTTTGGTAACCTAATTGACAGAACCTGATGGACATGTTAAGTTGATGTAAGGAAATCAGAATAAAATTTAATGAATAAAAGCAAGTCATTTTGACCCATACCATAGAAGAGCTCTGTAAATTGGAGTAAAGACCCTAAATGTATTCAATTTCTAAACAAGAAATCTATACACATATATACATTAGAACTTTCATGTAAATATATAAATGCATATATGCCGACAGATTCACCACCAGGAATGAATATGCCATGTTTTACAAAACCTCACTCTAATGCAATATGCAGTGCTTAGGAACTAACAGTAAACAAAGAAGATAAAAAAAAAAAAAGAGATATTTTGCAGTCATTGCCTCCAAATCTATAGGAAATTTTGGCATGATTATTCATTTTGGAACCTACTGATGACTTTCAAAATACCAATAAAATGTTGGGAACATAGTGAGCAAGGCTATGGCATATGGCAAAGATTGACCACTTGTGAATATTCACGCCATCACTCAATGATTCATATTTAAATCTGTTCAAATCAACAGCAATTGAGATTTGATGGTTACAAATGCTTTCTTGGTATTTTTCTAGCCATCCTCACTTGACATCTGACCTAATGTGGTAATCGTATGCTCACCATCGGCACAGGTCCTTCCATCTGCCTGAAGGTTGATACCAGTTGGGCAAGCACAAGAGAAACCTGTCGGGGTTATGAGGCAGAGATGAGAGCAACCTCCGTTGTTGGAGGAGCAGGGGTTAGCCATGACTGGGGAAGAAAATAGAGAGCTTCTATTATCACTTGGTTGAGAGATTAATACTACATCTTAATGTTGTTGGTATTTCTGATCTTTTCAAATGTTTGAAAACAATCACAGGAGCATTTTAAACAAACTATCCTAACACTGTTGACTATTGCTTTATGTAACAATCCAATCATGTACTGTTGTATGTACTAACAAAAGTTCGCTGCACCTCGGTGATCACTCACTACAGATTTTTTTTTGAAATACGGTTGAAACATTTTGACCATTTTAATTCCTCCAAAAGATGTCTTCAACACAACTGAATTGACACATCTTCTATTCTACCCACATTTATAGAAATAGATGCAACTATGAATGCTAACTTGGGTGCTCTTTTTGTGATGTGAGTTTTGGTGACAGTATCCTTGTCATACTCTCGAAAAGCCTTACGGCTTGATTGAGTGTCTTCCTACATAGTACAACATGCAATCATCAAATAGAATTTAAATTCCTTATTTTTATCTTATCTAAGTTCTCAAGCTGAAATGTGCAACTACAATCTACTTGCTACATTGTTGCAAGTTTGACTGACACTTTGGCATACAACATTAAAATATGGAGTGATTTAGGTTGGTGCAGTGTATATAAAATATGCAGTCACTCTCTCGCCCTACCAACAGCTTAATGTCTTATTTGACTCCATTTCTATCATTTTCAAATACCGATGATGACAAGAGCCGTGCATTGCCAAGGAGAGAAATAATCTTAGAATTGCAACTTACTGATTCTGGATCGTGAAATCGCCTTTATGTCCATCAGCTCTGTGACTTCCCCCACCACAGTCTGCACGTCGCTTCCATTTGTTTTTCTGACCCGTTTAATTGCATTGAGGCCCCAGTCTGTCCAGTAGACAAAGTCCCCATGGAGGCTCATCCCATATGGGTGGTCCAGACCATTTTCTTCCACCAAAAGTTGAATATTGCTTCCATCCAAATCACTGCATTCCAATGTCTGTCATAATTCAGTGATGAGAGAAGCATGAAGGCTAAACTAAAGATTTGAGCAGCAGACATCCTGACTGTCACCATCTTAATTCCCTCCCCCCCCCCAGCATAGTCCAGAGCTCATCCTTTCCAATGCAAACAAACAAACACATTCATGAAGCAATATCAATTTCATACATGATAACTGCTGGCATTCCTTTACAATGAAGGCAGATGAAACTTATTTTTATGTATATGACGAACTGATAAGATGGAAATGACTTACACTCATCACATCTTTTGATGCTTTAATCTTTTCACAACCACCAAATTTATGAGCAGCATAATTAAACAATATTTATATTTATTAGAAGGGGTACTACCTCTACATCATTTCTTGACGTCATCCCAAAATAGGTCCACGTGCAATACTACAGACTACCCATCTTGTACATGATTTAATTTATCAGCCTTTCCAAATATTTCCTGTCACTCATCAATAATTTTTGTGGTGTTTTTCTTTTTATTTTCACTCAAGTGACATTTATAACTTTCACAATACCTGTCTGCTTGCATCAATCCAGTAGAGCTTATCTTCATCTTTATCAATCACAAGTCCATTGGGCCACACCAGATCTTCCACAATCACTTCTCTGTGCTGGCCATCCATCCAGGCCCTCTCAATGCGCCCCCTTTTGCCCCAATCTGACCAGTACATCAACCTATAATGATGAAGATGGAAAAACGGAGTGGTCAGTGCAGCATCGGTTTTGCAAATAAAATATGACACTGAGCAGCTATGACTTGGAGAGGACTGGTCATCCTTCCAGAGTTATCTTATCACACCTCAGTCCAAATGGTTCAATGGATATTAAGAAACAAACAAAAATCTGCTTAGCCTGATCCAGGAACCATAAATGTAAACATGCACTGTGATTGGCTACGCCTGAGCTCCATCAATTTAGCTCAGTTATATCAATACATTTCACAGAGTTCTGTGTTCTTCTCTGAACCATTAGCATAGTTTTATTTCAATAGTTTAATTTCAATAGTTTTATTTCACTGTGCTGGTTTGGTTTTGTGAAAATTTCAATACCATGTAATGTTTCTCTGGTTACAATGTGAGATTGTGAGGGGTTATTTGTATAATACTTTGAGATTGCTTCACACCTATGGGGTAATCCCACTTCATCATCTAAGTTCCAGCAGACTTTTTGATGACTTAATGTGATACCTGTGCACCTTTCATCAGCATACAACTTGACCTAGGCTCATCCAAATGACCTACCTTTGACTTCCACACAAAAGCGACAGGTTCAATACACTGACTGTGACGCACACTCATACCAAATATCAAACCAATCTTAACTGACCCAGTTGACCCCAAATCAGTCATTTGACCTCCTACATGAGGGTTTCTTTTTTTTATCTCAATGTGAACAGATATGTGAGCTATTTCTGCCCTCTCACAATATTGTTTTAATAGCAGGTGTCATGAACATGGATATATAGATCCACACATACAAACACAGCCTATCATCATATCTTTAATTGAGGGTGCATCAAACTTTTTCTGCACCAACATTTAAGAGTGCACTGATGACCTTCCACAAAAACTTTTAATTAGCTACAAAACTGCTTGATGGGAAAATGATGGTCAGTACATCACCATAGTTTTCCACCTCCTTTGCTACCAAACATCAGAAAATGTCCACTTCACCTGAGATATTTGATTGCCAACTTTTGATCCACACCTGCAAAAGACTCACCCTTTTTCTGGATAAAGAGAAATTGCTCTGGGTTTATCGACGTCGATGTTGAAGAGGACTAGTCTGTTTTCTCCATTCAGTTCAGCTACTTCCACCCTGTCCTTTTCTGCATCCGTCCAGTACAGCTTCCGGGAGACCTGGTCGACTGCAATCCCATCTGTGGTTATGATGTTGGCATCAATAACCTCTTGTATGTCTGATCCATCAAGATTTGCTGAGCTGATCTTATGTTTTTCTACATCAGACCAAATTATCCTCTCTATGATGGAGCAAGGGCCAAAAAAAAAAAAAATGATCCAGTAGGAAACAAACAGCTTTTCCTTTCAAAGGTGAGTATTGCACAGTCTGGATAGGAAGTTACAAACTATGCAAAATGCTCACAGTGGCAAAATATCCCTACAGACGTGCAAAGTTCTCCACATGGCTTTAAGTGGAGGGGAAACCCACCTTCAAGTGAAAATCACTGCCCCCTGCTTATCAATGTTTACCTGAACTCTAACATGTAAACATGACCTTTGATGACCTTTGACCAAAGAACATTCCATGTTCAAGATAATTAAGAGTCATACAACACAAACTCATCAATATTATCTGTGGGACAGCATAAGAAAGATTCAAATATGAAGTCTCCTTGAACACTTTCTTATTGACATTGCCATTTGAAGACAATTTTTTAACACATCTGTCATAGCGATACGCTTACACCCAATTTGAAAGAAGAACTAGAAAGCCAAAAGGCTTAGTGATTCCTTGCCTCATGATATATATTGTAACAAACATGAATCGCCCACATGACAAGCATGAGATCCCACACAGTTATCCTACTTGAGATACCATCTTAGTAAGGTCAAAACCTTTTGAAATCTCGTGACCCAAAATGACCTTTCACCTCCACTTAAAACAATAGGGATTACCTACCCTATATGGCCATCAACATGCTAAATATGAACAATTCACAAACTAAGTATAAGATCCCTCTTATTTATCACCCTTAAAATATCATGCATACAAGGTTTTGACCTTTTGTCATCCCAAATAACCTTTGACCTACACAAACATGAGAAAACTCCCAAACGGATATGATGCTGCAGGGGAACAAATTATATTTTGTCGTGTCTAATAACTTGATAAAAAGGTAAACATGTTTATTTAATCAAAATTATAGCACTTTATTTTGTGGAGTTACAGCTATTGGTGGCAGCTCTTTCATATTTGATTTTTTGGCATGATGCCCTTCCCAATGGCTATGAGGTCCTCGAAAATTAGCAAAAACTGATATTCCTATTAAACAAGAATCTAGCATGACTTGCAATTTTGCCTTTAGTCTACTTAAAGACACAACACACAGTACAAGTTTCCCTGGTTTGATACACAGTAGTTATTTGTTTAAAGCTTACCTGAACTACTGTAAAGTGAAATAGGGCGTTTAGAATACATCAACATGGCATACAAAGAAATTCGCCTTAACCATTGTTAAACCATTCAGTCTCATCACTAAATATCTGTCAAAGCTTCATCTCCTCAAAACATTATGCATGTGATGAGTAACGGATGCATCATTTGAATTTTAAAAAGTTTGGGTGAACAAATTATTGTTGAGCAACAAATAGCTAAATTTCTGATCTGTGAGAATCTTATTCCTTGAAAATAAGGCTACTGTAATTCGTTATTTTGAATAATCTATCATTCTATGTCCACAAATAATGGTTTTAAAAATATGGTTGTTTTCTGTAAAACAAACGCCCTATTTACCGTTAAGGGCTAAACAGAGACACTGTTTAGACAGTAAATGGTTAAGTCCATTGAGCACCTGGCTCAACAGACTGTATGATTTATTCTGGACATTGTGGTTTCTACCGGCAGTCAACTGTGATAAATTATGTCAGATAACAGTGACCAATTTGAACAGAAGGGGGTCAGTTACAATTTGATTCATTCAATTACGCAATCACAGTTCATGCACGCTCAAGGGTATTTGATCCAAAAGATCAGTAATTTAGTTCTTTTTATAAAGCTAATAACCCATGGTACATTTAATCAATTCCAATTTACAATTCATGCATGCTCACATGTCCTTATGAGGATAGTAGCATAAGGTTTGCAAAATAGTAATCTTTGATACCAAATTTAATGTTGTCTTCATCTTTTCTTTATGGTTATCGAAGAGACTATGTTGGTATGTCCTAAAAGAAGTTCTCAAATCAACAAGAGGATACTACATTACAAGTATAAAATTCACTAGAAGGACCGTTCTTTAAATATTGTAGATTCAAGTTTTTCACATTCTGACCTCCCATGACCCCAAATGACCTTTCACCTCTGCCAAAAAAATAAGGATCATCTACTCGATATGGGCAATCCACACACTAACTATGAGATCTCCCACATTTACCGTTCTTGAGATATCGTGTTTACAAGCAATTTTCAACGTATTTACCTTTTGACCTCTGGTGACCCTTGTACTCAATAAGATACACCTACCCACTTCATATGACATCTGCTCAAGCTTCTCTTCTTGAGATATTGTGTTTACATGGTTTTTACAATTTGACCCCGTTGACCCCAAATGACCTTTGACCTCCACTGAAAACGATAGGGTTCCTTTACTTAACATGGTGCAACTACATACTAAACATGAGGTTTCTACAAGCTTCCTTTCTTGAGATATCGTGTTTACAAGGTTTTCACAATTTGACCCCTGTTGACCCCAAATGACCTTTGACCTCCACCAAAAACAATAGGGATCATCTACTCAATAAGGGCAACCTTCATGCCGAGTATGAGATCACTCAGAGTTACTCTTCTGGAGATATTGTGTTTACAAGCAATTTTCAAGGTATTTACCTTTTGACCTCTAGTGACCCCAAATGACCTTTGACCTCCACCAAAAACAATAGGGATCATCTACTCAATATGGGCAATCTACATGCCAAGTATGAGATCACTCAGAGTTACGCTTCTTGAGATATCGTGTTTACAAGCAGGCGTCACACACGCACATACATACATACATACATACACACACACGACATCACCATTGCATAGATTCCTCTGCCTTCGGCAAGGAATCAAAAAGCAGAAAGTTATCCAAGTTGTAAGTCACAACTACCTATCCTTCATTTAGTGGTACCTGAAAAGAAGGGAAAAAGAAATGAAGGGGCTTACCGTCGACAATGTCTAGATCCAAGGCCACAGCATTCCCTAGCCCTTTTAAAGGGACCCACACATCAGCGACATATGGTACATCCAGGGACACCATTTGAAATTGATTCCGTCGAGAGTAGAGCAAGAAGTTATCCATTCCTATAGAAGGATGAGATTTGCAAATTTGAGTCTTAAAACTTGACAAATTCTTACAGAAGCACTTTTACATTTTGAATCTCTTGAATATTGCCCAAACCGGTGCTTTCTTGACCTATTAATTATTACATGATTTATTCCAAGCATTCTCTTCAGTCTATTTTTTGGATGAAAAAGAACAGCATGTGCATATGAAACAAGTATAAAACAAGGACCAGACTGATATTTTGTTGATGCAATAACATGGTAAATTGAGACAATCATCTCACCATCATGGCAGGTTAGGCCATCTTCACCTAATATGACTCCTGTAGGACAAGCACAAGAGTAACCTGATCTGGAGGAGGGGGAGAGCAAACACAGATGACTGCAACCTCCGTTGTTACTGCCGCAAGGAGATGGCTCTGTTATGGGAACATAAGAAAAAGGCATGGAATGTAAGAAAAAGAAAAAAAACATGACAAACGATAACAGTTGCTATGTAAATTTGAGAAACGTGCAATTCTGCCGACACTATAAAGTGACCCACAAAACAGCAGATGTTTTGCTAGAACAGATTTAAGGAAAGGTGAAAGGTTTTTAAGGTATTACTTTCAATTGTTTAAAGAGGTTTACAAAAAGAGCCACTCACAAAAGAATCTTAAGGAAGAACTTCAAAACACAAACCAATGATTACCGTCACTTAGGAAACTACAACAATCAAGTGACTACTCCTTTTGCTTTAACTTCCTCCATGAATACTGAATCTTTCATATCCAATCACTATCCCTAAACCTAACAATTCACCTTCCACAAACCAATCATTCATCATTAATCATGGTAGTCATTATTGCCAGAATATTTCATTTGAGAGATTTTTCAGTAAAAATTTCATAAAATTAGGGAAGCATTTCTGTCACCATTGGTCTCTTCTGTTGAAATTCATGGATACTAAAACAAATTTTTATCACACATTGGTGCACTACATTACTGTAAATACTGATCCGATACCGGGCAACGCAAGTGAATGTTATTTGCATGTCTTTTACAACCTTGGCTGCCTCAAAAAAGAAACATTACGATACTAAAGAGACACTTTGATATGGGTTGCAACCTTTACTCTCACAACATATTACAGTTTCAAAATTCATCTAAATAAATAAGCTTAATCTACAACAAACACACCAACTTCATCACTGGTGTCACATTTCAAGATCAACTGCACACTTCAAGTGTTGAAGATCAGCAAAGAATTTTGCTATTATTTTGCCACTGCTATATATGACAGTTGGAAATCTTGACCCAACTGGAATTTTGCCACACCAGCACATTCTTTGGTCAAATACCCGAGTTACGAATAAAGTATTTGTGTGGAGTTAAAATCACCTGCACTGACAAACATCCTCTTCCATTTAGGATCCCTCATATTGCTACTGGAATATTGCCTTCACTGACTATGAGTACTAAAATTAACATCCTCTCCCTCTAACATATGTCAGATAAATATAATGAATGATCTGAAAGTCACTGGCTTCAAAGAGAACGAAAAATACATCCTCCAGAAAACAATAGCATTAATGCAATACCAAAGTGTACAAATCAGTCTCTTTGAATGCTTTGCAAATTTCAGTTTCTCCTTCTGCTTCATCTTTTAAAATCTTTAATCTCTTCCCAGCCTGCTTTCCCATCCTCTTTCTGATGTTATTACCTCTCAACCTGTCCCTGCTGAATATCTTGACATCCATCAGTCTCTCGAGGCCTTCCACGAGCACCTCTCTTCCTCTGTCTGTCTTCTTATTGGCTCTCTTGATGTTATAATTGTTCCAGTCCGTCCAGTAGACGTAAGTTTCATCTACGGTCAGGCCGAATGGATGACTCAGTTCGTCTATCAGAGTCTGCAAAGGATTTTATGTTTCTTTATTGTAGTCAATTAAAGGTATGATCATCCAAAAATGACAAACACAGACTAACTAAAAGGATACACTGGATATTTTTCATTGGGAAAACTTTGTCTGTTTCTTTGCTATTTCAAAACTGTCAACAGTAAATTTAATTTCTTTCCTTTTGAACATCATTAAATCCACATGTTGAAACATCAAAATAGCTTTAAATGTTTTGACAAAGTATAACATAAACACTCTCTGTCGTATGAAATGTAATGCAATCAAACAAATGTAGCCTACAATGGCTGGATGTGTTGAAGGACAGAAATGTTTGACACTGAAGATCTCTGAAAAATTTCCCTCAAAAATACTTCTATTTGCCACGATATAAACAATTCAAAATCACTTACTCTTCTCCTAGTGCCATCAAGTTTTACATATTCAATGACTCCCAAATTTCCATCTGTCCAGTAAAGCCTCTGCAAGTTGTAGTCTATGGCAAGCCCATTCGGCCATTCCAGGTTCTGAGAGATGAACGTAACACGTTGAGTTCCGTCCATGCCTGCCCGTTCTATTTTGGGATGCTGCCCCCAGTCTGTCCAGTACATTACCCTACCATTTTAAGTTCAAAAATAAAGTCTTTTAGGAACAAGTCACATTTCTTTAGAGAAATGTTTACTGATAACTAAACAGGACCATCATTGTGCTACATCATGCAACCAAAGCTTACACGATATATCTCTATGGTAAATTAACAATATCCAATGTTTCTGATTTTAATGTCAGAGGTTTCTTAACAGCTTGGAAACAACTAGTAATGTCTAAAAACAATGAACAGAAAGTTGTAAAAGATTTGACTGGAAAGAAATGAATTTGATGAGCAAAAAACAGCAACCTTGTTGTGTTAAATTAAAGAAGAGTAAGAATCTAAAGAACAGTGTACACAATGTACACAATTCACACAGTGTACACAATTCATCATTAGTACACAATTCATCAGTGTACACAATTCATCATTCTACAGTACAGTGAAAAGCTTTGTGTAGAAAAAGAGTTTATAGAAAGGTGACAGGCCTCTGCCCTTACAATGGTGTAATCAAACTAAGAAATTGAGGTACAAAGTGTCAATAGATTTGTCCTGTTTAACATTCTACAGTAAAGTGAAAATTTGGATCTTGCATCATGAAAGTTGGTATTTAGAGAGATGGACAGGAAGTTGTGAGAAAGACTTTCCCTTTTCTTAATCCTTCCTCCAAAAGCATGCTGCAAAGTTTATAAATGAAACCTTAACTTTGTTAATTTTGCAAATAAACTTCTTCAGGTCAACAAAATTCAACTCAAATTCAAATTTTCCTCAACAGTGAATCACCATCTAAAAATATATTTTGAACTTAAACTGTGCATTTCTGTCAATGAAGAAAATGTTGGTTGAAATAACCACAATCCAATCACTAGATTGTCTCTCGAAACTTGGCAAGATTTAAGCTAATGGCTTATTTGGGGATAGAGATCTTCTTCCCCACAATTGACTGTGTTCCTCACACAACTAAGACAGCAATCAAACCAACCTGTGAAGTGGGTCGACAACGATGTCTCTGGGTTTATCAATGTTTTCCCAGAGGAGCAACAGCCTCATGGTGCCATCGAGATTAGCTACTTCAATCCTGTTTAAGTCTGCCTCCGTCCAGTAAATTTTATTGTTTATCCAGTCCACAGAAAGACCATCAACACTCTTCAGATTGTCTCCAATCAATGTCTGTTGAGTGAGTGAACACTTTGATTTATTGCCCCAAAATCATCACAAGTCAGCTACTACCGTCCAGTTTTTTATTTTTTTTCAAAATGTACATTCCAGTCCAAAAACAAGGTCAATTTTGACTTGATTTGAAAACAGTGTTCAGGTCAAATGTCAAGGATCAGGGTGAAATACAACATTACATGAAACTGAAGGCTGCCATATTAGAAATGGAAACCTTAAGTGAGATAAGACTCACATTTTTAAATTAAGAACACATTCTCTTTCACATCTGATATAAAACTACAGAAATTATTTCACCTCTTGCATTGATCCATCCCACTTTGCTCGAGAGATTGTGTCAAAGGCTGCATCCGACCAATAAATGTACCCTCCGTCTCTCTCATCCCAGTCTAGACCGATGGCGACCTTCACCTTCTCCAGAGGGATGACCATGTCCAAGAAATCAGTGGTGTCGAATGAAACCAGACGGATGTCTGTCTCCCTCGTAAATATTAGAAACCTGTCAATATCTGTTAAAATAAATAACAGGAAATTAGAATGGAAAGCTAGGAGGAGAGAAGGGGGCTATTGTCTCACATTATTAACACACAATAGAAGTACCAAATAATCATGAAAAGTTTTAATCAGTAACCATTGTTTCAAAAGTGAGGTATGTTTGGTTTAATGCACCAAGAAAAAGAGAGAACCTGAAAAAAAATATTGCACTTACAAAGACAGTGCAAAGGTTTGCTGTATCTAAATATGCCATGTAACAGACTGCAATGTTATGTCAAATTACAATTAAGCATAATGAGAGAATGAATTGCGATGAATTATAATGTAACATCAATTGTAATGAACTGTTGCAATGAATTGTAATGTAACCATGAATTGTAAATGAACCACAATGTAACACTGAATTGTTATGAACTATAATAATCTGTAGAGAGAATTATGATGAACTGCAGTTTAATGTATGTTGCATGTACTTTACTATGGTATAAGGTAAATTAGATTATTGAAATGCAATGTACTTAAATAAAACATTGTAACACAATGCAATGCACTTCACCAAAATGTACTGTAGTAGGATGTAAGGACTGTATTAAAATGATATGCAACAAAGTGTAAAACAATATAATGTAATAATAAAGTGCAACTCAACATAACAGGACTTCCAACATGAAGGTATGCACGGACCAGTCAATTCTGTCATTCTGTGTCATTTTTAATTGACTCAATGTGATCCAAATACAAGGCCATCACACGAGTTTAACGACTTCAGATTGAAAGTTACCACTTACTGTGACACATATATGTGCTCCTGGTGAGCATGGAGAATGTTCCCTGACTACTGTTTTGAGCCTTCTCAAGGAAAATAGAACAACAACAGTCATTTTAGTTGGTAAACAAAAGACAAACTTACCTTCTTGGCAAGTAAAGGTATCAAGCTTCCTCAGACCGGTAGGACACGCACATGTATATGATTGTTTATTGGGAAGACACAGATGACTGCATCTATTATTCTCCATGTTGCATCGATTGGTTCCTGAAAATGAGACCAGGAATGTTTTCTCTTATGCACTTCGAAATTCATCAGAATGTAATTATGTGATGAATGAATGAAGATTACTAAGCACATTGACAGTTGCAACAGCTGGTAGTTGCTAGAAGAATGTCACCAAATTTGAGCAATAAAAATTGCCAGATGGTTGATTGGAGATTAATTGGTAAAGCATAAGTCTACTCATCACTTCCAAAATTAAAAGAGTGAAGAAAAAGGAAATGGACAGACTGTGGATCAATTGGTTAGATGCCTCTCGATCTAAATGCAAAACAGAAACAATTTCCTCTAGAGTAAGAAAGTTTTTGATTTCCAACATACCAGAGGGCTGTCTGATAGGATGAAAGGAGTGGATATCCATTGGGTAATGGAGTTGCCGCTGGATGATGGTGATGTTGTTACCATGGAACTTGTTGGCAGCGTTGATGCTCCTTGTGTGCCAGTCCGTCCAAAAAATCTCGTCCTCAAACAGAGTGATTGCAAACGGATGAGGAAGTCCTGACAACCAAAAGATATGACAGATTTTTTTTAGGGAGAGAAGACACCGACTTACAAAGCAGAGTGATTACACATGTATATAACATTAATACATTTTGATGATAATCTATCTATGTTCAGACAACATGGACTGGTGACAGAAAAAAATAAATTACGTTACGGTCATGAAAAAGAATTATATCAATAGCGAGTAATCAGGTCTTGAAAAAAAGGTATTTTATGATGCTAAGCAGCCAAACAAATGTGGAGGAAGCCTGTGGCTTATATATATTAGAACTTTATGTCAGGTGACTACCAGCTCAACTATTTTTGATCAAATTTGGTATCATTTTTTGACAAGGAAAGTTAAGATGAGGAACCTTAGATTACTCTTGGAAAAAAAAAAAACAATCAAACTGTGACCTGGTCAGGAATGAATCAAATGCCAAATCTCCCAGTTGCAAAACTTCATTGCTTCAAATGACACCATCTCTACCCACTGAGCCACACCACAGGGTCTTACTAGATGAATAGGCATAAAGCCTCTTCAAACATACCTGATGTTTTAAGGTGCTAATATTATTACCAAGATGACTTAAAATGGCAATTCTCTGACTTTAAGGGATACATTAGACAAAGAACCAGAAAGCCAAAAGGCTTTGTGATTCCTTGCCACATGGTTATATTATAACAAGCATGAATTATTCACATGACAAGTATGAGATCAACTGCAGTTACTGGTCTTGAAACACCACACTAATAAGCCTTTAACCCAAATAACCTTTATTTTGGTGACCTCAAATGACATTTGACGTCCACTAAAAGCAATAGGGATCACCTACCCAGTATGGGGAACCTACACATCAAGTATGACATCAGTCAACATTACTCTTCTGGAGATAATGTGCTAGCAAATTTTCACCTCGGGGGACCTCAAACGACCTTTGACCTCCGCAAAAACAATAGGAGTCATCTACTCAATATGACTAACCCACACACCAAGTATGACATCAGTCACACTTACCCTTCTATAGATACTGTGTTTACAATGTGTTTACAGTTTGACTCAGGGTGACCTCAAGTGACCTTTATCTCCACCAAAAACAATAGGGATCATCTACTCAATATGACCAACAAACACACCAAGTATGGCATCAGTCGCAGTTACCATTCTTGAGATATCATGTTTACAAGGTTTTCACATTTTGACTCCTGGTGACCTCAAATGACCTTTGACCTCCACCAAAAGCAATAGGGATCATCTACTTAATATGACCAACCCACATAGTAAGTATGACATCAGTCACAGTTACCCTTCTAAAGATATTATGTTTACAAGGTTTTTCCAGTTTGACCTCCATTGACCTCAAATGACCTTTGACCGCCACTAAAAACAATAGGGATCATCTACTCAATATGACTAACCCACACACTAGGTATGACATCAGACACAGTTACCGTTCTTGAGATATCGTGTTTACAAGGTTTTCACATTTTGACCTCTGGTGACCTCAAATGACCTTTGACCTCCACTAAAAACAATAGGGATCATCTACTCAATATGAACAACTCACACACTAAGTATGACATCAGTCACAGTTACCGCTCTTGAGATATTGTGTTTACAAGGTTTTCACATTTTGACCTCTGGTGACCCCAAATGACCTTTGACCTCCACCAAAAACAATAGGGACCATCTACTCAATATGACCAACCCACACACCAAGTATGACATCAGTCATGGTTACCCTTCTTGAGATATCGTGTTTACAAGAAGTGTCACATACACACATACACACACACACACACACGACATCACCATCGCATAGATTCCTTCTGCCTTCGGCAAGGAATCAAAAACAATTCTTTTGTTCTTTCTCACTAAATCACTATTAAGACTGAACAGATGTGAGGTGGGAGAGAGGGGTGAAAGAAATATTTCAAAGTCATACTTAGTTACATGACTCATTATTATCTGCTATATCGTTTTCACAGACCTTTACAACATTAAAATCTTATTCTCTTCAAAGCACTGCCTATCCACTGCCCCTTCGCACTGCTCTCTCAGACAAATTCAGAGGGAGTGTATGCAAAAATTCAGACTAGGTGACCATTTTCAGAGTTCTTAGAATTTCTTCCACTGATGATGCTTCACAATCATACCTTGATCAATTACAACTTTCCGTCCCCTGCCGTCCAAGCCGGCACTCTCGATCATGTGGTGCTTCGCATCTACCCAGAAAAGTTTATCCGTGGCGTAATCTATGACGAGACCGTTCGGCCAAAACAGATTGGTGTCAGCTATTACATTCCTGGAAGTCCCGTCCATTGCTGCTGATTCTATTTTTGGCTGGGTGCCCCAGTCCGTCCAGAACATAGTCCTGTCAAGCAAGGGAAAGGTCAATAGGTCATTCTATCATTTTACTTAGAACAAAAACTGAGGGCAGTTTCAGAAATTTTCCATGCACAATTGACGAGTCTTCAAACATGCAGGTAACGGAAACTGGGAGAGAGAACCAGACTGCGACAATGCACTGTGGTATTGATGATGTAACTGACAGTAGTCTAGCTGCTTACAGGCACTGACACAGAAGAAACAAGAATTGGGATGTGATTAACAATGAATTGACATGCACATCACAAACAAGAAGTCATAAAATTATGTTCAAATGAAGCATGAATCAGTGTTCAGTTTTCTCAGCTAAATACCTCATCCCGATGCATTGTGTAATGAGCAAATGTGTGACAGATTCATCGATTTTCAAATTTCTGATGAACTTCTAGCATACATTAAATATGACATATGTCCAGGCTTCCACTCTTGAGATACTGCGTTTACAAATTTGCCAGAGTTTGACTATGGGTGACTCGGACCTCAAATGACTTAGAAATAAAGAGTAGAGTTCTTGTACTCTTCATGATTGATTGCATCCTGCACTTCATATGAGAACAACATTCTTGAGATGTTGTGTCAACAAACTTACCACAATTTGACCCTCTAATGACCCTAAATATTTTTCAGATATTGTGTTCCCATGCACGGTATCACAAAACATACACAAATATACAAATGCCATCATGCTTAGCTAGGTTATGGTTTTCACTGAAACCATAAACAACCACAAGTTACCTGATATGACTATTAAAGCACAACTTGCCTTACATATCTGAACTAAACAAATAAAAGGTTACCAGAACTGTTCAGAGGGGTAACTCAGAATGCATACATTGTGCTGAGACAGGTTACTCAGCAGTAATGGCAACCTGCAGCATTCACAGGAAACGTAAGTCATGACTTACACCAGAAATGTTCAACACAGATAATGTCGTATCTCTGCTGACTTACCCATTAGATGGATGTAAAGACAGTGCCCTCGGCTTGTCCAAGTTTTCCCACACCAGCACAGATCTGTGTCTACCATCCAGCTTGGATACTTCGATCCGAGATGTACCAGAGTCTGCCCAGTAAAGTTTGTCGCCAAGCCAGTCCACAGCCAGTCCACCTGGAAAGAAGAATAAAACCAAGAAAACCCTTGCTACTAATTACCAACGTATCTTTCATGAACATTTACCTTCATGTAGTGAGAGAGATGAAAAAAATACCTCATTTGTGAATTTTTTCAGAAATAAAATTCCTTCACTTATTCCCTCGATTTGCGCCAGTTCTTCTTTCACCAGTTTTACCTCCAAACTGACCCACCGCTGCCCAACTCTCTCTCTCTCTTCACTCAGATTCTCCCTAAACTCTATCACATAACTCATTCCAACCCCACCATTTTCCTCTTAACTTATTATTTGTCATGCCAAGAGTCACGCATTTTTAATAGAAATGGCAATTCTACTTTGGTGAGATCTTCACCCTCCAAGGACAGCTATAGAATGCAGAAGAGGTTTTGACAGTCAATTCCATGCACTTTGAAATCATTCTAATCCATTCACCACACAGATAGCCACTTGACATCCCTCCACTATTTACTTTTCATCCCTAAGTTATCCTTCTCAGTGACTATAAATTTCTAGATCAGCTCTCTGATAATTTGTTTCCAAGACCTGGCTGTTCTCCAGGGATGATTAATATACAAAACAAACCCATTAATCCTGTGCAATGTACACATTTGTCCCACCTCCAATCACAGTCTAAAAGAAGGATGAACCCGGACTCTGGCCAACTATTTTTTTCTTTTTCTTGTACTTCAGAGAGAACAGCTCGCTCTTTAACGTCCTTTTATTTCACCCATCCATAAATTTATCAAACATTAAGCATTCTCTGGATGGATGTGTAGATAGTGAGTGTGCTCTCTGGTGGAGGTAAAGTGTTTACAAAACCATCGTAATTCCTCAAGTACCCAGGGATTGGGGGCTAATCATCAGAAATATTTCACTACAGAGCCAAAGGCACACTTACACAGCTAACAGCTTTGACATAGCGGCACTGATGGGATTGATTACAAACAAAATGAGGCTGAGAATCCACAGTCAACAAAAGATCAAAAATTACAACAGCTGTTTGGTGAAAGTTACTAGTCTCAGCAAAATTAAGAGCAAATGCTTCATAGGGACTAATTTTTTTCAACCAAATCCTTTAATCTTGTAACAACTATTGTTCCTAACCATCTGTCCTCCCCCCATCCTCCAACCCCCAGCATGCTTGAGAGATATCCTTTGGAGACTTTCTAACAAAGCTATTGTTCTGATGCTACTACTGGTGTAGATGATCCTTTTGAGTAATACTTTTAATGCTAACAAGATACCCAGAATGACTTGCAATACAAAACATCAGGAGGTGTACATAGCAAGATGAACTAAGGAAAGCTGAGGTATAAATTGTACTTCACTGTTTTAACCAGAAGTCAAGCTGAAGCAATCATTGTGCTTCCTGTAATTTGTAGCAGCCCCTCTACCTAGGGCTGAGCTTTCACTTGATGATTTGATGCCAAGGTTAAGTGAGTCACAGTTCAGTAAATGTCTCATTCTTTTGTTACTAATCACATAACACAAAGGCAGTACACATTGTTATGTTGAATTTACTGCTTGACTGGTCTCATAGTTTCAAGGGGTATGCCTCTGTAACTTAATTTATCTGTTGTGCAAATTGCCAGACAGCTCAAAATTTGAACATGTTTCAAAATCTGATACTTCAAAATCTGGTGATGAATCTAATATTTCTGTTCTGGTTCAATTATTGCATTTTTAAAGCACTGCAAATTTACTGTCTCTTTAAATCCTACTATCCAGATTAGTCTCTTCCACGATTTTTTCTTCAAAGCATGCAAGTAAATTTATGTAACTAGGTTTGTTCTCCACTTACAGTTGTTTCAATAGATCAATAATATAAAGGAATGAAAGCAACTACTACCCCTTCCCATTTACCACTTCTATCCATCCCTGCCCAATCCCCCCCACAAGCCATTCTAAGACCCCAGGGGGAGACGACCTACCGGGGCTATCTAGTCCACTAGATACAATGTTCATGAGCTCTGTCCCGTTAAGATATCCTCTCATGATGCTGTCTAGGGTCACGTCAGACCAGAACAGCAACTGGTATTCAATGTGGTAGTCGAGGGCTATGGCATCTTCTAAGTTGTCCAGTATCCTGGTGTAAGCAGGCTGATCTGGCTGGAGTCTGAGAATATCGATGCGATTGGCAAAGAGCAAGTAAGGCTCTGGACCTGTGGGGAAAAAGTGACGATAAATCATTGATAAATTTCACATGCCATTTTCATGGTTTATCACAAATACAAGGAGTGCTTCAAATGTGGCTGACAAACGAGAAAACTATGTACACCTTTACAAATGCAGCCCCCACTCGCAAATTTTTTCATCCTTTAAAATAAATTCATACATACTTGGAAAGAATCCTCAACTCCTACTGGCCCTTTTCAGTCAGGTAACCGTGGGTTAATCGCTGATAACCCAACTTGTTAAACCACGGTCAATCACCGGCGGATGAATACAATAAAAATGAAGATCGACAGTATGTTTTCAGTCTGCTATATCTTGCACAAAACAGAGGCTAATATAATACAGTATTACAGTATCAGGCCTACACACTAGTGAAGTAACGTTCGATTAGAAGTTCGTAGTTCTTAGTTCTAACGTTACCTAGGCCGCGCCTAGGGCCTGCTCAAAAGTAAAATGTAGGTAAATTTAAGGAACAACAGCACAGTATACTGTCAGTGGTAATCCCTCTGACGTAGGGTAGCCTAATCTTACCTTCTCGAAATGTTTATTCAATGAATCTGTCACTGTCTTTATCCAAAATCAGTAATCAGGCCCTGTAGCTGTACCACGCTCTGTATAGCATGCATACACACTACACAGTGAATACTCATACACTGGCCACAGCCTGCACATACATATTTTTGTACACTACAAGTTGCAAACAAACTATACTAAAGCACGCAAACGAACTAACGCACCCGCGTGTTGTTGCTATGTCAGTTGTTATTGTTATTCCTTTGTATACAGATTACTCTCTGTTTCGCGCACAATTATTATTGACATGTTGTAAATTTGTTTACCCTTTCTCGGGGTTCCTTTTTAATAAAAATGCGATTATTTAAGGACAAATTTCTTTCTTTTTCGTTCTTTTTTATCAAAATCTTGTTGGTATGTATGAACAAGGTTAATCTCAGCGGTTAATGCTATCGCTGGATGCACTTGGGCTGCGCCCTCGTGCATCGCTTGCATTAACCCCCGATCGTGCATTAACCTACAGCTAATACATGGTCCAGCGTTGATTAACCTTTAATTAACTAGTTGACGCAAGCTGTAATAATAATGAGCACTACCCAGAGATTTATTTCTAAATTATTCTTACAACACAATAACCGCCTTCTATATTAATTTCATGACGTGATCTCTAAAACAACTACTGACTCAGAATATAGTCATTGTTAATGCATTGAAAAGTCTTATCTTCATCACTCTCTTTCCTTTGAAATGAGAACATGTTCTGTCAAAAGAACCTTTCACAATTGCACACAGAAGATACAGCAAAACGCTGACACAAACCTTTTTGCTTGCTCATTTCTGGTTGTTTCTGTTCAGAATACCAGAGTGAATTTACCGACAGGAGGTTCATAAAGAAAGAAAATGTGGATCGTCTTACCCAGAGCTTTGCATGTGATACCATCCGGTCTGAGTTCATAACCCTGGACACAAGAGCACCGAAATCCTCCTGGAACATTGTGGCACACTTGGCTGCATCTTCCTTCTACTTCACATTCGTCTAAATCTACAAGAGAGGAGATTCTGAGGGTTGACTATGCGTCTCGTCTCGTCTTTTGTTGACTTAATTGGTTTGTTAAAAGCAGAGTGTTGAGAAAATCGTTTTTTCCCCCTTTCTTTCCTTTGACTATTTACAATGTTTGTTTCAAGAACCAGAGAAGTAAAAAAGGTAAAATATAGGATAAAAAGGCACTGTATGTAAGTCAAAATGGTAAAAGAAAACCCAGGGGTCAAATGCACAGACTGAGCTGAAGCGATTGTTTGACTCCACTTATGTTACTATAAATTAAGTTAAAGGCTGTGTAAAATAAACCCAACACTCTGCTTTGGTTGTAAAGTTAGAGGTGTCCCTCGGTCTGATTAGTTAATATTGAGACCACTCGATAGTCGGTTTGGACTTGACCGAGACCACCTTCCTGCTCAGACCATCTGAGACCAAATGGATGTCAGTTTTTCAGGAGGTAAAACTGTTCAAACCAACTTTCACGTCACACCATCACAAACCAACCAGAAAAAAAAACTGAAACAATGTTTGCAGAGCAAAACGACCAATTGCTAGTATTTTCTTTTTTTACCATAAATTACTGAAAGACTACACAATAATGTATGGATCTTCAAGAAGTTGAATGTTTGCTCTTATGCGATTAAGTTAAAGTCAATAGAGTACAAGTCACCAGATCAAATGTGAGATCAAAGAATACTCAAACAGAAGGAAGTTTAGAGAGTACAAATAACAACTTGAAGTGACTTTCAAACAAAGGATTGGGGATCAAACACCTGAGATGAAAGTAGTCTATTACCGAGGAGGAGGGAAAGGAAGCATAACATCAATTTGACGTGAGGGAATTTCAAATTAAGTTTCGAGATTAAATCTTAGTCTCAGTTTGGTCTCGACTTTGGGCAGTCTGTGTGCACCTTCATTGTGAAGATGTGATTCTACAAGAAGAAAAAAATCCACTACTTACTTAATTTACTACTGCTTCCACTATCACCTGACAATGAAAATGACATCCCACCCTTTCTTTTGATTTTTGTCCCAAACAAGAAATACTTCAAAGAAAGTTGCGAATTGTCTGAGAAGGCATTGTCCACACATATATCTATCTTAACTTATGACCATTCCTGTCTAGCACTTTTATTAGGGGACCTCTGCCAGTAAACTGAATCTCTTCTCCCACGGAGGATGGGGCCTTCAGCTTACCAAGACAGTTTTTGCCATTGGCAGCAAGCTGGTATCCATGGAGACAGCTACACCTTACTCCCGGTCGGAGATTGGTACAGGACTGCTCACAGCCACCATTGGCATCCGCACAGCTGGATATATCCAGATCATCAGAGTCTTGTGAGAAAAGTGCAGAGAGACACAAAAATCAGTTCTGCACAAATGGCCATCTACTCCAGAAATGTTCACCACTTATCACATGGGAGGTGCATGGTAGGGGAGAGATATGGCTAAGCATTTAACATGAAACAGAAGCAACAAGAATGCTCAGCAGAGTGCAAAACTACAAATTCATGTTCTAACAATGCAAAGTCTTACATCGAGTGTTTGACTGCCATCAAACGAAATATCACCAAATACCAATTAGAAAGAGGATCTGATATTTTTATAATTAGCTAGTCTTGTTACAAGTAGCTGGTCTTTTTCCTGGCTAAAAAAAGATGTCTCTTCCAACGTATCTGTTCCTGGTATGCTCTTCCCTAACCCCACTCAACCTTGGCATCTTCTTCACCGACCCTTTCTTCCCTACGTCTTTTTTAGCATTTGCAACAAGTACCTCCATCTCGACCAATGATGCCAGGACCTGGTTCTGTAATTGCTAACTGGACCCTGCATTAATGTGTGATGAAATTCAGAAAATATATACCTAAGAGCATTTCATTGACACGCCAGTACCTAAGAAACATGGCATGACCTGTGAAGCGAAATGTCGTATTGTGACTTCACTATTAACTATTAGCCTAACAGAGGTTACATTTGCGGGTACATGGTGACCCTACTGATTAAGGACAGCTGGTGTCCGGATCCAAACTTTGGATCCAGAGCAAACACTACATCTTTTTCCCTGATGGTAATCGCAAAGTCTCATCGTCATAATACTCACTGCAAGGATAATGGGGGAGTTCATCGCTGCCATCCGTGCAGTCGATGCGTCGGTTACAGACTTTGTGTCTCCCGATACATTCGTGATTGGTGGTGCACTGGAACTGGTCCTGGGTGCAGACAGCTTCCTCTGTATAACAAATGATGAATTCAAAATCAAAATATGACAAAACAAAGAGACAAAGAATTGAAAATCATTAAACTTCACAGTGTTACTACTATGCAATGCAGGTTTCTTTCCGTAAAAACCATCTAATACCTAAACCATTGCCTCCAACTGAAGTTTGGCATAACATCACTTTGAGTCTTAAAGGTTGTGTGACATGAAAATGTTTTGGAATATTGCCTGTATTAATCAATCAAAATGCTGAAAATAGCAAGAAGAAATTCCACCAAAATCCATCTGCCAAAATCCATCAGCAAATCAGAATTCTGAGAATTTTACAGGTAAATTTCTGTTTTACCTCGTCAGCATGAATAAACATTGTGATATCAAGGGAGGGACTCTAATGATATCCCTTATGCTCTTTTTTGTTAACTTAACCTTTATTTCAAGGACAGTTGAGGACTTTATATGCATCAAGGGTATTGTTTTGGAAGCATATATTTTCTTCTTGACAAAAACTGGTATCACTTACCGATGGGAAACGCAGTAATTAAGTAATAAAATATATAGGCTTAACAAAAGAAGTACCGACACTGTGCAGCACTCCACATCATCATATTTGCATTTTCATGAAACTCTGAAAAGCCGTATGTCAAAAATGGTAATAGATAGGAACACAATTCCAACAAAATTTCATTCAGAATTTACTCTGTTACTTTTGAGTAAAGCCAGCTGTTTTCTAGATGCATGTCTCACAGCATTTAAGCCAAAATTTAATTTCCTCTTCGGGAGCTTGCTGCCATTCTTGATTCCTTTTTAGAATAAATCAACCACTAATAAATAGGATTTCTATATGACATGTACACACACGAATGTATCATTTGATGAATGAAAATAGAACAGAAATCACATCTATCAAAATTGGCAAAAAGGTTGGAAATGTTGAACCAATCCTCAATCGAAACAGTGTGTACTTTCAAGCTAAACTTTCTATGTAGAGCATACAGGACATTTAAAATGTGTCCCACGAATGGATATTACAGGTTCATTAAACACAAGTGTAGCTTATTGGCTGGATTGATGAGTGTCATCGAAGTTAATCCATGTGTCTGTGACAAGTTCATCCATATGTCTGTGACAAGTTCAGGTTTGAATGTATGAATAAAAGTATGTCATAATTATAAAATCTGATTACATTGACAACACAGACTAACTGAATATTGGAGCAAAAACTGGAATAACTATTCCAAGCACAGTTTTGCCTTTTCTTTTTTTTTCTTCAAGAGGGACATTTAAGCAAGAGATACATGAAAATATTGATTTGGGCAGTGGACTGACCCGACACGCTCTTGAACTGAGATTTAGTAATAGACCTTCCTTAAAGGAGCATTCTGACTATTCTGGCAGACAACCAAATTTTGGTTCAGGATTGCCCTTTGGAGAAACAAACTTGAGTTAGAGCTCTAATCAACTTAAAATTTACTGGCAATATTTTAAACATTACGATATGAAGTGTGTGATGAAATGCTGACAGTACAATGCAAACTTTAGGTTACTGGTACTGTGGTACACCAACTTAAAATATATGCTGCAAGCTATGACATGATTTTTTACAAAACAACTAACTTTTGACAAACCTCATTTAACACATTAGATGTCCCTTAGACTACAAACTCAAAATGCTGAAACTTCAACACTGGACAATGATAACCAAATTCATCCAAAAGATCTAACAGGTAAGAAGCAGGATGACCAACTCAAATGCAACTATATCAGGAGCACTCTGCACATTCTTAGTGAGTTCTGGTTGATACAAAGAAAAGGTAAAGGCCACTCCAAACTTAGGCTCACTTACAAGGTCAATTTGTCTAGTGGACGAGAGTGGGCTCGTTATACTGAGACACGCAGGCGAGGATTAGGGGCAAGCGACACTTACCGCAGTCTAGTTCGTCTGAACCGTCGGCACAATCTTCCTCTCCGTCACATTTCCACGCCAGGGTGATGCATCGCCCAGATGTACACTGGAACTGATCTCCAATGCAGGTTATGTTACCTGTCGAAGACAAAGGAAAATGTCGCGGTTCTAAATGTAACGGAAACAGATTGACGGAGTTGCTGAACATCACCATACCTCATAGTTTGACATATCATCACAATGTTTTAAAGTGCTGGAATTAATATTATGTCCATAACGGTGCATCAAAATGCAACAATGAGCAACAAGGCTGTTGGGAGATTGTAGAATATTAGAGGACAGAGTTTTATGGGTGTCTTCGTATTTTGTTCATGTCGCTCCCTTCAAACTTTCCGATAGTAAACAGACTTCATGAAAACAATTGAGCATATCAGTAGCAACCCCATCTGCCTTAAATATAGGAAAGAGCATTTTACCACAGACAACAGAGGATTTGACTGATAACGATGGTTGGCGAACAATCATCTGTCAGGCTTCAGATTTAATACTCATCTAGAATCGACTTGATTTTCATTATTGGATTTGATGGATTAAAAGAATAATGATATGCACATCTGATCTCTACATATTACTCAAATCACACAAAAAAGACCTTTCATGGTGAAAAAATTTGCTTGTTTTACTTTTTGCTAATTTTTTAGGTTCTTGCTTGATCATTCCAAATTGAAATCTTGCTGTGTCAGCTCAAAAAGCACCTAAAGATTGAGCAGCATGGTTCTTTTTTATCTTCTTGCTAGAATTAGATATTTTCCTCATTTTTCAAGTCACTTTCGACCTCATGGGTCTCTCTCCTTTGGTTTTTTTTTTTTCATCTCCCATATGTGAAAAAACTGAAATTCAGGTTGATATATTTGGCACAATTCTACTACAATGTTCAGTGATGAAGACCTCATGTTTATCTTACCACAGCCTGTTTCGTCCGACATGTCGTCGCAATCCTGGTCACCATCGCAGCGCCACAATGCCTTGATGCAGGTGTCGTCACTAACACAGGTGATCTCATCAGCTGCACATCTATCTGCATCTGAAATGGGCAGGAAAAAAGGCCAGAAAAGGGTTTGTTTCTTAAAAGTTATTAAAAATAGCTAATGGTCTATAATATACAGTAAGTTACTAAAATACTTGTATGGAATTGAAAAATGCTTCCATCAACGTTTTTTTTTCTCTCCAGTTATACACTAGAAAACTTTAGGATTTTAGGAGCTAAACAAAACTGTCAGTGCAATCATTTTTATGGCAATAGCAATATGGAAAGACCCTCCCATTTACCTTCTATGACAAATCTTGTTCATCTAGGGCAAGGAGTTGACTGTAACTTTGCAATTCTTTTATCTTAACTATTTGACTGATATTTTGTTCATATTTTCCTGCCAATCTATCACTGTTGTTTTACATGCAGTGCAACAATGGAACCATGGACCCCAGAGATAGGATCAGGATCAGGGGGAGGTGGAGGGGAGCCACATAGGAGCAAGTTCCCTTGCTGTGGCACAAGTAATAAGACACCAGTAGCATTAATGACATCCTAACAGCAGGAGATGCTTTGTAATTCACAATATACAGAGAAAAAATTATCACAGATACAGTTTTCTTGCAGTACTTGGGGGTAGGCATCCACGAGGGTTCACCGGCGTGAGCATCGTAAAATTGAGAGCGAGGATGAACATGAAAAGAAGTTCTGGTCACTGAAACATATTTCTGGATCCTTTCAGAGGATCCTTTTCTTGCAAATGCTGGCAAAATAATTTGCAAAATGCTGGAAAACTTCTACTACTGATCATCAAGGTTTAAGGTTTTCTAAATTCTGAAGCAATGATCTGGATTACAATATATGGGCACTTAAAACTGTCAAAAGTGTTCCACCATTAATATCAACATGGTAACAATGTTCCTCCTTCTCTCTCCCAGACATTTTTATCAATGTGAGATTCTCCATAAAGGATGAGCAAATTTGGAGAGTTAAAGACTTCTGTTGGCCACTATTGATCACATCTAAGCACCAACCATCAAACTTCTCCATCCTATTCCACTTCATCTGGTGAGGTTGGAAAAGGTCAACTCACCAAGACATTCTACTTCATCTGAACCATCTTCGCAGTCCTCTTCGCCGTCGCAGAAGTAGTGCATGAAGATGCACTCCCCTGACGAACAGAGGAATTGCTCGTGGGGGCAAACCGGAATGTTAAAATCTGTTGACACAGAAGGAATGAGAAGCACTTGTAAGGGCAAAAATGTGTGAGTCAAAGCATCGCCTATGCAGGGACAGGTAAGTCAATCGTGTATAAATATTACTAAAAGTAAGATTTGGAATGTTCACTTTGCACTCTATGCAGTTTTTGATTTGAGTGACCTGATCACCAATAAATGTGACTCTTTCTTCTAAGCAGTCCAATCCCTTTCTCAGTCTTACAGTTAAAAGTGTTACAATAACAACCAATGAATCCAAGTGAAGAGACCTGCACAAAAAATTCCAATGACTATTAAAGTGACTACTTGCCGATATGAGATACTACAAAGTTTTCCTAAAGATATACTTCCATTTTCTCAATGCTGAGTTGGCATACCCATGTTGTTCTAAGACAATGCAATAATTACTGAGTGCCTATATACAGGAGGCATACAAGATTTATTAAGACTTGCTGTAAAAAACACTCACCTCATGTTACATTAGAATTCAATAAAGACAATGGGGATCCCCTACTAACCAACTGCTAGTCAAAGCATTCTACAGTTCAAGTACCATTTCTCCTCTTGGGATGCCACTTTCAAGACTCCACCAGCATACTGAAATCTTTTGCTCCTCAAATGACCTTTGAACTTCCTAAGTCCAATGGGTTGATTAACCCATGGGTTATTGTTAATGGGTTGTTCAGAGCTACTGTCAAATTTCAAGTTTCAAATTCAAACAACTTTCCTTTTCAGATATCATCTATGAGTTATAAAGCACGTGAATCTATTCTTGATGTCATACTAACTTTAAAATTGGATTTTAAAATAAAAATTACCAACAAGCGCTACCTATATTCAAAGTTTCACTTCTTGAGATACTTCATTTAACAGCGTTTCTATACACTTTGACACTTGTTGACCCCAAATGAACTATGACCTCCATACGATACCATAGGGTTAATCTTACACTTAAGGCTAGCTGACTACTGTGTTTCATATTTTTTCAAGCCACATGAATTCCTTTTGCCTTCATCAAGAAATCAATAAAATGGGTTCTATCTCAAATTTTACACATATTGCCTTCCTCCCACTGACATCTAACATGCCACATTCTTCCAGCGATAGGTTGATACCTCTTCTCTGGTTCTCTTTCATCAGCTGTCACACCTCTTATTTATTATCTCTCCTTCAGTCCTGCCTTTGTCTGTCCTTTTATACTTACCACAGTCAATTTCATCAGAGCCATCCATGCAGTCCCTGTCTCCGTCACACTCCCAGTAACTGTCGATGCACCCTCCCTCCAAGCAAGTAAATTCTGAGGCTCGGCAAGTCCCCTCTGCGAGGAGACGACGGAAAAGAAGAAACAAGTGACAAAAGAATGTTTTACATCCCTCTCTTAGACCGGCTGTCTGTCATCGTAAAAAATAATCTGGAAATCAATACTGTGGGGAACAGGTATGTTTATCTGGGTGAGAGATGAGATAATATTATGGCTGCGGCTGTCACTATTAACATAACAGAAACACCTGCATCAGACAAGGACCTGGTACAAGAACCTGTAATGTGAGACAACGTCCCATGTAACAGATATTTTATACCTGAAAGCCTGAGAGCAAGCTCTGTGAGTCTTTGCAGATTAGATGGAGACAATTCCTCCCTACAGGTTCAACACCTTCCTTGGGATGAATGTGATTATTGAGTTATTATGTTTTATAGGCAGTATCAAAATGTTTGAAACAACTGTGGCATATAGATGACCTTAAACCTCTTACAGCCTCAATATGACAGCTTGTATGATTTACAACATTTCTGAAGTGAGCAAGTCTTCAATAAGAACGGTAAAGCTTCACGCAACAGCATAGCTTTTACATGTTGCGCAAAGTGTTTGACATATATCAATCTCATATGATCTTTTGACATCCAAAAAGAAACCTTTTTCACCAGTGAATTGAAGATGAGATTATAGCTCTAAAGTAAAAAAAACCATGACTGGAACAAGACAAAACAATAGATGCACATCGCATCCATGCCTTAGAATTACCAAATCAACATTATCATTGATGAGAAAATTAAAAGTGGACAATGTGCATATGACTACCTCAACACCCCCCTCCCCCCTTCTCCCAACACCTGTTTTACTTATCACCAGCATTGCATTAAAGAATAGCTCAGTACAGTGAGAAGGATGAAGACATCCCTCCTTTCTGCAGGGTATAAACTGGCCCTTGAGACAACTTTCGAGACAACTACAATTTTTACCTTCAGCATTGTCTTAAAATTGCAAATTGTTAGCACATTTTTAGGTCAGGATTTGGTTAAACTGACAACCCACATGGGTCCTCCTGAAGGCAATGACTCATTGATAAAATACATGACATTCCCAGAAGAGGACTAAGTGCAGTTAAAAAGGAAGGTAGAACCAATCATCCAAACCATGATTCAACTCAAATGATTCAAACCAGTGGAACAACTCCAATCAGACAAAAGCAAACAAATTGAGTTTCATTAGCCAACAACAACAGAAGATCCATCTTCTGTCTTCCAGTTATATTATTTACAAAACTGACTCCATGGTCAACTATCTTAGTATTAGTCATACTTGACATGCACCAGTTAAATGTAAATTACCACTGATACTGGTCAACTCTCAGGTGGGATCTACTTTCCTATCAAGAGACCCAATGTCCCCATAATTCCACCCTGCCAGCGACATCAAGAGATTGCAAAGATGACATAAACCTTGGATCTCGCCCCAGTAAAATCCCTTTCTCTTTCTAGTTCAGTCTGCTGGATGGAAATTACGTATTCGCTATCTTGTCGCAATTTCATGAATGTTTTATGAGATGCTTCGCAGGAAATTCTTTTGTCAGGAATATATTCTAAGGTGTCCCGCTGAGATAAAAGCACTTCGCAGAACCAATCGTGGTAAAGATGGCACATGCTCTTCAGAGGTGCAGAGGGACTGACTCTGCACTGTTTTATAGAGGAATCTTTCACAGTTAATGTCAGTGCTACCAACATCTTCAACTTCACAAGACTAACAGCCAAGTAAAAATGAACAGGTTTTTTTGAAGGACAACATTCAAAACTGAACAAATGACAGAATAAGCAACACTTTGCAAACACTTCCTTTAGTTCGAGCACACATGTTGCTACAATCAACATTTAAACTGAATTCATAAAGACTCCAAATATAGGATGAAAACTAAAAAGGTTTTCAGGTTTTCAAAGGAAAAGGTACTATTCCTGCATTACAGTGACTATTCAGAATATTACAAAGTTTCTTCTGAAAGTTATCTTGCTTGTAGGGAATATTTGGTGTTTGTTTTAGCATTTGAAGCAGATCTTACTAAGATCTTACTTTCCAAAAGATGGGGTCTGAAAGTTAAAGTAAGATATATTCTCAAGTACCTTGCAATCCCCAAAACACACACACACACAAAATTGCCAGATGCTAGACCATAGTCAATACGGAAATGCATAGGTTATATGAGGTGAGGGAGTACGCGCTGTGAATTGCTTAAAACTCACCACATATTTCATCGGACCCATCGAGGCAGTCATTGTCTCCATCACAGGCCCACGAGGCCCTGATGCAGTTACCGTTATGACACTCAAACATGTCATTCTCTATCGAACAGTTCTGGGCAACTGGTGGTGAAGATGCAAACAAGAACAAAACACAGAATCAGTCAATGGCATTTCCGCTGTTACCTTTGGGGCATCCCAACCCAGTTTTCCTTTGACAGAAAAGGGATTACCCCCAAATTTCACTGGAGTTGTTTCTTGCTGAGGTACAATGGATGTGGCAAGGCACATAACATCTTCCCTAAAACACTTGCAAAGGCTGAAACAAGTAACAAACAGTAATCCAGATAAGAGGGGAGGTTGAGGGGAGGGGAAGCAGCCACCAAACATGCAGGTGCAAAATTACACTTCTGTGAATTACGTAGATCAAGGGAAATCATCAGTACAGACAAGTACTTATTCAAGAAAGAGGTGACTTTAAACTGACAATTTCTGCAGACTCACGTTGATCGGTATTAAAAGCAGATCTTGCCACGAAGTCATTATTGTGCCATATTTAGGGTCGAGAAAACTTCTAATTATACATTGAATTATCATTATCAAAAAGGATTGTACAACACAGCAACCATCCTCGATCACATAATACGTAAAATGGTAGATATAAATCCAAAATGCCACTTACACAATTAAGATGGTAGAAACAGGAGATAGTGTGAAACATATCAATGAATCAGTTTATAGAAGGCAGGTAAAAGGTTCCTGTAGGTGTTCTGGGCAGAGCTGACATAGAATGCAGAAGTTGTCTGGTAACTAAGTCACTGAGGGATCATATGACAAAGATAGCTGATCTCTTTGTACTTACCACATCTTGCTTCATCTGAGCCATCGCCACAGTCATTGTCACCATCGCAAACCCACTCCTGACGGAGACACCTCCCGTTACTACACACAAACTCTCCATCTTTACAAGGAGGTAGGTCTGAAAAGAAATGACAGGATGCCTGTTAACGACAAGATACTGGTAACTGTGTATCCATGGCAACAGGTTCAGAGAGATGCACATGAAACTCTCCATCTTTACAAAATTTGGGAGGAACTCTCATCAAGCCATATTCCAACCATTGTTAACAAGTTGCAGCTTCAGTCACTGTGAGCAGTTATGGGCAAGTTGATGCACCTTTAACAGACGCACAGGCCACATGTGACACAATGGAGCTACAATGACAGATAAATCTGCTGCACCTTTGGTAACATCTTTGGTGTAACTATACCTCAAAGTCTCTAACATGGTGCAATTATGGTAACCATGACTGATATGTACCATGGTGTTAGCCTAAATGCCAGTACCTTGGTGCAGATTTCCTCCTTAAAGATGGTGACTCATCACCCCAGAAACTTCCAATTCTTCTTCCAACCACTGACTTCTACCCCCTTCCTCCCCTCCCACAGCCTGTCTAAAACAGATTCTTGTGCGGACACAATTCTCAATCTAAGTGCCACTTATCATGGTGAGCAAACAAGGACCACATGTGTAATTTAAATACTCCGCATCTATGTATGCTAGCTGTGTAATAGGAGATACTCTGCATTTCTCAAAATTCCTGTCAATCAAAGGGCAGAACTAATTCAAAAGTCTGCTTACACCCCAGCCAAAAATTAACCTGGAACTATGACAGTGGCACAGAATGCCAGGACCAATCAATTCATTGTTTATAGAAGAAGGTTACAGGTTGGCCAATCACAACAATGCTTCAATAAAGGACATCTTTGTGTTGATATGGCAGCATGAATATCCCATAAAATATACCATATAGAAGGTACCAATAGCCTATACTAACATTCTGTGTCACTGTCACACTCCTTGGGGTGATGGGTTGCTGCCTTTAAGGGATATCAATAGATCTTTCAAAATAGTGCAGAAGGGACAAGCACCCAACTTCAGGACCTTTTTTTCTGAGCAATAAATGCAATCATGCATTTTACAATGACTTTAGGTCAAATACATTAATGTGAGTGTCATCTGGTATGCAAAGATTGATAACAAACAAAGGGTGAAATATCTGCATAGTTTTGACATTGTAAACAAGCTATGTGCAAACATAAATCTGCAACAAAAACTGGATTCTCTAGATTGTGGAAATAGTAGTCTCAACTCAATGTAATTCTGCGACACTGAGACAGCCAGTCACACAGTTGTGGGCAATGGAGGGCTAAAGTCCAGGGCACCAACCGTCCCAATCGAGATCACCAGATGACTTACCGCATCCTATCTCATCTGCATTATCTCCGCAGTCATCGTCTTGGTCGCAGTGCCACTTGGACGGGATACACATGCACTCCCCTGGGATGGTCGCTGGGCACTCAAACTGATGGGATTGGCACTGGCAGTTGTGGTTTTGAAGAGACCCATTTGCAAAAACTGTAGGAAGTGAGAGAGAGAAAGGAGAAGTTAACTTTCAGGCTTTCAGGCTTTCAGACTTAATATATTCTACAAACTTACAGCTCTGAGTTAACAAAGTTGCACTCTAATGCTGGTTGAAAGATTGAACCATATCCCTTCATCTCAATGAGACAGAAAATCCTATGTTTCTATAGCACTTAAGTGGATCAAAGTCTTTATAACCCAAAAATTTGTTCAGTTCTTACCATTCACAGACTTAAGCACGGAGAGAATAATCGTGAACCACCATTTTGTACCCATCATGCAATGCTGCTCCTTCACTTTACAACTCCTGTGACTTAAGGCTGCTAGGGTGGCATGTTAATGTCTTCATGATGAACTCACAATACATCTCTTGTATCCTGTTCAGTTCTCCACATACAGCTCTGTTTGAATCACTCATTGTTGCTACCATGATTTCTTCTTTTCAACTTCCACTGTTCTTGCCATCGGCCATTGAAATTTCCTTCAAAATAACTTTGTAAGTTTCCTTCAAACTGAGATAGCCAAAGCCGAAGCATTTCAATGTGAGAGAAGTGTAATTATGGCTTTACAGACCTCAATAGTCTTCTGAAGGAATCTTTGTTTTGTCAGCTGCCAGTGAATGTTTTTTGTGCCTCATATGTTGTAAATTGGTGATTGTAGATGCATCATAACTTTGAGATATGTCTGGTATGCTACACCACCGCCCTGCTGCAGTCCCTAAACTGATTGGAATACAACTGTTTGAACTTTCACCTTCACAAACCATAAATTTTGGAGTGATCAAAGCTTTTCTGCCCAATAATCAAACAAACATTCAGATTATCAAGCAAGATATTTGCCAGTCCATGGTTTCATGCCAACAGAGAACATGGACCAATGTTCTACTGCCAAAGATCACCTGACAACAGTTCATGTATTCATCTCCCAAGTCACAGCGGAGGTTGAGGTATTTGTAATTTGGCAAATAAGCAGTTCAGTGTTTAAAGGTCAGGTGAGATGTATCTAGAAAAGAGCTGGCTTTATTCGAATGTTGTACTGTAAAATTTTGAATAAAAATCCCTTGGCATTACCATTTTTGAGATATGGCTCTTCAAAGTTTGATGAAAAGACAAACATGATAAGGAGGAGTGTTGCACAGTGTCAATATTTCTTTTGTTTATAGGCCTATATATATTGACTCTTTATTTCTTGTCCTCTGGCTTGCACATTGGTAAGTTGATGTGAACATTTGTAAAGAAGAAAAAAAAAAGCATCCAAACAAATCCCTTGGGGCATATACGTTCTCAGTTGTCCTTGAAATGAAGGTTACGAAAACAAAGCAGAACATGAGACATATCGCATGAGTCCTTCTGTTGATGTCATAAATTTGTATTCTTAGCCAATGTATCTTTAAGATCTAGGTATATGAATTTACATGAATTGATAGAAATTTGCCTGTAAATTGTCAATATGGATTTTGATGAATGTGTGGCAATTTTCAATATTTCGAGTGCTAATTCAGCTTAAATTCCAAAATATCATTTCCATGTCACAAAACATTTAAAGAAACTTGTAGCTTGCTGAAAGAAAAAAAAACCCATGAACTTCCTGGTAACATGCCCAAATCTATAAAACAGCAACATATTTTGCCTATGGCAGAGCATGTTTCTCTTATAAGGGTAGAACACCAATATTCAAACCAAAAATGAGCTGAGAGAACATATTTGGTTTCAAGACATGCCATGAAAAAAAGTTTAGACCAAAACATTTTTTAATATGTAGACAAAGACTGCAAACACAAGCACATGCAACACACACACTCCACATGTATGAATGCATATTACAGGAAAGATAATTGAAACTTAATGCGGGAATGGCTGCAGAATGTGAGTGATGCAAAATATTTATATATTTAAATCCCTCCCCCTCCACAAAAGAAAATCAAACACTATCCTTTAGTTCTTGAGTTAATGGATGTGACTGTAACTCTATAGAGAAAGTGATCAAGAAAAATTGGAACAGATGAGGTCAAGGTAGCATAATAACAGTAAATGATTCAAACACAACTGACTTTTAATACTGCATAGTGTAAAAGTTTGTGTGTGCGTTGGGGGTCCATTGATTCAAATATCAAAAGTTTAAAAGATTACAACAACTTCAAAGGTATCCTGGATTTTTCATCTCATGTTACAAAAATGTGAATTTAATTCTAGTTTGACACAACTGGGAAACAGATATGCACCACCTTAGGTAGCATAAATGGAGTGGATATTTTATCTTATGTACTGTATATTCACTCTCAGAATGTCCCATGTGCAAGCACGAAAACTTGCAAGTAAATATTTAAAAGTGTATGACTGTCAATGGTGTACTGTTCTTGTCAATATTTACAAATGTAGGCAATTAATTCAATTTGTGATTTTAGTTAAGATTTAAAGGAAAAGGAATGAAATTGTCTTTTCTGCATATAGTTCATAATCTGAAAGGAAGAACAATATGGACATCAAACATACAGAGAAAGAAAAATGGCTTCAACATGAAATTCAGGGCAAACTTTATCCACATTTGCACCAGTTGACTAGCGTGAATGTTTATTGCATGAAACTCACTCTCTAAACTAAAGAAAACAAGCATTGACTTATTGTACACTCCTCTCTCACCTACCATCAAAACACCTCTCATCTAGTTCCCCTCTCCTCTCATCCTCTGCCTCCTTGGCCCTTCGCCATCCCTCCCATTCCATCCACCAGAAGTGATTGCTTGAATCACATTTGGCACACAGCCAGAAACTTGACAGCAAATAATAAGGATACACACAAGAGAATACATGTTTATAGCATAGTATCTAGCACAAAGAAACAACACATATGCAGTAATAATTAGGGGTCAACCAATTTACCAACATATGCTGCTTGGCAACTACCTTATTACCAAGGGCCCCCTAATGAACTAATTACACCCAGGGTATTCTTAGAGTTCATCTTGACATTCCCCAGTGCCCCTAGATATATTCCCCCATTCCTCCTCTTGTTCTGACAATTCACAGGTCATTAAAATGAAGCACACTTTGGGTCCTGTATATTAAACCTTGACATACAAAAAGACATCTGCTCCTTGGTAAGAAAGCACAAAGAACCTTGCATACGAAGTATCTACCGCCATATGGATTAAATATTTGTGTAATTTTCATGTACCTTGCAAGGAATGATATGACGGCTATATTGACATATATCCACCTATAGATAGCTTCTGACAAAACCTACAGCCCTTGTCATTAGGGTACATATATGCAGGTAAAACTTTCTTAAAAGCCATAACTCTTTCTCTTACCCTATATGTTGGGTGTCTCTTGGGGGATTTGCCTTGTCACAAATACTACCAAAGGGTCCACCAAGCATAATAATTAACAGTCAAGCAACATTTAAAAGTCGTAGTAATATATCACTACCATTGACAATGCAATAAGAGTTATGACTCTTCAGAAGCTGGCAAACAACAAAACTAAGTTCGAAGGTGTGCAGGACTTGAGGCGGGCAGGGCAATATGGCAGAGGTGCATTAGTTTGCGCTCAGATCTTGTGTCTAAAGTTTGCAGCTGGATCAAATTTTTATCAAAATTTTGCTGACAGAATTAAAAGAGTTCTCTCTTTTTATCTGCAAAAGAAGGTTTAAATGAAGCTCATCCAGTGCAAAACTTATTTCATGCCGAGTCCATTAATTTCATTTGTTGCATTACATACAGATAACAGGGGAATCAAAAACTCAATAACTCAACAAATGGGAATAATTTTATTGAAAACTAGGAGCAGCTGAGTTTTTCCATACTGAATATAGATGTCAAAAAACATTTCTTGTTGAGAACAGCTATTGCCAGGACTAGAAGAATGGACATATATCACCATGGCAACAAGCACACCTACATGCCAAAAAATGAAATTACTAAGAGTTACCCTTCTTGAGATAGAGGGTTTACGAGCAGCGTCACACACACATACACAAACACGCATACATACACACACGACATCAGGACTGCATAGATTCCCCTGCCTACGGCAAGGAATCAAAAAGTAAGGTCACTCAAGTGAAACAGGAGAATAACCAGTGAGCACTAAGTACAATCTTCAGAGCTGATTCTTTTATGTAATGACCTGATCTAGTATGAATATTCATTATAAGGGCGACTTCTATCATGACTTTGTAATAAAAGTAATTTCCAAGAATGCAAACGCAGAAAGCTGTGCTTTCTCGACATTTACTTCACTGCCTCAAATAGGCCAGATTGGCTAAAGATAAGCTTATCATGTTTACTGATATGACTCTTTACTGTTACTATACAGTTTGTAAAATTGCAGTGACAGATGCAAACAACCGCATTTAAGCACTTATAACAATAGAACTATGACATTCACTATGTAAAAATTATGAGTAGATACTGAAATAAAACGGCTTAAATTTGGAACAAAACATCCAATCTTAAAGTAGACAAAGGGGGCAATTTCAAATTCCCAGTTTTAGGAAAATTCAAGTAAAAACTTCCATTTTAAGAACATAAGGATTTAATGACATTAACTGCCACAAATTTAACAGTCAAATCACTCTGTACATAAAGTCATTACAGGGTGCAAGTTCATAAAATTATCAAGAAGAAAAAGTTTTGTAAAATTATGGATAATGGAGAAATTATGGATAACTTTGGATAATGATATTGTAATCAACTCACTGATGGCCCTTTTAATAGAACTGAACAAAAGCCCAAGGCAACTATGGTTCCTTGCATGGAGATTATTGTAAATCAACTGTAATCATTTAGTCTTAACAAAGGTTAATCCACAATTCATCATTTCCCACAAAAGTTTGGGCCCCACTTTGTCTATAGGAATGCTGATCAGGAATGATAGGAATGATACTCTACTACTAATCTGAAAAACCCTCAACATATAACATATTAAAGTAATTGCTATGCGCAATGTAATAATTTATGGCCCACATGGCCTAACATGAAAATGGACCCACAAATATTGAACACACTGGAAAAGGTTTCACTACCACAATGCTAATTTGACAATCCTTCCACATTGTAAAACACAATCCCCGCAGAAAAGAAGCATTTTGCATTATTTAATTAAATGGTCCATATGGTTCATATGGGACCAATTATTTGAACAAACCGAAGAAACCACTAACATGGTAGCAACATGACACAAGTTCTGCCTAATGCCATACAATCTGCAGGATTTTGCAATATTTATTAAAATGGCCCACTTGGACCTTGGACCCCAAAATCTTAAAGGCCCTGAAGGTACCACTTCCATAATGCATCCATATATCAAGTATAAACTTTGTCTAAAATTTACAACTGGAAATATCAAGTTAAAAATGTGATAAGACTTTTGCCCCCGTTCCCCAAGATGACCTTTGACCTCCATGAAAGACAATAGGACACACCTTCTCAATATGGCAAATGTACATACCAAGTTTGACTTTCATCTGACTTTCCCCTGTTGAGTTAGAGCATCCCTAAACAAGTGTCACAGATGCTCACAGATGCACACACATGCACACACACGCACACACACCAACCTGACTGCATAGGTTCCTTTGCTGATGCAAGGAACCAAAAATTTTGTTTGGAATTAACTGATAGATCAGCATCTTCCTTCTCAAGAATAATTCCTTGATAATAAGCTATCTCTTGTTTTATTCTTCTTTTGGGCTTCTATAGCCCTTACTCAAATCTCTCCCCTCCCCCTTAAAGCTATCATCTCCGTCTCCCGATCTCCTCCTCTTCTTGACCATATACCTTGCTGCATTGTTGGTACTATGAGGAGGTTTGCTGACTCATACCACCATCTGTATCTCCATGCATGGTTGACAGACAATGTCAGGCTGGCCAATCTTGATTAAATCTCCTGAGACACTTCTGTGCTACCACTTTTTAATGTAATTATGCATTAATCAGAAGGGGTGTGAGGTATTTGGTAGTTCATCCTTAACTCAACTATTGAATAATTCTGTGGTGTGTAGATACAGATATGTATGCCATCACCGTCATTGATTGGTTGACAGGGGTAGCCTCTCGAGTAATGGCACTTTGGAATTTCAGTTCTACTGAAACTGGCACCACTCCATGAAAGAAAACTGTTGTGCAGCCTTCCAAATAGTCCTGATACTTCAAATTACTGTTTCAAACAAGAAGACACCATTCATTGTATACAACAAATTCACATCTAAGAAAGTATGAAGTTTTTATCAATATACTTAACATTCACTCACCACGTTGTTACAAAATTACATGAAGCTTGATGTCACACATGCACCTCATCAGTATTGCAGGTGCATGAGCTACATCATGCATTTAAAAAATGACGATACACCGCACAACAAAGGTGGGAAATTTGAAATTTGGAATTTCAGTTCTACTGAAACTGGCACCACTCCATGAAAGAAAACCGTTCTGCAGCCTTCCAAATAGTCCTGATACTTCAAATTACTGTTTCAAACAAGAAGACACCATTCATTGTATACAACAAATTCACATCTAAGAAAGTATGAAGTTTTTATCAATATACTTAACATTCACTCACCACGTTGTTACAAAATTACATGAAGCTTGATGTCACACATGCACCTCACCAGTATTGCAGGTGCATGAGCTACATCATGCATTTAAAAAATGACGATACACCGCACAACAAAGGTGGGAAATTTGAAATTTGGAATTTCAGTTCTACTGAAACTGGCACCACTCCATGAAAGAAAACCGTTCTGCAGCCTTCCAAATAGTCCTGATACTTCAAATTACTGTTTCAAACAAGAAGACACCATTCATTGTATACAACAAATTCACATCTAAGAAAGTATGAAGTTTTTATCAATATACTTAACATTCACTCACCACGTTGTTACAAAATTACATGAAGCTTGATGTCACACATGCACCTCATCAGTATTGCAGGTGCATGAGCTACATCATGCATTTAAAAAATGACGATACACCGCACAACAAAGGTGGGAAATTTGAAGTGACATTTGGAAAGAATTGTGAAAAATACCGTCGTGACTCTTTGTTAATAGATGTACATTACGTGTAGGTTGAAACTGAAACGCCAACTACGGTTCCTCTTTAAGTGTTCCACCCACCTACTGTACACCACTTATCTATGAATCCATTTCAAAACTGCATTGTTGAACAGATAACCAATCTCTCCCATTCCCTCCCCCCCTTGTCACGCAAAAATGACATTATCTTATCTGTCTAAAAGACACAACAAATCATACACAAACAAGTATAATATTGACTGTCAATGTTTAATTTGTATTTCTTTAAAGCAGGATTTGCTGTTCAAAGGAAACAAAATAGCCTTTATCGTTAATTCTCCATCATTCTCTTCCACTCGATACCAATCTGGAAAATACCATCTACGATATGTATCTTTCAGGGGAAATTTCATGCATTAGATTGTTAATTACAACACAAAGAAGAGTGATTCATGTTTTTTTTTTTCCGGCTAAAAAGTTGGCGGATCCAGCCCCTGTGGTAGATGTGCAGCGCTTCCGTGCAAAGACCCCACAACGAAAAGGCATTAGTTCGGGAAATGAGACTCTTTTTGGACAAATAGACCTCAGTACGGTACTTTGTACAGCTTTTTATAACTATACGAAATATAGCCAGTTTTGGTGCACTTTTGACATTGCAGGAATAACAGCACATCCTGCTTTAACTAAAGTTAGGAGGATAAAAGTCATGGTAGGAGCATGTCAATTAACTCCCTGGTAGGAGAACAAACTGTTGAGAGTCTGTAAACTTTGCAAAGGGTTTTGTCAAACATCCTGCATTTTGTTGGTTACTAATCACTGAGAACCAGCTCTTAATACAGCAAAAAAGTGAAAACAAGAGGATCTTGGCATATATGCTTTGCTTTATGGGACTCATTTATGTGGGCAGAGTGGGGAAGGTATTCTTGACTACCAAATTGAAAATAAGGAAAGAAATATCATTGTCAACCAAAAAATTCACTGAAATTCCCTTTCCAGAAAAATGGTCCACTGGATGTTTCATATTTTACACAACAGTATACATATGTAGCACGCATTGTATCATCAACACTCCAGTAATGTGCATAATTTCATGTCAAATCCATTGGCAGTTTGGAACACTGCTTAAGAGTGATTTACCTTTGTCAAAAAGTAACCAAGTCACATAACACCGATGTCGTTAAAGTGTCAGACATTTGAGGACCACTGTACTTCTTCAGCTTGCATGTTCAGCAAAATTATATCAATGTTTGAATTCAAGCAATTTCATTGGGTTGTCTATTGGACAAATAATACACATGTGCAAACTGTGGTTGTTATTTTTGAAGTTGTCTATCATATGTTATATCAAAATGAAACAATATATACCATTTTCTCTGCAAATTTAATGCAAACTTAGGCTTCATTTCTAAATTTGGTTTAAGAAGCAGATGATTCAGTTGTCTGCAAGGCAATCTCATCAGACAAAATTTGGTCATCCATAAGAAGCAATTGGTCTTTTGAACACTAGGGCTACTCTAACCGACCGACCTTCTTCACTGCATGGTGTTTTAGCGACTTTCTGACACCACAAAGGAGGGGGTTACACAGCAGAGGAATGAAGTTTAAATGCCTCACCTGTCAGAAGGCAGTCTTGACTGATTTCAGTCACTCTCATCTTGCATTGCATACAAACATATGTTTATGCATGGTATGTTATTTCTCAAGTGTGTTGTACGTGGCAGATACGCATGGCTGGCACTGTCACAGGAACATAACTGACATGCAGTGAGGCTCCCTTGTATACATTGGCTCAGCTGTTTTCAAGACCTCCATGGCAACCTATTTGCAAACACAACTATACCCATCTAAGAGTTTATTGATTGTAAAGAAACACTTCAAAGCAGGCTAAGAGACTAAAAGAATACCTCCAAACCAATTACCCCGTTTGGATATTTACCAGGTGTGATACTTTCCTGTCTCTTCAACCCATATTACATCTCCTACCACAGTACTGGTAGAACTGTCTGGTATTAGGTTTAACTTTTAAAACTGTCCATAACAAAGTCCAGACCCAAACTGGACTAGCGCCAACTTTTTTCATAGTCAAACTTTCACCAAAAATGAGTTAGCAAAATTCTATAGGGCAAGCAAATGTATGCACTACTCGAGTTATTCACAGCTCGAGTTACAACCAATAATGCATCAGAGAATTATAGGCCTACAATACAGCCTACCACATGTCTATCACATGGGCTTGTAGGTATCTGGTCAGCTATTTCCTTTTGTGTTTTCTTTTGTCATTAATCACGGTTTACTGCATAATGTAACATAGTTATACAGTAACCACACACATATCACAAGAAAGACAAGTGTGACGGATAGCACTTTCAATTAGCTACATGGCTACCACAAAAACATTACAAATACCATTATCAAAATCAAAGAAACTCGTTCTTACCGAAGGAAACAAAGAAACATCAAAAACGAGAAAAACCCTTAGCTGAATAAAAATGTGTAAAATGATAACACAAATGTAAATTTAGCAAAACAGGTATATATGCATAACAGCATGATAGGCTAGATGGCCTAGGCTTGATACGTGTGAACACAGTGATGTAAAAATTTGAATTGAAACTAGAGCACCAATGGTGCAGAAGCTCATACCTTCAACCAGGTGTCTGTAGGTTATGTGAAATCCTAGAACAGCCAAAATCACTGAACACCACGTGGGTGCCAAGGACAGAGTATTGTTATGAAAAACCATCAACATTGTATAAGAGAATCTGTAGAAGGAGAAACATTTTGTGGAATTTCATACAATGAGCCAAAGGGCCCATGCACATGGAACCTTGCAACCGAAATTCCTGAACACCATGAGGGCACCACTGATGGAGTATCCTTATGAAAAACCATCAACATTGTACAAAAGAATCTGTAGGAATAAAGGATTTTGCAGAATTTCATAAAATGGACCAAAGGGTCCATATGGGACCTTGGACCCCAAATTCCTGAACACCATGAAGGTACCACTAGTGGAGTATCATTATGACAAACCATCAACATTAAAAGAGAACCTGTAGGAGGAGAAGTACTTGCAGAATTTCACAAAATGGGCCAAAGGGGCCACATGGGACCCTAGGGCAATGGGTCCGGAACATCCCACAGACAGATAAGTGAGGAGTGCAGCAAAATCAAATAATTAAAAGATAAAATCTACTTTTATTGTCAGGGAAAACTGACGACAAATTCTGATGACCAATTTAAGACATTCTTTCCTTGCACATTGTTCACTTCCATTTGAAGTATGTTGCACCAAGAGACCCTTCTTAAAAGAAAAAGCTACATTATCGTTAACTTGAAGACAAGCAAAACACAAAGTAAATGTCATGACAGTTGTAATACATGAATATTCAATCACACAAAACACAACAAAAATGACCAGCACATGTGAGTCACACCAATTTCCATTACTGAGAAAAAAAAAATTCCACAAACAAGTTTAAAGGAGCATTCCAAAGTTTATTTAGTAATGGGGCACTACCTCATAGTGTTACATCTTTCTTCAGTGCAGAATGTATTCAACCAACATAAACACATGAAACAAGTTCTATGAAGAGATTTACTGGCTGAGAATGTTTAGAAAAGTATAGGACTCCTACTGCTGATTCATGTTAGCATGATAAAACCTTACATTGTTGTTTGTTTGTTTTTTTCCCCTTCAAATACACAAACTGCAGTGTATATTCAGAATGGGTGATACACATACTCTATGAATATGCATGATGAAGTGTAGAACTACAAAGAACAGTCATTAATATGAAGTGTTCACAGAATCCTTACAGGGATATAGCAGAACAATGTTCAGTATTACAGGCAGCTGTATTTAACTTTCAATGTAATCAATATTTTAAGCAAATTTAGAGATCAAAGTCAGTTCCATATTCTAATAACTTGGTCGGAAATTGTAGCTGGTATGTATATCATGCAAGATTGCAATAGGAAAGTGACTGTTCATTACTATAAATTCCCCTACAACCGGCCTCAAAAATACCAAAGTTTGATGGCAATTTGATTGGCCTGACAACTGAACAAGATTACTGTAAAGTAATCAATTAAAATCTGAAAGTTCAGAATATATATCTCGGTGGCTTTGCATCACTTTTCTTTGTTGAAATCCTAATATAACTTTACCGCATCAACCCTGTGCTAATGTTTCCAACTTCCAACAGTCAGAGCTCAACTACCTGGAAACGCTCCTTTAATGCCACAACAAAAAAAAAGAATATCAATAATATTGTTCACACAAACAGATACATCCCTTTCACAAATTAGTACCGTTGATTTGCGTGGGAAATTTCTAGTTTCCCACCTAGATTGGGTTATTGTCATCGTACAATTGGTCACATTTCTTCCAAATAACAAATTGCGAGGTTGATTCACAACCTGGGAATTGTTTCATCATGCATACATTCTCAATCTAGTCACAAAATGCCATTCTGTCCCTATTTTTATTATATTTTCTTTCTATTTTGGTTAAATACTGACTGATTAAGGGTTGACAGAAACAGTTCCATTGAATCAACAAGAGTGATCCTCAGTGCTTTGTCCTTTACAGATTTTAACGAACTATCAGCCACAGACTGCTTAGGCAAACAATATCAGTTTCAATATTTATTTGTTGCCTGCATCATTTCACAGCGTGTGTGAGTGGGTGGGGTCTGTCAAAAGCAATTCCTGTTGCATTCGACTGATCATCAGTGCCGTAATTGTTCATAGCAATGATCACCAATTCAACAGCTATGAGAGCCGAAGAAAATGGCCCAAATCAACATCATAACAAAATTTGCAAAATGAAAGGCTTCTGCTTCAGCATGCACTATATGGTACATATGCAACTAATGCAGTTACTGCTAGACCAAACACAAATCCACTAGGTTCATCGTTATGGTCATTTCTCAATTAAAGAAGAATGCACAAAAATAATGACCTACAATCAAATCCCCATTACGTGAGATTTTCTAAAGCATATTAAAGCTAAATCATTTTGACTTAATTTTAATTTAGATGGTAGTAGGTTGGATCAACAACTTATTTCAAGTTATGCTATTCTCCCAGTCCTGTTCCACGAGTCCCTCTTCAAGAAGATCACCCCTCCCCCTGCCCTGGCAGTCCTGCTGGCGCTAATTTACAAAGACCAATGTATCTCTTTAAGAGTCACACAAACTTGACATTTCTCCTCCAGTTTCAAAACAGTAATCCCATCCTTTCTTGAGAGAAAGGAACTATTCATAAATTCTAAACCTCAGGGTGATGATGTTTATTCAAGGCTAAGTCCCCTGCCATTCACTCCTGGGTTTTTCTCTTTTTACTACCGGTTGCTCCTCCAGAAGCGAGATAGTTTGCCACAGCCAGCAGCGTTTCTTCTCCTTCATGATCCACCAACCATTAACGATATTCTATATCTTTGTGGGTGAAACAAACATGATAAAATCTCTTTTTCTTTTCCTTTCAAGGAAAAGATGAAATGCTGGATTTAGAAAATGATGTGGATACCAGACATATTTTTTTTTTTTTGGTACTCCTTTACCTTTTTTTACACTTTTCCTGGTTCTGCCTTTTTTTTATGTAAGGGAAAAGGTGATGCCCTCTGCAACACTTTCATTCTGTGAAGGCAAAACTGACAGGTATCATTCCACCAAGATGTTTTTGCAGGAGGCACGAGAAAAACAAGACGAAGGGAAAAGACAGGGTTCTCACAAAGGATTTTTGGGTGAATAATACTTTTGGGACTGTCTTTTCACTGTATCAAACTCCCTGGATATACATGTCTGTTTCTGTTAGCGAAATCTGCATCGGTAGCAGCTTTTTTCTCTTTGTTTTGGTAAAAAACAGAATTTTTTTTATCGTGTTCTTGAAATGTACATCTACCGGGCAATGCATGCCCACCCTCTCCATTGGTAATCACAACCCTTAAAGGCGAACTGCTTCATTATGCTCATACCATGTAAAAGTTTTACATAATATACATCACAATTTAGGAGGGGGATAGAACACAAGATGGGGATGGGGCAGGAGGAAGAGAAGAGTCAGGAAGAGGGTATCTAAATATATCTGGGTTGTTTGTATTTTATCCTCTCAACAGAGATTCTTCAAAACAAGACTATTCAGCCAATATTCTGCATCATTTTGCCTTTACATTTTTCTTTATGTTCATGTGACTACAGAGATCCTTACAATATGTGCATGGACACTGTTGAATGCAGTCAAACAAGAACTTCGACATCATAGCCAATTTTGAGCGTCTTTCTATAGTGCTTGGCTACATGATCAACAACCATGGGTATATACGTTTGAAGTTAAGTCACAGTTGTCTCCAACTTAATGCAAGTCAGGAGACCAAAGAATCCATTTTAATCACTTGAAGCCATTTCAGATCAACCTGATTAAGCACTAAATACTGATACATGCCCAAATATGTATTTCCATTTTACTTCAATTTAGAGGCAGCTGTTTTCCAGATAGTTCAAACATACTGTTTATTAACTTACAAACTCACCCGCAAACAGGTGAAGAGACTTAACTACACTATTTAATATGAACTGAAATAAAAAATTCCAAAACAGCCCTTTCAAATTCTTGTACAGCTTTTAAGCTTCACCACAGTGCTTGCGGTTATGCAAAGTAAATCCTCTCTGCATTTCTATTCTCTTCATTTTAAGTCGACATTTCTCATCCTGGGTTGATTTTAAGGACCTTTGAGGGGAACCTGTTGTAGTGATATTCCCCTAATAGATCTGACATCACAGAACATGACAGGATGTAAACTGTAAAAAGAACGAAACTGCTCCTGTCAGCATTAACCGGATAAGCTTTTCTTCATAAAAAGGAAATGAATGCACATGGGCGACTCCTGAAAGTCACTTGACTCTGTAATTTCACCAAGGCAGGTTCTTGAGGAGGAGGCCAAGGAGTGACTGCTAAAGGGTGAATAGCAACATGTCCTTCAGGCAAGAGTGTACTGCACACTACTTGTGCCATGTATGTAGACACTGAACTAAGCTGGATGTAAGCTGTTAGAATTTTTGTCTCAGGGCACTTTCTCAGATATTATTAAACTTTCAAATACTCATCAGCAATGCTAAGAGGCTAGAAAAAAATAGGTGAGGGGGGTGGGCAAATTTCACCCAGTTGAGGTGATCACAGACCTGCAGAATATTATATTGTTAGTCAACAATTCCCCAAATCCAAAAACTCAATGGCAGTAAGCTTGCTGGAAAAATCGTCAAAGGTCACTCACTGCAATGCAAGGAATCCCACCAGATGTAGAACAAATCACTGCACAATTAGGAATTTCCTTGAACCTCCACACGCCCGGGGAAGGCTGGATGGTGCCAGAGAATGTACTAAAAGTTAAACTGGCACGGTAGATGAGAGTGCATTAATTGTGATGAGACAGCTAAGTGAGGAGACATGTAAATTAACATTTCTTTAAGGACTCCCCATGTCTATCACAACTTTAAAGGTCTTTTTTCACTGATATTACTGCATGTCTGTGTTTAAATGGTTAAAAATCCTGGAGCCAATCACCTTTCTTGTCAAGACATTCAAATGGAAGAAGTTTGTGAAAGGAGATAGTGGATTCAATAGTTGTATACTTAACATCAATACTTTCCCACCAATATCACTCTGTCAAATTAAAACTTAAGACTGCAGGACATCACAGTCAACATCTCAATTTTGTTTTTATTTTTCCATAGAACGTCCATTGATAGGAAGAAAACCCTGTTATTTATCAAATCAATAATTTACTGTTTCTACACAAGGCCACTGCTGTCACAGTCAACATTTTTTTACTGTAACAGAAAAATGATCAAGACCCACATTGGGTTTTAAATGATCTTTCTTTCCAATAACTTTCTGGCAAAGTAGTCGAGACACCAGAGGTTGTTAACAGCCAACCAACTCAGCTTGTGTGCCTCCATAGGTGTGAAGTCCTGCCAGCAAAATCACAGCAGACAGTAGAGTTGTTTCTATTGCTCCCTAACAAGCCAACAAACCAAGGCTGCCTGCTGTGCCATACATAGGTCTACCGTGTCAAACTCTCGGCTCTCTGTGTCGGTTTTGGTTAAACGAGAGGAGATAGCTAGGGAGAGAGAAGTGGCTTATAAACAGACTGGTAACTTCAGAATGCTTCTCTCAGGTGCCTGGTGATTGGGTTTCAATTAACATTACTCTAAGCAGAAAACTTGGCAGAGTGACTTCAAAAATAAGCTACAACAGGAACAATGGCTGCCTGAAAAATAGCATGGTCTTTTTGGATGGGGAAGGGGAAAGGAGACGCCTGTATTCATATCAAGAACAGTTTGATGGGTTTTAGTTAATCTCTCTCTGTTTATCGAGCCAACATTTTGTCTTGTGACCAATCATTGCCCTCGGTAGTATCACATGATGAACAGGACATCATGTGTTAGCTCTATAAAAACATGTCTTGCTTCAAGCAATAAAAGAAAGTCTCCAGTGGTATGAAAGCCAAATACTGAAACAAAACATTTTTACCTCACTGTATTTCATCATGCCGTGTCACATCCCATGTTACCTGCCAAAGGGGATGAAAGGTGAACTCTGTGCCCCACCCCCTCCTCTCACCCATGAGTTCAACAATTTTCACAGCCCTACATGTAAAGGTAACAAACCACTTATAATGCAGTATTAAAGATCTCCAAAGACCAATATTAGAACTTTGTACATCAACAAGAACTGCACCTGTCTTTCCCAACAACCAAATTCTAATATAAAATACATCAAGCTCAGCAAACACAAACGTGTACCTTCTCTTCTCCCTTCTCTTTATTGCAGTTATACTGTGCGTACCACCAGCATTGTTCTACCTTCAAATAAGTTCATTATAATTCAAAGTCTGCCAGCAATAAAACATTCCAATCAGGTTCCAATAAGATAGGGTATAAAACTAGAGACACCTTGTTTTTTTATATTTCTGCATAATTTTCTCCTCTTTTTTGTTAATTTCCTTCTTGACCCTCTTTCACAGCTTTCTCTAAGTATGCTATACAATAAATAAACAAATCCATTTTGTCTCATCCCAACTCCTCCCATCTCAACATAGCTGAAGAGAAGGTAAGTATGCTCACATGACGACCATTAGTGCAAAAAGGCAAAATGTTCCTGTCTCAAGGATAGCTGGAATTATGTTAACTGGTAAGGTTCCAATGAAAGGAACCCAAAAAGCCATCATCACAGGAAACGAAGAATACCATCAAAGAAAAAAGACAGCTTCTTGCCGCCGCTGATCATTAGAATAACTCATTTAACAGTCACCCTGCAAAATTTGTTTAAGAGATGCTTCTTGGTGCAATTTCTTTAGAATTCCAAAATGACTGTTTTTTCTCTCTCTACCTCTCTCACTCTGTTTTTTTTAACCCCTTGAATTTCTGGGAGACTTGTTTACTGCAAAAGTTACTGGTGTTGGGACAAACTTTTCATGGTCACATGGCTATAAACTGGGTAATTAATGGAGGAGCCTATGATGCTAAAGGTATTCAATGAACCCTGACCACTCCCAGATATTTTTGTCCTCCAACTAAGGCAATGAATAGCTAGCCACTTGCACCCTCAGCTCATTATCCTTTTCATGTTTCCAAAGATCCCTCGGAGAATAAATGGGCTATGACTTTACTACAAAGAAAGAACAAAAAAAGAAAACGAAAAAGAGGAATAAGAAAAACAAAGTAAACAGAGAAGGCAAAAAGTGTAGAGTTGTTGCACTGTTGTTCATCTGTAGCATGGTTTTACAGTTATTGTTAGCCTTTTGGGTTTGTCATGGGGCACTTCAAAAGACCCCGGTTGTGATTCCTAGAGTCACTTTTTGCCTTGGGCAGAAGCACTCAAGCTGTCCAGAGAGCCATGACAAACCTTTTCAATCTGAACGGGTTGTACTAAAACTGTTTATCTCCGGACCACCAGTTCAGCCATTGTGAAATGAGGGACTCATTTTTCTTTCCCTCATCCTCCCCCCCCCCCCCCTTCTTTTTGCTTGTCTTTTATCATGCCCTATTCTTCATTTGAAAGGAAACTGACAAGATTCTTTAAAGGAGGGTGGCCCCTCTCAACTAGATAGTGACTTTTTAAAAGCATTTCTTCCTCTCATTTCTTCCTCCTAATGGAGGCTACCACTGCACAACCATCCATGTGTATGAGCACTCCACGGGAGACGCAAAAACAAGCTTGCTTTTACCTCCCTTTTCTCTTTTCTTTTTCTGTTTCTTCCTTCCCAGGCCCAAGTGAGAACGACCTAACGGATACACGATGACTTGCAGGAAGAAAGAAGACAGGCGCTACTGCATACCTACACAGTAAACAGGGCTGTCTACCATTCACAGCAATTCAACAAACATCATGAGGTGTTTCATTAGGGACGATCACGGTGCATTCTGAGCACCCCTGTAGTCCTAGACTTGTCATCTAACACACCTTCCAGAGGAGTCCTTTTCTTCATGCACTGAACAAGGCTCTCCCTAACTTGGTCAAAGGAAGGATAGCTGTTATGAAAACAGAACTTCTTTGACTGGTTAAGAAATTTTTAACGCCTGGAAAGTCACAAGATGTGTTTGAACTAAGGGAATTATTTACGAAGAGGCATGCATTGCTAAAATAGCACGCTGGCTGTGCCCCAATAAAATTAAACAAGAAGAGATAAAGCATCCCAATCACAAGTACTGTATGGAAGGAGTAAAAGGAAAAATTACAATAAGAAAATTGATGTAAAGCTCGCCTACCAATACCAATGCAAGAGGTAAATTTGGTGCTCACAATATCATCAAAACTTTAGTAGAGGGAATAACAAAGGCATATTCATTTATCACAACTGCTTGAAATATAATAATATTCTTCAATCTAAGTCTTAACCTCTCTCTCCCCCCCCCCCCAAAAAAAACCACACTTTTATTTCAGAATAAACTGACAGGCAATGGAAAAAAAGTGATAAAGTGGTAATCTGATATTTCCATTTTCAAACCAAACTTCTTTCATCCTTTCACAAAAGTCCAGAGAAACACAACATTTGCAAGCAACTACCAAACAGTTGGGATCAGACAGCCCAAATGTATTTCTCTGGGGAATAGCTGAAATTGTTTCCAACTTTGGCATTTATGATATCAGGGTTAACCACTAGGCCTAGTGCTGATGGCTTTTATGAGCTGTGGCTCACTGATGTGAAAAGAACGCTTGTTGTCTTTACGTTTGCTTAAATTTCTGGTAAATTGAATTTCCAGTTGTCTAGGGAGCCATGAGATCAAAACAATACTTCCTTTAGTTTTAAAGGGAATTGATTTTTAATTTCGCAAAAATATAATTTTTTAAGGGAGTCTTCCTGTCCCCAGGATTGTGAGGTTACATGAAAACCACATTCCAAAACAAACTGTAGACTTTACAACAAAACATTTACTTTTGCATTAGCAAATATTTCTACAGGTCTGAAAGCATTACAGACTTTGAAGTTGCACTAAAATCATCAGTATAGGAATAACTCTGAGACTTGTTCACCAAAAAAAAAAAAAAGGTCCACATCTATCTATGCAGCCAGAGCTTCAAACATTATCTATCGAGATCTATTAGATAATGCCTGGTGAATTTGTAAGAAAGATAATCAGTAACTGTCAACCAGGCTTATGTCACAGCTACTAATGACAAACAAGGGAAAAGTTTAGTCTTTGCACTGAGAACCTACCAGATGATGTCGGAACCTGAAATTGCTCCCCAGATCCAAAGTTTCACTAAATTCAAAGTGTAAAATATTCAGTATGTGTGCCTAAGAACACTTCATTGTCCTGCTGGTATGTAAGATACTTAGTTCTATACTAAAATGCAATGATAATGTCATAATATGACTTCACAACAAAATTAGTGTTTTCATCGAGTCCTAAAACTCTGAATCGGGTAATTTTTTCTCATACCCATTGGGTACGTGAATGCCCAACCAAAATGGCGACTTTATTGGTAAAACTGGTATTTCCATGGTGTATACATTACAATTGTGCAAAGGAATTTTACCAGTAAACTTTATACACTCGCCTACACCTTTTTATTAATACAACCACCTATTTTCTGTGAGAAAAGGAAGAAAATTCCATTTTGGGCTATTTGCTGTGCATGGTAAGGTGAAATTTGGCAATTTGACGCAATACATTCACACAGAATTTGTGTCATTTTTCACTTTATGAAGGAATCGGCTACTAATTTTGGATCCAGATAATAAAAGCTAACTGGGTACCCAGGGACACTGATTACTAGGTAAAACACTATAAACAAAATCGTAGCCAAATGATAGCTGTAAGTTTGGGTACACACGTGCCCGACAGGTTATGCACTGTGGCTACCCGGGTACGAATTTTGGAAATTTCCGTCAATTTGCAAAGAAAGAATACCCTCTCCCTAAGTGGCCTAGCAGTGCTAATGAAACACAGGTCTGATTAATGTCACTACCTAGCTACAAGCCGACTAAAATTTTAGAAAAGGAGTGGTTGTCTGATGAATTCACACCAGAGTGGACACGTTAAGTAAATATTTAAGCAGGTTTTGGCTGGTTAAAAAAAAATTGAGGATGATACAATCACAACAAGTCCAGTGCACATCTTTACGATAAGCTTAGGCAAGGTTCAATTGTGAGTCAAAGGTAAAAACTGGTGTAAAATGCCAAAAAAAAAACTGGCTCCAAAGTCTAAAAGAGGACTATTTTAGTTGCATCTTTATCTTCCACAATGAAACATGTAGGCCAACAGCCTATGCCTATGACAATTGATGGTTATATGGTCATGGGCTATTGAGTATAGATCCTTTGGTTATGGTTGTCCAGCCAGGGACCTGGAAGACACAACCAGTTACACAGTATTTGGTGGACAAAGCTGGCATCGTCTCCCCTTGACTGCAAAACATTATTTGTCCAACACCCTCCATTTTGGCAAATGTTTAGAAACCAAACTTTCAGGAGCATTTTTTTTTTTCCTTTCTCTGACATGGACTCTCGTTATCACAAAGTCTTGGGCAAAGGATTCTTCATGTCACGTTTGACTGTTCAGTAGTAAGCAAATTTTCTGACAGGCAATTTAAAGACCTAAATCAAAGGTTATTGTTCTAAATTGAACAAGGTAACTATTTTTTAACAAATTGCATGGTCGTTGCATTTAATGCTTTATACCACAAATTGTGGACAATGCATTCACTGAGTTATTCAGTTTTTATTGTATGAGTTATAAAGCCACTTAGTTACAGAAAAAGTCACCAATTTAAGTTCTAGTTCAATCTATAATGACAAACACAGCAGCTCTTTAAACTAAAGAATTCTCTGACATGGTCATTACTTGGGATTATATATCTGCAGGAAATTGCACAAAGGTTGGCTGAGAGGCCAGCCATCACCAAGAAGCTTGAAACTGTTACAAACTCATGAATGAAAAACATTTATTCTTAGATCTGGGGGAGTCAACAAAGGAAGTAAATTACATCCCTGGTGAAATGGCACATGTGGTTAAGTGTTATACCATAAGGCATAGTCAGTGACGATAGCGCTGGTTACTATAGTTACAAACTGAGAAAATACAACAGGCCATTTTTTAGCCTTCAAAGGGCAACATGTTCAGAAAATTCAGATGGAAAATAGATTTATCTGTCACCTTTGCTCCAGATATTGAATTAGGAATATGACTGTTAAAAACATTAATGCAATTCCAATTGGCAAGCCTGTGTAACGATTATATGGGAGTATCTATGGAGACAGTTTCGGGGATGAACAGCTGGGAGAAACTTGTGCAGTCCATGGGGAAAGTCAGTGGTGAACAGGGGAAAGTATAGAGAGTACTTGATTGTGCATCTGAATGTTGACACATTCGAATGCAAACAAATCATGCTAGTAGCAACATAAAATAGGTTGGAAGTCTTGGTAGGTCATTTGTGGCAAATTTATTTTTTTCTGCTAGGCAGTTCACATTTGAGTCTCTTTGGAGCCTTCTGGCACACTTTTACGTTATCACCTGTTTGCATATGATACTGTAGAAATGCACTGGTGCATAAAGTTTAAATAATCTATTCACAAACCATGAATAATTGTGAGATTTATTACTGTATTCAAAAAGGCCCACCTAATTTCCAGTTTGGCACATTGGTAATCACTATTGTCATAAGTGTATGGTGAATAGAAGCAACCATTCATCCAGCCAGCACCTTGTGGTGATGCACATTACTACTATCACGCCTGACAACTATACTGTGCTTGATATCACAAAATAATCCAGGACAACTTTTGAAAATATATGTCTTTTTATTACCAATTTGCAGCATTTCTCTGGGCCAGTAGTGTACATATGACAGTATGCTAGAACTATTGAAACTATTCCCATATCATGGGAACTAGCTTGTTTGTACAGTGAACTGAACAGAATATCCACAGAGGGTGCCTAACACTAATATCAATACATGACATTCCAATCCCAGAATGGCTCTTTAAATATTAAACCAAGGACATTAAGTGAGCTATTTTTAACCAGTTTTATCAAAACAGATGAAGCCAGTAAATTGTGAACTTTTAACACCTCTTAACTGACAAACAATCCCTCGTCATTCGTATCCTGTTGGTGAAGCAGTAAAAACTTTGGATCTGCTGTGGTTATAGCTAAACTATCAATTGCATTGCATTTGGAGCATCACTCCTGGAAAATTATAAATTTATCGAAGTAGTGAAACGACATCTTGCTGGCAATGTCCACAATACAAACACCTATGGTTTGCAAAAGAGGATCGACACTGAAAATCTTTTCTCTGAAATGCCTTTATGTGAACAATTAGCAACACATGACATTACCTTTTTGAAGGTATACATTACCTACATACATTGATCAAATGTTCAAAACTGCATGTGTATATCAGACAATATTTAAAGCGAAATAGCGTGTTTGTTTTACAGAAAACATCCATACCATTAAAACCAATGTTTGCGGATGCAGAATGATAGATTATTCAAAATAAGAAAGGACAGTAGAATTCTTTTCAAGAAATAACTTTCTCATGGATAGAGACTAAATAATTTGTTGTTCACCACTAATTTGTTCACCCTAACTTTCCAAAATTCAAATGATGCATCTTCCGTTACTCATGCCATGCATAATGTTTTGAGGGGATGAAGCTTTGGCAGGTGTTTATTGATGAGACTGGATGGTTAAACAATGACGAAAGCTATTTCTTTTGTATGTCATGTTGTTGTATTCTAAATGCCCTATTTCCCTTTAAATCCCCACAACTCAATGGTGTGGGTATTCACGAGTGACTACACTTACCCCTTGCATCACTAATGCATCATTTGACCTTTGCTCAAATTGTCCTCGAAGTCAATTCTAACACCGCGCCCTCTAATGCCTAGCTCGCCCTCGTTGGCCTAGCTCGCCCTCGTTTGCCTTTCGCTGGAGTGCCTTCATTGTGTTTCTGACTGTTCTCCGCTGTTTTTGCCTCGCGCAAGGCAGCTGTCTCGGGAAAAACCTTGAGCATTCTTGTTTTTCGTTCCGTGTATATTTGTCATTCTAGCCTGTTATTCTAAACGCCCTATTTCCCTTTAAATACACACATATGAGTAATCGTACATTACCTATCTATTGAGAAAGGAAAAATGGTTGGCTGAATAAACTTGAAAGTCTGCTTCATCAAATACATTTCACTTGAGTTAAAAGATGTGGACTTCCTTAAAGCAACCCACAACAGTAACAATTTTATATACATGGAAGTGCAGTTGTTGAGTTGAGGCAGGCAATGTTTTAAAAGCCAAAACCCTTTCTTACAAATGAAAGAGAATCTGTTGACTGAGCATTGTAAGCACACAGACCACCAGTAAATATTTGTGAAGTTCTTAAAAATATTAAGGCAAATCTATTGTTAATAACTTAATAATACTGTAAAATAAAATATGTCAGGTAATCCCTTACAAATGCATTAATTACACCAAGTGACCTTTCTTAAGACATCGGAACCACCTTCAAAGCATTCATTCCCTAAGACAAAGAATGAAAATACGATCTCCTTGCCGGTAATTTACAATTATCTTTGTGTTGAATTGCTTGCCCCTTAGAAAAAGATTTTAACCTGTGACAATATGCTTTAGAAAAAAGGAAAGGAAGCTTAGAACTCTGTGACAATTTTAACTATTCTCCCCAGTCTACCTACTTTCCACAAATGGCTGACTTTATAGTCCAGTAAAATGACAGATGAACAGATGGTACCTTGACCTGTGACCACCCAAATGTCTATTCCAACACTATTTCCTTGTGACTTTTGGTACAACCTGCCACAAATCAAATCACCAAACCAACTATTGGCACAAACTGTCACGCATCAAATCCCCACCAACTATAGGTATACCAGGGAGCATCCCTGGGTATACTGTACTAAACCTGCAACCCATCAAATCACCCAATCAACTGGCTGTCAAACTAAGGTGAAACTGTTGACAAACAAGCTTTTCCAACTGGTCCAATGAAATATCAAAATATCAAATTTCTGAGCAAAGCAGGAAAAAGTTCAAACCACTTTGGGTGGTTCCTGCACTTGAGAATAAGCATGCAGACAGAATGATACAGCAGGATGGGGGGGCGAGGAGAGGGGGGAGAGAAAGAGATATGTCTGTCTCTAGGGTTAAGAAGTGTGAAACTATTTTACACCCAACCAAACATTTACCAGATATAAAAAATGTGTTTATTTTTTTTAAATTTTGACAAAGACTTTGTGGGAAAAATAAGAAAAGGAAACAAAAACATCCAAGAAATAGGTAAACTTCTGAAGCAGAGGTTGCAGTTTTCACACTGAGCAGTTACTGGATTTCAAATGATTTTTGTTGTAATGATCTATAACAGGGACAAAGTGGCAATGTATACAAACATGGTCTTCTGTGTGAAACTTCCCACTAATATTGTTTTCTCTCTTTGTCCTGGGACATTTAGAAAGTTAGACATTAATATACACATTTTCACCAATAAAGAATACTATAAGCTATATTTGAAGGCCATAGGGACAAGACAAATCAGCATAAAGTTTGATAAGATGAAAGGGCAAAGACAAAATTTGTTTGGAGAATTTTGTTTACATTATTTCTTGTTCTTTGTTTTAAGTGGAAGGAGGATGGTAGTTGAGTTTATCAGATGGAGAAAAATGAAAAGCACAGCATCATAAGAAGATTATGTTGTTTCATCATCAGTTCCACTGAAAAAAAAACTTAATTTACAGATGAGCAATGCCAAGTGCATGCCCTAACATGGCATGGTAAAACATGACTCAAATTGACATGAAAAAATAGCACCAATTCAGTAATGGCCAAAATAAGTTTCTTTTCGTTTCTACAAATGAAGTTCTATCCATACTTCCTGACAACTTCTAATATATCTCGACACTGTAGTTGTCATACTTTCTTTGACAAGATTGGCATTTTGACTGACAATGGTAAAAGATGAAAGTTGAAAGCAAAAATAAGGACCACATCAAAAAGGATGGTGATTGAATATGAAAACACACACATTGAGCACAAGAGCCCTCTTGTAGATATAAAATACAGTTAAGAAAGGCAACAGTGTATGAATTGAGGCTTCATGCCTTTTGAATTGCACATTTTTCTAAAATATGGTTGAAATGGCTAATAGACATGTTACAGTACATGTTAATGTATATAAACAAATAACACATGTAAAGATAACAGACTGACAGACAGACAGACTGACAGACAGTCAGATGGCCAGAAAGATTCTATGTTATGTATGATTATGCTAACCATCAGCCAAAACATGCTCTTACACTACATTTTGTTTTGAACAGCTTCAACTTTCACACTGTAAGTTAAATTGTGTTCGTTTTATTTTTGATCATATGCATCTAGCTAGGAAAATTAAAATGCAGATGTGCAAATTCCCACAAAGCTGACAAATTTTGAAAAAAAAACACCTCTTTGTTCTCAGGTGTTAATCCATACAAGTTGTATTAATTTCAAAGAAACAAGAATCAATCAACTATTGAGAGGAAACATATAGCCATAATTACTGAATAAGAACAAGAGAGAATGCCAGCAATGTAAAATCCCGGACAAATGAGAAAAATTTTATGAGGCTTTCTGGTTGAAAGAAGGGTTTGCCATTTGGAACAAACATCACAAAATATGCTTTTGTTCCTTTTTGTTTGCAAGAAGAGATAAACTACAAACATGGAAAATCTCTCTTGTTTTTCTGACAAACCAGAAGGCAAAAATGCATTGTGGTTATGATGTAAGCAATAGGAACTTGGGCATTGATAAACGGTACATCACTACACACACAAAAAGTATGAGGTTTGTTCATAATCATTCCATGAAATAAAGTTGATGAAAGCAAGAATCCATGTTTATTTTAATGCTCTCAGCAAAATACATTGTCCCAATGAATTATTATGCTATAAACCAATGAACATAATGACGTCAAACAAGATTCTGATAGTCTTCTAGCTTACACTAAATATAGACTGTAAGAGTGGATAAACTCATAAGCTTCTATCCTTGAGATTCTGTGTAAAATCACAAGGTTACCAGAGTTTAAGTTTAGTTGACTTGGACATGACTAGGGTTCTTGTATTTACGATCGTGGCTGGTCAACATACTGTACTGTACATGAGACCAGATGAGAATTTGATTCTTGAATTCAGAGTTGGATTCTAGTCGGGGATGGAGGCTCTCGTCCACTTTGGGTGAGGGCAAAGGTGCAGGAAGAGTTAAACGTTATCAGCTGTTTCTAGCACTGCAGTGAAATAGTTGTGTTGAGACAGGAAGGTGAGGGGGTTAGTAAATGATGTGCATAAAACTTTTCACATTTTGACATTTGCTGGCCTCAACTTAAACAAAAGTTTGACCTCTGTTGATGCTTGACATTCACCCAAAACAATATTAAGATTTTTTGGATTGAACAAGGTTTATCAACATTCCATGTACAAGATCATTCCACCAAGTTTGCCCTTTTGAGGTATTGTGTCTATGAGGTTGTGGCAGTTTGACCTATGCTGACCTTTGGCTGCTGCCAAAATCACTATGGATCATGCATTAAATATAGTTGATGATATGTATGATCAATCCAAGCTTTCATTACATTCTTGAAATTTTGGGTCTGAAAGGTTTTTACATTTGACTCCGTAGGACCTTTGACCTTTGGGTTGCTATCCTTTGCTAGCAACCCAGGCTTGAGTTATTATGATACGTTTACTATGTTTCCACACTTTGATCTGTGTTGACCTCAGGTCAAAAGATCATCATTGACCTTCACTACCAACTACAGGGTTCTTGTACTCAACATGTTTCATATATACATACCGATTAAGACATCAGTCTGAGCTTCAGTTCTTACTATATTGTGTTTACAAACAAGGTGTCACAAACACACAGGCACAGTCACCTGGTTACTATGCAATTAACTACGACACTTCACAGAGTTCTATTTGAAAAGTGACCTTGAAAATGCTACGGTTGCCCAGCTTACGCAATTGCGCGGTCAAATTTTCAAACAATGATATCTTCGCCCCTGTGCATTCGATCTTGCTAATGTTTTCACAGCACATACTCTGTACACTCCCTAACTCCCCTTCCAAATTTTGCAACCATACGCGATCATCCAGCAGAGATATCGATGATTTTAGCTTTTGACCATGCCTTCAAACAACCTTCAGTAAAACATGTCAGGGAACCGCATCACCACTCCGTCAATCTCCAAAGCTACTCCATGTCAGCCATGAAACTTGTTTCCATACACGGTTATAATCTCCCCTTGTTTGAAAGACATTTTAGTGATATTTACATACTAAACAACTCCCATCACTTTCACTTGCCTTCGCAGTTGGTTGCTCTATACAAAACGCACCAACTCTTGTTTCGTCATATGATAATAACATGTAATGACGTCACTCGATGTCGAAATCCGAACAAGTCCAAACTAGTTTACAGTATTGCATTGTGGCTAGCGTGTGTCTTACGTGTGGGCCTACGTATCAGTAGTACGTATACAGTATGTATATGGAGTAGAAAAGAAACAGTGTAGGCCTAGCAACCAGAAAAAGATTTTAAAACTTGTCACGGAGGTGCATCACGGCACCTCAGTTATCATTTTTGTCATTTTCATGTGGAAAACTCAATTACCTTTGTGAATGTGAAGTATGATAATGTTCCAGGTTTCCATTGCGGATATTTTCGACATTTTCTTTGACGATCAAGAGGGAACATTTGTGTTGAGATGTGCAACCTTCGTTTGGATCAAATATTTGTGCGATTTATCTAACTTGGAACGATTATATTGGGCCATACTCTTGGATCATGTGTTCCCAATGTTCTGAGTAAGTTTTAAGAGACAATTTGCTGTAAATTGTGGGATTCGAATGATTTAAAATGTTGAATTTTTGCTCTTTCTTGGTGAGCTCTGAGGACAATCCGCCATGTGCGTTGCAATGTTACGTAATCCAATTACCTTGACGTTAGCAACGGCACGAAATGGCCATAGCAACCAGGTGACTGGGCAGGGTCAAAGGATACCAGTTACTTCTGGAACAGTAATGGGGTGTGCAATAGTTGTGTGGAGACATGTAAGTGAGGAGCTTAGTAAATTACTACTTTCATTGAAACCAAACACAGAAATAAAATGTTTGCAAGAAATGAAGGAACACCTTAGGTGAAAAAAATTACAATCACCTGGATAATAATAGGTTATCTATGCATGAGCCTAATGGATACGAACAACTGTATAAACACACCCAGAATTCCACACAGATAAAAAACTTCGCAGTAAATGAAATATGGGGGGAAGGTGGACCTTTTATCTCTGCCAAAAATGAGCAATTGTTTTGCTCTTGTCCCCCTAAAATCATCCATCAAACAAGATTTTGAAGATATAATTCAAAATAATTGCCTCTGTCACACCTCAGTAGCTGAGTGGATACCCCATAGAACTAAATGCATAAAGCACTGAAGTAGGGGTCAAAATACTCAAGTAAAAACTGTAACCACCTGTTGCCTCAGAACAATGATTGACTGGCATTCTTCATCCCATGGTAATACACAATGCCACAACTTTCTTAAGAAAACCTTTACTCAGGTGGCTGTTGATACATCTTTAACTGAAAATTGAGGTCAATATAGGGGTAATTGAGGCTAAATTGAGGATAAATTGATGCAAATATGGCTTAGAGAACTTTTGGCACAAAACAAAATAGATATCAAAGAAATACTGCTAGTTTATTTGGTTGTTTTTTTGGTTTGTATTTTTTTAAAGAAAAGTTCAGTAGTGAAGGGTCTCATAATCCCAGGAACTGGGATTCTCATGTTAGGCCAATAACCTAACCCATATACAGGCATTTTCAAGGACGGTTTTGAACAATGTCTTGAACACATAACTTTATGATGATCCTTTGCTCACATTCCCAGCAGGTGTTGGTATGTACAGCCTTTGATGTAGGCCTACAAACCTAAACACCTGCAAACACTTCAAGACTTGTCTCATCTAAGACCCAAGGTTTCTATACTTATGATAGCCTGAGGAAAAGAAATATTGAGTACTACTGGGTGTAATTGATTACATCAGCATACATGAATTTTAATAGCTTACAGTCTGTACGCACATTCAGTTGGGATCAAAATGGTAGTTCGTGGACATAGGTGTTATGAATGTAGTCAGAGCTGATGCATGAGTATACACGTCCGTTGTGCGGGCTAATCCTTTGCTAGTTACGTATTTAGGCTACGTCCGTTGTGCGGGCTAATCCTTTGCTAGTCATGAAATTAGGCTACGTCCGTTGTGTGGGCTAACCTTTGCTTATAGTTATGTATTTAGGCTATGCAGAGCAGTTTACAGCAAATGTCTGTCAAACGGTAATCAATAATTAGGTTTTGCTGTTTGATCAAAAAATGACGAACATTCCAAAACTTTTTTTGAGTCACATTATGAGAGATAGAGAGAGAGAGACAGCACTGTCATAACAGAGGAGGACTGAGGGGGATTAATTTGTTGGAATATCTTTGATGAGGTTAGAAGCAAACTTCATGATCATCAGTATAGTGGCACAGTGAAGAGATGAGTGCCATAGCAGCATGGAGACATACAAGCAACAGGCAAACTTTAACTTTATAATTGATGTCATGGTAACATGACTTCATCCAAGTCTCTCTCTCCAAAAAATTTCACCAATCCAATCCTAACAGAGATTTGAAAGTGTATGATTTGTTCCAATATCCCTCCCCCCCCCCCTCCCCCACTCCTCCAAGAAGACAGATTTGATAATGACAAACAGCATCCCTCATCAAAGGAGAAAAAAAGAGATTATTGGCAGACAGAAGAACATGATAAAATAAACACTTTACACAAATCCACCCTCCTTTGCCACACCAATACCCTTCAATGATCCTGCTCTGGAATGGAAGGGAAAAGATAATACCATCAGCCAGTCAGTGCCTCTAAAATAAATATGGATAAACCTTTGCTTGGTATGAAAGATTGTTTATATCTGGAAATCTTCCACTAGAGGCATGCTGGTGGATTCATAACACCAAGCTCACCTCCCCTTCACCTTCTCCACAAATGTTAAACTAAAGACATAATTTCCAGAATACCCTTTGGAAACGATCCTCAGGAATTTCAAGTTATTGCCTTCCTTATCATTGCCCAAACATGCCTTCCATCATGTTTACTGCAACTTGATGACACTGGCTCCACTATCTTTAAGAGGAATTTCCAACGACATTAACAAGACTGCGTTCTCTCAGCCAGCCATGTCTCAAATGAATTCAGGACTTAGCCATTCCATTTACCTCTGAGTGTACCATAAAGTGATTATCTCTGTGTTTACTTAGAACATTTTTGTCAGGCATTATACTTATAATCCTCTGATATATGTAAAATGTCACACTGAAACATTTCTGCAATGCAGTTTGGTGATGATGGCCAACATTAGACACACTTATGATCACAATTCTCCTTGAAGGGAAACTGCACCAACATGGCACACAAAGAAAACAGTTTTAATCATCATTACACCATTCAGGCTCATCAATAAACATCTGCACTTCCTCAAAACATTATGCATGATTTAAAGAAGATTCAAAGTTTGACATTACAAAAATTGGTTGACTGAATTTTTCTTGTCCAACAAACAACTGAATTTCTATCAGTGAGGAACTTACTTCTTGAAAAGCCCAAAATCATTCCTTGTTTTGGATACTCTTTCATTCTGTGTTTACAAATAATTTCATAAATATTATATAATATATCATATTATATAATATACCTAGTTCCTTTTAAATATGACAATTGACAATTAATGAAGAAGTTTAACCATGTAAGTCAATTGAATGGGCAGATGCAATTTTCCTGAAAAAATAGGGGATGCATCAAATGCCACAATCCATGCTTTCTGGTTTAAAAAGTTATTGAGAACTTTCTTTCACACATACAGTATTATGGGATTTAAGATATAACAAAACAGTATCTCAATTACACCCATGTGTCCCTCCTTCTAACATTCCATTGTAAAACTTTTTCATAAATAACTTTAAATAAATGTTGGAGAACATAATTGACAGTTGTGATATGAACTGTGTGAAACTTAGACCAATAAGAGCACAGCTTGGAAGCTTCATGAACTAATTATTGAGCATAAAATATGTCACATTGGCAGGCAAAAACCATTATTTTTCCATCAAAAACTAGAAACAGTTGACATGTAGAGGCCTACATGTTGTAAACATCTGCAACTTACACAATCATCTTGTCAAAAAGTGTCAACATATTAAAACAAAGTTTTTTAGTTTCTCATCCATTTTCACATTACCAACATAATTTGATACAGAAACCTGGAATTATTTGTGGTTAATACCAACACTAGGATTTATTTCAAGTGTTCCCTGGATCATCGTGGTTTACCTGGACCCTCTGCGAAGGGATAGTCAACCTTCATTTGTCGACTTTTGACAGGACGTCAACTTCCATTCCCTTAATATCTCCACAAAGTCTCTGGTTAGTATGATAACTGGCTTTGGAATATCGATCCCTCGGCCTCCCTTGGCTAAGACCGCAGGAAGTCAGGATTTAAAGATATCGTTATACAGATCAGAGAAAATAAAAAAACCAATATGTCAAATCCTTTGAGGGGATTCAAACAAAAAATGTGGTACAAAACCAAATACCTACCACTTCCATACTTTACAGATTACATGTTTGCATTCTCTGTTTGAGAAGAATTAAAGTTTCTTATCAGGTTTTTCCATATTTACTTACATTTGACATTTGATTTTCTTTTAGAGCAGAGTAATTTGCAACGAACATATCAGGGGAAAATGAACACATTAGAACTGCAAAGACACTGTTCATCTTCACCCCACGAAATGCACTGGGGCAATTATTAAATGAAGCAACATTTCCAAGCCATAGAGGCCAGATGGAAAATGATTATTCACACATGGATGGTTTCCTCAAAGCAAAGTTCTACGAAATTTAAACATTCTTACTTATTCAGTACCAATGATGAGAGCAAGAAAAGGTAGCTGTTTCCATAACAATCACATCTTTTGTCTTTCCATGTTAGAATGCAAGAATTTATTTAAGAATCCACCAATTTTTGGAGTAATTACTTTTGTCTTAGTTATCACTGGGGGGGATGTAAATTATCCATCTTTCATGACAGATTCCCCGTAACTTACTGGTGTGGGTAATCACAAGTGACTACACCATACTTACCCCTTGCTTGTGTCAATATTGAAAGAAAGAAAAAAGTAACAAGAGGGAGTTGAGTTAAACCAATTCTACGATATTTCAACCTTGTCAGTGAGACTTACAACATGGAAGCAGAAATGATCGAAGCTTCTAACAGAGTATAACATTGCTAGGCTACAAAATAACTTCCGGAATCTAACAGATGGCACACTTCGGGATCACTTCAGTACTTAAGTACCTCAACGTAGCTACAACCAACACAGGATCATCACCTGCTCAGGATACACTTTAAGAAATATTAGATACAATCCATCTGCACAAGGTTGATCCAAAACCCTACCAAAGGGGCCTCGAGTTTGCATACAGTGTATTTGCCCACAGGTCTTCATTTTTAGACAGAGGACACTTGTACCTTAAGAGATCATTAGGACCATGCCATGCCAGAAAAACAAACCTCTTTTACAAGAGATCAAATATTAGCACTTTCTTCTCCAAGAAAAGAGAAATATATTGTCTTTCTTCTATCATACTGTTGACAATGTCAACTCTGAAATCACTCTAAAGTGAAGGTAGAATACCCACACCTACCAGACAAGGAAGGCAAACAGGGAGGAACTATCATAAAGGGGTCTCTCACGTACCGATGTACACACAGCTGCCACAGGATCTCAGGGCAAACAGAATTTTAATCATCAACAGCAGTGTAATATCTGGTCAGGTGTGAGAGAGCTTGGCTAACGAAACCTCTCGATCATGCTGGGCATTGAAATGCTCATACCAATGGACTTAAATTAGATCAAATTGGAAAACTAACAGCTTGTACAGTATATAGACTATGGGTATGATGTAATGTAATGTTGATAGACGTCAAATAAAAGTCATTTTCCTTTAACATTTTTTGAAACTGGGCTTTGGGCATCATTCAATACCCTGGTTGATGACGTGTTCTTCACATGTTTGCATAAACAAAATGAATGTTAATTCTAGATTAATACAGCGTAATGTTTTGCAAAGAGCAGATAAGAATTATGAAACTGGGTTCACTAAATGCCAAAAAATTCAACGAATACTACTAACCCCTTCCTCTTAGTAAACCTGGATAAATTTGCTTGTCAAGGTACTGTAAAGCATTTCCCCCAAACAGTCGACAACCATGAAGGCCTGAAGAGAATTTTTATTTCTGCTGTATTGCAATCCTCCGCTGAAATCTTCCACTACTATTCATAAATGCTGCAATGTTACTGAGCTGGCAAATTATAATACCCGATAGTAAACAATTCATTCATGTCAAGAGAGTTGTGTCATTATTGATGATCTAGAGAGTCTGCAGCTGGTCTTTCCAAATGTTTACACTCTCTGGCTGTTATATGTAAAAACTGAAAATATGCCAACTTATAGCAGGTGAGTAATCTAAAATGTTTAGCTAAGATATTTGTTTAAATGAACTATGTCATCCTATCTACGTGTGCTTTGCACCACATAGCACCTAAAGTGTAGCATGGATGAAATCTTCACCATTATGTGTACGTTGTAATTATTGTAACTCCTACTTCAAAGGTTGTGTGACATGCATCTGGAAAAGAGCTAGCTTCATTCAGAAGTTGCAGAGCAGAACCATGAATAAAAAACTGTTGTAATTTTGTTTATATCTCTTACCATTTTTGAGATATGGCTTTCCAAAATTTGATGAAAATCCAACACAGATGATGTGAAGTGTTGCACTGTGTCAGTATTTTTTATGGTATTGACTCTTTATACATTCTTGATTACTTAATTACTCGGTTTCACTTTGGTAAGTGATGTCAATGTTATTGAAGAAGAAAATGTATGCTTCCAAAATAAAACCCTCTGGGCATACAAAATTCTTGATTGTCAATGAAATAAAAGTTGGGTAAACAAAGGATTAACAATTTAACATAAAACATATCACAGGAGTCCATCTCTTGATGTCACATATTTTCACACATAGCCAATGTTTATTCATGATGCGGGTGTGAGACAGAAATTTACATGTAAAATTGTCAATCATGGATTTTGATGGAACTTTTTTTTTTTTTTCAACATTTCAATGATTAATAGCCCCAATAGTTCAAAATATCATTAGAGCAGATAATTCATGCCAATGACTAAGCTCCCTGCTCAAAGATACCTATTTCACCATGGATTAGAGTGGATTGGTTGTGCAGAAACAGGTAAGTTGGGACTATTAGAAAGTCAGGAGCAGACAAAATCCAAACACACCTTAAAACACTCTAGCTCTCAAAGCCCAAAAGAGAGAAAAGAGCAATCCTACTGAAAAAAGTTACTTTAGACGCAACCATCAAGCATCAGAATGAAAATGCCACCTGACGGGAGCAGCGGAGACAATAATGAGAAGTAACAAGCCAGACGATTAAGTTCTCCTTGGGTGTAGAAAAAACATTGCAGTGCAACATTACACAAAAATATGGTAAAAATGTACGAAGGACTAGTGGTAGGGGGAGGCCTGCTGGGATAGCGGTGTTGCTTTTATTGTTGCCTCTGCACCAGACAAATGATCCCAATGGAAGAATACAGGCCCTGACAAATCTCATGCCTCAAACGACTTCGGTATCTGGTGCACGATGAGGAAAACAAGAGGGGAACATTGTGAAATCAGGGGAGCACCATATCGTTTATCGTTTAAAAAAGAAGCCTCCCAAAGACCACTTCACAAATATTTTACATCATGGATAGATATTTGATGATGTTCTGTCGTCAACATGGATACGACTTGTTGTTTTGGGAGGCAGAATTGTTTGGTATGTTTATGTCACATACATGTTGTATCTTAAAGAAAAAATACATCTATATAGACGCATTAACCCCATCACATGCACAGTGCACACACAGCATGTGACCACACTGTGAGATGTGGCATACTGGGAAAAATCACTAACATAACAGAAACTTCTGATAATTGAGATGCTAAATGATGCAACTTAGAGATAATTTTTCTCCATTTGAAAAAGCAGTGCCCTGTTGCCAACTACCTTTTGTGCAGAGTGGAACTTTTGTAGGAGGCGGAATCTATTCTTAAGGCCTCAATGTTTCGGGGCAGAAAAATTGTCACTTGAGGGGTGGGTAGCCCCTAAAGCTACCCAGGGAAACCACTGAGATGGTTATTAGAAGTTCCTACAATACGGACACAGTAACCAAAGAAATTTGGGACAAACTCCACCATGGTATCTGAGACCATTCTCTATACACTGCAAACTTACCAAACATAACAAAATATTTATATTTGCAAGGCCCTAAAATCAACCAAATATTCAATATTTCTGTACAATTTTATTGAAAAGAAGGATTAAAGTCTTATAATCAAGAAGAATAAGTCTCATAATCAAACTCTTCATTTTGAACAGCTAGCAGCACCACTTTTAGATGTAGGACAGGTTAGGAATACAAGTAATCATAAATTCCAAATGTGAAATGGAGCTGCCTGACCAATCATTCAATCTACCTAGCATAATGCCAAACCTATTAAACAACCATCACATCATACCGGCACAGACATTGACAGAGGCATTCTTTTCCTCCTGTTCATCAGTAATTCTTTCTCATTCAATCAGGGCTAATTGATGAAGGAGACCCATTTCGTTAGTTTGTTTCCTCTTCAAATACAAACCATGAAAAACATTTTAAGAGACGGTAAGTGCACCCTCAGTCAACGCCTGGAGACCTTCTTGCCCAAACTATGAATACAAACATCAGAGGGCTTAACAACAAGATGTCATCACTGCCAAGGGACTTCCTGTGTGTTCACTACTCTGACTTAGGATGTCGAACCACGCTCCAAGAAAACACGACACAGCCATTCAGGTTGCTGAGGAACTGGTTCTATGTATTTTAAAGGTATGAAAGATCCGATAACACGTTAGACTAGGTTTGATTTGACTAGTTTAGATTTCTCAATCTTTCACAGATACAAAACACAAAAAAAAAGAAAGGATGAAAGGAATGACTGATTACATTGGTAACTACAGGTTACCAAACCTCAGAAATCAACAACTTTAGAACAAAAAGAATTATGTCACTACATCCCAAAGGTGTGGACATTATTGCAATCTAAATTCTTGGTTTTGTTTATTAATTAAATGTTTCATTTCCATCAACTCCTTTTAAAGGTGAATGCAGTTGAAGCAGAATTAAACATAAGTATCTAGGGTTTTCTACATGGGGCTTCTAGAGTGGAAGTTTGCCACCTTAGTGAAAATTGCTGTCTCCCATTAAAACAAATTATGATTCACATCAATAAAATGATGTTTCTGTTAACTTTCTAAGGTAGTCCTCTCGGCAAATAAGTTGTTGGCAGATAAAAATTCAGTTGCTGGGTTGCTCAACAATAATTTGCTCATGAACCCAAACTTTCAAAAATTCAAATGTTGCATCTATCCACCATTACTCATGTTTTAAGAAGAAGATTTTGTAGATGTTTATTGATAAGCCTGATGGTTTAACAAATTTAAAGCGAGTTGTCTTCGTACACCATGTTGGGTGACTGTAAACACCACATTTTCTGTTAGGGTTGTCAATGAAAATACAAATTTTCCAGTCAAAAGAAGACTGCCAAAATACCATGAATTCAACGTTTTTCACACAATGATCAAGGGTCCCTCCTTTAAATGACAAACTAATTTAGACAATTAATATTCCTATTATCCTAATTAATGCTGTTAATTGCTTCTATTTGTACCGCTTACGGTGTCATAAAACAACACCATTTACTACTCCATGCTTCACTTTGAGGCCCAGGTGTTGAGATTTATGGATAATAATAGGTGAGTATGAGTTTACATTGCCCTGTTTACATACATAGAGAGCCAATCCTTCTTCTCTAAGCACCTCACTCAGACCTTCAGCAAATATTTACAAAACCAGAACCATCAAGAATTTCCCCCACAACCATCTCAACTGAAGAACACTTAAAAAGACATTCCTCAGCTAGGATCTGCTTGGCAAGTTCAACTTACCAAAGTACATCATGATTAATTGCTTGTTTACTTTTCCCAAAAGGAATAACTTGGCTCCTCACTGTAAAGAAAAGTTTACACGAGTCTTATTTGTAAACCAATAACGGAGTGATGAGCCTGGATGGATCATTACTGCCAGATTGAAAGTTGTTTTCTTCTACTAGATGGGAGGCTGAGGATTCTTGGGGCATGGCTGAGACATCCTAGATGCTACTTGCCAGGGTGTTCATTGAACTCATACCAAATTCAAAAATGTACATGAGAAGAATCCATTTCAATGAATGATGTGAAATTAAAACACACTTTACAAACTAATATTAACTTAACTACCAAAGCATATCAAGGTCAACACACTCCAAACGTAAAAGGTACCCAGGTCACCCAGCAACTGAACTTCTCACACAGCAAATTAATTAAACTGACAAAAGACAATGCAGAAATCTCCAAAACATGGCACGGCCCAGAAATGCGTAAGTCAATTCACAAAGGAAATTTGTTTTTTTCAAACCATTTTGCTGCAAAAATATGATAGCTACAGGCTATAGCAGAGTTAAAGGATAAGTTTCCTCTACTGAAAATAACTTAAATCATCGTTAATGCATCCAGTCTCATCAATAAACAACTACAAAAGCTTCACCTCCTCAAAACATTAACACAAAGCATGTGATGAGTAATGGAAGATGCATCATTTGAATTTTAAAAAGTTTGGGTGAACAAATTATTGTTGAGCAACAAATGACTGAATTTCGATCTGTGAGAAACTTATTTCTTGAAAAGAAGGCTACTGTTCTTCCTTATTTTGAATAAGCTATCATTTTATGTCCACAAACACTGGTTTTAAAAATATGGTTATTTTCTGTGAAACAACTGCCTTATTTCCCTCTAAGTATACCAATTGTCTGGGAACAGCATACAACTTTAACCTTAGTAAGTCAGAAATCTTAGGTGAAATGGTTCGTTTATATACTTGAGAAGGAAAAAAAAGCACTGAGCATACTAAAAGAGGCTCATTGAGTGTTTCATGAAATTCACTAAATTTTTTCTAAACCTGTCAAGTTTCCTTCACATACTGATGCCAAATGGTCAAAATAAAAGGATCCCAAATGTCTCACACACAAAGGAACAGTAATGAGTAATTAACAATTTAATGTGGTTTTTGAAAATTCGTGACCACACACTTTTCTTATTAGTAGTGTATATTCATATGCACACAAACAGTACAAGTCACAGTCAAGAATTCAAAATTTTTGACAGTTTTCATGACTATTGGAGGTGAAACTTGATTAATTATGCTAAGTCTAAGTAATGTCATGTGTTAACACCCTTCTAAATCACAACAATCTTATTGATATTAACTCAATGAGCCCCTTTAAAAGAGCATACTGTATCACTAAACATGATTATAATATTTAGGCAAAAAGGTCTCTCAATGCCATGTTCATGTTTCAGTTATGACTGCGAATCAGGGATGTGGAAATGACTTAATAAGGGCAAGGCCTTTGACTTACTTCTAGCCTTGGCCTTAGTTCCTTTAAAATAAGATGGATTGGGACACCAAGGCTATGCTGTCAAAACATGGAAGGCCAACTGGCTTCATGAATGGCCTGCTGTTCATTTTAGAGGTAAAAGTATATGACAGATCATATTGAACAGATCTGTGGCAAAGCAGGGACAGGATTTAATGGTTAAACATTGCAACAGAGAACAGACATATGGAACTAACAAAGAGACAACTTCATACTCTTTCAGGTCTTTTTTACTGAAATGTAGTTTCGGCTTAACAAGGTGGGAATCAATACTTTTTATGTTTCTTTCCAGAGTACCTTATTACTACAAGCAATATTACTCTATTACTGAGTGCAATATATAATATGCAACAAAATTTACATGGATAATGACAAAGAAAAACTTTTTGCTGCATCATACATAATTGCTTAAGTAGGAATCAGTCTTGCAACAAAGTTTGATGACAACATTTAATACCTGCAAAGTTATGACCTAAATTTTCCTTAGGTAGGACTATTGGCAATGTGAGGGAGTTCCACTTCATTCACAAAATAACAATGAGAGAGAGTTAGGTACCTAAGAAAGGTTCTACAGAACCTAGAAGAGTTTTAAATTGGTGCAGGTTTGAGTTCCGCTTTCCATGAAGAGACATACTAGATGACATACACTTCAAAGAATTTCAGCCCAGAGGATGTTTGTAAATGTATAAACAGGTCACGGGCTGCATCAATGGAAAAATCAATGCATACAACCAATGTATACATTGTGGTCTGTGGGAAATGGTCTGCACAATCTGCATGACCACTGAGATACGAAAAATAATGGAACAAAACCAAGTTTGTCAGGTATACTGTTTATCCAGCAGATTCAAAACAAATGGGTAATCTGATACAGCAAGCAAAAGGTTTATCACACAACAAGGAAACATTGTTGAAGAAACCATGGTATTCAAGGCTCTCCCCCCCCCCCCCCACAAACAGAGAGACAGGAAATAAAACCAACTCTGACTTGGTCAGCTTTAGAAAAAGCTATTGTCCTATACTCCTTCTCTTCAAGGAATATTTACCTTCTGCTAAAATTCATTCTCAATAGAATATTGATTTTTTCCAACTAACTGTCCCCCCCTCCCATCCCTCTTGTTTGCCAGACTTCTGTGGCCAGATTTACTTTTATCCTGTCACCATCTCCATCCTAATCCTACTATTGAATGCATCCTTTCAAAAGACATCAAGAGCCTCAAGTAGATATCCTCCCAAGTTCAAACTGAAAGTAAGAGCCAGGCTCCTCTGAATTAGAGTTTACCATCTGAAGTGGCAGGGAGGGATAAAAAAGTATTGAGGACAAAAACAGCTGATAGCCTGCGTGACAGATGCTGTGGTATAAAAATTTCAAAGACCAAAGTTGGCAGATCTCCACTAAAAGCCAGAAGCAATTTAGATAAAAGGATTTTTGACTATTTTGCCTCTTAAGGTTGGTCATCACTTGTACCTAAAGCAGACCACTTGTGAAGTTTGAAAGCATGCTTCCTAACTTTTGCATCTATACGATGATCACACTTTATCTTCGATAAGTGTTTCTCCACTGCTCCCTTGAAAATACTGATTTTTTTGTACTTACCAAAGGCATAAATAAATCTACTGAAATGACAAGGTATGTTTATGAAATGGGATAACACACTGTTTACAGTAGACCTAGATTTTCCTCTGAGGAGGGGGAAGGAGAGGGAGGAAGGTGGGTGGGTGGGTGGGTGGGTAGGTGGGTGGGTGATTTTGAGGACACTATTTGTATACTTGGTATTAATTTTCATACTGACAGGTCTATCATCTCATCCATTCACTTTCCTATCCTCTCTGGTAAAAATCAAGTCTTTTGCCAATAGATTAATTTATAAGCTACCTAACTCTTTGCTGCCTACATTCCTTTTTTTTTTTTAATTTGTCTGCAATTAAGCAAGCAGACCAAATGAAGGTCCTTCAGACCTACCTCAATTGCAAAGGAAAAAATTCTTACAAGGCCTTGATGTTTTTGTGATGAATTGTGCTATTTTTGAGGAGACATGAATAAAGTCATACAAATAGAATGACAATTAACAGTGTTCCCCAAACCCCCAAAATGGTTGTCTGCATGGTGGGCCGACCTGGAATTCTTTGTTGTTGACGCCATGGTTTCTTCAACAAAGAACAGACGGAGAGCTCACCTTCTTTCTTATGTGTGCTCAAAAAACTTTAACTTCTCTGTTTGAATTGGTCAAAAGTCCAGTTAATGGCCACTTTAAAAGGCTATTTGTGTATTTGATTGAAGGACAAACATAAAGCTAGGTCCAACATTCATGAATGCTGCATTAGTCAATACTTTGCTTTGATACTTACACATTTCTGTTATTTATGCCATGCCTTCTGGACACATTACTTTGTCTAGTCTTGTTATAAAACCCACAATTTGAACACACAAAGAAAAGGTCAACATTTAGACATAAAATCCATCATGTTAGAAGAAGCAAGAAAGCCTAGAGTCTTCACAAAATTCTTGCTGCTAGAAGACTTAAATGAGATTTCCGTGCATTGCTACATGCTTACCAAAGCCTGAGAGATGTAACCATTAAATAATAGCACAACATAGATCTCTTAACATCCAAAAAAACATAAAATTTGTATTTTACGTGATTGGTACCAAAGAGGCCAATGATATGACCCTATTGCAAATCTTTATGCCCTCTGATAAACTAATATACCTTTAACCTTTGAGAAGACCCTCAACAGTTCAGGAAGCTAGACACCCTCCAAGTCTGAAGTTCACTGTAACATGTGGTTCCTAAGATAAGGTAAATATGGTTGTCTACATACTACCATGGTTGTCGATATACTGCTTGCTGGTGACCTCAGATAACCTTTGACCCACACAAAAACAAGTTCAGCCAAGATTTTTGGCTTTGATGATAATCGCAACCTTTGTTAATCATGCATATGTGCAGTGGCGGCGCCAGAATGTCAGACTTGGGGGGGGGCAAACTGAGGACAGAGGAAAATGTTGGGGGACAAAGATTTGAAACCGAGCGCGAAGCACAAGGCCTTGCGGGTGGGGTCTAGGGGTCCGCCGTAGGGCCCCTGGTGGGGTCCAGGGGCAAAGCCCCAGAAGCTCTGAGGTTTTAGCATATCTCTGGGTGGAAAATTAAGTCCAAGAGAGGTATATTATTTATTTTTACATTATTTATTTTTTCGGTTGACCGTACTCCAAGGTTCCCAACTTTTTTCTTTGGGGAGTACCATTTCAAATTTACACGGTACCACCGAGTACACACACAAACACATAGGCTATATACACTTCCATTCCATTCCTATATTTAGGAAAACAACGACATTCCTACATTTAGGAAAACAACCACCTACACGCCCTTCCCTTATGCTGGACAGTAAACATTCCAGAGAAAATTGGTCTGACCAGGCTGGCCTACTATTGAAGTGGCTACGGGCATGATATGAAAACTGGCAGCCTGTGTAACATAAATTAGGCATTTATCAGTCATGGTTCCCCGGAAGTTGTTCTTATTCAGTCCAATGCCAATACATAGTTTTGTCATTAAATTAATTTTGGATGAGTACAAGATCTGATTGGGAAGGGTGAGAGCAACGGGGGGAGGGGGGCAACTGGGGGGGCAAGGAAACAATCTGGAGGGGCAAATGCCCCCTCATGCCCCCCGTGGCACCGTCACTGCATATGTGTGTGTATGTATGTGTGTACATACGTATGTGACACGATACCACGTGAATATGATATCTCAAGAGTGAGGCTTGGCCAGATCTCATATTTGGTATGTAGGTGTACCACATTGAGTAGAAGGACACTATAGCTTTGGGTGGAGGTCAAAGATCATTTAGGGTCATAGGGTGAAATTGTGAAAACCTTGTAAACACAATATCTCAAGAGGGCAAGCTTGGACAGTTCTCATATTTGGTACATAGATGTAGCACATTGAGTAGGAGAACTATAGTTTTTGGTGGATGTCAACTTTCATTTTAGGTCAACAGGGGTCAAGTTGTAAGAACCTTGTATATAATATCTCAAGAAGGGTCTCTTGGACAGATCTCATATTTGTTACATAGGTGTACCTTATTGAGTACAAGATGCACACTGTTTTGGGTGGAGGTCAAACGTCATTTGGGGTCAAGCTGTGAAAACCCTGTAAATGTATTCTCTCCAGAAAGAAAACTTGGACAAATCTCATATACATTCGGTACATATGTGTACTTTAATGAGTACAAGGAGCCTATTCTTTTAGTGGAGGTCAAAGGTCATCTGGTGTCAACATATCTTCACCTTATACAATATGCCAGATTCAAATGCTCATAATTAAATTATCGAAACCACAATGCCTTTTGGCTTTCTGGTTGCATGTCCTACCCACACACATGCATTGCACCTTCACTTCAAATGCTGTTAATTCTTCTATGAAAGCCAAATTACATTAATGAACAAAATGATAAAGTTCACAATTGTAACAGCTGCAACTTCTGTAGTACATAGCTCCATGCTATAAGAGAGTCTAGACACTGGTTTTTAAACACCTGTTTTTAACAAGCAAGGTTACAACCCAACAAAACCAAAAATCACTAAGTTTGCATGAATTGGATGTTTGTGAAACTTGAAACCCTGCAAATTACCTTCCCTGATTTGTGAAGTAGAGACTCTGTGGGTCCAACTGCAGCTTTTGGAGTCAATATTCTTCCTAAGGTCACCAATTTCCAAAATGGGTTTTTTAAGGTAACCATGTACCATTTAAAACAATGCAAAGGAAGAAGTTGACTTCATCAGAGTGTATAGCCATACTGTACCAAGTCAAGACAAGAAGCATGTGAGGGGCAGATCAGGTTAATTTCTTCACTCTCATACTTTTAAGTGCTATGATTGGATTTTGCACTGAAGTTCTTTATGAATTTGTCAGTCTTCCCATCCAACACTCCTTCAACATTCCTGCACACACTAACGTTGATAACAAAGCCTAAAACCTACAGAAGACGACATCCTGTTTGTTTGCCTCCTTACATTTTCCATGTTGTGACTATTAACTCACAAAATTTGAATCCAACCTATGGCCACCATGCGGGCAATCATGAGTAGTCTTATAAAAGTGGAAAAGATTAATATTACCTTCGGTTTTATCATTACCAGACAGATACTGTACACCCTGACACATTTATAAAGGTCTTTTGTAGTTCAAAAAGTTATGGAGCAGCATTCAGAAAGGCAAAAAGCCTCTTTTGTCTGGCAGACATATTGATCAGGACAATTTGTTTGATCTGTTTTTTCATTGACTGAAACTGTGTCAACACAGGAAGCTTGATTCAAACTTGATACTCCAATTTAAATATTAGTTCTTGGAGACCTGGAGACACCTTCATAGATATATTTTATCTGTTATCAAGATGACACTAACACTGCTGTGGCATAGCCAGACCTAAACACTGCAGACAACTGATTGCTAGTAACACAATACCTTCCTCCCACTGTGGTTTTCTTACAACACACCTACCAAGCTGTATAACCCTCTAAACAGATGAGGGCTTTTTCCTTACAACCACTTTTTTTTGTCACAGGATGACTGTCCAATCAGTCTTCTCCAATGAACAAACAGAAAAGAAGAAAAAAAAGCAACAAAAGCAACACCAAAGTCCAAGCAGATGAATAATACCCAAAGCTACACCTGACTAATGCCACACTGTCACACAAAATAGATTCTTCTACAGCCTGAAAATTCCTTTGGGCTTTACAAAATGGTGAGGAATTTTTCCTTCTCTGAAAAGGATACCCCTTACATGCTGATCAGTAAGGAATGTACCAGAAAATGGTGAATTGTGAAATGCTCTTGTGGACAATGGCTTATTTACACTATGGTACCCAATCTTAGAAGGGTCTTGGATCTAAACAGCAGTGCTATGAATCTTATAGTGAAACTGTTTTAACATGATGGGCGGGCAAAAAAAGTGAACCAAGGGACAGAATGAGCAATGAAGGTAATAGAATGTCCATGGGGGAGGGGATAAAGGAAGATAACATACAACAGTATACAGCTGGAGAAACATGATTCACTACAATTTATGCAATGTCATTTGCAATGCAGCTTTATATCCTCCAATCATTAATTAAAAAGACTAAAACACCAAAAACCCTGGGCCAGGGTTCCACAGTGAGAGGGTAAATACCATGATTATTTGATCCCATGCTATCCCACTGTACTAGTGTTTGCTGGGATATTGGCAAACATTATTGTTACCTAAGACTACTCCCCATATCGTTTATGACACCCAAAGGATATTGTCTGTACACTTGAGATACAAATATAAACTGTTCCTTAATGATAATAACAAAATAAGGCTATGTACCAAATTCACCAAAGTGGTCATGGTGATTTACAAAACAAGAAAAGAAAAAGTAAAAGTAAGAAATAAGGAACAAGCCCAATAAACTATTAAAGCTAAGATGCAGTATGAACAGATTTGGATTACATACTAAAAAAATATAGATGGAGACAAGAAATCAGACCTAATGTTGTATAATGAACTAGTTTGATTTATATGAAAAGAAGTGTCACATCAAAGTTTAAGTGATTGCCTGTGAAATGAAAAACCAGTAAGATAAGATTATGTTTTATCTTAATTTTCTCCCTATTTTAAATGTACCAGGTTGTACATGAACGCACTATGTCCTTCAATGAAGGAAAATGACAGTAACTACTTTCAAAAGCAACGGGTTTGGCATAAAACAACGAACATATTTGAAAATTAATGGTTCTTACTTTAAGTGCCTACATAATGAATTTGCAACAGTACAGGTCTCACTAGGGTATCAAAAACATACTATTCAAGTCTCCCTCCTTGGTTGGTATGGGGAACTGTAGTATTTGGTGACAGGAAGCACTGTATTTACAAACAACCTACACACTGATCATAACACACTGTGGTCTCAGTGATGATAGTGATCCTGAGTTGCTTTGACTATCTGAATATTCAATACTAGTATGATTCCCATTGGCTTGTTCAAAAAACACACCATTGATTTGAATGAAAACGGTCAACCGCTACATTATCGTGTTCTACACTTTTTGTCGTTATGTTAGAATTTGAAATCATATGGCAGAATTAACCAACTGAAACCTATTTATTTTACCAGATTGTCTGAATGGTGCAATTAAAAGCCTTACCAAACCTTTGGAGATGAAATTTCAATGTTTGTACTTTTTGTCTACACACACAATTACTTTAAGGTTAGACTTAGGTTGTGAAATATGACTTCTGTACATATAATCCACAGTTTGACACACATTTACAGAAGTGTCCTTTGCTTTCGACTTTAATACCCCTATGATATCTTGATAATGTTTGGCAATTGAGGGAAAAGTGCTCCTGATATCGTTTTTGAAAAATTTCATTGCTAATGACATCTTCCACTCAATGTTCTATAGCTTGAAAATTGCTCCTTCCAAATTTTAAATTTAAGAAAAGTTAAAAACCTTTTTGAAGTCTTACTGACTGCATGTTGTTCAAAAACAGCTGTGTAAGTCTTCCCTATTTGCCACATACCATACTCTGATAAAGCATGTTGAGTGTTTGTACAGAACAAATCTACTTGATCAAGTTACCAAATATATTCAAACATATTCCAAAATGAATAGTGGTTTTAGGTTCACTGGTGTTAGAGACAGGTTTTAAAGTGAAGAGTGGAGTAAATAACTGCACCAATCAAGTGTTTTTGGTGTTTTTGAAAAAAAGACAAATTGCTGGTGTGTTTCTTCAAACAAGCACTGCGAAATGGAGAACGAAATTTAAGGAAAGTGCTCACCACATATAACAATAATAGCACTCAGCATGCTACGATTACGCACAAAAACTGCAGACACCATTCCAATGACAACACTTGAAAATGACGGAAGACTCTCTCCTCTCCCAGCGATGCATTTTTAACAACAGCGATGAAGACACAAACTATTTGCTAATGGACCTATTTCCTTAAATGGAGTCTAAACCTTTTCACTGGAAACATTGTGGGGTAATTTTCTACCAGTCTACTATCGATCCAATCACGCAATTTTCTGGACATAAACACAACTACGTTGCATTAAAGGTACCGAATGGGATCTACCAATTTCAGCAATTATGTAAGCCTACATTTAATTTCCTTCTACCAGCTGCCAAAGAGGCTATGATGCCCAAAACTAGAAATGCTACTCAGAGAAAGTGCAGTAGGATCAGTTTCATAAGCATTCCAGATTTGTCAACTGGTGGCTCCAGTAGGACTGATGCCCCTCCCCATCCTCTCCCATTACCTCCATCTTGGCTTGTGATGAAGAGACCCCACAAAGAGTACTTTAAGGGGGCACAATCAAGTTTCTGAAACTACTAAAGCCCAGAGTTGTCAATTGGTGTATTATTTTCTGAGCAGCTTTTCAAATATTCCCCTAAATACACGTACCACAGAGTACTCAGTACACTGATCATTGAACAAACTGTGTGAAAATGCAATATAGAGGTCAACAGTACACTGTAGATAAATGTACCAAGATAAACCGTTAGGAATTCCAACCAACTAAACACACCATACACAAGAAACAAACTTATGGTAGCAACTATTTCTCATTCACCATATATTCCTAAAGAGTTAAGGCCCTTTTCAAGCCCCTGGCATCTTTAGGGATTATAGGAAACCTTCAACAACAATACAGGTGACCTTTGACCTCATCCTACCCTATATCAAACCCAGGGATAGTGGCTGTGTCCCTAGGCACAAATATGATTTCCAATGGAGAGTGTCATTGTCCCTATGTTTTTTGCAAAAATATTTGGAGTTGACTTGTCAGGTTTGTTTATGAGTTTCTGAGATGGAAACTGGATTTGTGTACAGCAGTGGTTCTTAACTTATTTTTAAGGACTGTGGACAATAGGTCCCCCCATTGTATCCAAAAGAATTGTTTCTTCTGCATGTTTAAACTGAATACCCTGGTATGTTCACATGACACCAAAGGTGTATCCACACCTTCAAAAAGTTTGCCATATCAAAAACACATTGTCTATGGCAAAAACTTTTTAAACACCCCTCTCCCTCTGGGCAAAGAGAAATTTTTTGTCAAATTATCTTTTTAAGATTGTTTTCCCATACCAGGAATCCAAGAAGTAAATTTTAACCATCTAAAAGTCATTGATCCCTCTCAATGGTATCGTTCCCACCCACCACTTGATTTGACATCAACACCAAGATATGACAAACAAAATATAGATCACAACAATGAAAAAAAAAAGGTACTTTAAAGCATAAAGAAAATATATATACATAACATGTTAGTCCCATGGAGCTGTTTTTCACCACTTAGCTCACAATTAGAAGCTGCAGATAAGTTGACAAGCACTGCCCCCCTTTTAATGGATTGAAATCCTAAAGATTATGACAGATCTGTTTGGTGAATCTCTACATGTAGTCAAGGGCTACCAAACATAAAGTTACTTAAAATGGTCAATATGGAATTTACAGTTTACAACACAGTCCACCCACACAAACTTACGTAGTTTTCTACATCTTTCCCTTTAGGAAAACTTATTCCTACCACCCCTCCCCTACCCCTCTGCATCCAGTCTTGTTATCTTTGCTCCCATCCCTGTTCCATGATCTATCCACCGTCTGTCTTTCTTCCCTTCCTCCCCATACCTTTCTGTCTTTTCCAGGTCTTTGAAACCATTGCTCCTTGCACCTTTCTTTTTCCATCTTTTAACCTTCCTCATAGTTGACCTCAGCTTTTCCCCTCTTCATTTAGAAATATTCTCTCTCTGAGTATAGCACGGATCCTTTCCCATCTCCTCCCGTCCTTAAGGTATAGCATCAGTCAGTCGATGAACATTTCATCCTGGGTGTCAACTGTTTGTTGCTGGTACTCAGGAGACACCATTTTGACACCTCCGTACTGAACCTGTACTTTTCCTTCTGACTTGACGACCATTGCCCAACCATTCACCGAATCCCAGGGAAACTTTCCTTTTTCAAACAAGGTTTAACCAATGTAGTTTTTGTCTGCCCATCTGATGGCTGAAAAAGGGCCTGAAAATTTTCATTTTTATGTATGATGTTATTTATGTAGTCTCTGGAGTTTTATCATGATTCAAGTGAATGAAGTACCCTTCATGAGACATTTCTTGATTCCTGTACCGGCTCACTTAGTAGTATGTCCACCCCCCCCTCCCACAAATACATTTTCCGGTTGCTGAACATCTGTATGTAAATTCTGAAGATGCTATGTTTTACCCATTAATGGTGAGCATTGGCCCGGTCCAATGTCCGATCAAATTATCTGTTAATCCCTACTTTCACATGACAATTACAAAGCTATAGTCTTCCCTTTCTTCTAAGGGAAGACCCCCCTTAAACCCCTCTCCTAACATGGTGACCTGTGGTGCGTTATATCACGTAACTGCGCCATGTGACAATGCGTCAAATTAAATTGAAGAAGCTTGACATATAGCAAGCAAAGAGAAGATGGACCACGGAAGGGAGGACACAATCTTAGACATGCAGATTTTGCCCATACTGATCAGTACTTTATTTTGAAAATTTCCAGAGGCAACATTGAAAAATAACACACCGGCTGCAGAGCATGATCCAATAAATTCTGTGGTCTCTTATCTGATTGACATTGATGGCAGGAAGCACACCATTTCTCAAGTTATGCTGCTACAATCTTGACACATTCAGGGAAAAGGCACAGAGGTATGTTACAAGTAAGTGGTCAAAGGAAAAAAAAAAGAGGGGAGAGCTGTCAAAATTTAAGCTGAAGGATGGGCTACAAAGCGTGATGTCAAAAAGAAATGAACTGGTTGATGGTAGTACATCCAGGTGTCATGCCACAACTATGTCTACCCACTGGCAAAATCACATTTTCAAGTTCCATACAAATACTGTCTTTGGAAAAAGTGACTCAGGCTTTGATAACAACACTTGGGATTTCATTTGAACAACTACACTTGAGAGCTTTCTGTTTTGGGACTAATTGCAGCTCAGAGAATTTTGTAACTTACATCATATCCAAAGCTTTTGTCACTTACAGCATATCCAAACATCCTATGGTGCAATGACTGTAGTTTCAAGACCCAGAGGTGCTCCTGGGACTATACTCCTACACTGAAAGGGTACCTGCATGAGACTGCAATACAAGCAAGTACCAGTTAAAACCAAAACCAGTACTGTACTTAAGGCCAAAATTCAAACAGAAAATTGATAGCCATTAAATTGGATTAGTTTATGTTTTCCTTTTAGAGTTACAGTACTACACAAAACTATAATTTTCATTGTACATTTCTTTCAATCATTAAATTATATGCATGGGTCAACACTGAACCACATTGATCTTTTAGACAAAATTTTAGAAATACTGCAAAATTGACAGAATTGTTTAAGATTTTGAAATAAATTGCTCAAAGCTTTACAGCAACACTATAAGTCATCAAGGCACATATGCAGTATTGATCAATTTCTTTTTTCATAAAAAATCACCAAACAATGAAACCTGCAGTACGGAAAACCATAGACAATCAGAAATATATTTCCCCATAAATTAATATTAGCAACATGTAACATGTATTTGAATAGGGCATCAGAGATAAGGTTGGTTCACACAGGAAAATGCAATGTCAATAACCTTGACATAACTTGGCCACCACACGAACTGCTAGGTAGCCCCTGGTAATGAACTGTACTTGATACATCATTAATTAAGTTCTGTGGGAAGCTGCCAGTTCACATTCAAACCTTGACAGCTTGATGGTTCAGTTAACCATATAGCAATGGTACACTGTTAGTGTTCAGTACTCTGCAACTTAGACCTTTATCCATGATGCATTACCACAGGTTGATTTAAAGATTACATTTCACTTCCAGTGCTCTCTTTTCTCTAAAAATCCAGTGATCCATAAAGTTTTTGAGTCACCGTCCAAGTGTGACATGACAATGTTGCCTTACTCACTTAAGTGGTGGTAATTTCACTTCCAAATACTGCAGAAATACGGAAAAATTTAATTCTTTTACGATAAAGTGATCCTTCAAGCAATAGCAGGTGGACTCTACATAAACAATAGCAACAACAGCTACGGCTATAATGCCCTAACTGATGGCTGTGGTGTCTCTCAAAATGTGCTATGAAATAATATAGACCTGTGGTCGATTTTGTTCATGTTCGCTATGCCTTTTCTCCCGGGCCTGGGCAAGGATTGGTTTTCGACAGACCTCTCAAAGTATTCTATGCCAATGTTGCTGAGATATCTTCCTAGAGATAACGTTCACTTCCAGATGTCACAAAAATGTGGAGAAAAAAAAAGGAATTTAATTTCTTTTACGATGCTGTGATAAAAAAGCAACAGCATGCATTAATTGCTCTTTGAGATACCTTTCGAAGATGTAGTTCCTCTGCCCACTCGACAACAAATTATTTTCACCTCCAATAATCACAGGATATGTGTTAAACCTTTGAACTGTCCTTTCTTAGAATCTCTGATCTTACAGAACAAACCATCTTTTTTTTAACTGATATTTGTGAACACAGATTGACATATTAGTCACACTAAGGAAGGTAGCATTCTTTGCCAGAAATAAGTTTCTCACAGATAGAAATTCAGTTGTTGCTCAACAATAATTTGTTCAACCAAACTTAACAACATTCAAATGATGCATTTTATGTTACTCATGTTATGCATCATCCTTTGATGAGATGAAGCTTGTTTAGGTGATTATTGATAAGCCTGAATGGTTTAACAATTAAATCAAGCTATTTTCTGATACATGCCATTTTGGTGACTTGTAAATGCCCTATTTCACTTTAAAGGTTCTGTAACATGCAACTAGAAAAGGGTTGCCTTTTTTCAAAAGCTGCAGTTTGAAACCCTGACAGAAAATCTGTTGAAATTGTGTCTCTATCAATTACCATTTTTGAGATACGGCTTGTCAAATTTTCATGAAAATGCAAACAAGATGATTAGGAGTGTTGCATAGTGTCATTATTTCTTTTGTTAGGCCTGCTTATTGTCTCTTAAATCTTGATTACTGGGTTTTACATTATTTGAAGTGATATCACTATTTACAAGGAAGAAAATACATGCTTCCAAAACAAAAACCTTGAAGCATATCAAATGTTCAATTGTCCTTGAAATAAAGGTTAAGTAAACAAAGCATAACATAAGACATAATGTGTGAGTCCCTCTATATACTGACATTGTAAATTTCCATACTTAGCCAATATTCATGATGCAGGTATACAACAGGTATTTGCCTGTAAAATTCTCATACTTGATGGATTGTGATGGAATATGTGGCACTATTCAAAATGTTTAATGATTCATACAGCCAATATTTGAAAAGGTCATTTTCCTATCACTCCACCTTTGAAGTAACTGCGATTCAACATCAAGCCATGCATTGGTTTTCAAAAGACCTGTCCAATGATGCCATGACAACATAGTTGCAATAGCTTGACTATCCAGTTTTTCACATAATGTGACAAAAGTTTGATTTCTTATCTTTACAGGATGCAGTGAAATGAGGGTCTTGAGTAACAACCTAATCACAGAGATTAGTTGTTCCTCAGACATTACACTCCTATAGGTGTCTTGGATGCTGATGCAATGACATACAGGTTCTTCACCAGGCTGTACATTATACATACAGTGCAGCCTGGTGATATACAAGCCATATACTCGCCTACACCCTACTCATTCATATGTTGATTTTCCCTGAGAAAAAGAAGAAAATTCTGCTTTGACCACTTGCTGTGTATAGTAGGCAAAATTTGGGCAATCTGACACACTGTGTTCAAACAGCAGATTTGTCGTTTTTTTACTTTATGAAGGAACCGCGTACTAATTTTGGGATAAGATGTGCAGGTACCGGAAAATATTTGCAATACCATACACAACATACTGTCACTGATTGAAGATGCAGTGAATGAAGGGGTTTCCTCAAAAAGGTAGTGAGTACCATGGATAATAATGTCCTCAGGTGTCACAAAGGGACTGAGGGTAACAGGCAACGTAGATTCACCTTGCATCTAGGGTAGCGGCACAGAAGTATTGTAGCAGTGGGTTCAACTACGATGTATCCTAAATTAGATTTACCAACAATGCCAAGACCATGAATGAAATCACAGTGTAGAGTACAATGTCTATTGAATCCTGTATATCTAGCTGCAGGGTTTGCGTGCGAACCACGTTTTTCATTTGTCTTTCTTCACCCTCCCATTGTAACTTGTAATGAATGAAATCCAAGAATGGAAGAAAAAAAAAATGAAAGAAAAATTTTGTACAGGTTGTTAGCTTTGAACAATACTTTTAGTTTATCAATGGACTTATTGGATCAGCTTGGGTCTTTTTTATTCTTTTTTCTTATTCTTTTTTTTTTCTCTTTCTTTCTCTCTCTGTTCTTTTCATATCTATTTCAAAGCTTCACGGTAGATTCTCATTCTGTTTATTGTTAATTTCACTACGTGTACAGATATTCTTAGGTTCAAATAGCCTTTTAATCACGACATCTCCCACACCGAAGCCAATGTCAGAAGTGACTGTATGGACCTTAAGCAATTCTTTGATGAAAAGGCAATGGAAGAATCTGCCCCAAAAGAGGGGAGAGAAAGAGAAATAAAACAAAAGAAGCTTTCAACCTTCCTCCGGGTGGCAACAAAAGAAATTAAACTGTGAACAGTGTAATGTATAGACAATGAAAACTGTTACCTTACTGGAGCAGTGAGCAATATGTAACCCAAACTTTTGATGGATTTATCAAACCATTCCTAAGTTCTGGCAATTTTCTTTCCCCTTTTTCTTTCATTTTACCCAACCTTTCCCTTGCCACGAAGTATTAATTTGACAAGCTCAATTAAACTGCTTGCAACAAGACCAAAGAATATTGGATGATAATAAAGGGACAACCAACATTGTACATGTAGAGCTGATGAGTGGCAGCCTATATCCAATGTGGGTTTATAATCCTTGTGAGCAGCACAGACTATAGATTACATGTCATCGGCAGTTTCAATAAATTCAAAACTTGGCTACAGAAAAGTATTCTTTCCCATACACATGATAACTAGAATACTTATTTTCAAGTTCATTGACACATGTGTATAGTTATAATATCAAACAGCTGACTTTGTAAACCTGTTTGACAGTAACTGTCATAATTACTCACTAAGTCCATCCAACAGGAAGTTGGAAATTATATCCCGATATCTGGATAAGGTTTTCTTTTTCAACATAGGGGTTTACAAACTGCACAGTGCCAATGGCTTCATTTATCTGCTGGTTACAATCATTTAAAGGGGCTCACTTAGTTGATATCAATACAAAATGTGATGATCATTTTTAAGGGTATAAACACATGACGTTACAATAAGCAGAACTACAGTAGTAAACTTTCACATCCAATGGTTATGGAAACTGTCAAAATGTTCTAATTTTTTATCGTCACTTGTACTTGTTCTGTGCATGTATGTTGACATGGTGTTACCATACTGTACATCATACCCTACTGTATGTTGTTGACATTACTATACTGTACATCATACCCTACATCCACCTGAGAGACGAGGAATGATCAACAAAATGAGACATCTTAGAAGTTCCTTTAAAAACTATCCTGGCATCAACCATTTTTATCTGACTGAAATTTAAGGGCTGAACTTAAAATGCAACAAAACACTTAAGCCTGAAAGCCACTTCTCTACCTTTGCTTGTAATTTCAAACAACTGCATAGCAGAAAATCATCACATGTAACTGATTATGGATTTCAATTGACTCTGGGTCCCTTAGGGCAGTAGGCAGGCCAAGAAATTGGAGGTCAAAGCTGAAAAGTTACTGAGAAGGAAAAAAAAAAGATTCACACAAAACACAATTCAAGGTAAACAGTTACCTTTGACAAATTACACATGTAAGGACAACTTGGAACAATTACTATTAATTTGGAAAGTTCTGTAAGGTCACTGTTAACACTTGTAAGGTCAATGACTCCTTCAGAAGATCCATGAAACGGATCACCACGTGAGGTGGATCAAATTGTCAATGTTGGTCGATCTCATTTCTGGTAGATCATCCTGGTTTCAGGATTTGTTCTATCTTCTGCAGGTATTGTAACACCAGATTAGACTAATTTGCAACATGGTGAGAACAATCCCCATCTTATTAACTGAGGTGACTATGTCAAGAACACAGACTGGTAGAAGTTACTTGTTTCAGTTTCAAGGACCCAGGGGAAGATTCCTGCACACACTTCAAAAGCTGAGGTTGTAGCTACCACTAAAAATACACATAAGAAATTGAAAAATAACCCTTACCAGGTGACAACTACTTCCTCGATTTTGAAAATCCCTCCCCAAAAAAGCAGAGGAATTTTCGTACCAGGTTCAATTAATTTGCACAAACACAGGTCCTTACTGACTTTTGCTGTCATGGAGCATACAAAATAACTCCAAATTTGGGGTTCTTGTAACCCCAAAGCACATCTCTGACTTCCTGCAATTAAAGGCTTGGGAACAGCTTATCTTATTCATTCTTCTTTGAGGGGCTTTTTTTCTGCAATGAATATGCATCCAAAAGGTCTAGAAGTAGGATTAAGTGTATACACTAGTACAGAGTCAAAAGAGCTAGTCCATAAAATGAAGAACTGTTTTATTAATGCTGCAAGGGTACCAAAGCAAGGATTCCACACCAACAACAGCAACCTAAGCACAGTTGGCTCCACCAGTATAAACACAGAGGTAATATCACAGTTTATGTATGGTCAGGTGTTACATCAACTCTTCACAGAGTAGGAAAGAATATTCTGCCACACAAAAGGCTAATCCCTTATCTACAGACACAGCTGACCTTAATTCTAATATTGGTTGTACTTGAATCATGAATGGTTCAGTCTTATTGAGACTGTGCAGCAAATTAAAAGATCTAACCACCACAACCAAAACAGAGTAGATGGTCCCATGAATAAATTGTATTTAATTAAGACATTATAGCCTTTATTTGGCAAACTGCCACTATGCCAGGCTGAAACTTTGAATGGAGTGTGACTGTGACAAAGCCGGGGAACCTATACCTGAGATGAATGAATTCATTGGTTCAGCGTACTACAGATTTCATTGCTACGCATGATGGAAGTGAATTAACAGCTTTTAACATTTTGCATTCATCCATATTGCTTTTCAACTTGACAAGCACAAGAGGACTGATAAATTTGTTGTATAGTTAAATGGTCCAACAAAACTGGCTTTGTGCCTAAGTTTGATTACTAGCTTCTGAAGTGTTTTTACATCAGTTTTACAGCAAGTACCTCAACTTGGACATTAGGATTGAGTATGCCATATGTAATTAAGATTTTAAGTTGGATATAACTTCAGCAATGACCCCAATTGTTTATATAACAGAGTCTTATGGACTTCATTCCTACAATGTAGAAGAAAATCGCACTTAAATCATGCAAATTCATGTCGTTTTTGTTTAAATTCAATTGCGGCCATTTTGACTTTACATCTAGACCACTTGCTTACTGAAACAAACTTGCACTTCTAAACCACTCCATTTGGGCCCCCCAAAATGCTAGATTTTCCATGTATACAGTCATTAGCCAAGATCTGTGCCTCTTTTGAGATCTCCTCAGTCCTCAACTGCCTCTCTTATTTGTGACATAAAGTATGAATAAACCTACCTATTACAAGAGATTTGAATAAATAAATCTGAGGGGGACAATACTCTTAGTGAAATTCTGAGAGTTCACTTTTTGTGTGGAGGGTGAGGAGGGGTTCAAAATATAAAACAAAATTCAAATGTAAAAGAAAAATAAATGACATTCATGATTTGATGACTTAACTCACTTAGAGAACAAACATTCAAGTAAAATCATGCATACTCTACGTCCTTCTCAATTTCCTCTGCATCGTAATGAATAACCTCCTTTCTCTGACGACCTCCTTTGACATATTGCGCACACCGAAGGATCTGAGGCATACAGCAACTTTTCAACTGCGTACAAGCGTATAGCGTCATTCAAAAACTTTGTTCAAGTTTAAGTAAGTCCACTCAGAATATTTTTTTTACTTATGCAGCACACTGTCACTGTTTACAAGTAAAGGATATCAGCACAAAGTACTAAGACCTTTAAATAATGAAATATTTTCTATGACAAAATATTAATATTAGCTCCAACATACACACAGAATGACTTGTTAGGACCGCCATAAGGCGACATCGTAACTGAGATCGTAATTATTCTCAAAATGCTATTGGTTGTAGAGTGTTACTATCATTTCATAAATTGTCTCAAAAGGGTTTCTTTGAGAAGAACAGTTCATTAACCGTAAATGAAATATTAGTTAACAACTCTCTTAGAATTACAATGGAATGGCATAACTGGATGTATAGTGGCCATGATCCCAACTATCTCCCCATGTATGGCAAATAAAAGCATTGCAACTGAAATACTGTACAAGGCACTATGACTCTCCAGAAACAAAGAGCTTTCATCAACTTGGGAGGCATTGTGGGTGAATCTCATCATGGGTTTGTTGAACAATGTTTCTCTTCCAATACTTACTAGTTGGTGATGAGTATGGGTCCTGTGTCTGTAGATTGTAGGCTACATAAGATACCAAACTTAATAAAAACAATTCAACAAAGCCATGCTTGACCATAAACTTAAAATTCACAATATCCTAGAGCAAAGCCTAATACATTTCATGAGGCATTAATTACAAAATCGACAATATACGATATATATTTAATATCACCTAAGACAAACACAACAGGGCGAATTACTATAGCTTACAACTAGAGTTCTGCTAAGCAAACACTGCCATGTAATGATCCGTCAGCCTGGTACCCTTTCATGGAGACAAATTGATAGGAGACCTACAGAGGAACTACATAGAATATCCTGCCACTCGAAACCATTCCAAATTTGAGACGATGCCAATGCGACCTTGCAATCATACAACCAGTATGTACATTGCTAGATGCTGACACCAAAAATTACACTGAAAATTTTTCGTGTCAGCAGCGAATATTTTGGAGCAGATTCGTGAATGCAATGCGAAATGTTTCTAAAAGTGTATTATACTGTTTTGAGAACAACATATCACTGTAAATTGTAGTTTACTGTTCAGAAATCTTTAAGTCCCAGGAAATATTTTGCAGAGGATCTGCAGACGATGCAATGTGAAAGGTTTCTTCGCAAGCATATTTTGAACAGGACACGTCAGTGTAGGTTGTACTCTAGTTCAAAAAGTCCTGGTGAATATTTGTGAGTGGATTCACAATTGTCCAGATGCAATGTGAAAGATTTCTAAATGTGTATCATGGGAGCTAGCCCTCTGATTTGACAATAAGTACAAGTGCAATGCTGGTCATGTAATACCTTTGAAGAGTCAACACCGAATCTGCCCATCCGGATGCTACGACATCAAATTCGCGGATCCCAATGGTAGAACTACAATGCTGCATGTTAATCTGTGGGCATTTTGGGTGTGAAGGAGTCGCATGTTACATGTAGCGCATGAAGGACTGGGAGTCACCATTGAATCCGAGCATTCGGATTCTAAAATATCTCTTGAGTGGTGGGGTACTCTATGGTTCTACCATCTAGTGGAGCCTAAACAATCTTTGTCAAAAGGAGCTTGCAAAGGACCTACAATTGAGTCTAATAATATGAAGTTGGGTGAATGTATGCCATAATGCAATGAAAATTGATTGTTGATATTTTGAGAATAACAATTACACATATGCTAAACATTTGCTAACAATTCTCTTATCATTAACCACAGCTGGTTTGTTGATTATACAGAGTTTGCCTAGTCATAAGGCTAGATACAATGCTCGGACGAAATACAAAGAAGTCATGGTTACATTGTTAAAAGATGGTGCTTGAAACTACGCTAGAGTACCTGGACCTAGCCCCTAAATTTAGATAGGTTTGGCCAAGGCCGGACTCTTGAGAAGACTAGTCTTAGGCAGGTATCTAAACCCGGTACGAGGCCCTAACGTTGGAGAGACCAATGGTGGTTTCCTAAATTGAGAGAGGTAGCCTTCATCCTTCATCCACCCCAGGGCGGTCACTGCTGCTTTCCTTACTAAACCGCTACTTAGGCCCTAAGTCGAAATCAACATTAGGCACTCAACAAGGGACGTTTTAGTGTAAGTACTTACGGGTTACGTTAACATCATGTGCTTCAACAAGTACAAAGTTTCTGTTACAACCAACGAACATGATAAAACTTTGTCTATATGGACAAAGTGTTCAAAACTTTATAAACGGCAGTTCAACTTACCACAGACGGTGAAGAAAACTGATAACCGCACGTAAATGTTCCTCATGATCCTCGTGAAAACATCCTGGTTTCGAGTTGTAAGAAAAGATCCGTGGTTTTCCAGCCACTGACTGAGTTTTTGAGTTGTTTCAGTGTAGGTCGACAAGTATACAACGATCTATTATGATAAGTGTGCGTCGTACGGAGCGGTGTGTACTTTTTGTGTTGTTTATAAAACGTGCATATGATGTGCCCGTACCCCTCGAGCAGCTGTTTGATGTCAAGTGCTTATGAATAAACATATCATCGGAAAACTGAATAATCAGCACATAATGAACCAATCAAACAGTACTTTTGAAAACTTTTTCGAGTAAGCGTTTTCCCAAATGTAACGTTTTCCACAAAAACAGCTAAGTTAAATTTATGAAAAGGAGTCGCAAGAACAAATAAACAAAATGACAGGCGTTGCGGTTATGAGCTCTTTGAAGTTTATCACCAACAGCATGTGCAGTTGAAAGGCCAATGTCGGAAAAACAATTTCACGGCTTTATTCATCTGATTGCTTTGTGAGATTAGAATGGCACGGAAGCAAAGTCTGCGAATCCATTACTGTAAACGCACAACAGCATTTTAAAACAGTTTCGCGGTTTCGAACTGAACTACTATTATAAATGTAGTGCAAATAAGATAAAAGATACGGGAAATCTGACAGGTAATTCCCGATCAATTCTCAATGCAGAAAATGCTAACATTTTTTACTTCTTTTGGTAATGATTGCGTGTAAAAGATACGCAAATACGTGTTGATAAATTACACTATACGAGTAAAAAGCCATTGCGGTTGAGAATAAGGGTAACCTCCGTCACATTTGTAGGATATTTCAATGACAAGAAAATGACCACTACTATGGCTGTGGCATGGGCGGGGACATAGTCACCCATCTCTCATTTTTACCTGCATGAACCTTTGTTCTCAGAAAGGAATAGGCCTAATGTACTGAAATGTTGTTACCATTTCTATCGCATCTATTCGAAGTATAGAAAAAAGGAGAAGAAAAGAGAGCATAAAACTGTAAGCAACCCTGAGGATGTAGTGATGGCAAGAAGTGTTGGGTGTAAGAATGCACTGGACAAGTACTTTAGGCTTTGTGACCGAGTTTGATTTTTGTTTTTTTTTCAGGGTTCTAGATGGGGACTTAATTGTCCCTTCTGATCCTTTTTTCTACTAAACTAAACTATAAAAAAGGGGGGCCTATGTAGCCAGAAAACTGTTGGCTTAAGCGTTCAATTAGGATATCCTTTAGAGTGGAACGATTTGAGACAATTCAGAAGTATATCAAGATATAGGAACAAAACCATAGGGATTTAATTGGGGGGGGGGGCAGGGAGAACCCACTTCCCCCAAAAATGCCCGTCGGGGATCTGTTTTTTTTTTTAATGCCACATGAACTAGTGTAGAGTTGCAGTTAAAGCATGGCAATAATATCCCGCCCTATTTTGCATCTGAGCCACTTTACAAAAGCATTTTTTTTTGAAAGGGGAGGGGAGTACCAGTCATCTTAAAGCCCTCTTTCAGGAAGATGAATCCTCTTTAAGCATCGCGCACTGAATAGTTCAAGAGGGTAAGATTGAAACGGTGGAGGGATGCAATGAGGCCTGCAGGGAGAGATATAGACAATAAACAGAAACTTAAGTTCGTGCTTCATTCGACTTTCTTTCTCTCGAACCCACCCCTCCACCTGTCGCCACCAGTGAAGATGACTATGTTGTTTTTTTAAGTATATGTAACAATTTCCTTCTTTAAATTATTAGCAATGAATCCCCCAACCCTTAACTCCTCTTTCCGTCTCTCCATGGTCATAAAATATCCCCAGAAGATTAATTCATTCAACTGATCATGCCTCAACTTGTTCGATAAGTTCACCAATAACATGAAAAAAGTGGGTGGGGTTGCCTTTAGAGCAGAAAATGGTGTTCGTGTTAGAAGTAGGAGTGTGCAATTATGGTCCATATGTACTTTTGCTCGGTGTAAAATATCAATGTTTCCTGACGGCTGCTCTATGTGTGCCACACAACACGCCATAGTCCTGAATTTACTTTCCTAAACTCCTGCGTTCCCGTATCTGGTCAACTTTTCCATCCTCTACTGTGATATAAGTACGTGAAATAGAAACAAACAGAAAGAATGCGCAAATTCATTGTGGTTTAGATGATGCAATTATTTTTTTCCCTCAATCTAACATTATAACATTAGAATGTGTCACAAGCTACCTATGCTTCATTTGAAATATGAGATCTGTACAAGCTTCCTCTCTTGAGATATCATGTTTACAAGATTTCCATAAGGTAATCCTTGTTGACATTTAATAACCCTACCCCCCCCCCCCAAGCCTAACCCTGTTCGTGTACTCAATAATATACACCTATGAACCAAATATGAAATATGTGTGAGATTCCCTTTTTGTGACATGTTTATGAGGTTTTCACAATTTGAGGCCTCTTGAGCCTTAATTATCTTTGACCTCACCAAAAACAATACGCATCTTGTACTTAATGAGGTACATCTAAATATGCAATGTTGTACAAGCTTCCTTTCTTGAGATAACAAATTCACAAGATTTTCCGCATATTGACCCCGTTTGACACAAATGAACTTTCACCTCCACCAAAAACCAGGGACATAGCCAGTTTTGTGTGTGTGTGTGTGTGTGTGTGCGTGTGTGTGTGCGTGTGTGTGAGGGGGTAAATCGACTCATCGTCCGTATTTTTGACTGTCGCCCTGTACGAGGAGTATAAGGGGAAGGGTGTTGCCCTGCCAAGGCTTAAGGTCAGGATTTAGAATCATTTAGTCCACACACAGGCCTACGTGGCATAAAAAGAGGTTTAAAGGGATGCCCCACCTTGCCTCAAAAGGATCATGCTGGACCTTTTCGGTTGGCTAATCATGGTGCAAAATTGACTTTCTTGGATATACATGCACCGATGAACGTAAAATAAACATTAAAAAGTACGGGGTGGGGCTGGATGCTGTCATGACTATCTTAGCGGAGTGCCACATCGGTTAGCGCAAATCGTACAAGAAAATTTAAATTTTCTTGCCTTTCAGAGCACCCCCCCCCCCCCCGATGGCAGGAAACGGCACTTCCCGAGTGTTCCAACCTGCATGTATCCCAGCCTTGGAGTGGGGATCTTATGCCTGCAATTTGTCAAATAGGGCTAATGAGATAGAATCAATGTATGAAAAATGATAATAAATATCAGATGGGTTGAGATGATACAAGAATCATAATGACTTATTCATCCTGTTTCATTTATTTTTGGAACAGTTGTCAAATAGTGGGGGGATGGTGATGCTGAACATACCTTAAGATCCCACTGTTTCATTGGTTGATAATGACCCATTTTAAGCTTGACAATAAAAATGAAAATTGGGGTAGGCGGTTGAACATTATCTAACGCGACGAAGCGGAGCAGAACCTGACTTGATTTTTTTTTTGGGGGGGGGGGGGCACCCAGGCAAGACATGCGCTTGTTGCCTGCAGCGGAGGTGGAACATTTTCATTTTAAATGAAAATGACGTACAGGTAAGTAGCAGAATTGACAAATTTTAATTTGTAGAAAACTAGAGAAACATTGCACATAGAATCCATGACATCATTAATATCCAAGGTTTTAATTGACAGTTCGGGGGAGGCGTATTGCCAATGCGTCCTGCGTGACATAAATATGCCGACCTTACTGCTGCGGATTCTATCCCCAAGCCACATAATCGTACACTGCGCATGAGCAACAGGCGCTCATCGAAACCTCGAATCAACGATTTGACGTACACCTTTATGAACACAATGTTTCAATTGAGTTGTTTATCTGTTTCGTCTTAGTTTTCAATGTTATAAAAAGATCACACTTGTGAAGCCCGGCAGTTTTCCAGCCCCCCCCCCCCCTTCAATTTAGGCCTACAGTACCAGTTCTCCCCAACTCCGTCAAGTTATCATCCCTTCCTCCTTTCTTCCCTTTTTTTTTTGCTCTCCTTTACTTTTCAACATCATCCATCGCGTCTCCAAAATTTCTGGTGGGTGAGGGTCATTCCCCCCCTCTTACCCCAGCCCCCTCACGCCGGCTACGCTTCTGCCGAAAACAATAGGGTTCTTGCACTCTAAGTGGTACACCAATGTACTTAATATCAGATCTATCCAAGCCGCTCATCTTGAGATACCGTTTTTTGTCACAAATGCACACATACATACATACACACACACACCGTTAACGATTGATTCTATTATTATTAAAACCGAAAGGTATCATTTTGGTGGCGCTCTGTATTATCATCACGCCAGATAGTATGTAGGAATCATGGACCCATATGGAAGCAAAAGTGGGGGATAGTTTTTCCATAGATCTCCTGATACCCTTAGCGTCAATTTTTGGTGACGCAGTCTTCAACAATTCTCATCCCCTTGTTCAAAATCCATAATGCTCTCCTGTGGTAGAAGAATACTGTATGGATTTTTTTGTATCACATTGTGACTTTAATTACCCAATTACCCTAGGCTTTTGACGCCACTGGAACAAGGAGAAAAGTTGAGCCTCAAATTCGGCCAACTTGTTACTGAATTCCAAATTCGGGCAACCCCCTCCTCCACAGGAAATATTTGACCTCCGCACGTCCATGCATTAGCCTTGATAAAATATTCTATGCATCTTTTAGTGTCCAGTGGATGTTTTGTGTGAAATTTTTTAATGAAATTAGGCAACTGTTGTACACATAAATATTCTGCGTAACTCAATGGCTGTACGCTAGAAAACTTTCATTTTGTAATTTAGCTATACATGAGGCTTTTCAAAATTTTCTAAAAAGTTCTTAAGCTCTTCAAAGCTCTTAAATGTTCTTAAAAGTCCTTAGAAGATCTAAAAAATGAAAAAAGGAGAAGATAAAATCAAAGACTACGTAGGCCTATGTCATGTAGTTATTAAAACTGAAAAAATGAAATGTATGATATTTAGTATATAAAGGAAAGTCTATGCATACGTCATGTAATACGAACAGCTTTTCTATTCTTTTTGTGCTTTTGCTTTGTGTACTAGAGTGATGCTTTCTTAATTTTTTGAGAAACTTCATTCCATTTTTTGGCTAGCAAAGTATTAGCAACTTTTATGATATTCTTTTACATGACACAAAACTTACTTGTCACGGATGATAAAATGACATACATCATATTTAAGCACCGTTAATTAAAAAAGTAGCACTCACTGGATGTGGTAAAAGTTTTAATAGTATGCTACATCAATTTATGAGTTTTACAGAGACAGAGGTTGTTGCCTGCAGCGGAGGTGGAACATTTTCATTTTAAATGAAAATGACGTACAGGTAAGTAGCAGAATTGACAAATTTTAATTTGTAGAATTGGCGTAATTTTAAATAGTGATATGACAGACTATTGTGTCATATTGGAAATACCTTAAGTTGGCATTGACAGCCAATCCTCTTTTGGGATTCATTTATTTTTTTAATTCAGCTTTAGGATTGGAAAACTAGAGAAACATTGTGCACAGAATCCATGACATCATTAATATCCAAGGTTTTAATTGACAGTTCGGGGGAGGCGTATTGCCAATGCGTCCTGCGTGAAATAAATATGCCGACCGTTCTGATGGGGATCCCATCCCCTAGCCGTATATGCATAAGCAACAGGCGCATGTGTGGCCAAACCTCCAATGAACGATTTCACGTGCACCTTTACGAACACCTTCTTTCAATTGTGTTGTTAATTTCTCTTGTCTTAGTTTTCAATGTCTTAAAAAGATTACGCTTTTGAAGCCCGGCAGTTTTCCAGCCCCCCCCCCCCCCTCATTTAGTCCGCTTCAGTTCCAGTTCTCCCTAACGCCGTCAACTTATCATCCCTCCCTCCTCTCTCCGTTTTTTTTTTTTTGCTCTACCTTTATTTTTCAGTATCGACCATCACGTCCCCAAAATTTCTCTCTCTCTGTGTGTGTGTGTGTGTGTGTGTGGGGGGGGGGTCCACTTTTCCCCTTTCCCAGCTGACTACGCCACTACCTTATTATGTGAACAATGATCGTTCTAAAAACTTTGTCCTACAAGGAAAACTACGAACGGAAAAAAAATAGTGTAAAATTGTAACGAAAAGGACACCGTACAATTAACTCGGTAATCTTGCTAATTACATATCAGGGGAAACTGCGTTTCTTCCTCATTTTTTAGGCAACATCGTAATATGTGGTTTGATCATGATAAGGTATATGCTATTATTTGAAAGCAGTGATTCATATTGAAACTGAGAGCCAAACATTTTATAAACTACTGAGGTCACCGCCATTACTTTTCGGCCACTCATCACCGACCTATCATAACTGTAGGTCCGTGACCAAATGGCAAATAAAACTGAACTTCCTGACATTTCAAAAATTAAAATAGAATCACCGTGCGCGGCAGACTAAAAGGAGAGCGCTATGCAAGAATTCGCAGAAATGCAGCGTTGTCTTCCCCCTGTCCATGCCATACCCATTCACTGATTTCACGTTTGACGATGGAATGGGGGGGAGGGGTTGATTGCATAAGGGGGTTGAAATGGGAAAAGATTGGGGTTTAAATGCAAAGGGCGGAATAACTAACGCAGATATGACTTTCGTAGGTATAAGTTGCAAACACAACAACACATGACACAGGAAACCATGATTCTCTTCCTGAGATCCGAGGGTCTGCAAACATGTCACGTGCTTCAAATGGAAAGTAAGTAACGCGCTTGAAGGGGAAATCAGGGTTTATTTCCACAATTTATTTCACTACAATTTCCCCACCGGTATCGTACAATGAGTTTTAACAACAAATATGATCAAGATTATCTCAAAACATGTGGACAATTTCGAGAAACGTGTCAAATTCGCAAAAAATCGGTGAACTCGGAAAGTCTGCACATCCATATTCATCAATCAATTATGAATATTCAATACTATTGCCTTTTCAAGGTATGAGGAGGTGTGGCTGAACAGTTTCATACGTAGCCTACGTGTGCTGCATGTATCATCAACTATCACTAAAATCTTGTTTACTTAGCATTGCGCAATGCACGAACAGCATGGGAACCGTAAACAGTCGGTTATGTTTATTCATATAACGTCATCTCAGTCTTACACTGTGATTGGTCATCGTATAGAGGAGGCTGTTTTATCTTGTACATGAACGTTTAATTTTTGTACCCGACAAATATTGCGAGTTCTCATTCAACAGTAATGAATGCAAAAATTACTGTTTCTTCTACATTCAAACACCTCCCCAACGTCTCTACATTTCGGTGAACAATCAGTTTAGAAAGAAAAATCAACTATGGGTGAATCTCAGTCAAACCCTGATTTCCCGTTTAAAGGTCGTGCGACATGCATCTAGAAAAGAGCTGGCGTTATTCAAAAGTTGCAAAGTGTAACTCTGAATGACAATAGGTTAAAATTTTGTTCAAATCTATATATTACCTTGTTTGAGATATGATTTTTCAAAGTTTGATGAAGATTCGTTAACAGATGACGCGGCGTGTTGCATGACAGTTAATATACCCGATACTCCAAAATGTCATTTTCACGAGTCGCACGATCTTCAAATACAACCCATCAAACTGTTGGAATAATTAGTGTCAGTTACGACTCTCAACCAAACAAAACCCTACAGTTTACGACACATGCGTAGTTTGGCTGTCCCGTCATCTTTAGCAGTGATTGCTCCGTAATCGCGAGAGGAGGTGGTATCTTTTTTTAATTATTGTAGTTCTATCAGAATACTCCTGAGTCCAGCGATCTGAAACTGTATTGACTGTGCTGAACTGGAATACAGTCGGATCTTGTTTTATCATTGCCAACACACATTGTCTTTTTGCTGTGAATGTGAGCTATGATGGTGAATCTACTTGTCATTTTATTACCCAGGTAATTTGATGAAGACAGACATCTTGCTCCTTGATAGATTTCCTCCAATCTACAAGAGCATATCCCTGAACTAAATGTCAAAATTTCAATGAGAGCATTGGTACCACGCGGATGAGAGACGGCCACAAGTGGTAGGGGTTGTAGACCTATATGTGCACTATAATTGAAAGTCTGTCATTGTAATTTGTGTTATTAAGACCAATGGAAAACTTTCATCCAACTCATCATTGTTTAGTTATTTTTTTTATCTTTGATTTAAGGTTGCGGGTTGAAGTTACAATCAAGCCAAACAAACCTGTTCTTCACTTTGTTTCCTGTTTTGTAATAAACCTCAATACTATCAATCATTTACTTTGGCACTTTTTTTCTTCAAAATTCATTTCAAGAATAGGAAAGTAGAAAATGCATAGAGCACCACATATGGGTCTGAAAATGGAGGGGACGAGGTGTTGTAATGGTAAAATGGATGTGCACAAGCTGGAGGTGGGAGGGGGACATGGGTCATTAGTCAGCAATATAAATCAATTCAAACACTATCAAGTGAAGGTTACACAAACAAATTGTCAGTTTCCACCAAAACTTTTCAAACAATGTGATAGGGCTAACATCAAATGTTTGCAGGTAGTATGTCAAAAAAACTTGAAGACTCCAAAAGGAATAACCTTGGACACTTCAGTAACAAACTGATCTAACTTTACAAACAAGAGCGGATTCATCAATTGCTGTAGGGAAGAGGTAAACAAGAGGCACCTAAGGGGGGCTATGAAGGAAAAGCATGATTATTTTAGCATGGCTCTAGGGCCCTGTGCAAGGGCCCCTGGCTGAGTCCAAGATTGGAGTCCTCATGGGGGTCCAGGTGCCACTGCCCAGGGAAGGTCTCACACTTTGAAAACAAAATTAGTGTGCATCAAGAGTCGATTTGGACCTGATTTAATTTTTATTTTTCATTGTATATTTTCATATTTTTTTCTCTGCCAACCTAAGGAGGAATCACCCCCTACTTCCCTCTGTATCCAACACTGTTTACAAATACACTGAATGATTCAGAGAGATTCATTTATCAATTTAAACTTCTTTATGCACATTCACCACATTTTGAAGTGAACTCAGTTGTTATGAACAAATACAACACAACAAAGCCAACTAATCATTGTCTGCACAACAGCTAAACAGAGAATTCACACGGATATATAGAAATATGACCAAATATTGAAATCATTGGCATAATTACAGGTCTCAAGCATCTCATTAAAACAGCATAAACAAAAGCCTTCATATTTTACAGCAAAATCAGCAACATGTGAAATCTACAAGTCACTAGAACGTGACACTGAAACAACGACATCTAAAAAAGAAAGGACTTCCAAAACGGGGGCATGCAGAATTGTCAGTAACTCCACAGACACAGACAGATCCAAGTCCTTTGTTTGGGGAGTCCAAACTTGTGGTAACAAGGGAGAGCGTTATAAAAGGAGGGTCTGGCCCCTCCCCTTTGAAAATTTCTTATTAACTGAATCTCCTATAAATCAATTTGGCAAAACAAAAGTGTTCAATTGTGAAGTTAATTCTTTTCCACAATTTTTTGTCTTTACTAAGTATAATACTCAACTAGAGAATCACGTATCTTTCAAATCTTCACCAGGAGTGGGATCATGGCCCCCTGGAACTGTCAGTGTACATGGATTAGGTATGATTTACTCCGATCTTCTATTTAGGTTTGATAAGAGCTGTCACGAACAGTCTGTGTGTCACTATAATGTGACAGTGTCAAAGAAACATGTGAGGGAGAGATGACACTGGCAAATGTGTGACATATAGAATCATTAGTTATATTCCCATTGATGAAACGAATGTGACTCCTCCCTACTTCTATTCAGTTTAATTGGAACTGTCCAAAGCAGTGTGTAGGTCATGTGACATGAATACCTGATGAAAGAAAAAAGACGGCAGTGCAGAAGAGTTGCATAAGAATAGACAAGATTTTAATATTTTGTCAATGCCAATTTTTGTTTTTTTTCTGTATTTCTACATTTGAATCAATATCAGTTTTGTAAATTTTCCATTTGGCAAAGATGGAATTCTGTCCCATAACCTGCGTCTTTTAAAGTTTGTGTTCAGGGGAAGCCTGTTTTTATTTCATATGTACATACATACACCAAAACAGTGCCGCTTCTTTGTGCCTTAGCTGTACACACTGTAGTTCCATGAGTAGAGTATTAAATCAACATGATACTGCAGCCTTGCGAAGCAAATGGTTTTCAAAGAAATGATGAAAACCAAGACAGAATTGACTGCTTACATTTTCTGTAGAGTTACAGGTCTTGTATGACATTTGAATGACATGATATCTATTAAAAACTAATAGGAAAAATACTGAAATTGCTGCACATTGAAACACTTCAAATTTTTCACATAATGTTTCTTTGTCTTCAAAACTTTGGGTGTTTTCCATGTTGCACTATGATTTTTCATGATTTTTTCCATTTTCTGCAGAACAATTAACTGTTGTCCTTAAATTTGACTAAACATTAGTTACTCAGAGAGCAGGTACCGTGACTTCACTTTATTCAGTTTGGTGAGAACGTGTAAGGTGGTCTTCACATCATCAAATGATTACATCACAATGATACTATCTGATGTTGTGTCAGGGGTTGTAGAAAAGGACCATGGACGGTCCCTTGTGACTCTGACACCATTTAAAAAACCACCTTGAGAATACTGACCTGATCATCAGTAATTGCTCCACTGATTATATCAGAGGATAGAGGTAGTGTTCTAATGCTACACCTGGCTGTACCAGTGCCACTGTTGTCACCAACTCCTTGATGAATAGTTAAAGCAACAACAGAAGAAGAAATTACAGGTGTAGAACTGAAACAGTCTGTAGAATTACTTTGCAAGCTTACAATTATACTGTGAATAATGTGTTGGTTAGTGGGAGCTGACGAGGTTAACATTGTGTGACTGTGAGATGAACTATGTCCAGCTTCAGGAATTTTCAATATGATCAGAGTGATGGTTCTGAGACAAACTGGAAGTTGGATGAACTGTCACTTCTGAACTAGATGGACATAGTACTGACTCAGAACTAGCACTGCCATTGTCAGTTGATGGGAAATGCCCAGTAGTAGATGACCTTTGCTCTGTTGCCGTGTTTGCATTTTCGATGACGTAACTGGTGGCAGAAGTGGGATGAACTGGTTCAGGTGGGTTACTTGATATCACTGAGTCATCAGTATTTCTGGTGTTTGCAGTGGCACCGTGAATAGGAGATGCGGCTAAAGTGATACTTGATCCTGTTGTTGAACTATCCATGTTAATGACATCACTATGGTCAGAAGAAGTCGAATGTGACTGTTCTGACTGACCAACCATGACACTCGGGTGTGCATCACCACTGGCAGAAGCAACTGAGTGATCATGAGGATTTGGACTGTTGAACATGTCCGACATGTTGATGGCTAAATGTGAACCAACGACAGATGAACCAGGGCTAGGAGGGTTGAGACGTCGTCTCACAAAGCGACTGGTGAGGTCAGTCTGTGTGCCGGCTGAATGAGTGCGTCTTCTGGTTTGTGTTTGCTGCCCTCTCTGATGGTGGATACCAGACCTAAAGGTAAATCTATCACGCCCAGATCTTCCAAGACATCTGGATGAAGGAGTAATGCCCCTAGATGGCTTGAATCTGGATATGTCATGCCTGTGTAAGAAATAAAAGATGAAAACTAGTCACCATCACATTCAATGGACAAGTGGATTACACCAAATTTATTACAGAATCAGTGACGAAAAATCAACAATGCTTTACCTTAAAAGAATGCTACGAAATGGCTGGGCATAACGTTGTGATTGATTCTCCAAATGTTCATATTTTAATGACAACAATATAAGGTATAATGGTGTAGTGTCACAATTGCTGAGAGCCAATACAAATCATGTGATCAATTCAATTTCAGCAAGATTTGTTAAATACTTAGTCTTAACTTTTTACCAGTAGTTACATGACAACCATTAAAATGATGACTCATTGTGATATTGTCAATGGATACTATTTAGGTCATTTACATTATTTATCATGTCATACAAGTCAAATGCTCAATGGGTACTACATGGGGGGGGGGGATTTTGAAAGCATTTGTACTGGTTCAAAATGGTCTCAATAAGCTACAAAGTTTTCTGTCAAAATGATGGATATTGCTTTAGTAACTGGAAATGGGTCTCCTAAGAACAGAATATTTCAAAGAGTCTACAGCACTAAACATGTCAAATACTTGGATGGTACAAATTTGGTACATTGCAGGGCTTCATTTAGTAACCCATTACATAAATGGTATAAATGGTCCATATGGACCCACATGGGACCAACAATCCTGAACAACCTGAAAGAACCTTTACCATACTAGTAATGAGACACAATTTCAACTTAATAACATACAATCTGTAGGACATATTGGACCTTGGAGCACATTTGGACCTTGGAACCCCAAATCCTGAACCCCCCGGGTTCCACTACCACACTGCTAATTTGACAAACCTTTCACATTGTAAAGCAATATGCAGAGAAGAAACATTTTGCATAGTTTCATAAAATGGTCCATATGGCCCCATATGGTACCAATAATACTGAAATAACCTGAAGGAACATCTACCATGGCAGTACTGTAACACACTTCAACTTAATACCACACAGCCCATAGAAGAAGAGGTATTTGGCATAATTTCATAAAATGACCCATTTGGATTTTGAACCCCAAAATCTTGAACACACAGAAGGCACCATAATGCATCCATGCGCAATGTATGGACTTTGCCCAAACTTTATAACTTGAGATATCATGTTAAAAAGGTTTTCAAAGTTTTGCCTCCAGTACCCCAGATGACCTTTGACCTCGACCAAAAACAGTTGGGCAAAACCTTCTCAACATGGCAAACCTAAACACCAAGTCTGACTTTCATCCAGCTTTCCCATATTGAGTTAGAGCGTACCAAAGCAAGTGTCACAGACACACAAACACATGCCAACCTGACTGCATAGGTTCCTTTGCTGACCCAAGGATCCAAAAATTGCAAAGCATCATTTAGTAATACATTACATATATGGTGGTCAGGGTTGCAGCTGTAGTAGGTGGCACCAGGTGGCCCTGCCAGAGACTAGTAATTCCTGCACACCATTTGCAATCAGGGTATGCCTTATCACCCAGCACTAACTACACAAAATGTAGTAAATATGATAGGAAGCGGTCTTTTGAGTTAGCATTCACAAATTTTGCAAGAAGTGTACAAGTTATTTGGGAGTGCTGCTTCCTGGGCCTTCAGCTGGGTTGTTGCCCCTGGACTCCACCAGGGGCCTAGCAGTTACCCTCTGAATCCCACCAGAAGCGGCTAGTTCCCTTGCTTGGAGTCCAGCACTAAAATGTGTCTAGCTATAACTCTGTTGGTGGTACAACAAAATCTCTGAGCAGAAGGAAGTTGAAATAATGCTAGTTTAATAGAAACCGTGTTTCACAGATGTAATGGTTTTACTATGACAGAGAGTGACTCTAGCTTTGGCAGGACAGTTTCATTTTCCAAAACCATTTCATGTTGTAGACCTACTGGTGTTTCTAGACCCCATAAATGAGTGGCAAGACACGAGGGTCAACCTATCGGTAATTGGTAGATTCCCTCAGTTAGCCTGACATTCCTACCGGTCACCTGTCTACAAGGTTATCAAATGACAGCTGAAAATATACCTTGGAGTACATAACCTCAAGTCCCCTTTATCCGTGCCATACACGAACCCCGCACCAACATTTGGCACCCATTTGGCAATGTTGAGTCCTGTAGCTGGCCTCCCTTGTTCCTCCATGGGGGGGTGGTTTATCACCTGCAGGGTCTTGATTGAGCCTCCTTGAGAAGGCTGGTCCACCAATGAACAGATCATTGCCATTGGCTGTTGAAAGGAAAGTGCAAGAAAATCCATGCAGGTATCTCAGTGTTTATCAAACAAACAAAAATTAAGAAAATGTTTGAAAAGACTGATTTTATGTCAAATTTATGCCAAACAAAAATATCAACATAGGGAACATTATATAAACTTTCGTACATAGCTTCTTGTTTGCCTTAAAAGAAGGCAAGTTCTTGAAACAATACTTTAAATTCAACCAGAAAGTCAATAGACTTTGTGATTCCTTGCCAATATCTCCTTTTTTTGCATTTGAATGCATACAAGGTCACTAATGGTATTTCAGTAACTAATAATACTTCTCTGACGTCAGCAACTCATTTCAAAAAAGAAAAAAAGAAAGCGAAATGACTTTGTGATTCCTTGCCAATATCTCAGTTTTTCATACACACACTATACAAAAGCAATCAGTGGAGAAGGGAAGGGACCGTATCATTTTTTATCATACCATTCACAAGTGGAAAGAAAGTTTGTGACATCAAATTGTAGTTAAAGATCTGAAATTGAGCAAGTCTGTAGAAATTGGTAGAAATTCTATCTGAGGACCTGAAATTCTTTTGTTCATGTCCTCAGAAAGTATTACAATACAAAGACACACATACATACACACGCACATGCCATCACCATCTCATAGATTCCTTGCCTGCATTCAGCAAGGAATCAAAAAGGGAGTGACATCACATTAGTATGACTCAGACAATGAAAGAAACTTAAGGAAACATGAGATAATGTGACATTCCTATACTCTTATTGACAACATACTTTGAAGCAACTACAATTTGATTGTTTCTGCTGGTACTATAACTGCTGACTTAAGTGATCATTGGCCAATCTATGCGATACATCGCTGCAATTCAATCACTTCTGATAATCTTAATGGTGATTCTATTGATACGAGAGATACTTCTTCCACTGCAATGAGTAATCCTATTAATAGGCTCAATCTAACTGATTAGCCATTCCTTATACTGATATTAATAATGCCTAAATTCCTCTGTGTTATTTCCACCATCTATAATTAACATTGTAAGTTCACGAAATTCAAGAAAAAACATGAATGCAACTCTCCCTTGGGTGACACCTGGCATCCTTACCTCTATCAAAGAGAAAAATAAACTTTACAAACTTTATATTAATAGTACCACTCCATGTAAACCAATCCAAATTCACTATCTATAGAAGTGAGCTTAATTTGATAATAAAAAAGATTAAAAGAGACTATAGAGTACTGAAATCATGACGTCATGTCACCTAGCAACTTGTCTGGTTTACTCTAAACAACATCGTGAAGGACAGTATACCTTATTGCAACATAAACATGGCAGACAGTTGCTGATAAGTTGAGAGGAATCTGGTAGAGATGTTTTGTTTTTCTCTCTTGAAGGTACATTATCTTTCATTGGGTTTTGATATAGCAAGTCATGCAGGAAATGAATAAAAGTTATCACAATATTACTGATTGTAGCTGTGCTGCAATGAAATAATTGGGCAAGGTGGAGGTTAGCGTAATTCAGACGAAGTTTCAACAGCGTCATAAACATCTGGTCTTCTAGCACAATGCCATCTACTTTCCAGCCAGCAAAGTAAGCAATGGATTCTTCAAATCCTCTAAACATAGTTAACAACTATGAGAAACATGTTTTTGTTTGGAAGACCACTTTCCATGCGAATGACATCATCACTGAGAGATGTGAATGAATAGTGCTGCATTTGATATTTTTGTTGCCTTTTCAACGTATCAAGTTCTTGCAAACTATTGTCTAGTTGTGCTCTTAACCATAAAAGGTCCACATAATTAGTCACTATTTTCTCCTGCAAATATGGAATGCAGGAAACTGCAGGTACATTATTGTATTTCTTTTATCATATACTCCATCTTTTTTATCTTTCTTAACCTTTTTGTTGGCAGCAAGAATTTCTGGCAAGTTACTGTCAAATAGTTTGTCATAATTTCTTTTGTGTAGTTCTGGGCCATTCTTCTTTCCATTTACAAAATGACAGCTAAAAACATGTGAATATTTACTGTGCTCTCTCACCTGTGAGAAATAATTTAAATGTAGTAAGTCATTCCAGTACACACACTTAAGTGACTGACATATCTATAGCGATAGTGACGGAGCCCAAAAACTTTCCTGCCAAGCCCAACTAAACTGAAATTTACACATTAAGTAAAACCAATTAGTATCTCTTCCTTTCTGAAATACCATTCCTGCACCTATTGTCTGCACTTCAAAAGGACCATCACTAACTGAGCAGTTGGATACATGATACTTAAGCCACTTCCCCAAACCCCACTTCCAGCAAGGTCTGCATATTCAAGGTGAAAAGTAAAAAAACCAGCCGCAAAATGCAATAAGACTCTTTAAAATGGAGTAGAGTACTTACTGGGGCCATAGCTGGACATCTGTACTGGCCAGCTGCTACCCCAACCAGAAGATTGTCAGATGACGGGGATATACTCAAGGTGATGGCATCCGCACCTAAAATTAACAAAAAAAAAAATAGATTCATATGGTTAAAATTGACACTGATCCTCACTACTGGGATGGCCCACATGGAAGTCAACCTACAGTGTAAGTGCTAAGAAATTGGGATTCTTTGTTCAAAGCAATTGTGAGCAACGGGTCTGAAATCTACACAAACTATCACCACTAAAATTTATCATCAAACACATACAGAGATATTACAATAATAACAAAATTAACTTTTGATTTATAGATAGTTCTTGTCATTTAATCATTCAAGTGTGTCAGAGGAAGGTCACATCAGGATACTCCCTTCCTAGGCAACAGGTTTTTTCCTAAGGAGGATTTTCACCTGTTATGAGGTTCGAGAGGGAAAGGCCTATTTTAGTAAAGAGGTGAAAACCGAAGTGTGGGAGAACAACAGTCTCTGGTAACTTTGTAAGAAACAAAGATAAATGTGTTGGTTTGTTGTGCAAACACAGATATGCCATACATTAGTTCCCTTCACAAACAGCAGCCTTCATTTACAGTCTTCATTTCTGATTTAATAGACAGCAACAACTTAGATTTAAAGAAAATTTATTTGGTTTGGATCATTCACGAGGGACTCACTTACATGTCTCTGCACACACCTTCATTCTTATCTACCGTGCTTAAGGTATTGGTGACCATTTCATCACCATCCCTACATCTGCATCATGTTCAGTTCCGGACTAGATTCAAAGATGAAAAACCATACAAAATTCACCACACAGAGCACTTTGCATAGCATTATGGGATTGGGTCACTGAATATGAGGAGGGGTGATGAAAAATTTACCATTACTCTTAACCAGTCTAAATGAGAGGGTAGTTTTATACTGAAACAGATTATTTAAACAGGAACTTCACCTTGCATAACCAAACAACACTGCAAAATAGAGAACGGTCTAGACATTGCAACACTATATTCATACATGAGACACTATATTCATACATGAGGCAACTAAACACATGAACACAAAACAGCCTCACCAGTTTCACAGATGTTACTGTTTAAAATAGGTGTATAAAATAGCAATGAGACATTAACCTAGGTTTTACAGTTCAAAAGATTCCTCCGAACATACCAAATTTCTTGGAAAACAGAATTTTGCCAAAGTTACACTCCTCCAAGGAGTGTGCTGCCACCACAAATTGATCAGGGAAGTTGTACGGGATGAAAGTGACGACAAACTTTTCATCTGGAGAAATATCGCAACTGGCGTCTGAATAAAGCTTGCAGCAAGGGACAAGTACGTTGGCTCTAGCTGTCATAACAAAACAAACAAAAAGGAGATTTAAGGATGTCCACTGATGACTTCCACTGGGATAAATATGATGAAAGGAAATCCATGCTACTGCCAATTGATTTATTTTGTGCTTAGAGATCATTATCCCTGACCTCCAATCTGCTGGATATCTTCAAATCTAATCACCCTGATTAAGAAAATAAACATGTCAAATTATTCCCTATGGACTAACACAGAATCTAATGACCTGGCAACAGAAATATTCCAAAACTTACCTGGTTTGGCTGTATATGAACAAGTCATTAACCTGTTTCAACGTAACGAGTGCACTAACATCTACCGCCCAAAAAGTGCTGGAAACCTTTAACACCACCTCTAACCCAGTCTGACCTAATACTGGACTAGCGCCTCCTTCCCATTCCGCCATCCTACATGCTAGGAGCAGGGAAGTCTAATTGCAAATTTCTATCTACAGATTGTTCATTCATGACTTCATCTTGTTTTCATCAGTTGTTGTTGAGTTGAGACAGGTAAGTGAAGAGTGAAGTTAATCTACATCTTTTAATATGAGTGTGCAGGCTTTTCATTATGTAATGTATAGACAATGGCTGTTAATAAAGGGTATAAAGCAGTCATTTGCTGATATTAGCATACAAATTATACTGAAAATAAAGAAAAAACCAGCAACAACAAAAACAAGAAATTCTGGAAATGTATTCTGAATAACACATTTTGTTTCATTTCGAGACTTCATCTACCACAGCAGTATTACAGTTTGTCAGCGAAATGTTATGTCAATTGCCAGACAGTGTCATTGTCACACTTTTACTGTGATAATAGCACTGAGTGCTGAACTCCATTTCTCCTTCCAACCGATGTAATCGATCACTTCTCCAAATGAGTCACATGGTATAGTAAGTGAGTAAATGAACAAGTTAAAAACAAACCCACATTTGGACACATACCAAATATACATACCAAATATGAGATCTGTCCAAGCTTCCCTTTTTGAAATATTGTGTTTACAAGGATTTTACAATTTGAAACCTATTGGCTCCCAGTGACCTTGATAAAAACAACAACAGGATTCTGAGACCTAAAAGTGGTCCACCTACATACCATACATGACATTTCTCCAAGCTTCCCTTCTTGAGATATCATGTTAGTAAATTTTACACAACTAGACCAATGTTGAGCCCAAAGGACCTTTCACATACACCAAAAACAATAGCATTCTTTTACTGAATGTGGTACACCTACATATCAAAGATGCGATCCTTCCAAGCTTCCCTTCTTGAGATATTGTGTTAACAAGGCTTTTTCAAATTAACCCCTGGTGACACCAAATGACTTTTGACCTTCACCAAAAACAATGGGGTTCTTGTACTAAGTGTGGTATGCCAAATATGAAGTATGCCAAATATGAAATTTGTCAAAGCTTCCTTCTTGAGATATCATGTTTACAAGGTAGGCTGTAAGGTAGGCATCACAAACACACATACACACACCATCATGGTTACAAAGGATTCAAAACTCACAATTGGCATTTAGAGACCTTTTGCAAGCTTTTTGCTATACATAGTCTGAAATAATTGTACATTCTCTATTAAATTGTTGTTTGTGTCACTGCAGAAAAAAGAAATTTGCCCCTGCCCCTTTACTTCTGGTGAAAACTACAGATACCTATTTATCAAGCTCCGTCAGCCTCCTCCCTAGCTTAGGTGCATCCCTGTTTGACAGGCAGGTATGTCTATTGTACCAAGCTGGTTTCTTACCATTGCTTATGTCTGGTAGCTCATCTTTGAATTTCCACCACTGCAATCTGTGTGTGACTGTATTGATGTTGTTGGCCACGGCAGGGTTAGACCATCTTCCCCGAAATGCATCTGAAACAAATCGTGAAACTGAAAAAAGTAAACTTTAATCTGTCCATGACTTGTCCTTTTGAAAATTTCTGGTTTGTCCAGTCTAGATTTGCTAAGAGATGGGTGAGGGCAGCTGTGAGAAAGACTTTACAGAGTACAAGCTGTAAATGATCCCAAAACATTCACTGTGAGAATATTAATCAGTAGAAACTGTTAGCCAGAATGCAAAAATGCACTGTGGTTTCAATGTAACCTCCAGTATCCTAGCTGCACATAGCAAAGAAACATACAAGCAAGTAAACCTGGACAATGATAAACAGTACAGCGACATTGTTCGTAGAAAAAATATTGAGGTGCATCCATGTTCCACAAGTTTTTGATAATCTTTTTAATCTTACATACATTGATGCTCCATCCCCAGGATGCTGTGGTCACAAGATTTTGACCTTGGCTAAGTTGGACATCAAAAGACTTCAAACCAAAAACAACAGAGTTCTTTCAAGCATTAAGGTTAATCAAAGAGATCAGTTCAAAAGGGCATATTTTCAAAGGGGTATATTTTCAAAGGGGTATTGCATTTAGAAACTTTTCATGGTTTGACCTTCGCTGCTTGCTCTCCTCAAATGACCTTTGACTTAAAGAAAAAACAATAGAGTGTATATAAGCATTGTGGTCAATAAGCAAACCATATATGGGACCAGGGTAAGACTGCATTCTTGAGATACTGTGTTCATTAGGTTTTCACACTTTGACCTCTGTTGACCTTTCACCATCACCAAACCAATGCAATTAACCAAATATGATAAGATTCTTGTACTCAATGCGACTTATAAATGTAACACATATGACAACAATGCAAGCTTGCTTTGTTAAAACGCTGCATTTACAAAGTTTCCAATTTGACCTCAGTTGACATTTGAGCTCTTTTTGTGATTTTTCTCACATTTTGACACATGAACCTCATTTGATCACAAAAAAACCATGATAGGGGTCTTGCAGTCAATGTTATTGATTTACACAGTGCATATGAGATCATCCCAAGCTTCTGTTCTTAAGACATTGTATATACAAGCAAGGCATCACAAACACACACATGTCCACCCACTCACATGCATACACATGTCATGATGATTACATAGGTTAATGGCAGTAACTCATCACCCTAAGCTATATTTTTACCTGTGCCAACTGGTTCTAAGTTACAGCACTCTTTGATGGAGAGCAAATTCGAAAGATGCAGAGTAGCTCATACTACACAGCATACACAGGGATCCATTGTTTTGATTGCACATGTAAAGGAATTTACGACAGGCTGGGGGAGGGACTATAGAATTAGAACTGTCTGGAGTGATGGGTTTTTATCTTTAAAATGATTGTCATTGGAACTAAAAATAGAAGTGAATGCTAGAAACCGTTTGTCTCTTCTGTTCCGAAGAAAGAAAGAGTTACTATTGTAAATGATCTTCAGAATGTTAGACTATCTAGGTGATGACCTGACTGAAAATGATTTTGAAGTAGGTTCACAAATCATTCCAGGCAGAGGCACCTTCTCGTCATGTTGGTTGACTTGTTTTTTCACTTCAAGGACCTCTCTTATCTCAATTAATCTTGCAAAACAAGGAAGTAAGTAAATATCATGTCATTCCATACTTAGGATCAATCTAGACTTCACGTTGCTGTTGGCTGCACATCACATGACATCAGGTACTGGTTTAGTGGAAAGAAGTAAGCGAGACCAAAAGGAAAAAGGGGATGCTTGATATTTTCTTTCCTTGCTTGATCAGGTTATCAAAGAGTTGCTACTATTACATTCCTTGTTTGGATTCCTCACACAATGTGTGAAAATACCATGCACTTGTAAGTGCCATGGAGGACTTTTTCTCCACAAAGTACCCTTAAGCTGAAACTTGCAAACCTGTGTTAGTTTAAGTGTAAAACATCATTGCATGGACTGTCAGCCTGCTTCTGTACTCAGTTTATGGGTGTTCTATCGTTATGTGTCAAGAAAACTCAGGAAAATTAATCTTTCATAGGTACATTCAACTGAGGTACTTCATTTCACAATCTCTCTATCCTTTGGTCCCCCAAATCTATATGACACTACATGTAACTTCCAGCCACCTAAACATACATTTTCAAAATCATTTGCCTGCCACAATTCTCACTATCCAGATTCTAGTTCCAGGAAGCATGTGTCACTTTAACATGTAGATTAATTTGCAGTACATTCCTGGCTGAAGACATTATCTAAATTTCTGGCTTTTGTTAACTTAGTCCACCTTTGATGTAGCTGTCCGAGATTGGAATTTATTTTCAACTAAGTGCCTCTTTGTCGTGACTATTGCTTTTGTCACACTAAAAGGGATTCAATTCAAAACATATTTAAGTATAGAAACAAACTTGTTGGAGGCACCAGCGACAAAGCAAATTCTGCATCTTTCAAATTCATAACTTGATGAGTTCCGTTTTTTTTCAGTAGAGTTTCAGAATTATGGAGAATCAACTAGCCTTGATATTTACGTTCTAATTGTGAAGAATTCTATAATCCACTTAAGGTATATGATTAACAATATTGAAATTGTACATGAAATGGACACAAAAACAATTTCCATGTGATTACTGATGTGAGGACAATCATTCTTCTGTTGCCAGATGCATTCATACATCTCATCTGACTTTGGAGAAATAATACCTGAGATGAAAAGATACTTCCAGCATTTGGATTTTGAAGTAAAATGTGGAGAATTCAAGGTCATACTATTTAACACAATCATTTGTTGCAACATTAATATGACCACACCCTCACCTTGTTGTGTTCATCTTATTTTAACACCCTCACATTCAATTGAAGCATCTCCTCATTAACCAATGAAAAGCTTGCAAAGAATAAAATGTTCCTCTTCCAACAACTCGACAACAACTCTTTCATGATAACCTATTTCATGATCTTAGTAGGTATCATACAATTTTGCATAACCCTTTCTCCCCCAAAACCCCCCAACATGCTACTCAAACTTTCAAAGACATGCAAAGACATCCAGTTTCTTAAGAGAATCTGGATGCTTGCTTACAAGGACAGTTCGGGTAGTAACAGACAAAGAGCAAATTTACAAAACAAAATTTTCCCCCTTATCATTGATACTGTTTTATCAGGAGTTAAAAGTACACATTCAGCGAGTGGAAAACTTCAACAACAGGGGTTAAAACAAGGTCATCCAAACATCCAGGGAATTCCTTGGTGCATCCCTTGTAGATGAGGCGGTTTGAGAAATACCAAAATAAAACATTCGTCAACAATGGCACTTTCGAAGATTAGCTCAAAATGTTTGATGCTATAATCGGTGGACGTTTCAAAGAAAATAAGATATTTTTCGAAAATCCAGTTTTACCCACACTATTGCCTCGCCTACATGACAGAAATGTGAAAGCACAAGAAATTTTTACTCAATAATGATACCACATTTTCTGGATACACTAATTTCTGTGTTGCTGATGACAATTTATTTACTTTGTCAAGAGAAGCAACATTAATGTAAAGATTAATAACGAGGAATGCCAAACGTTCAGAGTTCTGTTACCATTTGTTATATACCTTAAGTAAACGATTGTTGATCACTCCCATTTATTCAAGAGTTTTCATCTTATTGTTGCTCTTGGTTCATCTATTGTTGCTCTCTCCTGTGAGCATGGTAATTTACATCTGAATGTCTCATGCCTCAATGCATTTAACTGTACCTGTGTGGGAAGCCTGTGGAATAGTTTTATTTTACACTGTGATGAATATGTACTGTATGTATACATGGTGTGGTGATGGGACGTCTAGAAACAACTAACGACCACATGGATAGCTGAGACAGTGATACTTAAATATATCAGTAATGGTTTTCCACAGTCCCCTTCTCTTCTCGCTTGTAGGTCGATCAACAAGTTTTTGATACCCAAAGCATAGGTTTCATTAAAATATTTAGCACTCACCTGCCAAAGCCTGGTTTATCAAACTTCTGTATTCTCCCTGTGGAAATGTCGGGGAGTCATCTTCTGTTGCATGCCTACGGTGACCGGATCTTCTCCTGAAAAGGAGTTACAAATTTGGTCAATAGTTAACATGCATTCACAGACCAACTTCTCCATCACAATGGTAATGACAGGCCTTGAAAACCTAACACAACACAATGGTAGGGGTGAGCAACTACTCTCAGGGTTCTATTCAAGGAAAAGGCAACAAAACTTGGAACCTATTAGAACTCTAGACAACAAACTGTGTTGACAGTTGCTCTACAAAGAGATGGTCTTAACTTTGTTGTATTTTCCTTAGTGGCATGCTGACTTCTACTTTTGCCTTTCTTTTTATTTGAAAAGGAGAAGAGAAAAAGGCTGAGGGTGGAACCTTCAAATGATGTTACATACACACACAAAAATGAAGAAATGGTTGTTTTCCGAATGTGAGTTGAAAGTTTACTTGATCTCTAAAACAGCATTTTCCCCCCAAGGATGTCACAAAATATTTTTCAAGAAAGCTAGAGATAAGAGATAAATTTGTTCCAAAGTGAGCAGACCCAAACTTTCCGCCAAAACAAAAAGCACAGTAGAAGAACAAAATAAAGTTTGGAAATGTTAACTATTTAATGTTTGTGAGACAAACAAATAGAAGAGTGGAGTTTTTAAAGCTTTGCCATGAACTTATGAGGTACTTCCAAAAGTTACTGCTAAAATAGTTCTCAGTTGCTTCCAATCATGCTTTGAAAAGAGCAATCATGCTTGACAACTCTTTGGGGTAATCGAACCAGGACCGAACAGGGTTCAAACAAAGTGAGAGCAACTAAAGCTTTATCAGTCCATTGTCTGATAAGGTTAAAGTAGAAAAGCAGAAACAATGTCCATGTGACCTTGCTGTGACCTCACCTCAGGTAATTAAGAAAAAGAAAGAAAAAATAAGGACACAGAGAAAGGTACACACAGGGCATCCAACAAAGCGGATAAACCTCTGTGTAAATATGCACAGGAGTGAATATGAGCGATTTAACTCCAGAGATCAATTCAAAGATCAAATAGATCCACTGACAAAGAAGTATGGAGATTGCAACACACAAAGTACGACAAGATGAAGTAGCTGTCATACTCTGAGAGAGAGGTTGGGGCATCAAATGGTTTCTATCATGCTCTTCAACTGAGGGGAAAGGGATCCACCTGGTGGAGGGATAGGGGTTCAACTAAAGGGGAAGGAGGAGGATTCAGCAGAATAGTTTAAAGGACAGTCACTTGAAAAAAAAAAAACTGTCACTTCTATTGTTGCTCTTGCAAAGAGAAGTTTTTAATTGCCTGCAAGTGTAATTCACACTGTTCTTAACCACATGTTCTCTACTCCCAAGATTCTGGTCTATAAATGACTTGAGCAAATGAATTTCACCTGAGCCCTTCATTTTCCATCCAGATAAGTGAAGTATATATAAGTGCATGATGAAATGTACTAATAAGTTGCTTTGCCTTTGTAGCAAAAGCAAGTCAACTGTTGCGAGTGACTAAAACATACACAGACTTATGAAATTGGACTCATGTGATGGCAGTCGTAAGTGTGTCCAAGTGATGGCGGTCGTAAGTGTGCCCATGTGATGGCAGTCGTAAGTGTGCCCATGTGATGGCAGTCTTAAGTGTGCTCATGTTATGGCAGTCACACATTTGCTCATGTGATGGCAGTCGTAGGTGTGCCCACGTGATGGCAGTTACATTTACATATTCTCCAATGACATGAACTGTAGCATGAACAAAGAGGGCTTAATGCTACCACAAAGTTAGATCGCCTGGAGAGTCTTATTGGATAGCAACTTTGTAGGTCATATCAACGACCAAAAAAGGATTCACTATAAAGATACATGCACAGGAAAAACTGTCTAGCTTGATTTGGTTTAGGCTTTTCTCCCCACAACAGGGAAGCAGAGTAGTGATTGTAATACTTCATTGAAATGACAAAATTTACTGAACGCCACTTATCCAATGGGCAAGTGTGTTTCGTATTAAATTTTCCCTGTGTGCTGTTCAAGTTTCTTCTGAAACATGTGATTTCAAGGCCAAAGAATAGACAGTGGTCTTGCTGTCAACCACGACATACTGTACATGATATTTTAAGCAAGCAGCACAGCTCATTAGAGAGTATAAATATGAACCTTTTGTATGGTACTTGCAGACCACTCGAACTGAGGACAAAGAATGGCCTACAAAGAAAATGTACATCAAAGACATACCTTGTCAACACGGTCATCTCAGGAAACAGAACAAGAAGCAGATTATTGACAGTACACACACCTAGCGTGGGGTCCAACACTGAGCGCACGTACCACATCAACAATGATTGCATGTACATACATGCATGCAAAGGCCTGCTAGAAGGTTGACAAACTGATAATATATAACCATGTGATTTCTACTCCCACTTTTTTGTACTAAGTTCATCCAAAAAAGGAGAAGAAGGGCAGGGATGATCCAAACAGTTCTGTTTCCTGAGTATTCACAACATACAAGGAAATCATTTAGGCATGTGCAAAGACCGATGCCATTTTTTCCAAGCTGTTGCTTTGCAAATTTCCTGATTACATTTTTCACATTAAAACACATTTAGTTGGAGAATGAGAATGTTGAAAGTATGCAAAGAGTGAAGTGAGAGGGGAGTTACCAGCCCTCTACAGTAACAGTCACTACTACTTCAAACATTCCATTTAGGTCCACTGACTTTCTATAATCTCAGATAGTTGAGGTGAAACACAAACTTCTTGGAGTTGCAAAAAGAAGAAACATGGAATTACTTTTAATTTACTGCCAACTGAAGTCTTTTCTTGTCTTTTTTGTAGCCACATTTACTGGCTAAATTTCTGAATCACAGGAAAAAGAAAGTAGAAAGAAGTATGCAGCCTAAGAAGCAGATGTTGAGCACTTCAACCTGGATACATTAGTGTGTCATATTTAACTCTTTTCCATGTTCATGACTTTAAAGATATTCTGAAACTTCATTTTGTTTAGTGGAAGGGAGAAGGCGAGGGGGGGGGGCAGGACACAGGTCTATGAGGGTGTGTTGGTGGTTAGGGTCTGCAAAAGAAAGATTGTACAAAAGTTTCATGGAAACTTGCAATCTTGACTATCAAATGGGTTAACATGGATGCCATTTTACACTTTGAAGGTGGAAACAAAAGATTTACCTTATAGCTGTGCGTGCAAATCCAAATCTTGATAATCTTGACCTGCGACCACCTTCTGATGTACCCCCATCCTCATCCCTGGCTCCCTGGAGCCCGCGAAGTCCTCTCCGCCCACCTGCAGTGGAGTGAAGCTGACTTGGAAGGGCCCGTCTGGCCCCTGAAAGACAAAATGCATTTGCTTATACAATAATGTCCTATATTCAAGCTAGGGACATAACATGTTTGCTTTGAGTAACCTTGCAACAAAGTGTCGATAATTGTATGACTGATTGAAAGTTTCAAATTGTCCTGACAATGATCCTTGTCTGGTGTACACTAGTTCTTCCATACAGTAGTTTGCTCTCATTGTGTCTGCATGATGTTTCATGTTTAATAAACTCTTTGTTTGCATTGCAAATGAAAAATGACAAAACGATCGTACCCTGTTTTCTAAGTTTGTGGCAGTTGTATAAACTCTTGTGTGTTATGTTCCTGTATAACATTGCAGTATCACCTTATGTGTATGTAATGTGTAGTCTAACATACTTCACAACAACGTATCACATCATTGCAAAGTATGTAAGACTTATACTTTATCACCGTGTGACTCACCTTGGGTTCGTCTGTTGACGTTGCCCCCGGTGGTACCAGAATTCCTCTGCAACTGAAGAGCATGAAGCAAGGAACTTTCTGCTGGAGTTGACCTGGTTATAGTTACGTGACCCACCATGCCATCTGAGGCACTGACGGGGTAACTGACCTGGTGTTCCACCCTTTCATTCCTGTTGGGAACATGATCCAGAAGACTGGAACCCAAAGGCAGTCCTGTAAATGGTGACATGTCATCTGATTGGGGAGGAGGATCAGATAAGGGTTCTTGTGAGGACGTCACTGGGCGGCTGCTCTCATTACTAGAACCGCTATCAAAGAGTAATGCTCTGGCAGCAGCTTGTGGTTCATCAGTTCTTTGGCTCTCTGGTAAATCTGGTACATGAAATGTTTCCTCTGTGCGGATGATGACCGCATTACTCAAATCTTCTGCAGATATCCGAGGGGGGTGGTCTCCGACCCCTTCGAATCGCTCAGAAATGACTCTGACTTGCACGAGCTCCGGCCCCTCGTAGCTTCTCCTGACTCGCACCACCCTGTTAGGAGTTCTTTGGGAAGATACTCCCTGGTGACTGCTTGTCAGGAATCCATTCCCAGTGGGTCTGGCCTGACTTGAAAGAGAGGTTACAGAACTAACCTCGGAGGTGCTGACCGGTGGAACGGACTCCCTGTTATCTGTTTCCATCGTAACATTCCTCCCACTTGCCATCTGGTCAAGGTGGGGGCTATCATTGGAAGCATTGCCTGAAAGTCTTGATATTGCACTTTGCATTCCAGACAAAGAGGACGCACTTTCATAAACAGGGGTGACTGTTTCCCTTCCTCTTTGTTGAGCATTTGTCTCAAAATTAACCAAAGTTTGCTGCTCTCCTAACACTGCTGTCGATGAAGAATTTTCAGCGCCACGTGGATTGGCATCTAAATGAGATGGGAGCAAATAGGGTGCTGTGATTGGACCAACACCTGCAGCAGCATCATCTGCTGTGGTGGAAGAAGAGTCACTATCGATTTGTTCTTGTCCTTGTTGAGAGGTTGATGAGCTAATATCTGGTGGAGGTGGTGAATCAGCCAATGAGGGTTCTGGAATGGTATCTGGTTCAGTGGGTACATCATCAATATCAACATCTACATCAACTTGGAGACAATTTGGAAAGCTCCTCCTATTGTAAAAACATTGGTGAAAGGTTAACAGATAGTTCCAATGATTAGACAGAAATTAAACCTAGAAAGAGATTAGCAAGGGTGATGGTTTAAAATACTTGCCCATTTAAAAAAAAGGCATTATGTGTGTTGTTCTGAGGTATGAGCTCTCAAAACTTAGATTAATATAATCTGGTGCAGAGAATTAAAAACAAGATTTATATACAAGGTATAAACAAGGTGGTCACAGAGGGTGTATGAACCACCCTTTTTTGACCCCCTTAGGTAAGAATACTTTTGCCTTGGATTTTTATTGCAACATAAAATTCCTCTTGCAGCTGTCCGTTTCTGCGGCTGTGGTACCACTACACAGAACAGTTACTGATCATTGACTAACTGTTGCAGATACCAAAGCCTCCACATCTCAGTCACTGGGCTGTGCATGCAAACTGAAATGGAATGACATCACTTTATTTAGGCAAAACTGATGTGCATCCACACCCAAGGGCGCCCTCCCTTATTTAAGGTATACCCTATGGAAGAACTCCAAGGAAATACCAGCTGTTTTGGAAAAGACTTACCCTTTGAAAAATGCTGCCTGTTTGCAAATACATTCATTCAAGCATGCACTCCAAAGAATTCTATCCCTATGCATTATTTACCAAGAGAAGTAAATTGACAACAATGATAACACTGGGATTCTTTTATACTCATGTTCTTGTATGTTTACAGGGCAACTGATCAGCAAACGACACTGGATCATAACATTTCTAGAATTACTGCAACCATTACTGTCTAAAATTACAGTAGAGAGATCCTTTAAAAACTTTTATCACAATATTGATTTATTATAAGAAATATCACTTTTATTTGTGTGACAAGCTTCCTTGTGCAAACTGATGAATTTGTAAAATCTCTATTTGAGTACATGAAGGTTAATGTTACATCCAATCTGCTACTATGTGAGGCGAGGTGCCAAATAGAAAGGCTGAAATTAATATAACTTTACTAGAGCTACTGCAAAACTTTACTTGGTTTATATCACAGATATCATAACTAAACATATGTATCTAAAACATATCTATTTTTTTTATTTAGAAATAATTATTTGCTTTTCTTAAAGTAATAAGCAAAAATACTGGCACTATTTCTGGGCCTGTTTTAATACTACGTACAATGTAGACCATCTTTCTTTCCAATGTAGTGATAACAATCTTTAATTGCATACCTCCCATACACAAAGCCCTCCCTGTTACGGTTTGGATTTGTTATCCCAGTGAGCAGATGATGGCCATGGTGATCAAATCTTATTAACCTGCAGACCAAATAAAGAAAGAATATTGCCCAAATATTAGTCAGATTGTCAGTCCATCACTTAAGACAAATTTTCAGAGAGAGGAGAAGACAGAATGCAATAATGGAAGGGTAAACGAGTGCTCAATTTTTCAAGAAATCGAAGGACAAGTGAGAGCCACAAACTGAGGTCAATACAGACATAAATTACCTAATGTACTCTTCAGAGGTTGCTGTGGCAACTGATGCTATAGGTGCCTTTTTACTCCAGTCCCAGAGCAAGATTTCATTACCAGTTGCTATGGCGAGCAGTCTTTCATACGGATGGAAGGAAAGTGAAGTGATGGTTGTCCCTTTTTCTGAATTCCAGACTTCACTTCTACCCTATGATGAACAATGTATAACCGTAGTTAAAAAAGGACAATAGGAATAGCAGGCAAAGCTGATCCACTGACATGTGATCTATGATTGAGTAAACTGCCATACTGAACAATTAAGTAGGATTGATTGACTTGTGAGTTTCCTGACACTTACACATGTATAAAGTCAAAGTGAAAATAGCTCTACTGAAAACCACACTTACAGGGAGTAATCTAATGTTCAAAATTTGCAAAGCAGTTTTGGGGTTTTCTTTGATATTTTCATGCCAGTTCAGAGAAAACCCTACTGTTGCCTCTACAAAAACTGCTGCATTTTTCAAGTTGTGTAGCAATCTTATCATTTTGTGTAGCAAAATGAGATGCGATACTGGATAAATTATTCACTGCACTATGCGAACAATAGAAACAATGTCAGCTGGAATGCCCACTACCAAACTATCCAAGAACACTTGCTTTTCCTTGACAAGTTTTCTCATACATTGTGCTAGAGAACATGTCTCATTGGTAGTGAACGTGTTCACAAAGTGCAGAATTAGTGAATGTACCAAAAATAAATTTACGCATTGGGTCCCGTTTGACAGAATTTAATACTGTAAACAAAACTAACCACAATATGCCAACAGAGTAACCCTGGGTTCCAGCAAGATCCAGGCTCCGAGGAGCCAAATCCTGGGAAGCCGGCTCCTGTAACCGGCTCCTGGAACCCCCAGCATCTCGGGAACCCAGTGGGAGAACGTTCCGAGGAACGTCCTCAACCATGGGCTCCCGCGGAAGGTCGGAGTCCGGCCGAGACAGCTCTATGTCCCAAGGGACGGGGCACGACTCGGTGGCCGAAGCCACTGGCTCCGGGTCGGTCTCCCGCGCACCAGAGCTTGAGGCTAGGCTGCTCGGGACTGACCCTACCTTCTCCGCTGGCCTAACCTTCCTACCCTTGGACTTGGTGGAAGACTTACCTTTGGGCCTGGCAGCTGGTCTCACGGGAGCCTGGACTCCCGAAGGACCGGCCACCACGGAGGGATCTGGGACCGCCTCCAGCCGCCCCCTAAGCCTTTCCCGGCGACCCTGCAGCCAGGAGGAGATCTCCAACCACTGGGCCGCGGCAAAGGACATGCATAGTTCGCACGGGTTGGAACGTGTGCAGGAACAACACAGGGGGCATACTGAGTGCGAATCCCAGTCCCTCCCAGGCCGGAACTGGTTGCAGATGGAGCAACGTGGGCCAGGATTAGGGGAGGACATGCCAAGTCCGAAGGGGTGTCACTCTTACGAACCCAAAAATACTTAGCACCCCGAAAAACACCAAAACGATAAAAGAGGGGAGCTAAGGGGGAACAACAGCAAGCAAACTCGTAAAATAACGATGCTAGAGATAAACGAGGAGGCTAACGTAACGTTGCGCGTGAGATACAATGTGAACACAACGTAAGAGAGGGATTGCGCAATTCCCTCAAGGGGATTGCGAAATATACGTAAAGTAAAGGCTTAGTGGATAACTAGTGCAGCGGCACGATAGGATATCCGTCCCAGCCACGCTGCACCAACTGAAAATATTAACCGATAAATTTCTCAGAGAAGCGAGAGTAAATTAACGGGAAAATATATCAGGCAGAATAACTAATGAATATAAAGGAACGAAAAATGAGAATACTCAGGTTTAGTCCTGATAAGGCCGCCTTTGCGCGAGGCAAACAGCGAGGCAAACTGAAACGTTGAGAAGGCACTCGAGCGAAAGGCAAACGAGGGCGGGCTAGGCCTTAGAGGGCGCAGTGTCAGAACTGACTTCGAGGGCAGTTGAGCATAGGTCAAACTGATTCAGTAGTGGGGCAAGGGGTAAGTATATGTCTACGATGTGAATCCACAATATCCCAACAGAGTAAAAAATTGCCCCACACACTTAAAAGGGACTGTGCAATGTTCTGATAGCCCTGTAAACTTAATGATTTCTTGGACACACAACTTTGTAGTACACCAGCTTGAACAAGGACACTACAGACAATCTCAAAATTTGTGAAAAAGTAAGAATGTGAACTGCACAACTACTGTATGAGGTTGTTTTATTGAATATTCATGAGTGTGAGCTGAACATAAAACAAGAGCCCAAGGGCACTCTGGTTCCTTGCACAGATGGAGAGCATATAATGTAAATTATGAAGTAAAAGGGAGCATATTGCATTATTTTGTACGATAGCCCATATGGCCCATTTCTGACCATGAACTCTCACTGCATTACATAAAATCTGTAGAGAGAGAAACATACTTCATGCTTTTATAAAATGGCCCATTTCAGACATTGGACCCCAAACATGACAAATATGTACCCACATGGAACCACTTCCATAGCACTAATGTGACCAACTATCAACAGTGTTACATACAATCTGTAAGAGAAGAAATATTTTGCATGATTTCACAACAGCCTATGGGCACTATGGTTCCTTGCACTTGAAATATACATACTGTAAAATGATATGCCTGAGTTCATAAATATCAAAAAAGACATTTCAATTAATGCAATGAATTGCAGATGTTGAACTGCAATATACAGCAATATCCCATTCATTTTACAAAACACAAAGAGCTGTGCATTTCTCATTTAAAGAAGGGGCTCTGCAAATTGCAATATGGCTTATCTCATCTATGCCCCTTTAAAGTCCAATAAACTGATAGAATGCCCTGGAGGGAACTACTGGGGTCGAGTTTAAACTGGTAAGAACACCAACTGACTTATTTTCTTTCATTGTGTCCCGCTCACCTCACTAATTGAAAAGACACTTACATGAACGCACACATTAGCACTCCGGCACGAGGAGGTAAACTGATCCAGCCAAAACTTGTCTGGTATGACCACCTACAGTAGTGCCAACAACACTGCTTCTTTTTCATTTGATCAAGAAACTGCTAACTCAAGCAGTACTTCCATGATGCACTGGAGGGGGACTGATGGAACATATGAGCATCCATAGCATAAAAGGGTTTTCAGACTTTGCCCCCAGTTCCCCCAGATGACCTCCGGCCTCCACCAAAAACGATAGGGCAAACCTTCTCAATATGGCAAACCTACATACCAAGTTTGACTTTCATCTGACTTTCCCCTATTGAGTTACAGCGTACCCAAGCAAAACAGACTTTTGCCCCCAGTTCCCCCAAATGACCTTTGACCTCCACCAAAAACAATAGGGCACACCTTCTCAACACGGCAAACCTACATACCAAGTTTGACTTTCATCGGACTTTCCCCTATTGAGCTAGAGCGTTCCTAAGCAAGTGTCACAGATGCACACACACACATACACACACACGCACACACACGCCAACCTGACTGCATAGGTTCCTTTGCTGATGCAAGGAACCAAAAAGGGCCATTAATGTGAACACAGTCAAGCCTGATGACCTGTTCACCAGTGTAGTCATCACAAGCTGTTGATGATACTGAGATTTAAAATTTTTATCATCAACAAAATAGCTGTTGCATTTGCCCTAGAATTGGTAATGTTGCCAGTGGAAGTCAAGAACTTACCTGCAAATCCCACACTCTGACCTGACCACCAAGACAACCAGAGGCAAGCAGTTCATTAGATGACGGATGAAAGTTTAAACACCAGACTGATCTTGGATGACCCCTCAAAGTTTGTATACATTCCAGAGAGGAAAGCCGACAAATTTTGATTTTATGGTTCCCATGAGAAGATGCTAGCAAAGTACCATCATGGCTGAAGACGATCATGAATGTTGATCGCAGATGTTCCCCGATCAAAATTGGCTACAAGCACAAATAAATCAAGAGAAATTACTCTAGCATTAGTATCACACAAAAGAGAATGGTACTTTCCAATGTTTTGCGGTACCAGGAGCAATTCTTGGTACTGGTAATGAAACAAAAATTTGTTTGTTCGAATGCAGTGTTAATACTTACATATCAACATCAAGACAGATGCAAAATGAATTCCAGATGCATTTGCAAACTTTTCATTTCAATATCTCATAACAAACCTCAAGGCTTTTGAAAGTAAATGTACAGTACTCATTGCGATAAATAATCGTGGTTAACCTGGTACACAGTGGTGGTTACTGTCTTTAATATGGCTAATAAGCAATTATTTTACATTACGTAGGTAAGATTATGTAAACCATACAGGCTAGGCCTACACATATTGCCAATTTTGTTAGCACTAACTTACTGCAAATGAAGAGTAAAGCATCTGTGTGTCATACTAAACAAGAGTGAACTAAAGAAGAACAACTCAGCTATGTAGAAGTGAAAACAGAAATAGTTACAGTTAGGTATAATTCCAGTGTTTTTTTTTTTTGCGTGCATCCTGGGTGTTAATCTTTGTATATTTCTTTAGCCCCATGTAATCATCTAGGAATGAAGTGGCCCATTCCAGAACTCCAGTGGGTCTGTGATGTTGATGTCACAGGTTCGATACCCACTTGGCACTGCTCTTGCCATGTTTTTGTTTTCTTTTCTTTTTTCTTTTTTTTCCTCTCTATTGTTGGACATATAGGTTTCAAAACCTTTGCTCAAGTTCCTATACATACAGTAGTCCCAAACCCCATCCCTATTTTGCTAATTATAACTGAGTCTGTATCAATTAATAATGATAATGGAGCAACAAAAAAAACAAAAAAACAACAACAACAAAGATAAACTGTTTTTTCTCTGCAGCCGCCCTTCGTCTTATTCAAGACATTTTTTTATGACCTGGAGATAGATCGTGACTACGAGTTGCCATTGGGGATACATATAATGATATTTACTACCTTATGTAGGCCACAGATGCACAAACATGCTACATATGCCTAACTTTACAAAAGTAAGGTTGCTTGAAAATTAAAAAAAAAAACGGAAAAAAAAGTTGAAATGTTTAAAACTAGCTTTTTACGGTATTTGGGCACAAAATTGGTGACATTTATATAGCTGAACTGCTGTTGATCTGTCTATATTAAACCATGATCATTATCATTGTGCCCCCGATGAACCATTTAGGACAATCTCAGTCAAAAATTTGAGATTGGAAATGTGTTGTCAGAGAATTTCATGGAACTGGTACCCATCATTTAAACTCTGTTGGATTAACCCTGATTAATACAGAATTGCATAGATGGAAAAATCATACTCAAGATACTTTTTGAAATTTCCTTTACAAAAGGAAAATGTCTGTGTCTCCTTCTGTTTTCGAGTTATAGGCAATTTTTGTCTTTAACTGCCTCCTACGTCTGTGGCAAAACTTTTTTAGGTTATCCTGCTGCTACAGCTATCCAATTTAATCTAGTTTCATTCATTACTCAATTAATGGGCTTATAGTGACTACAATCGGGGTTGAAGGTTTTGTTGTGGGGTAACCGGCCAAATTGCCGGCCAAATCACCTGGAAAAGTGCCAAGCAAAACTACTGTAGCTGCTACTTGAGAAAACTTGACCCAGTATTTTTGTGCAGTGTCACACTCGTCGACAACCCCTGTTTTCAACAAAGGGTAATATGATACATCATTACATACTCAATCTATGTTGCTGCAAGTGGAGAGTAAATTGTAAATCCATTAACATCACAGTCAAGTGGTTATTAAATTGGGAAAAAAAAATTCTTGAAATTTTGTGGTAAAGCTGGTGCTTTATAATTATTTCAATTAGGCCCTAAAAATGTCAAAATGCAGTTTGGCATGCACTTTTAACTTTTACCAGCCCACAATGGCAAACCAAACCAAACCAAATTTGCCTATTTTGGTGGGTAAAATGCCACACTGGCAACTCTGATTACAACAATAGGCAGGCAGGAATATATACTCCATGGAAGAGAACATTTCCCACACTAATTGTGCTATGAATTGTAACAAACGGGGACAATTTTACATCACTGAATTGATGCCATTTAAAATAATGACAATTTCATTCACATCAATTCATAAGTTGTGTTGGGAATTTCCCTGATTTATGACCATAAGCAACGTTCCTGGCCTTGCCCTGGCCTTGAACATCGTACTGCCTGCTACTGGCATTTTTAACTCATGATTGACTGTCGAAAATCGTGGGAAGTAAAGTCAACGAACTGATCCACGAACTTGTACACAATATCATTCACTTCAAGGCTGTCAGTCATTTTACATTGTGCATAAACAGCTTGCTCAGACTGGAACTAAGGTGGGGAAAAACATGTTGACACATGATCGCAATGGTAAAAGTTGGAGGCCAATTTAGTTGCTATACAAAGTACTGCCCTCAAACCCTGCTGACTCTGCACAAATGAAACTTTATAACTAGCCGTTTCATGGCTTTTTTGTCAATTAATTTACGTGAAGACATGAATACAAGTTACTGCATTACCACCACAGTATATTGGGCACAGAACCTCTTGTTTCTATCATGTTGAACAAGGCACAGAGCATCTTGTTTTTATGACGCTGAACACGTGGTCAGTACCAGTACTTTGAGTAATACCGGTACTGATGCAATGCAAATACCGGTACTGATTTTCCTGGTACGGCCCAACCCTACCACTGAGCCTCTAATCAAGAGTGGAGTCTCAGTTGCATTCCTGGTGGTCCCTTATCAAAGTAAATCATTTTTTTGCAGTTTTGAGGAAGTACACAAAGTCAACTGAGCATCCAATCTGGCATGGAATTGTGTTTGTAGTACCAGTGATGACAACGTGCATAACGTAATTATAGTTTACTGTAAGTCTCCAATTGGTAGTGTTGTGGATGCATTCCCAGAACTCTTTTATCATAATACATCATCTTTCAGACAGTTTTGATAATGTACTCTCAGTCGACTGAGTCTCCAATCTGGAATGGAGTTGCAGTTCCAGTATCCATTCAGTAGCTGTTGACCGCAACTTTGCCTCCAGGTGTTTTGACAGGTACGATCACTATTCTCATTAGAAATACACCTTAGAAATAGGCCTAATGTTACTTGTTAGGTAGCCTAGGCCGCCTATACACCTTACGAAGTTTCATGAGATTGTAAGACATTTGTGTGTGTTATTGTACGAACCATATCGATGATAGAGATAACAGTAATGGGGTAACCGTCGAATGCGCTATTAACAAAATTTATCATTCCAATTTTGTGACAGTTCCACCTTCAAAAGTTGGAACGTTTTCTTATGAATTAGTATTGTCTCAAATGAATATGTTTTCATTGTGACGAACAGTTGTGTCACCGAAGGTGAAATGATTCTGCATTTCTTTACGACAACCCAAACAAAATTAACTTTCCGCAAGATGCCTGTCGAGTGGGTATGCCGCTGACTTTGTGTGGTAATGACAAAAATGGTGGCGTGCTTCACTATTTCAATATGCCTAATCTAAGCTTTCAAAAGTTGTGAATTGTGAATGATAGGATAGGCCCACTCCATGGGCCTGCGCAGATGGCTACCTTCGTACCTTTCTAGACTAACAATGAGGAACATCACTGACATTGATAAAGGCCAGAGTTTGCAAGTTTGCAATATGCACGGGGGATTTAAATAAAGATCAAGAGAATTGTGCAGCCAGTACTAGCGAAGCGGGGCACCACCATTGGTTGGCGTGGAGTGTACCGAGAAAGTTTTGGCCAAAACTACCCTTCTAGATAGCCGGAAATCGCCATTGCCAGGCATTGTGCTTACCTTTCCACCCTCTGACTTTGAAAGTTTTTAAGCCACCAACTTCCGATGATACATGCGATGTATGCCAGTAAAGCCCAGTATGCACTATACATGTGTACTATGCAGTCAGCCTACGTACGTCATGACTCATAGGTCGCCTCACTACTGCACGTCACTTTGACGAAATGTGCGAGAAAGTGTGGTACTGTACATAAATCCGAGACTCAGCCTAAGGTTGTATTTAAGGTGTTGTACAGTACTGATTTCGCTTAGTTCCCGATAACGCTCGTTGACCAAAAATTCAACTAAATCAATGCATTTTCCCACGAAAGTTATCTAAATCTATCTATTTTTATCAAATCACCAATTAGTGACTATCGAACCGTATTTTGTCGAAGTTTCCACGAAGTTTGTTGAACAAATTCCAAACGATGTTCATCGATGGAACAGGGTTCGATAACGAGCGATATTGGGCGTAGAAAACCTAAAAGATAGACATGAAACGGCCGTTTGTTATTAATATTACCATAGTGAGACCCAGTGAGGTGTTATCTTGTGGACATCGAAACAGATCGACTTTTTTGCATGTAGTTAAACCATAATCGACCCGATATTTTTTTAGTTTTTCTGTAGCATTTTTTTGTTTGCACAGTAGCCTATTAGGAAAAGCTACTCACTGTGCTGCACGGTGTAGTATGCAGTGTACGTAATTGAACAGCATGTGTATAGGCTTGTGCAACACAGGTCAGGGTTTGTGATACGTTTGAACAATCACGGTTTGTGATACGTTTGAAATACCTCTCTTAGCGTGGAGATCTCTGCAGCGTACGGTAACCAGGCGGCTTGCGCAGGGACTAACAGGTGTAAAACCATGAAGCCACACCAAACACGCTCAAATAAAAATTTTCAGCGCATGTCATTCAAGGGTTAAGTTATCACAGCCAGACAGTTCCCAGATTTTTAATATAATGATCTTGGCGTCGTCTGATTTTTTTTTTCAAATGTTCGAAACTTTTTCATAGTTTCACAAAGATAGGGGATCAGTTGCGTGATCTTCAACCATTAAATGAGGCAGCTTAAAACATCGTAAGGCTTTCAAGAACAAGTGAAGAAAAGAGGCTGCAATTCAGTTTTGAGTATCTTTTCCTTATTAAGAAAACACTTTTTGAACATGCAAAAACCATTGAAATTCATTTCGCACGTTCGGAAATCTTTAAGTGCGTTTGAATTTTTTTTCTGTTTCAAATATTCGAAAGTTTATCACAACGCGGGTTCGGAAATGACTTTGCGAGTCTTTTCGTAACGTACGTTTTTTTTTCTTTTTCAAATGTTCAAAAAATGATCACACGTTCAAAACAAGAAACAACAAATGATTAATTGCGTGTCCTTTGAAAATTACAGTCATCAATGCACTTGAATCTCATAATTATGAAAAAAAATCTGACTTCATAAACATTCTGGCGCGTCGGGAATGCTTTGGTACCTTCGAAAATGTTTCACACGTTCGGAAATACTGTGTGTTTGAAAAGCTTCCTGTAGGTTAAATACAAGTCTTTGTACATATGTTCGTACACTTTTCGCACGTTCAAAACAAAAACCAAAAAATTACTTGATCAACCTACTTGATAACGAGTTCTCCTAGTTCAAAGTGCAACTGAATTTTCAAGGATCAATACTGGGATTGCCGAATTTATTTATTCATAAATGTAACGAAGACAAATGTGATAAATGTATCAAAAAGCCTTAGTTATAATTTCAGAATTTTCCTAACGGTGTTGTGGAAAATGTTATTTCCATCAAATCCTGCAGTTACGAGATGACAACTATGTCGTTTTCCTCCCACAGAAATAAATAATGTTCATGATTCAGTAAAGAGAAAAAAAAAACACCGCACCTGTTGGCTCCATAAGATAAAAAAAGGTTTTAACTCACCTAAGTATGCATTGTCCATAATTGAAAATGGGAATAAATCCATGTTGATTTCCAACGTTTTTTTAATTCCATTAAATCTCGAGATTGCAAGGCGTGGGCACTTCAGTACCGATCTGATAAAACATTGTAGTTACATTAATAACAGTTTCTTGATAATCTCTAGTTTTTTATTCCTTTCACAGCTCATGAAGCTGTTTACTTCGATTTCATTGAAATTCATTTACGTACGTGTACTAACCGTTAATTGTTTTGTAACAATCTCATATACCGGTACCGAACAAATCAATCACACGGTTTCTTTTGTATAAAGAAGAAATTTGACAACATTTTCAAATTCGGACAGCTAAGCGGGCACTGCAAAATTATCAGGCGTTTACCGTGTTTTTCTTTTTACCGAATCGCAATTGAAAGCAAAGGCTAGTCCAGTCTGTTATCTTCCCGTTACATTTCTTTTAGTTTTGAAAAGTGGCTGGGAATAGTCTGCCAACTTTTGTCAACTCTGGACCACCCTCCCCTATTCTCTTTACCGCGACTGCACACCTGTTTGTTCAATTTTTCCCTTTAAAAGAATGGCCCGTGTAACTTTTTTCCACCTTTTACTTTCTTTAAGAAATATCTGGGTCAACACCTGGTCGTACGCCGACCCGGAATTTTTCAACACCTGTTAGATAAGGGTAAGGCTGCATAATGAGCTCAGTGCTCATACCACGTGCAGGAGATCCCTTAGTAGTGAAAGAAACTGGAAAGAAACCTTTACACTATTAGCAGCACCCAATACCAACTGGGTATAGAGAAAAACATTCATGTGTAACGTTATACAAGCATACGAGCATTCATCAGGCTTAAAAGAAAAAGTACCTTTGTTCAAATGGACTCTTCTTTTGTATAAAATATTTTTTTCCACTGAAAAAACAGGTTTGATACTACAATGTAATTAAATCATCTGACTCGTTCAAAAACATTTCGTAATATGTTCGATAATCGTTTTTTTTTCTGTTATGTACAGGTTTTCTACCAATATTTGAAAACTTTTTGCAACTTTCTTTTGTGGTTCTAGCCTACTTGGCACTTGCATACTGCAAATTGTTAGCAATCAGTACAGCAGTCTCATGAAGGAACAGTTTTATTTTACTCTTTATCGGTTTTATGAAATAAAAAGCTAGTCACTTTTTGTTTTGCTCAGGCTGAGGAGCACTGGGCATAAAAGCGATCATTTGTCATCACAAAGAATTGTGCTCACTGATTGGCTACAAATGTTTATGAATGAAGACCTTCGTTTGTAAAATTTTGGGGATTACGTATTTTCACGGGAGGATGTCATGCTATTGCCAACTGAAGTACACCCTGTTTCAATCATACACGTGGATGAGCCAACGGAGTGTGTATAATAGGGCATGCGCGCAGTGCTAATCTAGTGGCCATGGGTGTCAATGAAAGTATGAACCAAAGTGTGGGGTTTCATTTGGGGACATTTCCTGCCGTGTACGTTTTGTTCGGTTCGGGTTTTGTTGCAGTAACATAAATTCGTCTGTTTGGAAAACACTGAAAAAAAAAAATTAAAAAAAAATATCCAACCTGGGTTTTGGTGCCAAAAAAAAAACATTGTTCAACTCAAAATTGCTCCGTACTCTCAAAGGAGAGTCCACTTAAAAGAAGGTACTTTTTATTTCCCGCGCTAGTGAACGGTAGTATAACGTTAATGTAACCTTACACATAAATGTTTTGTCTATACCCAGTTGGCATTGGATGCTGCTTGCAGTTGGTTTCTCTGCATGGGGGGGGGGGGCATTATGCAGCTGTAAGCTACGCTTGCAGGTGGTTTGAGAAATTCTGGGATGCGCGTGACAAGGGTTGTGACCCAGACATTGTAAGAAAAATAAAGGTAGAAAAAGTTTCCAGGCCATTCTTTACCAGGAAAAAAAGTAATTGGAACAATTAAAGTACACCTGTGAAAGTTGGAGGAGAGTGGCCCAATGTTGACAAAAGTTGGCCGACTATTCCCAGTCATTTTTCAAAAGAAAAAAGGATAGGTAGCGGGGAGATAACGGACTGAAGTAACGGTGTACACAGGTACACAGTGTGGTGCGCTACCTCAGTAAAAGGACAATCATCTGGCTTTGCAGTGGCAGCATATTGGTCGCATTGCGCGAAGGCATCTCTTTCTTGTTCAGACTTTTTTACCCTTTCTTTTGACGCCATCCAAATTTCATTCAAAATTTGATTATTTTGACAAGGATTTACCAGAGACATATATGTGCAAGTAAAGACAGAATCGAGTAGCTGTGGTCACTATGGGCATTGTATGCGCTATTCGCCTCTTAACAAGGATAGCCTACATTTCACACTTAAACAAAATAAGGCGATTGAATCCTTCAGAATTTGGTCTAAATTACAGTACATGGAGATTTCATATCAAACAGACCTAAATAATTATAAAGTAGATTATATTTTAATTTTAAGTCATCAAACTATGCCCTTTTTTATAAAAAAAACTTAAGATGTAATTGATTAGATTATTTCACAATTTTTCAACAATTATTCAATTTACTGTCAAAGTGAATAATGTGAGCTGTTAATGAAAGAGAGAGAGGGGGGGGGGTACGACAGACTATCACGTAGCCGCTGTCCGATGTATCTTATCAAATCTGTAAATGGAGTTCGTAAGCCTCCCAATCTGGAAATTTAATGGAATAAATAATGAAAACTTTGACATCAAATGGATTATTTTGTTTACGGACACTGCATGTTTCGGTGAGTTCTTTCTTTTATGTATTATATGGAGCCAACTTAAGTGTTAGACTAGGTAGAACAAGGTTTAGACCTGCTTCTAATATTTAAATTGGAACGCTGCAATTCCGAGAAACTGAATTATATCACTCTGGATTGGTGGAAGTTTTTTTTTCTATTCTTTTCTGAACGCGGGCATGAGTTTCAACAGGAATTTCGTTTAGGCCAACTCGGAAAATCATTTGAAGTGACCGAAGTATAAAGTCCTCAGCCTTTTGTCTTACATCCTATATCACTCGCGTTGGCATTTGCTACAAATTGTAAGGTCACTGTGATATGAGTCATAAGATTTTGTCGTTGTTTTCGCTGCACCGGCCAACTAGCGTCAGTGTTGGCTTGGTCAATATGATCATACACTCATTTGCCTTAAATCATGAGAATCGTGCTTCAGACGTACGCATTTTTAACTTCGTTTTCAGCAATTTTTGCACAAATTAAATGTCCAGTTATGCGAAAGCTGTACTGTATGTCACGGAAAAAAAATGTGTGCTGCCAAAAAAATGTGTGCTGCCAATGGGACTTTCAGGTACGGTTCCCCAGTGTGGGTGAAAAAGGCCTGCACTCACAACTATTTTCTATTTGGTCTTCTTGCTGTCGCGTTGGTTTCTTTTACGAAAGTTGCAAAGCATAGATGTGCTACAGTTTACAGTCTGATCTTTAGATAGCACTATAAGGCTACTACAAAGTTTCAAACGCGCATTGACATGGCCTTGCATACATCTGTGATACTTTTTTATCAAACGTCGGACTCTACCCTCCATGCGAAGTCAATAACAAAAAACGGCTGTGTGGCGAGGACTACAGTTTCAACGAAACCCTCCTTCTGGTAAACATTTGCGGTTTGGTGTCGATAGGTGTCGATAGGCGTCGTTGAAACTTCTAAGAGATTTCGTTGACAAATGCGACCTTTGCGGTGAAAATTTTGTCAACGAACTTTATCATTTGCTTACGAATTTTATCTTTTTTAATCGTTTTTTAAATACTTTTAAACGATGGTTATCTTTCAACGAATTTTTTTCAACGGGAACTAAGCGAAATCAGTACTGTAGCTCCCACTAGTAGAGAAATGTTCGTAATCAAAGCTTTATCTTTATATTTTAATCAGAGTTAAGACTTTTCTGAGATTCGGTTTTATGATTTTCATGTGAGGTAGGCCTAACTTTTGTGCGGTAAAATTGCTGACGTGTTATCAAACTTGCATTGCACAGATGCAGTTGTCAATGTCAAATTGTGGGGCCAGACACTTCGAGACTCATATTTTATCAAACTTTCCAATCTGGGATCAAGGCACAATGTTTTCCTAACAACGTTACAGAAATAGATAGTTTTCGATTTGTTTAATGAGTCGACTGGTTAACATCACGAAAATAGTTCCATTTCCAGTGGTTAACATTGCATGATAATTGATAAAGCAAATATTATGTGTGAACTGTTACTCCCACGAATACCTATTCCACGAATTACTGTAGCCTAACGTTAACACTGTTATGTGTAATATACCTATTACCTTGTTTGTGAACGAGGACACAGCTGTGCAATCATCAACGAAATTTCCCAGCTCTCGACGGTGATAATAACCTTTCGTTTTGCAAATTTCTCTTTCTCTTAGGGATACTAAGACATTTCCTTTTCGACTTCGACATTTTCTATGAGTTATTTTCATATCAAATACGTAGAAACACGTAAATATTTCGTTATGTTCATACGTTCTCGCTATGTGCTGATCATTACCTATGGCAAGCCAAACGGTAATCGATCGATGCAAATGTGGGGATCACGATTTCTTTTTTCTTCCTGCTGCACCTTGCTTTTTTATGATCCTCTTCAAAAGTACCAACAGTGTCAAAATTAAAGAAAACTATAACTGTGAGTTATTATTCCAACAATTTACAACCATAGAAATATAGATAATGTAGTCTTTGTTCACACTGCACGAATTCAGTGCACCCCGAAAAGTGGATCTTTTGAAGGAAATGATGAACCATGAAAGAAAAACATAACTTTAAAAAAGGAAAAAAGAAATTGTTATCTGTCACGTTAACCGTAATAAAAGGAACAACTGACGTGGTATTTGTGACGTCATTTCCTAGGTGGTGCGTGATCAGAGAGGAAAAGAGAAATGTAAGTTTAGTTCTTCCATGTTTAAATTATCATAGCAGTGAAATTGACACAGCTTGACACAGCGACCTTAGCAAGTGGAGATGGGATCACATTTAATTCAATTTCAGTTATTTAGTTATTGAAGGTGGACGAGGGTAAAAGGAAAACGTGTGTGTACGTCATTGAGATTATTACACCCTTCAAGCAGGGAGTTGTTTTGGTATCTAAATAGAAAGCTCAGAAAATCAGAGACATGTTGCTATTCTTATATTTGTATCACAATGTCTTTCACCACAGTATATTTTGCACCGTACGTGTACGCGGACAAAGTTTACTACGTACGGACATTTTTTTTTTTATTTAGAGTGGCCGGCCGGACCGGAAATACTGTTCACCGGACACAAATCCATGCTATATAATGGTCCTACGGACAAAATCTCCGTAAATTACTATCTGTAGAAAATCCGGACACTATCTCTTGTCACACCGGACTGGCATTATAATAACAAATCCCGCCACACTATAGTACGAAGGCCTTTTAGTGCAATCTATATAAATATTTTCAATCTGTAATAACAGATTAATAATCTGTAAATACAGGTTATTACTCTGTAAATACAGATTATTAATCTGTAATTACAGATTATTAATCATAACGGGTTTCAGGTTTGTTTCTCTTCAGATTGACAAGCTTTGAGGGAATCAAGTACATTGAAAGAAGAATAAAAAAAAAAATGCGTTTCCTGCCCAATAGCTTTAGTTTAGAATTTGAGGATCAGAAAGTCTGAGGATCCTCATGTTGATCGTGGATTAACACCGGCAAAATTCGCCCTCCCTTTTTGATCAGTGTTCAGAGGGTAACGAGGCAGGTGTGAGCCAACAATCCCATACAAACCCAAACATGCACCAAGGACCGCCATTTAACGTCCATAACCGACGGATTAGAGATATCCTTGCAGTAACTTAGCCATTGTCACAACTGGGCCGGGAGGGGTGAAGGACCTGTCCAGTTTAGCAGCCCAAACTATAGCTATACCAACCTACCTGAAGCAGACGAGACCTGAATCGGACAACATGAACCCAAATTGAAATCACCAATAACCCCCTCAGCAGCAGCCGTAAACAGCTTTACTGAACAAGTAATTTTGAGTCCATTTATAAAACCAAATAAAGGAGCAAATCAACACAAGCACGCTCTTCAAATCCATTCAACTAATCATAACGAATCATATAAGAACATAAATCATAAGCCCCATCATCAAACTGAAGGTGGGATGTTATTTCTTTCTCATTTTGTTCTTCAAGTTTGTTTCATCTGTTTGAAACCGCAAAACTTCTTCAGTTGGATAATCTGTCTTTTCGAATCTTACAGAAATGAAAATTAATACGTAGGCATAGCCATTAAGGAAAGTACTGAATACTATAAAATAAAGAGAAACAAATAAAACCCATCAACTGAGTGGAAATGGGTTAAATTTAGAGAGTGGCACCTCCCAGTGTGCATATATAGGTGTTTTCAGTTCGTGGATGTACCATGCAAAGAAATCTGTGGAAGTATTTCTGAAAACCACAGAATGTAGCAGTACATACTTTTGCTCAAGAGGTACGCATAGCAAATCCATCAATTTGTTAACGTCATCTTTCTAATGCATTTGGGAATGCAGGACAGTTCAATAGAAGACACTTCTCTCTGGGACGATGAATTAAATATTATACTATATTACCCGATGACCGTTACTTCCTGTCCTGACTGAAATAAATTCAAAATCGCAACTGTATCAGTTTACACCAATAGTCTACACTGTAAAGAAGAAACTTTTTATTTGGGGTTTTAACATCTCTGAGAACAGTCCAGGAAACAAACGTTCATCGAAAGTACTTATTCAAGATATAAATTATCTGAATGAAAATATGAATGAATTCATTCTTTGATTAATTTATTCGTACAATAAATTTACAAAAAAAATATAAATATAAAATACCAAAAAAATATATAAATATAAAATACAAAAATATATGGACAGGACACTAGAAAAAGAGTTTATCGAGCTAGTCCTCCTGAAAAAAAGAATACGAAGGAAAAAAGAGCAAAAACAAATACAGAAGAGGAATGAAAAAAAGAATGAGAAAGTAAATCAATCACTGTACTGCATGATTAGGTGAGCTTTTACCTTACCCTGGACATTAGCATACGTTTTACAGTTTCTTATGTCTATTAGGAGAAAACTCCAAATTTATAACAATAGTTATTCAAGAGTAATTTGCAGAGTTTTTTTTTATGGTGTCTATTGATCGAAGAAAGAGCGTTACTCCCGGTGACTGGGTAGACCATCTATGGAAAAGTCAGGTTTGAGAATATTACTAAAAGCATTAAGAAGTGTTTAACTGACATATGTATAGATAAAGCAACACATTTTAAGCATTTGAATATCGCCGGTCTTGAGGATACCAAGGTCTTTGTGCAAGGTGTTTGTGTGATGGTGTCGCAAATGTGACACATTTTAAGATTCTTTTTTGAAGAATTTGGAGGGGCTTGACTATGGTAGGTTAAACCGTACTAAATTCCTGCACCATGTGATATTTTGGAGAAAGCTAACGAATGATATAGTTGGATTGCATATTATCAACCTAGACTTGAACTATTTACGCCTCTCTTACAATATCATGGGGACTGAGGAACTGAGACGTTACAAAAGATGCCATTGAATTTAATCAAAGTGTTGATGTAAGATAAGTCTGTTTGCATCAAACCAAAGCTTAAGATTTTCCAGAACAGAATGAGGTTTACTCAAGAGGGTATTGCAATTTGTGTGATGAATGAAAACATTTGTGTCATCGGCAAAACGTCTGAGGGACTCATTAGGCACAACATTATTGATATCATCTACATATAACAGAAAAAGTAGAGGTCCTAATACAGAACATGCATTGAGGGACGCCGACATTTACTTAGGAAAATGTAGAATAAATACTATTAACATACGTGAGTAATTTTTTCCTTTGAGTTAAATACCTATACATGATTTCAAGGGCTTTACCTCCAATGTCATAACAAGATAACTTATAAAGGAGAATATTCGGTCGACAGTGTCGAACGTCTTCTTGAGGTCGAGATAGAGACCTAAGGCACTCTCACCGTTATCAAGTTAAGTACGAATGCAATTTAAGAGAGCATGACTGGTATTGCAGTATTTTCTTAAACTAAGCTGAAAGCTTTACAAGGTATTTATTTAAAAAAAAAACGTGAGGTGGTTCTCTGTAGATCTTGTAAAGTAATTTGTTCATGCAGGGGAGCAAACTGATGGGAGGGTAATTTTCAGAGTTGTGGATTCCCCTTCTTAAAGATAGGGATGACTTTAGACACTTTCAAAGCCTCATGATAGATACCTGTGGTAAACAGAAGATTAAAGAGGCTGCACGACACACCCACGATAACATGAGAGGTTGACTTCCAAACTTTTGGAGGAATACCATCAATGACAGGCGATTTCACAAATTTGAGAAAATTTATTTCATTGGAAATTTCATTCTCAGTGATGGGACAATAGTACCGTATTTGAAGTTCTAAAAGGCATAAATTTCTTTGGAACAGTTCTGCAAAAATGCCATCGCTGAGTCTTTGCCAATGTTGGAAAAAAGAGTCAGTGAAGGCATTAGCAATGCCAGTGTCATTAGTAATAGTTTCATTGTTTTACGGTATTGTTTAGAAGTTAATTCAGGACAGCACAGGTATGTGGACTGAATGTTGTCGAATCTGAGTAATATATCTGTAGTACGAAGACTTTGAGTAACTGAGTGCTTTGTTAAGGATACACCTGTACATTGTGAGTTTATCTTTTCTTGCTGTGGTAGGGTTACTAACGTAATTTCTACTAAATGTACTAAATGTATTTGCATAATACTACTACTAATAATAATACTTGCTTTTAAATTTCTTACGAGAGACAGTAACCTTTGGAAAGCAGGTATCATGCTATAAGAGCTAACAATGGAGATGAAAGAGTTGTACGCGTCATTAACTTCCTCTGACGCGTAACCGCCCGAGAACTCCGATGATTCCATTGATCGAACAAAACTGGCAAAATTTTGGTCATGGGTCTGAAAGTTGTAGAACCATTGGTACGAATTTTGCTGATGAAACAAAAATTAGGTCAGTGGCCACGTAAATCATAGGATAAGTTACCAGATGTTGTATTTCAGGTAATTGTTGAACCAACAAAAAGATGGTGGATGAGTCTGTTGGAAGTAGAAGAAATCCTGGTAGGTAAGGTAATTACAGGTGAGAAAATATTGCAAGTCAGAGGGGTAAATTAGTTCTGGAGAGCGAAAAAGGCATCAATTTTAAAGAGGCCTATGTTTATGTCCCCTCCAACTTGTACACTCCTGGGACTTAAGTGACTCTAAGGCAGATTTCAGGACTTCGATAAAATGATTGATTTTCCGTTTGGGATGCCTGTAACAAACGACTATCTTGAATTGTTTATCATCATACTTAAAGTCAATCCAGAGGTCCTTCGTTCGACAGTTACTACATTTGCATGATAAAGGGAGCTGTGCAACATTTTGGTTTACACTAGTGTGGACAAACGATTTTTTATAAAAGGCGCCACATTTATTAAGGGTGAAACAAGATTAAAAGCATAGCCTGGAAGAATATTACAAAAACACTGTGAATGACAGCGCCCAACCACAGGGAGCATAATAACATCTGACGTTATAAGTATCCCACTGAAGGTAACAATAGTCTATACATACTATCATTCTGTGCCGCCGTCACACTTTTAGGTACGACTCGAAATGAGCAACAATAGTTCGCAAGCTGTCAATCTTATGTGAATTGGTCTCTACAGGTGAAATTGGGTCTAAATTGGATGCCCCAAAAAGATCATTTTAATACAGCATACAAGCCCACGGAAATAAATGATTACTATTCCTGTGCTTAACATGGAGCTGCTAACACGGACCGCAGTTATTAAATATTTTCGATCAACACAGCTACACCATTGGTTCATCTGAGTGACCTGATTTTTAATCTCAACGACTATTGGTGGGGTTGTCATTATCATTTCGCATAGGCTCTAGCTACTGTAATGTATTATTAAAACACGTGACCAGCGTTTGACCACTAATGTTAACTTTCTGATCACACTCTTGAAACATGCCGTGATCATCCATTACGAGTTGTGATTGTGGTACTGCAGATGACCCTTTCACCCTTACTATGTAACTGTGTTAAATACATCGTTAAGATAAGCAGTAATGTTTGATTCGAGAATTAAAAGACGAGATGTCCAAGGTTGGTAAATAAATCCCAGATGTATTGTAATTAAACTGCTGGAATTTCCTGGTCTCTCAGTTGAGGCTCGCACAAAAGGGTGTCTCCGTTTAAAAGCAAGAGTTCCCACATGACCACTATCCATTCGTTCAGCCACTTCATTTGGATAAGAAGTGGTCAAATTTTGTGACAACACTTCACAATTTTCTTCAACATTTTTATTTATTTGGACCAAGATGAGGCTTCTCATTGTAGCCATTGTTCTTGTGAGCGGTGAGTCTTTCTAATCTACTCTCCATTTATACCTACGATTTAAGTGGATATTTTCCTTAAATAAGCAGCAGTAGACCAGCATCTTTCATATGTATGTATATATATATATATATTAATATATATCAAATGATCTGCGTAGCACAAAACTTGAAAGTAGAAAACACGACAGATTTTAAAGAATACATCTACAAAGTGAACAAATTAATGCAGAAAATACGGCATGTTTCGAAAGGCACTGCTTTCATCGTCAGGTACAAACTGAAGTAAACTAATGAATGGAATCTGTGACAAATTGCAGGAGAAAAACAAATGAGAAAAGTAGATTAATGGAACAAAGTGAACAATGAACTATCGAGCTGTTTGTTTAGATTAGGTTTCTCCCAGTCGATGTGTAGACTTTCTTTTATCCAAAGTTGGAGCTTAGTGGGAGCTGAGTCGATAATTTTGAAGGAGTTTTGATCGCATTTGTGAGTGCAGTTTGGAGATTTGCTAATGTGTTTGTAAATATGTGAATTCTTGTCAGATTTAAGATATTCAGAAATGCGTGTAGCCAAATGTCTATGTGTTCTGCCTATGTAGCAAGCATTACAGCTTGAGCAATTGAATTTGTATACCACAAAGGCTGACTTAAGGCTGAAAGGAATTATATCTTTAATAATAAACACTGTTACGTGATTTGAATGAAGTAAAAACTAACTTAACATCAACATTTTTACAATATGATCTGATAAATTGTCGAACTTTGTGTTGTGTGTCAAGGGAGAGTTTACCAATGTAAGGAAGCTTGTAAAACCTAAAGTCGTGAGAAACAGGTCCGTCAATGTTTTACGTCGACATCTCCTTCTCTAAGTAAGATTTAACAATTTTGTCGACTAAATGGGATTGCAATTGTTTTCTTTCAAGGGTGGACATAAGTTTTTTTAAGTCTATATTGTTGGATGCATGTTTGAAACAGAGATGTCGCTGGGATTATGTTTTTAGCGGACCTGGCACGTGAATGAGCGTGGCCTCAACAAAAACATTGCCTGTAAACTGGAAGTTTGATGCTGCCCCGGCAAATTACAGCTTAGATACTTTCTAATAGGAGCTCAACCATTAATTAATTAATTAATTAGGGAACTAGCGTACTAGAGAATGTTTTTATTTTTACGAAAAAAAAATACTGTCAGATCCTGCAGGAAAGTGGCACTTTGCGGACCTATTTTCAAAATGACGAAATCCTGTCAGGAGGATTTTAGAGGGAGCAATGCATGCTTGGTTGGTTGCTTAGGAGTTCAACTAGGGGTTGCGTTTGTCACTATAGACCATTTTGGGATCAAGCGATCAAAATGGTTATTCTAATGAACACAGACTGATGATCATAACATTTGATCAGTGTCACTGTCTTCGAATTCTGGTACAGGCCTATACAAAAACAGGGTGTTCAGCAAATTTGAGGGAATGCCTGCGTGAGCCCATTGTAGTGATTGTTTTATCTAATATTGTTGAGCTCACTTGTCTCATCTGTACAGACCACTAAAGGATAATATTGTATGCTGGTACTGGCGGCCAGCTATAGAAGGAGTCGTCATTGATATGTACAGACAGCTTAACATGGAACAAAATCTGTCTCTATACCAATTAAAGTTCCATTAAAGAAGAAAAAGAAACTTGGCTCTCAGAAGTTGAAAGCAGGAGTCATTTCATGATCAACATTCAGCATGAATCACTTATGTATATCCTGCTTGTGATTCAATTATGGGTGAAGCTTCTCAGTCTCCAACTGTAAGCCAAACGGCTAAGGGTGGGGTCCATCTCCTCACGGAAGTAAGTTAGAAGTTACCAGAGGTTGCAAGTACTCTAATTAATTTAAAAATCATTTCCTTACCTCTTATGAATAGGGCTATGCAACGTGTTGGTGAATGGGTACTTTAGCTATAGGCACCGACTTTAAGACAGTATTCACAATCGTTAAGCTTACAAGGCAGTGAAACAATAATAGGTTGACATATCCACGTTTGCTTCATAATCATGAAATTTGACTCATACTTCTATGCGTGCAAAGTGCAAAGTTGTTTAGTGGAACATTTGATTCTCCTCATTGCAAACCGTGGGCACTGTGTGCCACATCAGGTCAGTTCTCACATTTGTTATACGAACATGATGTCCACCAAGTAGATACGAAACTTAAGTGTCCTCGAAATCAGTGCAAACATACAAACAAACAAATAAATTACGTTCTTTTTTTTCTTTTTTTTTCCAAGTTCCTCTTTCATGACATCCATCAGTTTGTTGTGTAACGGATACTTACATGTTCGCTTTGTAATTGTGTAAATAAGTCTGTCTCGTCGTTATTTGCTCAAAGTATTTACTTATTGACATCTAAAAGCGTCTCCTTATGTAATTTCGTCTTAATGTTACATGATCTGATTTCTAGTAATGACACCATACGTCTGACTTACATGGTCGCTGATTGGTTGGTATTATTATAATCTCGTGTGCATGTTGCGCACGCTTTTGGCCTTAGTTAGCAGGCTGTGGCTGGACACTGTGTCTGAATCTAACTTGTTGTTTCTTACTCAGAGTTTGAGATCATGTGTTCTAGGACTGATAGCTAATTTGCAAGTGGCCTTGACGAACACCTTTACCTAACTTGAACTAACGCGATGGCGGAGGTGGACTTTACTAATATCACCCAATTTTGTCTGCTCCATTGCAGGTTGCAAAAGTTACCCTATAAGATAAACTGGGTTAGGCTTTCCCAGATTGATACTATGCTAGTTTATTGTATTCTTTTTTCATAAGGAACCGATCGACATCGACACTATTTATCAGTGGCGAAAAAAAAAAAAAAAAAACGCCCTCCCAAAAATTCTATTAACCAGCATTGTATTTTTAAAGAAGGATAAGGAGTTGTAAAATACATCTTATATAACTTTTTGTTCTTTCTTTCCTCAAATCGAGTAGAAGCTTATCTATGTAACAGATTTGTGGTAAAAATGATCTGCCAAAGACAACTAGTTTGTCAGAGAAGGGGGGGGGGGGTGGTGGTGGTATTGAATCGGATTGCTAACTTCTGTCTATTACCAGGGTAACACGAAATTGCTTTCCTTTTCCAAGAGACTTCAGCTATAATTTTCCACAATCTCAGGCCTTTTTGCCATAACTCTCTGCACCGTTAGTGTCTTACTCAAGGTGATACAATTGATTTGGACAGAAATTCCGGGTGATCTGAAAAAAAGTAACTCTTACAAGAAATTATCATTCTGCTATGTGCATGGAACCATAAATCTGAAACCTATTCTATGGAGAACTTCAGCGTAGTGTGACTGCTATTGACACACATAAAGTGGGAGAAAAACATATCATATACCTTTGTTACAAAATAAACTATCACAGAGATTTCACTCTGTAGATTGCTTTATTTGCGGCAAATTCAGTGACAGAGCCAGTGACCCACAGTTTGAAGTATAGACCATACTGCAACACCGGTATCAGTTTCACTGTTTACATTTACGATTGGACGTCCTAAGTCCTTAAGTTCTTTGACTAATACACTCATGGCATACGTTATCAACCTCTCTATACCTTCTAATAGCAACCCAGAAATAAAAGTAGCCTAACAACAAAACTGAAACAATTTACATCTTTTATCAGTCATTTCTTCTCAGTTACCTATATGAAAAGTATAAAAATTGCAGCATTTTGTGTAAATTAAGGAAGCTCTGTATGTTAAAGAAAACTCTGAAGGGGGAAAGGAAACCCATCCGTCAACTTACAAAACTTGCCCAAGATCAGTTGTTTCTTCAAATCACTACTACCTTGGCGGGGGTGTAGACTGGGATGGGAGGATGTACCAAGTTGAATAAAAAAGAAAAAAGAATAACCTGGAAGTACGGTCTAAGAATGCCAGAATCACCAAGGAAGATGAAAAAAATAGGAAAAAAAAACAGGAATTCCTGAAGAAATACTCAATTCAAATCTAGCATCAAATGCAGCACCATTTTGTATCCAGCCCACCCTATGCAAATTTTCCACTTTGTTCCCTCCACAAGATCAGTCTTTTATACAGATCACTATGACCTGGGCTGAGACATAAGTTAGAAACAAGCTAAGGGTTGAGATGCCTCTAAGGAAAAGTTGCTCCCTTCACTTGTCACTGGAGTATCTCTTTAAGCTTGTAAGACACCTTGCAGCTCAAAAAGAGCTGGCTTTTTTCAGAAGTTGGAAAATGAACCTCGAACTTGACAAATTGAATTGTAACAAAATCTCTTACAGACTTACATACCTCTTCAACTTTGAAGAATTTTGATTTGGAACTATTTCTGAAAAATTATGACGTGCTGTGGTGAACAATGTCAGTACTTCTTTTGTTGCTTGTCTCTTAATTTCTAACCTTCTAATTAACTCATTTGCTAAGTGAAATTATCTTCAATAGAGACAATATTCCCTTCCAAATATAAATTCCTCACAATTATAGTTGTCCTTGGAAAGAACCAGGCTGAGTTTAGAAAACAATACAGATTACCGTAGTCAATTACTCCAATATGGCAGTTTCATGTCACACGATGTTCTGTAATTTTACATACCGTAGTGCACCCTCATCAACTTGGATCCGAAAATTCCTGCCAGACTATTTTTCAATCAACGAACTCATTGTGGTTCTTTGATTCATTCTTGTTTCACTTGTCAACTTTTCGATGGTTCGCGAGAGATAGAAATTGTATGTGATTATCAAGAATGTTACATTTCCGCCAAATGCAATGAAGATTGGACTCGAAAATATTTCGAGCAAGGTTTGTTGCTAACGTTACTAGCCTAAGGCCTAATTACACGAAATATAATGTAGGCTCATCTATTAATAATGCAGCATGCTTAACAATAACATATGCTACTACAGTAGGCCTAACCAGTAACTGGTGTAGACCTAGGCTAGGCCCATCCTGCACGTCATAGCCATGAGCTATGAGTGAAAATCCAGAGAGGAGCCATTGCCTGCCAACTCAATGCTTTGTTCAGATCAGACCAAAGTGAACCCTGCAACGTTACTAAAGACAAGTAGCCTAAACTAAAGTTCAATTCACTTTACACTGTTTTCAAATAAGGCCTTGGCCCACTAAGGTACAGTACCTTCATAACACTAGTGGTATTTCCCAATGATATCAAGTACTGAGTCTGAGCTAAAGAGTAAAGACATGCTAGGCTACAGTCAGACCAGGGAGTTGACAAGGAGATACAACGGGAAGGTTAATTTATGCTAATCCTATTACAATTTCCCCGGCGTGATCATCATTTCATGAAAGGATGAGTGTGGCTTAGACTTGAAGTGGTTCAATTGCATCTCCCTGGTTGGACCAATGTCGTAAATGTCTGAAGCCTGTTTCTCTTTGCAAGTATACCTAAGATTGACCCATGCATGTACACAGTTTCAAAGGATAAGTCTTAAAGTGGTAGCCAGTTCAGTACTAAGTTAAGTGCCAGTCCTACAGTAGGCCTGTACCAAACTGGTCCCAGGTCTATTCATCCATTCTCAGGTTTTGGCACCAAATTATGTTCCAGCCTGGTTGACTGCAAAGTTGTGAAAACAGAAGAACTGCAAAAGTTGTAAAGAGTAGAAGAACTGAAAAAACATCAGGGTAGCACTTTATTGTCTCTACTAGACCCAGCGCTTTCCCTCTTCTCTACAACATAAACACAATAGTGGGAGTTTGTGGAGCATTCCACTTCTAAAAAGCAGGCATGCTCATAGGCATGCTGCTGAGTCACAACAAGGCCTATGTAAGGAAATGAAATTAATGTACTGTAACATTGCAAACCTGGGCTAGGCTTAGCAGATATATAAGATACACTGAAGACATAGGATAATGAAATCAGTTGGATTATGAAATCAAAGGAGAATAAATGGAGCATGAAAGGTATTGAGAGATTTGAGGGTGTAGTGTATACAAAGTTGGGGTGGAGAGTTAGCTTGGTGCTTAGAGTGTCCATCTTGCAATCAAAGGGTCCCCGGATCAAATCCCGGTGGAACCACTGGGAAAATTTCTGGGGATTCAAATTTGACTTGTTCAGTAAAGCTGTTTACAGTGGTGCTGAGGGGGTAATTTGGGTTCCTGTTGTCCGATTTAGGTCTTGTCCGCTTCAGGTTGCTTGGTACAGCTGATGGGCTTCTGAGCTGGACAGGTTCTCCACCCCTCCCAGCCTTTGGGAAAGTGGCTAAACACTATGAGGACGTTAAATGGCGGTCCCGGGAGCAGGTTTGGGTTTGCATAGTTTGCATTGGCGATTGTCTGGTTTCACCCCTGCCTCGATATCCTCTGGACACTTATCGAAAAGAGTAGGCGAATCTGACCGGTGTTCATTCACGATCAACACGGTATAGGGTCCTTGATGAGCCCATATGGGGCTTCCTGATCCTCAACTTTCAAATTTAAAAGTTTTATATATTCATTTTCTGTCAAGAGCAGGAACAAAAGACTAAGATCTGTACTTAGTAGCCCTTTTCACCACAGCAATTACACTACAGTATATATACCTCATTATCTGTTGTGCAATTTTCTAACAAAATTAACAGTTGTCTACATTTTGTGCACACTTATTTTCTGTATGAGATATGCAGATGATCTCAGTAAGGAAATTTTCATTTAGGTCCCACTTATTGATGAACATCTTTGAGTGAATTATTTTGAATGTCATCTGACAAATCAGAGAAGTGGATGTTAGAGCGAGCAAAGCATGTATAACACTGGAATGCAAGGAACAATTGTGGGCTGTGCCCTATACCAAGACTAAATTTGTTGCCTATGGCTCCTGGATGGCTGAAAAGATGGAGGAATGTGAATTTGATGAACATGATGCAAAAGTTGAATATTATATGAAAAAGTTTTCCACAAGATACACATTCTGTGAGATTACAGCATGGAATAAATGTTCATTACATTTGAAAATTGCTAAAATGTGATCCATTTATCGTGGAAAATGGAATGACTTTGAACACTTTACCCACAGCTGCTTCTTACCTTTTTCTTTCTTACTGAAGGCTGTTAATGAAATCTTTCTGTGGGCAGTATTATTGAAATCTAAACTTGTGATAAATGCTACCTTTTAGTCTGGATTTAGTCCTCATACTCAACAACATTAAAACTTGATTTTTTGAACTTAAGTTTGAACATTTAAGTTCAGAACCCTAAATGTTCCCAAAGAAAATTGCCTGTATGCGTAGCCTACTTTCAACTGCCTTTTTTAATACAGATGTGGCTCACTGCAGTCCTGCTGGGAATTGAACCTGGCTCTGTTATTGCTTCTGAGGCAAGCCTTTTTCATGACATATTTCTTTTTCTTAGTGTTTGAATGCTATAAACCCATCAGCTATTCTAGTATACATGACAAAAAACCTTGACATTGATGTTCAGTGACAAAAATAAATATTTACTTCAGTTAATAATTTATTTCAGTATATTTCTTGTTCACATTAAACCACAATTATACACACAATTTGGCAGGGGACACATTGTTCAGATGGGTACAAAATCTTGGACAAGAGTCAATATCTTGAAACGTGACATGAGTGACTTTATTTTCACTTTAGACAAAATGAGTTTTTAGGAGAAATATAACTTGAAAAGGACATTTCTTGCAGAGTAATGGAGCCTCCTGTACTGCATGCGAGAAATATAACACATTTACTTGCAGAGAATACACTAACAGCCCTATAGTATCAAACATTTCAAGAAGAACATTTATGAATAAAAAAAAAAGAAGAGGGATGGTGGGGGAGTTCCTTTGCATCCCTAGCTTTGCCCACATCCTAATTTGGCTGGAAGCATTACAAGACCTAATGTACTTGATTCATGACTAGTATGAACACGGTTTGCCGCAATGGGTCAATCATTACGTCACAATGTCCTGTAGGCATAAATGTGTTGCAATTAGTCATGTCTTAGTCTTTTGATATGTATGGTGAAAATGGAAGCTTGTTCGGAATATCCCTGCTTTCATGCATGTTCATGCCATATTCAGATTACAGTGTATCTATTTGCCCAAACAAATTTTTGCAAATAAAACAAACTATTGGCACAAACAAGATTTACCCAACCTTATGCAGTACTTTATTTACATGGACTCAATGACAAATCTGTGACTGGTTATTACATAAGACAATAAGACTGGTTATTATCATGTGCACAAGTGAATAGACACTCACCCAATAAAGGTCTATTCACATATGCACCGGCAAATAGATGAACAAGTTCATGCAAATAAGGCTCATTATTTTTGAAAGGACAAAGTTTTGCAAGTAAGGAAGCTTATTCACACTTTTTTATGCATATAGACTCAACCTTTCATCTAACTGTTTGGTTAGTTTGCTACTTCCACAGTAGGGTTAAAGTGTTTGGTGAAGAACTCAAGGAGTAAAGACATGAAAATACTTTGCCAAATACTGCATGTATCCAGGCAATATCCTTGATAATACCACTATTGAATGTGTACCACCTGAAAAAAAGTGTAAATAGGAAATACTAGAGTTCGCAAGAATGTAGCCATTTGGGTATATTTGGTAGTCTTTAGTTGGCACTGGGAACCTTCACCCTAGCCCTTAGTTCATACAAATTCTTTTCTGTTGGGTAATACTGTTGGCACAGTTGAACAGAACGACAGTGGTACAGTACACATGGATTACTGGCACATAAGTGTCATAAAAGTGACAAAAAATGATACATCCAAGCTCTTTGAAAATATCCTAAATCAACCTAAAACCTACAGTACATAACAAAAGGGCTTTGATCCTCTTGGAGATTACACAGATGGCCTGCATTTCCAAACGTGATAGAAGTGCATACAAATTTCCGTAAGTTTTAGTGGGACCCTCTCTTTCTGATAAAAGTGGGCCAAAACTATTGCATGAAGTTTTGCTTTGAAGTTGATGTTTATGTTCATACATATCCTTCTTGCCTCAGGTGTGTCTGCTCAATATGAGAATGGTGATGTCAGACTGGTAGGGTCTTCAAAGCCCAATGAAGGAAAAGTTGAAGTGTTCTATGAAGGAAGGTTTGGAACTGTATGTGATGATTCCTGGGATATCCGGGATGCACAGGTATGATCAAAGCAAATTATCTACTGTTTGTTTACATCTATACATATGTAGAGGTTTGTTTATTGTTGTAAGAATCATAAATTCTAATCACTACAAATTATGAGCTTTCTTTAGGTTAGTGAAGTAGGAATTCACTAACAGTCTTAACAATCAGTTTGAAAATACTCATAGTGCAGATACATGTGTATATATTGTAGTGTTGTAAATCTCCTTTCATTGGTTTATAAACTTCAGGGTACTGTATTCTTCTTAAGCTGAGATTTTCTATTAATTTATGTTTTTTTCAGCAGCGTATATCTTGCCACAGTGCAGCATGTCTTTCCTGCATTGTGACTGTGAGTGACAGATTCTTAATTTGCAACAAATGTTTGTTGATTTCTGAAAGGATAGAAATTAAAAAAAAAACAAACAAACAAACCCTATTGTTGTCTCACATTGAATTGCTTACATCCCATTTCTGTAAGATAGTTTTCAAGCATTGTTCAGTACTAGCTTGATAACATTTTAAATTCTCCCTGAACAAGGCTATTTAACTTTGAAAAGCTTGATTGTGCTGAGAAAGTCAATTGAATAGCAAAATGTGGCTGCCTAACATTCTCAAGCGATATTAATAACAAAGACTTATTAAGGATGCCCAAAGTATTTGTGTATTTCTTTTTGCACAGACCTGCTTTATCTACCACGTTCTGTGACTGTCCTCATGAAGTCTTTGCCCGGAAAAATCACTCCAGAAGCTAAAAACGAAGCACAAAATCATGAATTCTGACTGATATTAGTGTCTGTGCCATGCATCAGAGGATAGACAGTGAGGATAGACAGTGTTTGTACAGGTCCTGAACTTTCTGAAAAGTCAAGGAAAAGTAGAATATGAATTTCAGGGCTGGAATGTCAGGAAGAATTGCTTTTTCCCTTCAGAGTCTTGAAAAAGTCAGGGAATTTTAAGGAAGGACATCTTTTCTCTATATTTACTCAGTTTAGAAAATAATAAAAAAAAAATCTGATAATTGGTTTTTATTCACATGCTCATTATGATGAACGGCACACTGTAGAAATAGCTTACGTGTACAGTATACCAAAAAGGTTGCATGCCACTGGCTGCAGAGTAGCCTAATCAGTATGTTATGTTGTGATTGGCATTTTCAGAGAAAGAGAAAGCTGTTTGTGTTGTATTTTTAGGTTACAGTAGGATTTCCAGGAATTTTGAGATGAGATCCTTGGGAGTTCTGGAAAATTCAGGGAATTCTGTTAATTTGAATATGTACAAACCATAAGTGTACAACGTAGCCTTTCCCATATTGCTTCTTGCATTACCATGTCTCCATTCCACTTTATTCATCCAAAGAATGGTATCGATCAGCTACTCTGTATAATTGTCTTGAATTTGTAACCGTCTCTATCAGTTTAAGGGGGAGTAGGGCATTTACAATGCATCAACATGGCATACAAAGAAAATAGCTTTTGTCATTGTCAAGGGACTCAGACTTATCAATAAACATATCAAAGCTTCATATCCTTGAAGAATTATGCACAAGATGAATTAAGGAAGATGCATCATTTGAATCTTTTAAAGTTTGGGTGAACAAATTGTTGTTGAGCAACAAATGACTGAATTTTGTGAACACCTTTTTTCAGGAAAAGAAGGCTACTGCTTTTCCTTATTTTGAATGATCTCTCATTCTGTCTCCACAAATATTGGTGTAAAAAAATTTGAATTTTTTCTGTAAAACAAACACCTTATTTGCCTTTAATTTCAAAAATCTCAACTTTGGCTGTAATTGCCTGCAAATGTTTTTCTTGTCACCCTCTCAAAGGTCGTGTGCATTCAACTCGGTTTCCCCTCAGCAAGGGAGGCACTTTCTGGGAATACAGCCTACACAGACAATTGGAACCTCGAGATTTTACTGGATGAGGTCCAGTGTATTGGTACAGAGAAGAAAATAACAGATTGTGGCAACAGAGGAATTGGAGTCAACAATTGTTTCCATATTGAAGATGCTTCCGTTATTTGCAACACAGGTAAACTTGCAGGACAAAATGTATCTATTTGTTGCTGAACCCCTACATGGCTATGACAGAAAACATAAGAGAGGAAACTTATCATGCCTTTGTTAATATCTGGTGTCTGTAATTGCTGTTTGCTTGCAGGTTCAAGGTAAAGTACTATAGTTTCATCATTCTGCAATTTTGTTCACTGGTTTTCTATGAAAGTTCGTTTTTCGTGTCTGCTTCCGTATATGTTCTTATGTCTGCGTCTCCTTTCTGCAACTTACCTTTTCTTGTGTCTTTCATTTTGTTGTTGTTGTTATTTCTGGGATCTGTTGTTGTTGCATTGTGGCAGTGTTGATGATCAGGCTACCATCACTCATCAGATAATCATAAGGGTCCGGTTTTGTGCATCACACTAGAAGAAAAGAAACTTCAGATGCAAGAGAAGTTTACACAGAAGTGTTGCAGAGAAAAAAAAGTTGCAAGAACAACAATTCTGTTACCTTTGCTCTTGTAGGCATCAGTATTGCCTGCAATACAAAGATCATTTTCTCTGTGTTGCTTGTCAGTCTGACTCATTCCAGTTGAAAATCCAAGTTTGCTGATTAGAGAAAGGGAGGGGGGAGAACTGTGGGAGCAGGAACTGTGGTAATAAAAGGAATGAAGGAAACATCAAATATGAACAGGAAAAGAGGAACTGGCAAGAAAAATGTAGCAGGAGAAAGAACTTGTTCTAAAGTTATAGTAGTCAGTTTGTACAAATCTAGCATTGCCCTCAAAACTAGTTGTTTGTCTGTTCCAGAATTTCAGAACGTCTTCTGGTGTTTCATCAGAAATGAACATCATACACTGGCAATGTATTTCTCTTATTGAGTCTTCATTTGAAGTGTTCCTACTCATCCAGTGAATGATGCTTTCTATTGTTCAAGTTCCTCACCAACCTTGTTGCTCAAGGATGTCATGCTCTTTTAAAGGTTAATGGAGTACACACACTATAGCAGGCTGACATCTCAACAGTTGTCTCTCATATATTTGCATAGATGAATGATGTCATAAATATTGCTTCCTTTATTCTCTCAACTAATCCACAGAGATCGCTTCTCCGACATTTGAATTCATTTCCTCTGGCCTCCCATGGGTTGGAAGACTGCAGGTGAGGTGGAATGATATTGGCATTGACCAAGTCGGTGGAATCTGTGTCACAGATATGAATGAGATCGATGCTTCGGTGGCTTGCAAACAGCTTGGATTCATCGACGGAGCTTACGCTTACGCAGAGATGCTGGAAGGCCTCCCAGAGGACATGCTGGTTGTGTTTTCTGAGATTACCTGTGATGGAACTGAGACTTCATTGGTCGACTGTGGCTACTCGTCGGTGATCAAGCCCATCTGTGAAGCAGGGGCAGTGGCTGGACTTGTTTGTGTTCCTGGTAAGTTTCTGTATTCTAATAGGTGATCGGTGATATGCGCTCCGATCAAGTGGGTGGTCAATTTTCAGTGTCAAGTTTGCACGTTGGAATGGAAAACAATTGTTGACTTGTTGCCATCTGAAAAAAAAACATGAATAAAAAAGCAAGTGGATGCAAAGGTTTGTTTACATTTTTAAAGTAATTTAAAGTAGCTTAAAGTCACAGCCTAGCTTTGCTTAAAAAAATGGATAGTGGGAATAATAAAATTTGGTTGTAGAACCACTGAACAATTTTTTCATTGACGAAACATGGAAAAACAAATACATTGAAGGGACTTATCAGTGAAAAAAACTGAAATTTCATAAAATTAAGGAAAGTTTTCTTTTTTTATGGATGGAAACCATACATCTGTAACAAAATCTGTTTGGAAATATGAATTTTTAAACAAATCCCAGCTTCATAGTAGTGCACTCAATTATTGGAAATATTAATTCATAACATATCATTTAAATATCCTTTACATTCTTCATAAGCCTGACTGCATTAGAAGAAACATTTTGATACTTTAAGAGTTGCATCCTTTATTTTTACAACATTTTATGCTCAATATATGATAAAACGTATCTAATATTTTTACTTTGTCAATTTTCGAGGCTAAATACTCTCCTTAATTTCAAAGAACAGCCAATACTTTTTGCAGTAATGTCCGGATTTAACATAACCCGCACAATGGATGTGTATTACTCATGCATCAGCTCTGGCTGCATAGGTAATACCAACGTCCACGAACTATCGCTTGGATTCCAACTCAATCTGCGTGCAGATTGTGTGCTATTAAAGTTCATGTATGCCAACATCATCAAGTACACTCAGTAGCACTAAATACTTCTTTTTCTTAGGATATAAATATTCATGCTCATTTGAGCCAGTCGTCAGACATTAAGAAGGACTCATAAATGTAGAGACCTTGGACCTTATGTGAGACAAACCTCTAATTGTTCGCAGGTGTTTCAATAGGTATGTTTACAAAATGATACATACCAACAATTGCTGTGGAGGTTAGATTTTACATAACATTATAACATTCTGTAAACTTGTAGAAAGTGCAACAGCAATATCTTGTGTCATATAAACAAGATAATGATGCTGATTTTGAAGTGCCTAAAAGGGAGAAAATATGCTCTTTCATTTTTAGATCTACCTGAATTGTTACTGCAGTAGTAGTTTGATAATGAATGTTTACAATTCTGACAGAGCCTTTGTCATGGATTACTGGAATGATCAATTTAAAAGGCAGTCACTCATCACCTCAGCTATATTTTTGGCTTGGGATAAGCATGATTCTCAATTGCTCATGTTCTTTGATTGACAGCAAATTTGAAAGGTACAGAGTAGCTCGTATTGCACAGCATACACAGGGGCCCATTGTTTTGATTATTCATGTGGAGGAGTTTTAGACAGGCTGCGGTGGGTACTAGAAGTGATTGGTTGGGGGAAATGGAACTGTCTGGGGCGATGTGTCACTGCCTTTGAGGAGTAGTCTTACTCACAATTAAGTCATCACTGAAATATTCTTTATTCTAAATATTCTCTTATTCAGCTCCATTACTCTGTTAACTCACACACCTTTAATTTGCAGACATTGTGGATCCCACCATTCGATTGGTCGACGGCGTTACTCCAAGAGATGGAAGAATCGAAGCCTTTTGGACAACATCAGGCTTTGAACAGACAGCTGGCATCTGTGGAGCAGACTTCACCCTCAGAGAGGCTAAAGTGGCCTGCAAGCAGCTTGGTTTCTTTGATGCCTTTTCTTTCAGTAGCCTGCCAAATCCTCAGCCTACCACACCATACCTTCTGTATGAGGGGATTGCATGTACTGGCACAGAGACAGATCTCAACCTGTGTACATACACTTCACTATACAACAAGAACTGCCCCACAATAGATTATGCTAATGTGGTCTGTGTGGAAGGTAAGGAATTCAGTGGATGATCTGACAGGATTCGTCTGTTAAGTATCTTTCATCAGGCCTGTATGCAACTTTTTCACCAAGGTAGGTTCCAGTTTGCCACAAATGGAACATTTTAAGCCCTGACCTTATTTGGCAAATGCAAAAGACAGATTCATCAAATGCAGAATTGCAATTTATCTCGAAGGTCGTGAGCATTCATCTCACCATTCTTTTTCTGTTTTTGTTTACACAGTCCAGCTGAATATGACACTCTGTGAAACTCCAGATTTTGGGGAGGGTTGGTCCAGACCCCCTGAACCTCCCTGCATACGGGCCTGTTCATTGATCAAATGTTTTGTTGTATGACGTATTCATGAAATCTGTATCAAAGATCATAATTTGTAGGGGTACATTACTGATTTCTAATTGCAGAGTACGATCTGTACAATTTTACTGATCACTAATGTGAAATTCAAATTTGTAGTTACAGATTTGCAAAAGGTGATCCTGTAGTCCTAGTCAGATTGTCAATGTGCAAGTAGTATTCCTCGCCTAAAAAGAATTCCAGTTAAGGATGATGGACCCTGCCAGATGGCAGACAGCTGCTCCTCTGAGCCTACATCCGTAGAGATTGTATACATGACACTCACTTAGCCTACATCCGTAGAGATTGTATATGTGACACTCACTTCAAATATCTAATCATAGTTCACTAATTAAAAGCGTACATAAAGAAAGTGTGATGTATCAGCTTCAAAGACAGTTTGATTTCTGTTTCATACAAATTGGATCTGCCCCTTAAATAAGTTAAATATCATTCTCTGTTGCAATTATCTACACCATTCCGTTCAAAATCCATTACTTAAGTGTCACCATCAGTCCAGTCTAATATTTCTTTATGCAGTTTTTTTTTCTTTTTAAATCTTTTTCGACATCATCAACACCTTTACTTGCATTCCATAGATGTTGTAGCTCCAACCATCCGCCTTGTCGGTGGCACTGATCCAAAAGAAGGGTTCCTTGAAGTGGCATGGATGGTTGATGGTGCTGAACTGACAGCTGGTGTGTGCAGTGCTGACATTACCCTTGCAGAAGCCAAGGTGGCTTGCAAACAACTGGGATTTTTTGATGCTGCTGAGGTTAGCGGCATGGCAAACCCTAGTATGCCATATCCTTTGTTTGAAGGGATAACCTGTACTGGCACTGAAATAGAAATAACTCAGTGTGTCTTCACCTCCTTGTACAACAGAAACTGCCCAACCAATCAGTTTGCCAAAATTATTTGCATGGAAGGTAAGTTTATGGAAAGAAGGGTTTATTCTGTCATAGTCTGATTGCAGCAGCGTAGGCGGTATTTAAGGAAAGCATAAAATGTCTGTGTGAACATTCCCAACCTTTGATTGTAATTCATATCTGTTCGTCTAATGTCAATTATGAGAACGAAGTGACTCCATGGCAGTAATCCTTACCACCCAATCAGTTAAGTGGACAGAAAACATATTTTATAGCTGAATGTTTTGTAAGAGTAAATGTTTGCATCAGGCACTCAATAGACGATATCAGGCTGAAATTCATACCCAGATCCAAAGTTTCTAAAATAACGTGTATACCTAACTATACATCATTACCATGCCCAAGGTGATTTAATTAACAAGCAACACTAAATGTTGTGTAATGACTTCACAATGAACTTGTAGACTAACAGAAGTTGTATTTTTGTCCACCTGGATACCTGACTAACTGAAGATGGGGTTTGCCCAAGTCCATATTTTGAATCTGGTGCCAATGCTAGTGAGAGTGAGATGAGATGTGATTTAAACAGATGTTATACCACATTTTTCTTTCATTTGTTTTTAGCAACAGACAGTTTTTGCACAGGTGTTAGACACATTGAAGCTCTTACTTTTTAAGACCCTGAGTAAAGTAACAGCGCTGCTGTTTAAAAAAAATCAGAAAAAAAAAGAAGAATCAATCAGTAGTGATGAATGATGTAATCTCGGAAACCAAACTTCCTCTTCCAGCGGTCTCTGTCTCCTGAATAGCAAACATTCTGCAGAAGAAAGAAACAAAGGAATGCACAATGTTAGATATGAAGTCTATTAAACCAGTAAAATCTATGTCTCTTTTGAGACCCTATTTACTTTCAAAATAATCTGTAAAACCCATGAAAACGTACATTTTAATTTGTCTGATTATCTCCTAAAAAAGTTAGACTTGATTGGATCTTGCAAAGTGGTATGAATTCTTAATTTGTCTAATAAGAATGAAAGTTGAGAATTAGTTTTTATTTTCCCTGTGCTGTGCTGGAAAACAATACTTAAAATCTTGTAAAAACCTGTATTTTGGCTCTTGAAAACCTTTGAAAACCTGTACCCCAACATTTTTAAATCCTAGATCCTTTGAAATGTATTTAAGAGTTGATGTGCTGCGATGCTTAGATATTTGACTCTAGATTTCAAAAAATCACTTTTTATGTATAAGTCTGCCACTGTCTCAAGGAAATATCAACCAATAGAAGGCCTTGTGAGCCTACCCTACCATCGCCTAGCCTTGCTGGGCCTTCCAGAACTCTAAGAGTTGATGCACTCAAAAACGATTACAGAATGTTTTAGGCTTGCCATGTCTGTTATGTGATGCTCATTTGTACCGATGCAAAGGTCATTACAATTTCCATTTACGCAGAGTGGAGCAGAAATGAAGTCTTAGATCATGAGAGGCAATGGCAGCTTAATTCTTTTAAAGTCAAGTGACGTCAACAGTAAATAACTATTGTTTGTCATCCAAAATACGAATAATTCAAAATTTGTTTGTGAAATAGATGACGCAGGCGTGGTTACCAGGAATCTTTACAACCCTGAAAATTTTGATGATTCCCTGCCTTTTTTTTTTTAGAGCCCTTAGTGACTTACCAGGATGGTGATGTGAGACTGGCAGGACCTCTGGTGCCCGTTGAGGGTAAAGTGGAAGTCTTCTATGACGGCAGGTGGGGAACCGTCTGTGATGATAACTGGGATATCTTGGATGCTCAGGTGAAGACAAAATTTCATTCAGATGTGGGAGTGTTAGGCAGATAAAATAACATGTTATTGTGATGCATCTAGGGTAGATGCTGCTCGTCATTTCCGATCACTTTGAGTCAAAATGAGATTGAAAATGAAAAAAAAAATTGAAATCATTGGTAATTTTAATGTCTCTTGCCCTTTCATCAGTCAACAAAGAGTGAGACATTAGAAGGAAGTCAGTCTTTCCTAATTGTCAGAATCATTTTGCTAGGGTTTCCTTTTATTTGTATTGCAGAGTCAGAGATAAATTTTAAATCTGTAACCAATGTTAGGCCTGTACATCCCTTTCCTTGGAATCTTTTCCTTTTGATTAATGCATGTCTATTTTTTGAACTTCCCCGCAGGTCGTTTGCAATCAATTAGGATTCCCCTCTGCAGCCACGGCTCTCTTCGGCAACAATGATTACACTGACAATTGGAATTTGGAAATAATGTTAGACGAAGTTCAGTGTACAGGAACAGAGGCCAGGATCTCCGAGTGCCGAAGTAACGGCTTCTTAAACCACAACTGCTTCCACATTGAAGATGCATCTGTCATTTGCAGAGAGAGTGAGTGAAATAATAAATGTATTTGTGGAACCTGCCAACAAAGTTAAAACAACAATTACCTTAAATTGCCAGCATCACATGATTGCATTTGATGATAATGATACCAAGGTGGAGAGGCAGATGAATGAAGAAGAGAGGGGAGGAGGTGAGGGTTGCAGGACATTACTGGTATCCATGGCTTATGGCAGGGTTTTAAAGTAGGGAAGTCACCATGTTGCCATAGTGACCCCCCTCCTGTCTATGAGAATAGTGTCATTTTCTGATGCAAATTTTTGCAATCAGGGTTGAGTGTCTGCAAGGTTTAAATGTCAACAAACAATGATGTCAGCATGTTGGCACTGATTCTGAATTTGTTCTCATGACTTATGAAATGTAGATTCTAGAATCAGATATCCAGTGATAACTAGAAGGGGGGTGGGAGGGGAGTTGAGATGTAGGCCGACCTACCGTATTCAAAAGTGGCTGTTTAATCAATCAAAACTCTTGTTTCTGCCCAACCTCATCTGGTCAGGGTACAAATTGAAAGTGAAAATCATGTTGAATCTCACATTTTATTTCCATGTATAACATTAGGTAAAACAGAAACCACATATAACCATATTAGTTTTCTTGTCTATCACAATTTTGGGGAAAACAAGTTTTTAGCAGATCTTTTGTTTTCACTGCAGAGAGATATTTGCTCAACTCAATGTATCTATCAGTGAATATCGTGCTTATTTGTTTTTAATTTATGGGCTGGAATTATTCTATACTTCAATCAGCAATCACAAATCCAGTGGTGGGACTCCAGGTTTCTGATCCGGAATGGACAGGACCAGTGAAAGTGACCTGGAATGAGATCGGCATTGACCAAATGGCCGGAATCTGTTGGACCGACTTTGATCTCGCCGATGGCAGGGTGGTTTGCCAACAGCTGGGATACATTGATGTTCAGTCTATCTACGAGGTTGCCATGACTACACCGATGATGACCGTACTTGAAGGTCTGGAGTGCTCTGGCACCGAGACGGACCTCTTTGCCTGCCCATACACCAAAATTGTCAACACCAAATGTGAAACTCAGACAATAGCTGCAGTAGAGTGTATTCCAGGTGACCTTTCTTTAAAATTTCAACTCCTTAAAGAGGAAGTGCTGTGATGACAATTAATTTTTGTTACAGTTTTTAATACAGAGACAAATATATAAGAATAGAGCTGTCTTTGATTGTTTTGGTGAAATTAGCCACCTTCTTCAATCCATGGGACATGAAGGTTAGGGTGATGCATTCACATCAATTGTTAAGGGAACTTAAGGGGAAATATTTGTAACCTAAGGCTACTTCTTGGATCTTTAAAAATTTTAAGTTTTCCACTGCTTCTGTGATGTTCTGTTTGTCTGCAGTCTTGATATCTGTTTTTCTTTGTTTTAGTATCTACAGTATTGATATCTAGGACTTCTGGGTTGTGTTTGTTTGTTTCATATCTTTCTGCAGTAGTGGATTCCTTTTCCTCTCTGTTGTTACATGTCTGCAGTATCAATGTTTGGTTTTGTTTTTGTGTCTGCAGTATGGATATCTGGATGTCAGTGTTTGTATTATTTGTCATATCAATAGCTGAGTTTTGTTAGTTTGTTTCACATCTGCAGATATGGATATCTTTCTCTCTCTGTTTTTTTTTTTCATGTCTGCAGTATCATTGCCTGGCTCTGCTTGTTTTATGTTTGAAGTATCAGTGTTTGGTTCTGTTTGTGTTTCTTTTCGTTAGTATCAATGTTTGGTTTCATCTGTCTGTTTCATGTCTGCAGTATCGATGTCTGTTTTATGTCTTCAATAAAACTTTCTGGGATTGGATCATATCTGGGATTGGTTGCATGTTTCACCCAGCAGATCGTATTTGCATTTGAGATAATCACATGAAACTTTGCTCAGGGTCTGTTTTCATCTATTTTCCCATCAGATTTTGGTGTTCCATCTGTTCGTTTAGTTGACGGTTTTCAACCGTGGTCTGGCAAAGTGGAGCTCTTCTCGGAAGTAAGTGGAGTCGAAACCACGGCAGGCATTTGCTTTGATGGCTTTGACATCGAGGATGCTGCTGTCATCTGTTCACAGCTGGGCTATGTGGGAGTGCAGAGTGTCTTTGGTGCTGAAGATCCAACTGTCAACACTCTCTTCTTTGAGGGCCTCGACTGTCTTGGAACAGAGACTGACATCAGTTCTTGCCCTTACACTTCCTTCATCAACAGAAACTGCCCATCCAACCTCATCGCAACTGTGGTTTGCATGAAAGGTTAAACAAGAATACATTGCCCATTTAAGAAGTGTTATCAGTAGTATTAAACTAGTAGTATTACTGGTAGTATAACTAGTAATACACAATTACACTTTACCAGTGATGAACCACTTTTTATAGCTTTATTACTTTCAGAGCAATCAGTTTGCATCAGATGGTATGTTCACTAGATTGTGCTGCATCAGTGTACTTATTTGACCAGAGTTGCAGACATACATTGTTGGATTTAGATTCTTCCATCTTTGCTGAAAATGGTTTACACAAATTTTGGGAACATATCCTTATCAGGTACCAAGCCTATGAACGATTCAATGACTGACTGAGTTTTTCATAGAATCGGCATGATCCATATGTTGTTTTGTTGAAGGAATAACTTTTCAAACTTGCAGAGATATTTTACATTTTATTTTGAGGGATGAAAACCTGAAGGAATGATTTTTGCAGGATCTCTGGTACTTTTATCATTTTTATCTTGAGTATTACAGGTTTGTCATTTTCAAATGCTTAGATTCCACTGAGTTACTGAAGATGCTTTCATAGCATAACATGAGCCAACGATCAGCTTGCAGGAAACATCCCCACCCCATCTCTTCTCCACCCCATCCCCACCCCGAGATAGAGGGGTAAATCTAGAGTAAAGCAATTTCAAACAACGTCTATTTCAACCATGAGAATAAGTAATCAACTCGCCATTGCAGTTTAGTTGAATACGGTGTGACATTTTAATATTCACAGAGGAGCCCGTGGAAGGCGACCTCAGATTGGTAGGAGGAAAATCAACAGCCGAAGGCAGAGTAGAAGTCTACTTCAGTGGTGAATGGGGTACTGTCTGTGATGACTCATATGATATCTATGACGCACAGGTATTATAACTCTCTATTCTGCTATATATGCGGGTAGTCTTGGCCAGATTTTTTTTTCTTTTGGTAAAAACGATAAAAGACATTGGGGAGGGGAAGTTACCGCACTATGGTGGTCCACAAACATTGTGAACCTAATTCACTTCTCTATAGAACCCTTTTTGAGCTGTTGGACCTTTTGCCTTTTGTCTTTTTGAACTCAGATCATCTGAGTATCTTCTGATATAGATAAACATGACATCACAATGCTTATTTCAGCCTAGATCCATTGAAATGTATTGATTATGTTTTGCTATCTGAATGAATATAGCTCATATGCAAACTGAGGCTATTAGCTCCTCTCCATAAAATAGCAAAAACTATAGTGATACTAAAAGTTCCTTCAGTCAGATCCCATTAGACTGCAGAATATAAATAACTTGTTCCCTATGAATTATGTCATAGTTTTGCAACAGTGAGTGGTGTTGGGCAAATTAAAGTACAACTTTCAAAAGGTATATTATTTCATGAACTGCATAATCTTATGCTGGATAAATTGGACAGCACCTGCACAAATAGGCACTTTTGCTGGTGACTGAGAATACTTCCTCTCTGAATATTTAGACATAATATTGTAAAGTGGACTTGGTAACATATGTTCTACGAAATTTTCTAAATTTGCTCATGAAAGCACCTATCATTTACGTTTCCTCTTTTCAGCCATTTGGTTAAAAAAAAAAAATGCTTTTACCACAAGCAAGGATTTCTCTTATTGTGTCATGACTGTTTCTCTTTCCTAGGTTATCTGTCATCAGCTGGGCTTCCCATCTGCACAAAGAGCAATAGCTGGAGATCTTTTTGGCCGCTCCCCTTACGGAAATGCAGACCCAGCACAGAACATCTGGTTGGACGATCTACGTTGTTTTGGCAACGAGACCAAACTCATGGCATGCCCAAGTAGTGGTACTGGCACAAGTAACTGCTTCCACAATGAAGACGTCGCAGTCATATGTAACACAGGTGTGAGAATACTACTTAGATACCCTTGCGTGGACCTGTAGCTCTCTCCCTTTTTGAAGAGAATTGTTGGATTCATCTTTGACAAAAAAATGAAATGGATATTCACTTATGCTTGTTACCTTGCTTTTAAAGTACATGTGACATGAAAAATATGAAAGTTTTGGTCTGTTTAACTTGATTTTTGTCTGATACATGGTTACCTTGCTTTTGAAGTACATGTGACATGAAAAATATGAAAGTTTTGGTCTGTTTAACTTGATTTTTGTCTGATACATGGTTTAGGTTATCAACAGGAATGTAGAAACAGCCCTAACATCTTTTGGACTTGTGTAAGGATCAGTCGCAGTTTAGTTCTGCTTGTGAATTCTGCATATTCCTATTGCAGTTTCTTTCAAACGTTTAAAAAAAAACCATTGCCTGATAGCTTACGGACTTACTTTCAAATTGCCGAAAGAGAGACAAATTTCACCCTCATATTCCTTTTCAGGACTCATGTCATCAACTGTTCGACTCGTCGGAGGAAATGCTCCGTGGGAGGGCCGAGTGGAGATCCTGTGGGTCCACCAGGGAATGGAACAGTATGGTACCATCTGTGATGACAAATGGACCATTGAGGAGGCCAGGGTCATCTGTCGTCAGCTCGGCTACTTTGACGCCAGAGCTGCCTTTGGGCAAGCTTTCTTTGGGGAAGGAGCGGGTATGATCCTTCTCGATGATGTTGCATGTACTGGAACAGAGACCGACATCGTTCAGTGTGCCCACAGCTACTGGATGGACACTAACTGCCTCAGTAGTGAAGACGCTGGTGTTGTTTGTGTGCCAGGTATGTTAGAAATGGTCAATGTCAATGTATTCACAATCCTTAAAGCATATGTCAGCAATATTCAAATTATTTTCATAAAATCCATAATAATATGAAACAACATGTCAGCAACTTTCAGTTTGCTCTGAGTTTTGTATAGATGTGACTCATTTGAAACCCCTCCCTCCAAAATGTTTGAATAGGCAGACCAAGTCTCTGATGTAGATGTTGCACAGTGACAAGAGCAAGTAAAACAATTGTGCAACTATTGTATCATCTTGTTGTGGTTATGAATTATTCATGAGGCTGTATTGAATGTCATTCATTGTGTGATGCATAATAATTTCAAGATGTTTCTGGACCAAGTAAGTGTTTTTCTTTTTGGGAGGGGGATGCCCTGTATGAGTCTTATTGATTATTTCTCATTTGTGACAGGAGTGGGGATTGTCTGGACTTTTTCCCTTTTTTCAACTCTCATGCCAGACTTTCACTTCTCTTTCATCTGTGGGGAAGGGGAAGTCTTGTCAGTTCATTTACTTGATTCAGTAAAATATTGGCATCTCCAATCGTTCTTGTATTTTGGTTTAATTAACACTGAGACTTGTTTGTGATGTAAAATATGGAAAGTACTCATTCAGCTGAACAAGCTTGTGCAAACTCTGTTCAATTGATACATGGAAAGCCTAAATTCAATATTCAAAGTTATTTTCTGTTTCAAATTGATTTTCATCATATGTAGGTAGGGAGGAATTCCTCCAAATTTAACTCTGCAATGAAACTTGAAAATCAAGGACTTAACTTATGATGGTTTGGATTGTAAAGACTTTTTTAAAGGTCATGTGTCGATGAAGTGAGTTGGAGGTGAGACAAGGGAAAAGGTCAAGGGTCAGTGGTGGGAACAAGAACCGAAATAGTGTAGTTTCGTAAACTTCACTTGAACAAAAAATGAATTTTATTGATTTGGTGAGATGGGGCAATGAGAAGCAGTGAGGAGATGAGAAAATTATTTCTCAGGTAGACATTACTCATAAAAAGACTTTATTACACTCGTTCCTTCTACATTGTAGACGAACCTCTCTTCAAAACCGGAAAGATCAGACTAGTAGGAGGAAACGGCGCTAACGAGGGTCGCGTGGAAATCTATTATGAGGAATGGGGAGTCGTCTGTGATGATGGCTGGGACATTTACGATGCCCAGGTAACACTTTGATTCAAGTCCATCAGTAACAGAGTGATACATGAATGCTTCGTCTGCCAGGCTGAGGTTTTTGTGATGTCATTGATGGTATTTCTCATTTTTGGTGTCGTTTGGAATTATTTCTCGGTCCATTAGCAGTTAACAGAATTCTAATGGACTTATACTTTGCTTCTCCCTTTCAGCGAAGCTTGAGCTGCAAGATATATCTTGACAATGCTTCAAACAAATTAGCCAAACCCTTGATCTCACATGCGGACTCTCAAAGAGAGTAATTTGGTGGTGTATTAAATCAAATCAAACAAAAAAAAAACAATCAACTTGAAAATGCGCTGAAAAGAGAAAAGAAAAGAAAATGAACGGTAGTTTGCAATGAAATAAGATTTTAGCTTTCTTTTAAAACTAAAAAACAGTTTAAACTTAGTAATCTCAGGGGATAAAGTATTCCAGAGTTTTGGACCTATAAATCTAACATTGAGTTCAACTACTCATTTCAGACTAAATTATGATTTTGTATTTTTCTTTCAAGAATTGTTAAGTTTGATATTTGCTATATCCTCCGTGATGTCAACCTTGTATCCTGTTAATTCTCCATCTCTTGTGAGTGGCAGAACTTCTTCGTCTAGTAAACTTTGACGCCACAAGTTTTACACTCAATAATTTTGGGCCCAATCTTTGAGCACAGTCGATGTCATCAGTTGATACATTTAAGCATTCAAGTCTTGTTTGTGGTTGGCAGAACCAAGAACAAAGCATTCAGTTTTAGGAAAATTTGGGGGTAAATATGTTGCAGACAATTAATGCTTGATGGGATGCTGGTCTTTGATTCTACTCACAGTTTCTTGATTTATCATCTCTTAGGTCGTCTGCCACGAGCTTGGCTTCCAATCTGCAAGGGAAGCCACCATCGGCAGTTTCTTTGGAAAGAACAGTATGGAATATTGGCTCTCCAGTGTCACCTGTGATGGAAGCGAAACAAACCTTGACTTGTGCCAGAACCTCGGGATTGGAGTTCACAACTGCCAAACTGGCATGGAAACTGCTGGAGTTATCTGCAACACAGGTATCCCTTTCAATGGCAAACTTAAAAACATGTCCTGTAGAAAACGGACCCCATTTGCACAGCAAAATTTAATTGCTACATCCTCTAGACATGTTTTTTTATTGACAGGAAATAATGTTTGATTAGGTTTAGGTATTTAGTGAAGTCAGTACTCTATTAGCAAAACACCATCTTTTCAAATAACGACAAAGCCATTTGCTTCCACAACATCACAGTATTACCACAGAGGTCTTGCTGTGCATTGGTCCTTTGATTGTGATTATTGTCACAAAAGACTTTTATATACCACAGGACCTGGTTCTGCAGAACTTATTGTTTGACTTAAAAGCTGGTAGTGGTTAGTCACAGAGCCATTCACAAAGCTGTAAGTGATAGGTTTGGGTTACATGGCCTCGTAAGTAGGTATTCAGTGACTATATTCCGCATACTGGCACAGATGCACTTAACAAGGGGCAAAGTCAATGTTCCTGAGGTTCAATGTTCCCAGGGTCTGATGTTCCCTGGGTTCAATGTTTCCAGGGTTAGATGCCCACAGGTTTGGGGAACATGGAAGCCTTTGAACATCGAACCCTGGTACTTTCGAAACTCAGGAAAAGCAAACCTGGGGAATGACAGTAACATTCTGGCAACATCAACCCTGGGAATAACGAACCTTGAACTCATTGGCAACCATTGAAATAATACAATAACGGGGAACATTAAACTCTGGCAACAATGAACCCTGGAAACATCAGGTCGACCCTCTTAGCAAGGCTTTGAAGCCAATAACCCCCATCTTATCCATTTCCTCATCTTCATGGAATGTGAGAATCTTAGAAATTTGTGACATTTTTATTATCAGATGACTTTAGAATCAAGGTGAAGTTGACTGACGGCCCGACACCCCACGAGGGAATGTTAACCATGAGGTATGGGAAAACTTTTGGCCCAGTGTGCGATGATTCCTTTGACCTCAAAGCTGCCGATGTCGTTTGCCGAGAGCTTGGCTTCTTCAGGGCAGAGAAGGTCTTGCTGGGTGCGCCTTACGGCATTCCTACTGCACCATTTTTGCTCGATGACATCGTCTGCACAGGGACAGAGACTGCTCTCGCTAGGTGCGCTCGCAACGAATGGTTTGTCCACGACTGTGAACCTCAAGAAGCTGTAGGTGTCAAGTGTATCCCAGGTAGGTTTCATGGTAGTACAGGACTTGTACAGAGAGGAATAGCATGCAGTGAATAAAAGATAGTGTTTGATATTGAGGGTAAACCTGACATGGACTAAATACATCATTCATCAATTTATTGGTTCTTCTGATGTCTGCTTACCATCAAATCTGCCGACTACCATCGGCAAACATGGCCACCTTTTACTGTGAAGTTTGATCAAGAAATTGTATTGTTGTAACTATTATGATTGTCTCCAATATATGGAATAATGGTTGAAATGGAGCTTTAGACAACTTTCTTGGTTAATTTACATGTCCATATTATGCAATGTGCATGTAATGGCACATTGAAATTTTGGCCATCTTTGAAATTTTTTTTCATTTACACATCAGACACTTATAAGCAATCTCAAATTTGACTCACAGCTAGCTCAAACCTGGTGTATCACATGCTTGTGGTCATCAATTTGGATCCCATTTTGTATGTTGCCATGGTAACCACTAAGCATTTTGATGTTCTCAGAGAGGGATCCTACAGTAAACCTTGTCAGTGGCTCATAAATCTCATAATGGCTATAAAGCTCTCACAGAATGCAAATAAATTCTGTGAATATGACAATTTTGAGGTTTGTATGTGCAAGACTGTGCAAGTTATATTTATTCAGTTCTCTGCTGTCTACAGATGACCTTTGGTAAAATTAGCAAATGTTTGACTTTTGACATTTCAGTTGATGAAGGTCACGAGATGTGGGACATCAGGCTTGTGAATGGAACAACGCCTGCTGAGGGCAGCATTGAAATTTACACAGAAAGAATGTGGACGTCTCTATGTGCCACGTTCACTTTGAAGGAAGCTCAGGTAAAAGACTGTGTGCAATTCAAAGGGGCAGTTAGGCATCGTTCAATAGGCTGTCTCTTGTAATATTGTCAGATGCTATACTGATAGGCATATTCAGTTTTCTAACTTACCTTGTGACTTTTGTATGTGTCTTGGTGCATATGTATGCTAAGAAGTAACGCTCAAGCCATTTCATTCATTTTGTTCTGTTCTTGTAAACTCCTAAAGAAATTCATTTCCAAGGCTCTTAGGGAGATGGAGACGATAGTGGCTGTACTAGAACTATGTGCTGCATATGTAGTGGGTGAATAATGAATAATAGTAAGTTCAATCACTAACTATGCATTAAAGCTAGTATTAAAGTTGGCATTTGCATATTAACAAGCTGATGTCTTCTGCAGTTAGTTGGTATCCCCATGCTATCCTCAACATAGACTGTGAAAATCATTAAGTGTGAAGAAACAGAAACAAAATGAGACCCTTTTGTCCTTTTCAGGTCATGTGCAAACAATTAGGCTTCCCATCAGCACAGATTGTAACAGAGCCAGGAGTGTTTGGATACAGGGCAGAGGAAGTTTTCAAGGTGGACCTAACATGCATTGGAAATGAAACCAACCTTGCTATGTGCAACACCACCACAATGGAAATCTTGACGGAATGTGATATCGAACCCGTTGGAATTATTTGTAATACTGGTGAGCCTCTGCTCTGATCACATCCTTTCTCTGGACTTATGACAAATAGCATTGTTTATCCTTCCTTGTTCAAAGTTCATGTTTGCCTTATGCACATGGACAACTTGCTCAATTATCTGCAAAATATTTTTCAAGTGGTGACAAATTAGCCAGGAAATGAGAAAAGTGTAACTGTAAGGGAACCTCCAAACTGATGTGACATCTTGTTGTTTTCTTCAAGGCCCCGCCGAGGTCCCGATCCGTTTGGTCAATGGGGGAATTCCCTCTGCAGGACGCTTGGAAGTGTTCTACGACGGAGAGTATGGCACCGTCTGTGATGACTACTTTGGCATGGAAAATGCTAAAGTTGCATGCCGGCAGCTAGGTTATGCTGGAGTGAAAATGCTGGCACCAGAGGCCCACTTTGGTGAAGGCACTGGTCGCATCATGCTGGACAATGTCAGATGCATTGGTACAGAAGAGAACCTTGCTCAGTGCTCCCACAAAGAGTGGACCATCCATGACTGCAACCACAGGGAGGATGTAGGCATAATGTGCTTCAAAGGTATTGTATGAAGTAGTGGTACTTATCCTTCCAGGTTCCTCTTTGTGTGTAATTTTTTTAAGTTTGTCTGTTTTAATGTTCATTCCTGTAGACACTGTTGAATGTGAATACCTCATAAATTCCTTTGAAGGGTAAAATCACCTTCCTGTAAGAAAACCTCTGAGGAAAAAGATTTGTCATAGCAAGTGAGGAAATAAGCCTCTAAAACCTTGAGTTATATTGTCACATAAATTTAGCCCAATATTGGTTCTTGATACACCTCCCATGATGCAGTGGTTTCCTATTAGTAACTACTCCTATTCCTATAAGTAAGAGTTTTAAATTTCTTTGCAGACTTTGAAAACATCAACATCGAGCTCACCGGAGATTTCTTCCGTGAAAATGAAGGAATCCCTGTGGTTACTGTCAACAACGCTCCTGGCTACATATGTGGTGACTCATTTGACAAAATGGATGCTGATGTTATTTGCAGGACTATGGGATATGATTCTGCCGTCATGGCTCTGAACAAGGTAAATCCAGTGTTATACTAAACTAGGGTATTCAGTGTAGTACGGTTAATGAATTGTGTTACTGACAATGGTATTTAGGATAGTATGTCTTATGAACTCACTGAATTTAACAAAGCTACTCAAAGTGATATGGCATAAAACTATGCTACTGAACAGTGCTATTCTGTATCGTGTTTCATCTACTATGCAGACTCGATGCTTCTAAGCTGAATGCGTTAGACGTTAAATTAAAAAACAAAATGGATTAAATGTAATGCTTCTTGTATCGGTCCATCATTTTACCCACAGACTCTTGCTTCCAGATCGACTATTCTCTCCAACCTCACCTGTACCGGCAGAGAGACCAGTATCCTTGACTGTGACCATAGCGAATGGTTCGACAAGACCTGCCTCTCGGGCAGCGTCGCTTACGTGACCTGTAAATTACGTAAGTGTCCATTATGAGTCTCAGATGAAGCAAATGAGTTGGCCACTTGACCGATGACCAGACAGACAAATGTTGTTATTTTGCTCTGCTATCTTATCGATATCATGAGATGCAAACCACAAAAGCATTACTGCTACAAAGTAATGAATAGAGCAGAGAGAGTATTCTAATAAGGTGCATCAATTTATCTTCTTGTCAAGATCAAACCGTATATCACTTCAGGTTTTTGGTAGATGGCTGTGATGAGTTGAAGGTTACATTGATACCTTTTTTATTTCAATCGATTGTTTGAATATCTGAAACCAACAAGATCAGAGAAGCTAGACATGTGACTGTACCTGGATTTGCAACAAAAACACCACTTATGTGAGATAGCCAGGAAATGTGAGAGACATAAAAGCCCTAGAGTAGTCAGAGAAAACTTGACAAAAGAGGTAATGACTCATGATGTAAGTAGGACTTGTGTTGAATCCTGTACTAAAGTGAGAAATTATGTAAGGAATGTACTTAAATGAGTAAAAAGCCTGAAGAAGAGGGTAAATCTGTACTTGTAGAAGAACCTTGGCTAAATATGGATTAGTCAGAGGACCTGGACTAGTGCAAAAATCTGAACTTGTTGGGAAATCTGTACTTGCGAATAAATTGGGACTTTTGAGAGAGTCTGCACTTGTGAGTAAATCTGGACATGTGAGAGAAGCTGGACCAGTGACTAAATCTGGACTTTTGAGAGAACCTGGACTAGTGAGCAACTCTTGTCTTGTGAGAGAACTTGGACTAAGTGAGCAAAGTTGGACTTGTGAGAGCACCTGGACTAGTGAAATAACTTTGAATGCAGAATTGGAGAGTCAAAGAACTTGAGCTGTTCCAATCATGACATGTTTGTTGTACCAACTTAGTAAATTCCTTACAGGAGTGTACATGTGTCTAATATATTTGCCTAGGTTGTCATCTCCTTATTTGGTCCATTTTCCCTCTTACAGCTAAGGATGGTGACATCCGTCTTGCGGATGGTGCCACAAGTCTTCAGGGCCGTCTGGAGATTTACTACAACAAGAAATGGGGCTTGGTGTGTGATGATGAATTTGACATGGCAGATGCAACAGTCGCTTGCTTGGAATTGGGACTGGGGAGTCCAATTGAATACAAGTCTTGGCCGTTTGGCTCCGTTCCTTTCAATGTCCCCATCTGGGTGGATAACCTCGGCTGTACCTACGAGGATGTGAAGTTATCTTCTTGTCAACGCAGCGAGTATGGAATACATGACTGCAGCTCTGTAGAGAATGTTGGTATCCTCTGTGGGCCAGTGGGTGAGTTGCAGCCATTTTCCTTTTTTTTTCATCATTTAACTTGGACACATTTGAAAATTTCTGTCAAAGAAAAAAAAAACAAACAGAAATACAAGTGTCCAGCCATCTGTTGAAATGTGAGATTGGATTCACATGTTTTGTTATGAGGTGCAAATGTTCAAAAGGTTGTGGAAAACTGCAACCCAATGATTTAAAGTCATCCTTGAACTGTTCTGTCAAAGGTAGTTCAGTGTTGCATTATTTTGTTCCTTGCCAAAGGCAGGCAAGGAATCTATGTGATGGTGATGGCATGTGTGTGCTTGTGTGGACAGGTGTGCATGCGTGTGTGTGTGATGCCTTGGCTTGTAAACACGATATCTCAAGAAGGGAAAGTTGCATGTACTCTAAAGTTGGTGTGTAGGTAGTCCATAGAGAGTAGATGGTCCCTATTCTTTTTTCAGGTAGGTCAAAGGGCATTGTAGGTCACTAGCAGGGATAGTCTGAAAACCTATTAAGGAGGATATCTCAGAAACTGGAAGTTGCTGGAACTTCAAACTTAAACCATTGGTAGCACTTGATGAGTAGATGATCTCTGTAAAGTTTTGGTGAGGTCAAGGTCACATGAGGTCAGCTTGAAAATCTTGCAAACAAATTATTTCAGTGAGGGAAAGTTACCTGAACTTCAAATGTTGTGTAGGTAGTTAATTGTGAGTAGATGATCCCTATTCTGTTTCAGGTAGGTCAAATGTCATTTGATGTCACCAGAGGAGAAACTCGTAAGATTAAGTAAGCTATCTCAGCTGCTGAAAGTTGCTGGAACTTCAAACTTGTAACCTTGGTTTGCTGTTGATGATTAGATGATCTCTGTCAGGTTTTAGGGAGGTCAAAGGTCATGCGATGTCAGGAGCGGTCATAGTTTAGAAACCTTGTAAACACTGTATCTCCAGAAGGAAAGTTGCTGGAACTTCAAACTTAGTGTATACAGTAGTTTGGTCATTGTGAGTAGTGGATGATCCCTATTGTTTTTCATGGAGGTCAAAGGTCATTTGAGGTCACCAGCAGTGGAGTTTGAAGACCTTGAAAGGGAGATACATTTCAGTGACTGATTTGATGTAGACATGGTATCTCAAGGAGGGTAAGGTGAGTGAACTTCAAAATTAGTATGTTGGTTATCCTGTCTTCTTTATAAATATTGGCAAGGAATCACAAAGTCCTTTGACTTTCTGGTTTTTGTCATTTATTTTTTTATGTAGTGGAAATTATCCTGGTTTAACATCCTTTTGAGAGGGTTTTGTTACTATGGTATTGTTTGTTTCTAGAATGTAATATTTATTTAAAGAGGCTCATTGAGTTGTTTTGTGAAATTCACTCAATTTTTCTAAACCGGTCAAGTTTCCTTCACATACTAATGACGAACAGTCAAACTAAAAGGATCCCAAAGTTTTACATACGTTGGAACATTAATGAGTGAGTAACCAACCATTAAATTTGGTTTTTGAAACTTTGTGACCAGACATTTTCACATTAGTACATTCACATGCACACAATCAGAGCAAGTAATAGTCAAAATTCGAAAAAATTGACAGTTTTCATATAACTATTGGTTGTGAAACTTGATTAATTATGCTAATTGTGAGTATTGTCATGTGTTTGCATACTTCAAAATCACCGCAATCTTTACTGATATCAACTCAGTGAGCCCCTTTAAGCTTACTTTGCAGACAGTTCATGTCAAAGAAAAAAAGACAACAATTGATGTAATTGAACCATGAAGATCATGCACTGACAGTATAACTACTGTCTTCATTGGTTTCTGAAATCAGAACAGGAGTATTTCTGGCTATACCAGTCAGGGTTCCAGGTTACCTGATGAGAATGTTTGACCTATCATTCACATTGGTGTTTTCTACTGCACCTTGTAGTCAGTTTGGAGGGTTCTTGTGAATGTCATAGATACCCTTACTGCATTGTCTTGCCATATGAAGAAGTGTTGTTTTTCATTGATTACTTTCATCTTTCCGAAGAAACCAGGTTGTAATTTTGGAACCAGGTAGTCAGTGTTGGGCATGCTTTTAGTTCCCCAGATGACCCATGAAAACAATCGTTTTAAAATTTACATTTCTCTAGAGCATTAGAATGCAATGGTTCATACATGTAGTTGTGACGTTGTTGCTTACTCATTGTCTATCCAAAGCTTCAGCTATGCCCAATGTTATGGTTGGTATCTGTTCTTGATCATATTCACAAGGATATGCTGAGCAAATGTTAACGATCAGTGCAGAGTTTTAATCATTCCCTTGTGACTCAATGTGTGTATAAACTGTACGTCATCCAAGCACTCGATCACATGGGTCAAAGAATTTACAACTGTTGAGAAATAAAGCTCAAGATCACACTCACCATTATACAAAAATATTACATCAATATTAAAAATATGAAATTGTGGTCAAATTAGAAAGGCTCTGTCAGGATATGGTACGTTTGATCTTAGCTTAAAAATGGCAGATTGAATTGACATTTGATTTTAGCTTCAAGATGGCAGATTGAATTGACTTTTGAAGTAGAACTCTAAGTTGTTGTTTGTATATTCTATCAGAGTCCTGGTAGCATGAACATCAGTACTTTCTGTATCACATAGTGACAGCTATTGTACTGTTGAAGACAAACAAGACTTTCAAACTAAGCTTGATCAAAACCAGAGCCAGGCTAGAAAAGTTGACTCTGTCTGCCTCTCAAGGTATATTCAGAACCGTTCAAGGCAAAAAATTATTTTGTGATCCAAATGAAGACATTGTGAAATAGATGCTGTTCATGTTTGTTGTCCGCTCTCTCACATTCACAGCACCAGTTACTCCACAGCTTTTGGATGGCCCTTTCAACAGCTTAGGAACTATTGAAATCACACTGGACACTGGGGCCAGATTCCAGATTTGCAGCCCTCTGTTTTCACTGGCCAATGGTATGGTTCTTTGCTCCCAGATGGGTTACAGGGGTGCAGCACAAGTGTTCCAGGGTAACTACTTTGGCACCACCGGAGGCCGTATGATCACCATGAATTTCAACTGTGTCGGAGATGAAAGGACTATCGTTGCCTGTCCTGGATTCACAGTGAATCCCCAAAGAGTCTGTCCAGTAAAGGAGGCCACCAGTGTTGTCTGCTTAGAAAGTAAGTGAATGATCTTTTCTGTTAGCCGATGGATAGGTTCTAAAATCATATGCTAGATCTGTAAACATTTTAGGGTCAAACACTCAAGAATACCAGTATCTTTATTAGTAGATGCTTCCCAATTATTTGTTGCCATTTGGTATTTACTTGGCCTAATTTTGCAACTCTCTGTACTTTTTGTGGTGTAAGGTTTGTAAGCTAGGGAATCAAATTTTCTGGAATGATTCCAATTTTCCTTTCATGGGAAAATTTTACACTCCTGTGAAAGTATCAGCAAGCTTAACATAAAGAAAAAGTCAAGTTCAGCAAACATGTGCCAGATAAAGTACTTTGGAGCTTGGCGTAAATGGAATCAGGTGATACACAGACACTGCAGAATTGTGTTTTTGTAGCTCAGAGACCTCATAAAAAGGATCTATGTCAGTGTCCTCAAGTTTCAATGTTCCAGAGGTTCAATGTCCCGAGATTTAATGTTCCCATGGGTTGATGTTCCCCGTGGTTTGATATTCTAGTATTTCAATGTTCTTACTGGCAGGAATGAGGAACATTGAAACCTTTGAACATATAAACCCTGGGAACATTGAACTTCAGGAATATCGAACCTGGGTGGACAGTGAACCTCTGGAGTTACAGTGACATTCCTTGGAACATTGAACACTGGGGACAGGGAACCTTGTACTCATCGGCAACCATTTGAATAGTACAAAACGATGAACATCAAACCCTGGGAACACTTAACCCTTAGAACACTGGGTAAATCCCCAACAAAGCTTTGAACACTTTGTATAAGTTTTTCAGGAAACAATCATCACAGATAGTCCATAGAAACTCCCCCCCCCCCATCCAATGTTGATGTGAAAGATGCATTCCTTTTTTTAACCAACATTTAAAAGAGGGATAGGGCAGATGTTTTATTTACATTTGCCAGGGATTGTAACTTGAAAGGTTTTAAGCCTCTGTAAGAGCAGTGGAAACCTCTGAAAAAGTGTGTGAGATTTGAATTTGTGATGTTAGCTTAAGTTAGCTTTTGAATGAGATGGGAAAAAACTTGGAAACATGTTTGAAGGAGGACAGGATAACTGCATCTAGGAGAGCAGTGTGTATTCACCCTGAAAAGATTATGAAACTAGCCGTGATAGTTGTGTCTGAGTACTTGCCAGTAGTCACCGGAATGCTTTTGAAGTTTGATTAAATGGGTTCAGAGTTGCAATTTCATGACTACAAAAACTTAACTTCAGCGATGGGCGTTTCCTGGTTAAGTTATCTCGAATTATGATTTTTATCACAGAGTTGTCGTTGCCATTTTTCTTTGGATAGTAGTTGTAAATCTTATGAGGTGACAGGTTATTGGCTCAAACTATGCAGCAGTATTTCTCCGCATAGATACCCACTGTTGAAAAAGTTTCGTAATAAGACGCCACCCCAGTGCACCATCTACCTTGCAGTTTTCTTTGAAGCATTTTGTTAATGACATCACCATCGTAGTGTATTGCTCAGTGTTAAGAGGAGCTCCCCAAATGACAGACTGCAAAATAGAAGGTTGATTACCAGCACTAGTAGCAACTAAATTCAAAATTGAAAATGCTTGCAGGAACATATTTCATTTCACCAACAAAACGGTAAATGGGAAATTAGAAGAATGTTTTTCTCATCCTTCCTATAAAAAAATTGATGTAGACTGTGAGTTAAAAATGTTTTTTTAAAAGTTTCATGGTTTTAGTCAATTCTTTCCTTAATCTTTAAATAATGCACATCTATGACTCATTTGGAGGAAGCCCCTGCAGAAAGTTATGTAAAGGTTTTCTTACAATCACCTGTCCTTCTTTTAGACTGTGCAAAGTCTTTCTCGGCGAATAAATTCCTTTCCTTTGACACATTCCTCACGATTTGAGCTGCAGCCTTTTTATACCCAACCGAGGATATATACTCATGTCTAGTAATCGCAGTTCCCTGTGATCACCGTCCGCTGGAAAGACTTTTGGACACTCAATATAATTATGTACACATGAATAGTCATGTTTGACGTTACAGTTAATACATAATAAAATACTACGCGTTGGTCTCATGAAATGAACCAATAGCAGCGATCGAACAATGAGAGAAAATAGTAGTACCTAGGCTAACTTTCAACCTATCATGGGATTTGCCTACGGCAGAAATAGGACATCACCAAGAGAGACCTAAAATAGTTGAAGGAGAGTAGAGTATTACCATGATATTTACGTAACTAATCAGTGGTAGGTCCTTTCCACATCATCACTCCTATCATTTCTCATGATGGCCATGATTGGCTCCTACCGAATTTGGTAGCGAAAAACAATGGTTTTAGTTAAAATTTTTGTGCATAATTAAAACGAGTGTCCAGAGTCTGCGAGGGCAGCGATCAATGAGGGGAGTGAGCACTCTTCTGGAAGAGCAGTAAAAATATATGGATGTTCCTTCAGAGGTGGCAGAACCAAGATTACCCAAGCAGACTGCAGAGTCTATCCTTCTTTGAGCTTCTGAACTTGCGCTGGTTTTTTAGTCAAGTCTCATTAAAACAATACATGCACACTTTAAGTTTTCTTTTCCCTCACCCTTCTCAGATGAACCCCTCCCCATTCGCCTGACTGGAGGACCCACTGTGGCAGAGGGGCGCGTCGAGATCAAATATGGCAGCAAATATGGCACCATTTGTGATGACGGCTTCACCATCGAGAGTGCCACCGTCATCTGCCAGAGCATCGGTTACCTACGTGCAGAGTCCTTCCGGTCCACAGGCTTTGTGTCTGCTCGTGACGTAGACATCCCGATATGGTTGGACAATGTGGTCTGCCAAGGTACCGAGCCAACCATCGAAGTGTGTCTCCACAATGGCTTCAGCACCAGCAACTGCGGCCATGATGAGGATGTCATCGTGAAATGCACCAACGAAGGTGAGAATTGTTGCGAGAGGGGTGAATTCTTTGACGTATTGGAACACCAGAAACTAATATGAGTGATTCTGAGCTGTTAGTTAAAAGAATAGGACGGGCAATATTCAAAATATTCTAGTAAAGTCCATAATAATATGAAAACTTTGTGTCAACACCTTTCAATCTGCTGCGGGTCTTCGTGTATAGATACAGGTCATTTGAAACTGCCAAAATTTTTTAATAGTCTGCCGAAGCCTATGACACGAAAGTTGCAGAGAAACAAGGGACATCAAAGCTATTGTGCGACTTTCAGGTCATCGTGCCGTGATTATGGATTATTCAGGAGGCTGTCTCCAACGTTATTTATCGTTAAATGCGTTACTATTTCAATGCCTTTGTGGACCAAGTGGGTATTACCTTTATGAGAAAATGACTTGTATGTTCATCATTGAATATTCTCTGTTTGTGACATGTAGTTTGGGATGGTCTGGAATATTGTTTTAACTTCTAATAATTCTTGACTTCCAAAGTGGCTGTTTTAGATAAGAAATTCATTAACATTCATGTATTGGCTTATCATGTGAGTGATGTTGCAGGATTGTTTCTGTTATAGTTTAATACTAAAGTGAAATTGCTATTCCTTAAACTTTCAAAAGATGGACGTTAACAAGATTCCTCCTAAGGCAAAAAAAGTCAGTCAACATTCTTCACAAACTCTCTTTCCTGTACCTCCTCCTCCTCAGCGGAGACTCCCGACACTGGAGCTATCCCGGATGGAACACTCCGAATGGTGAATACTACCTCCATGGATAATGGCATGTACATGGCGGGTCGTCTGGAGGTTCACTTCGGGAGCTGGGGTACCATTTGTGATGATGACTTTGACATCACTGATGCAGATGCTGCCTGTAAGCAACTCGGTTTTGACAAAGCTTTAACCGTTTTCAGGGGAGCAGCTTTTGGTCCCGGAGAAGGAGAGATCTGGATTGATAACATCATTTGTCCTGCAGACTCTATCAGTCTCAACAACTGCAACTATGTTCTAGGACGCAATCGCTGCACCCACCAACAAGATGTCGCTGTGGCTTGCGCCATGAATGGTAAGAAACAAAAATGTCAAAAAGTGTTTTTTTTTGTCTTGAAAGAAATGTCAGGCGGTATCATTTGAGTTGTTAAAAACACAGAGCCAACGCTGGAACTACAGAGACTGCAGACGTTGCTGTCGAATGACAAGTCAACGAGTGTGCTAATACTTCTCTTCGACAGCAGTTTGTCATCATCGAGTGGTGCAACATTGATGTAAAGTTGAAAAATAAAAATTTTAGTTGCCATGTACGTACATTTGGCAAACATGAATACGTATGCACAAAGTAATTAGGCTTGCGTGGATGTATAATGTCAATATTGATGGCTAATTAGAGGAGCATTCCAGCAAGCATTGAAAGCACTTTTCCGAAAAATGTCTCGATAGTCACATATGACCTAGAAGCTGGACATGCTTTGTTTTTTAATTAGCATCTGCTATACATATGTCTTTATAGCCAGTGTGATTTCTGGACCCGGTTATTTATTGGATTGAACCAAATGGACCATCACGGACAAAACTATAAGAAAAGACCCAACAAAATCTTAAACTGATTTCTCTTATTATTATTTGTTACCAAATGGTAAAGCCTCCTGTAAATCAAATGGTAAATCAAAGCACAAGTGTGAAAAAAGGTAAGAGTAAGCAAGGGAAAGGCATGGAAAAGCAAGAAAAGACAAAAAAGCCCCATCCTGGGAGAACTAAATACCTTTGTCTAAGGTGGCTTCAACGACACTATTGTCCGCCCTGCATGCTTTCGATACATGAGGAGAGAGATCTTGTGGCGCAACTCAGCTAATATGCTACAAAAGGGTCAGCAGGATCAGGGATAATTCTGCTGACACTGAAATCACCCTCGACTTCCTCAACCCCACACCTTAAATGCATGTCCCAATGGATCAGTTTTACCTTAAGCACTTATTCCGACCTATAAACAGTCACCCTACATTGTGCTCATTGGCTAATTACACAAAGTAAACAACACACTTCTTTAGTAAACATGATACGCTGCAGTTCTGGATCACAGCATTTACTCTATATGGGGTGTTCGACATCCTGGTACATAGTGTATCACCTGACATATGTAGTTTTGGTTTGTTTGTCTATCAGTAATTAGTTTATAGTGTGACAGTCTGCCTGCTTATGTTAGCAGAATTCCCTCATTCCGTCCTCTATTCCTTTGATCATCTTAGATTTTGAAATTCCAATCCGCCTCGTCGGTGGAGAGTGGCCGATGGGGGAGGGTCGTGTGGAAATTGAAATCAATGGCGTCTGGGGAACCATCTGCAGTGAGGGATGGGATCTGGCCGATGCAGATGTCGTGTGCAAGACCATGGGCTACGCTGGTGCGGCAGGAAGGGTCGTCGCAGGGAATTATGGAGAAGGAACGGGGCCTGTCCACATGAGCAATGTTGCCTGTTCCACCACCGACACCAAAATATCTCTCTGTCCAAATGACGGCTTTGGTGTTACTACTTGCGACAATTCCAGAGATGCCGGAGTTGTCTGCAGAACAGGTGAGCAGAAAGGACCGACATTCTAAAAATAGATGAATTTTGCCAAGTACCTGACCAAAGTTGTCATCATATGTGTAGGATAATTAGGCTCATCAATGGATCACACCTACTTGTGTCTGAATTTGACTGTAAGGTTTACTGGCAGGCCTGCAAGCTTATGCTCTTATGCTCAGGGTATCCGATACCAAAGTCTGAGCACACTATTAGAAGCATGATGATAATTGAGAGGCCTTTGTTTCCAATCTTGCAAGCATCCAAAAGCCAATTAAGCCCAACTGTTAAGGACAGATTTAAAAGTGAAAAAGTATCTCATATTAACCTACATGTGCAGTAATGATAAAGGTGATATGGCTTTTTGTGCAGAACATGTATGCTTCATTCTGAAATTCCTGATTTTAAGCACAGATTCTTTTTCGTTTCTCTAATTCATTGAAGAAAGAACAACTACAGTTGCCTTTGCTGATAGAATATCTCCTTTTGAGGGCAGGGTCAACCTGGAAGTTTCAGGCATGAGCAGGTCAGTCTGTTTTGAGGGCTTTGGCATGCATGAAGCTGATGTGATCTGCCGAGACCTGGGCTTCGCAAGGAGTGGCTTGATTGATTCGATGCCAGCTAGGAATGGAGTCCCCATCAAGGGCACCAAAGTGAGATGCTCTGGATTGGAGCAAACTATTGGAGACTGCCGAATGGAGTTCTTGAACACCATAGACTGCCAAGATGAATTGGTTGTCATGGTAACATGCCTGCCATGTAAGTTATATAACTTACATATATTTACTGTCTTTATGGGATACTCAGCATGTTCCCAACAGAGTTAGTCTAAGTATAAATAGAGCAAATGAGATGGAAAATTTGTGAAAGTCGACAAAGTGAAGGAGATATTTGATGTTTAAACCATTACTTTCATTCAAGAGAGAAAGATTATTGTAGCAGTGTCTTACATTTGCCTCTATATTTATTCTTTCAGTTTGATTGGAAATAGTGTGATTCTTTCGTTACACTTGAAGTTCTTCCTTGGTACTTGCTATACCCCATGTCTATCTGACGGCATCAGATATGAAATCTGTTTTGGCAGTTTAACACATTTAATCAGTTCAGTAGACATAGTCATCTGAAAGTATCCATAGAGGTCTCTTGCAGTGGAACAAAATTTCTTAACTTTCAACCTGTTCTGCTTCCTGCAAATATTTACATTGGCCTTTACACATTTTCTGGCCAATCATTTTTCTCAAGTCTAATTCAGAGTTATCTTTTAGCCAGATGAATTCATTATTTTTATTTCATTTCTCTTTTATGGATCTTCCTGCTAGTATTCCTCCGTCTCTTTGTTACTGTTTTGACTTAGGGCAAGATGGTGACATCCGCCTAGCTAACAGCCATATGCGCATCGAGGGTCGTGTGGAATACTTCAACAACGGACAGTGGGGTACTGTCTGCGATGATAAATGGGATATACAAGATGCCAATGTGGTTTGTCGCCAGCTGGGCTTCAGCAAGGCTAAACGAGCCATGTCCCAGGCCAGCTTTGGAGAAGGCAGTGGACCGATCTGGCTGGATGATGTGAGCTGCGAAGGTCTGGAAAGGACCATTGACAACTGCCAACAGAAGGAAATTGGAGACCACAACTGTCTGCATTCGGAGGATGCTAGTGTTGTCTGTGAAATGGATGGTGAGTTTTAACCAGGCTGTGAAAATCATTGGGGAACAGTGGTTAATGTGGCATAGTTTGGGCATTCCTTGGCACTAAGTCTGTCAAATCTTAAAGATCAAGGTTAATTGAATGAAATATTCATCAAATGGTTCTTCACAGTGGTACCATAATGGTTGATTCCTGTCTGCATGTTTATGTTGTGTGGCATAGGATGAAATTAGTTTAGACGTAATTTATGAAAGTATAATCTGCTATTTGTCAAGTTACATAACAAGAATATCAGGTATGGAAGAAGTAAAAGTCATCTGGAGAGGGACGAGAGGGGGGGGGGGGGGAACTTGGGGAGGTGTTACGGAAAATAAATGCACTCAATCATCAGAGTCTGCTCTGTGTAACCTTGCATGGCATAGGTAGTGAAATACATTTTGATGAATGTGCAGAGGATTAAATGAAAGAAGATCATAATATGCTGCTGTCATGTGGCTGCAGCATCTTACAGACAAAATGTTTCATTGATAAGTGCCCATAAATGCATTGAATAAATCTGCAGTAGCCACACGAGTGTAATGTCTTTGCTATGAAGTGATCCACCGAATCAAAATTGATTTCAGAATGTAACCCACAGGTAAATGAGGTACATGTGTGCCACTTGTAGTGTGTAGCTCTAAGTACACCTGTGATACTCTGGGATTTTTTGGTGCTTTCTGTTGCAATATGAGTTGCCATTATGGCAATTTACAGTAATGTCTTCCACTAAGTCAAGTTCAAACACCAGGGGGATAGTGGCTATCCTTTTAGGTAATCCCCATCATATCTCGATTTCATGATTAAATGAAACTCCTCCATGTATTTTTTTTCCCTCTGAATGTCATTGGCACTGATCGTCAGCCAACTGAAAGAAATCCTCTTTAGCGGTGTTAAAGGAGTCATTACTCTAGTGTCCATTTTGCCTCATTGTTGGAAAATGTGAAATGCATTTTTCATCAGTATTTCATCAGCATAGACTGTTACATAAAGTTATTACTTAACATTGCAAATGTCAAAATTATTCAGTAAATGACTGTCACAAATTTCATGTTAACAAATGTACCCGGAGGATGATGGCGATTCGAGTCCAGTGTTTGTCTTCTTTCTTTAATCCCAAAATGAGTGGGGATCATTTCAAAATAAAACCATCCTTTAAGTGTTGCAGATTGCTAATGTTGACATGATGCACCTTTATTAAACAGAAACTTCCAAAGTGCTCTCTGGCTATACACAAACAGTGTGCATTGGTGTACAGTTTGCTTTCATGGTGTGTTTATCTCACTTATAGTTCGTCTGGTTGGAGGGCTCGATGCAACAGAAGGACGTGTGGAAATCAAGTACCAAGGAGAGTGGGGCACCGTCTGTGCTGATGGATTTGACATGCTCGCTGCAAATGTGGTAAGGGACCTGTTTCTATCCAATACTGAGCTGGATCGGTCGATATGTCCGAGAAATGTCGATCACAAGTTAAAAAAAGTCAAGAAGAGATTTCTCAGATGACTAGAGGCATCAGGGCACACAGGTCAATGATAATTTGACAGTTAGTAGCAGAAATCTGCTAAAGGTAACAGAACCTTTTAAAGGTAACAGAACCTTTTAAAGGTAACAGAACCTTTTGATCGATTATGAGACAAATGGATATCTCATAAATGAGTACACCTGCTTTTTGTCTGCTTTCATATTTTTGTTATTTTATGCTTGTGTCTTTCTATTGCCATGCTTCCCTACAATCCTTTTTCATGGAGAAAGTTTTATTTTAAAAGTGCAAAGGATTTAGATAGTCGACCAAGCTATCGGATCATTTCAAGTTTAACTGTTGTTCTTTTTGGCTGTTTTTAATTTGTTCCAGGTGTGCAGACAGGTCGGTTTCACACGTGCTGTGGATGTCAAACTGTTCCAACCCGGACAAGGACAGATCATCTTGGACGAAGTCGCTTGCACCGGGAGGGAGACCCAGCTGGCTCTCTGTGCTCACAATGGCTTTACAAGGACAGACTGCTTACACATCCTCGATATCGGTGTCAAGTGCCAGTAAAAAATCAGTTCTTTTGTTTTCTCCTTCTTATTGCTAATCTTGAAACAAACAACGGTCTTTCATTTCGTGTGATCAGAATAGTCGTCGAAGACCGTCGAGACCATTTTTACAAGTCTCTGTGGTGTGAGATTGTGTCTATGTGTCTTTATTTGAGAATTCTTCTAATTCACCTTTTTTGGTCTCTGGCAAAGGGTGGACAGGAAAATGGAATTTTTTTTTGCCAAGAAAACAAGCAGGTCGAGTAAGGAAATAGTGAAAGCTATACAAAAGTTTGGAGATGGGCGTTTTGCTTATATCAAATAGTTACCTCTTATTAAATTGTATTTTAAGCTCCATGGTACAAATTAAAATGAATAAACTTGATAGAGAAATCTGTGGGTCCTTGTTTTTGGTTTGAATGTTTACAACCATGGAAGAATGACTTTGTACTCCTTTGTCAATTTGTATCTCACTTTCAATGCAGGGATTAACTACTCTACCTCTACCCCCCTCCCTTTTACGACCAGTATGCTGGTATGAGCTATAAACTTAGTTGGTTTATCAATTCCAAAATTAGAGGTCATGTTATGCAAAAATCATGCTTTTGAATATTAGCTGTGTTACTGAAAATGTTGAAAATAGCCACAGGTACCATCAAATACTGGCAATTTTCTGGACAAATTCCTCTCTTACACATGGACCATGATGAACATGGCAAAGAAAGCAAATTTGTTTCCTTATCCTTTCCTTCAAGGACAATTGACAATTTTAAATGCCACAGGCGTTTTGTTTTGGAAGTGTATATTGCCTTCATGACAAAGTTCAATGGAAATATGTAAACGAGATGGCAAGTAGTCACGAGTCATGTACATATGACCAAAGAAATACAACATGCAACAATCCACATCATATTTGCATTTTCATCAAACTTGGGAATGTCACATCTAAAAAACCATAATATATGTAAATACAATTTTAATGGATTTTTCATTATTGGTGTCACTCTGCAACTCTACAAATAAAAGCCAGCTCTTTTCTAGATACATGTCGCCTTTAAGTGATGTTAATCCCAAATACATCAACCAATTCTTGTGAGAGAGATGAAGATGAGGGTACGGGGGAAGGGGGGGGGGAGTGGAATAGTGCTGAAGAGTAGGGTCTGGCTAACCAATAACAGGCAAAGTACTTTGCAAACTAAAGGACAGTTAAATACAAAAGCTCATCACCCTAGAAAGTTTCAATTTTCCGACCCACTTACTTCAAATCCTTCCCACAGTCCATCTAAAATTTCTCCACATGTGTAACGAAAACAATGGATCCCTCTGTTCACTGTGTAATGTGAGCTACTTTTCATCTTTCGACTTTGCTGTCAAACAAAGGGTAGAACCAGCTGAGAATTTTGCTACCTGCAAGCCAAAAATATAGCTTGGTGTAATGTGTTACTGCCTTTAAAGAAAACATATGGAAGTGAAAATTTATTAAACCAAGTGACTGAAAAGATGACATGACTCTGGTAATAGTTCTCAATATATTTATTTTATATTTGTGGTTAATTTACATATCAGTGTAAAACTATTTATGGAGCATTTACAAAAGTCAATAACACAAACTGCTGGAGGTTTCTTTTCCATGAAGTTTTATCACATATTCACAGCTCGTAAGTGTACTATTCCAGATGACCAAGGGTGTGCTCTGTCAAAGTTTTGTTGGCAAGAAAACAACAGTAGTACCGTATCCAGGCCTCGATGAAAGTGTCAAGTAAAAATATGGGCAGAACTGCTTAATCTGATAAAACCCCAGGAAGAGAAGGAAAGTAAATGAATGAAACCTGCTGATTGCAACCTAACAGGATCTTGATCAGGTGGGCTATGATAAGGATTCTAATGGGATTGGGTCAACTGCTTTCACTGGAATAGACAATAGAAACTACAATGGAGGGGGAGGAACAAAGGAAACTAAATATACACAAACAAAAAGCCAAGCAAGAAAAGAATATGCAAATACATACCAGATTGACAAAAAAAAAAAAAAAGGTCTACTTGACAACAACACTAAAATGAGAATTTAATTGCTTTCAGATTGTGAGGGTGGTGCGGGTTGTTCATAGAGGTGCATCCAGCGACAAAATATTTTAAGAGAAAAGTGCATAAGCCAAGGTTACCTGGCTCATCCAAAATATGCTAAAGTTAAAATATGATCACCTAGCTGACAATTCTTTTTCTGCTGCCTGAAGTGTGTTTGTTTCTACACACACTAATCCACTTCTGGAAAGTAGTGTCAGAAGACAACCACACTCGTGGTAAGCAGTGTCTGGAGACAAGCACACTGCTCTAAGCAGTATCTTAAGACGGACACACTGCTGGTAAACAGTGTCTTAAGACAGACACACTGATGGTAAAAAGTGTCTTAAGACAAACACACTGCTGGTAAACAGTGTCTGGAGACATACACACTGCTGGTAAGAATTTCTTAGGGCAAGCACTAACATGTAACTGGTAAGAAATGTGCAAAGACAAAGAAAATTGCTGATGGTATTGTCTGACGATACATACACTACTGGCAAGCATTTTCTTTTTAAGCAGCTCTTTTCGATGAAGTGCATAGCAAACCAAGACAAAACTATGTCCATGTTGTAATGCCTTATTTACGTAAAAACACATGATACATCATCTTGTTTACACATAACTCTCAAACTGCCAAACCAGACATTTTGATGTCCAAATAAATTTCTCCATAACATAATTACGAGTCGAGTAGGGTGAATCAACGTTTTCACATCGTTTTTCAAGTTGAAAGTTGTGTCAACATGAATGCAGTTGACTTTGCTTCACTACCTACACAACTCAATCCAAAGATATTAACTTTTAGGTACAAACTCCAGTAAGTTGACATCTTGTTGGAAAGATTATTTCCAGAATGAATGGATATAGCAATGACTGAATGAGGCCTTTATCCTTTGAAAAAAAAAATATTTAAGTACCTGCAAGAGGACATGTATTCTGGAAAGAGCAAAAAATACAATAAAAAAGCACCATGATTAAGAAAAAAACATGTAAAGAAGGATACAATTTTGATGTGAAAAGTTGACAAATCACTTAATCCAATTTTATGCTAATATATGACAGTAATTTGTATCAGCCATGTTTTTAGCCTCTATTGAAAAGCCTACTGCTACCTTTGGTATGAAGGTATTTTCACTGAAGAAAACAGAACAGCATCAGTCATTTCTCTTTTGTTGCAGAGCAAAAAATAAAATACAAATACTGTGATATTCTAATAAGAATGGGAAACAATCTCTGATAAATGCAAAAATAAAGCAAAGAGTAGAGGTGGTCAAATGGGTGAGGATTGGTGTAATGGATATTTTACAGGATATTTTGTTCCCCTCTCATAAACTGCTACCATTGTTACCAGCCTTGGAAATCTAACATATGAATTAAAACCTGCAATATGGTCATTCACAATAACAGTTAAACAAACACCAGTTATGGTGAGAGAAGTTCTTTTGCTTCCCAAAAAATGTTTAGTTCTTGATGCTCTTTTATGACTTTTATGTGAAATACTGATGTTTTAATACATAATTTGGTATTCATCAGAATCAATGTCAACTAGACAGATAACTAAAATGATAAGCAATAGTTATTTTAACTTCAACAAATATGTGCAACACGTGATTAAGATTGCTTTCATCATACTCAAGTAAACATGTTCAGGTGTGGTCGGGAAATTTTTCACAAGTGATCAATCTTGCTCACTCATTTGTGTAGCAAGTTCCACAAAGATACATTTTCACTGGTATTAGCTACCTTTTTCAAACTCTGAAATCAAATTTGGGACTGAAGTTATGAAATCAGCCTGAAGGATACTCATTAGTAAATATATGTTTATACTCCTCACAGGTTTGGAAACAGTGTCAAAAATAACTACTCAAGTCTGAAATAAGAAGCCATGAAAACAGGCTCAAATAATGAAAGAACAGACATAAGAACAATGGTCATATTGCTTCTGGTCCCTGACACTTCCTCCTGACACGTCCCTCTGGTGTGGGGATGATGGAAGTTGCTAAACGGACTGGAATATTCGAAGCTCCAGAACGAGGTTCATGACCAGGAAGTCGGGTATGTAAGTAACAAAAAAGCCCATCAGACAGACGCTCATTATCCACTCCGAGAAGGTGCTTACAAGGTGGGCAGTGTAACCCTACAAAAAAGCAAAGTCATCAGAAAGTACAATTAGGACAAAACATGAGACTTCCCAAGTTTTTAATCTTTTATCTTTAAACCATCGAACCATGAAAAGCGATGGCTATTGACTCCCACCAAAACAATAGGGATTATCTATTAAAGATGGGTAATCTACAGTAAGTATAAGACTCCCCACAAAGATGTTAGGATCAGGCTCTGAAATTGATACAAGGGTTGAAAGTTTCATTGATGTCCATTGTATGTGTGACAAAAACTGTTGTTCCCACAGGTTGGATTTTCAAACTCAATCATAGCATCATTCATTGAGCCAAACTCAGCATGTATGTCCAACTTAGAACACTTTGCATGTAAGATACATGAAACTTTTACGTTGCAAAGCAAATCATGGTACAGTATTATGACTTCACAACAAATTTGTAGACTTACCGAAGTTACATTTTTGGTTGTCTGGGTACCTGATCGATTGCGAACCATGGCTACGTGGGACTGCATTTTGCACCTGGTGCGAACACTAGACAGAAGTAAAATAGTGAGTTCTACCTAACAGAACTGAAGTTACCAAGTACAAGCAGGTTTCCATCCATAAACTGTGCCCCTCCATGCCCTCACCTGATACCTCCACCATCACACCACAACCTCCTCAGAACTTACCCCATCTTCCGGTCCCCATTTATAGAATGAATGACTGTGGTACTCTACAGCATCCCAACCTTTTTGGGCAATGTTTGTGGCTACCAAACCTGAGTGAACTTGTTAAGGAAAAGTTAAATGTTCAGTTGGAGATAGATGAACACTGATATAAATATTACAAACATTACATTTTTAAGGGAAGTTGTGAAGATCTGTTGTAAAGGATGACAGGGTTACCAACTATGGATCTTAGAAAGGACAGCAATTACACTGACTGCTCAGGAGAGCAGATACATCGGACTAGCATGTAGAATCAATAATAAGGTGCAACACTAATTGCTCAGGAAAACAGAGATATCCTAACAGGGTGTAGAGGGCACTGTGCCCAGCAGCACCAACTGAATAAAGATTTATTTTTCACAGTGCTATCATTCCCTGAGGGAGAAACTTGACCATGCGTCCCTCCATTAACCAAGTAATTATCTAGTGATCCTTAACACATAGTTTACATTCTTTGGAATCCCTTTCCCTGATGTAATTAATAGTTCTGAACAGTCTGACCTCATAGCAAAGTCAGAGAAAGCGGTGGGGAATAACGTGGGTATAGGGGTTATGTGAATAACAAAATGTTTGTCCCACTTTCATCGCTGTCAGGATGAGTCACACAGTTGGGATAACAGTTGCACGGTAGCAAAACAGCCACAGAGAAGCGAAAGGGCACTTTGTAACAAAAAATTTAAAGGAGTCATATCAACATAACTACCATATATTTCGTCCTCCTTCAAATATACACCAATGGCCACAAATGTCTTCAGTCTAAATTCTTAACGGTAAACACTGTGTCTTTATTTTGCTGTAAGAAAATTGTATTTTTAAAACCAATATTAATGGATACAGTATGATAGGCATGAAAGTAACCTTCTTTATAAGGAATAAGTTTCTAACAGATCAAAGCTCACTTTATATTCTATCCTCAAGGGTGATTTCTTCACCCAAACTTTTAAAAATTCAAACGATACATCTTCCATAACTAATCTTGTGCATAACATTTTGAGGGGATAAAACTATTTCTGATGGTTATGGGTGACACTGAATGGCTTACTAATGATTAAAGCTATTTTCTGTATGCCATGTTGGTGCACGATTTTAAATCAAACAATTATATGTAAGAATGACAATACCTCTCCTCACATTTTCTGCCCGCCTCTACAATCCTGCAAATGCATCTAATAATGGATACATTGTATGACTAAGATCGTGACTCAAATGTCACCAAATCATTTCATCAACTGCCATAAATATATCAAATGATGAAGGCATCAACAAGCCCTTTCATGCACCACAGAGTACATCCACTGCTGATTTCTAATCAGACTGTATTCAAACGAAAAGGAAGACGAAACCAAATGAAAGAGAAAGGATACATGACACGAAGGAGACGGCCGCTAAGGTGGACAAGACCAGTCTGAGATGACAAGCCCAACTTTTATTCAAGTGGATGTGGTTGATCTTGTACGAAATGTACGTGTGAATAAAACAGTACATGATGCCACAAAAGAAGAGGAGAAAAGCGCCGACGAAGTGGACCACAATGATGCTTTTATGACTATCCTGGAAATGGGAAAAAAAGAGAAAATTCTGATCAGTGATTACTTTCTCAAATATCAACATAAACAAAAAAATGTTGAGGTGACATCGACAAACGAAGGGCCTTCTCTCACAAGTTTTGAATAGTAGTTTACAGCTCCCTTGGGAAGCAACAAAGAGATATCGTCCTTTACTGTCACAGTCTACAATTTTCTGCTCTCAAAATACTTACAAGTCTGCTTTGCCTCAAAATGCAAGAATATATAAGTAAGGGAATGACAGGGGTCTATTTCTATACTAAAAACATGGTGCATCCTTATGGTCAGTCTCAAAATGACAGAAAAATAATGGTGAACCCCCTCCTCTTTCTTCTGCAGGACTTTTAAAACTGAAGCAACTGAACAAGGATATTAACCTTCCCGACAGTCCTGGGCAAACTATACCAATGCGAAGGTGCCATTGTACACCGTCCAGCAGTGCTAGTCCTGGTTTTATGCAGTATCTTTACATTAAAGTAATAAACAAACGTCAAGTAAAAACATTTTAACAGATAGTGTTCTGTATCAGGTAGATATATCAGGTCATACTGATTCAACAAAGTTTAGGTGAAATCTCCATAGACTGGCAGACTGCCATGGTTGAAGAAACCTTCCTGAGTATGCTTTAAAATGTCCTTGAGGAGTTCTGTGCCAGATTCAATAGCAGGAGGGAATGGTCACGTGATCGATGAATCCTCTTATTTTCTACCCAGGTCCAAATTAAATCACTAACCTGGAAATTTGCCACAAGGCTTCCCCCCAATGCAGCCAAGCAACCAAAAAACGTCGTTAAGCTGTTGAGCCTGTGCACGCCCAATGTTACCGTCATTGAATCGATTTGTTTGTACCGTAACATCACTCCTGCAAATACTGGCGATAAAATGTTGAAGATATGGAGGTCAGATTAAGGGATGAATATAAAGTACAGCTAATGTACAACGACCACATCAAAGGTTTGGTGAGTAGGTTATAATACAGTGATTCAATTTTGTAAGTTTCAGATAGCATCTTGCAATTTATGCTCTACTCATCTCAAAAGGGTGAGGAAAAAATTACTTTGAAATGTCTCAACAAAATTACAGTATTTTACTTAAGGCCAATTTGCACCGAAGGGAAGATCTAAAGGGAAATTTTGGCATGGGAGAGGTAAATTAGCATGGGAGAGGTACATCAGAACTTGTTTATAAATAGGTGGTCGAACGGTGGATAGAGGATACACCACTGGGGGAATGTTCACAGCAACCTTACGTTATCCCCATTTTACATATTTTATGATACTTGTATCACTGTATTATGTGTGACTGAGAATCAGGCAGAAATAAATACTAAGAGATGAACAACTACCCCATCCTCTTCTATCTCAACCTACTGCATCCTCTGCAGAAGGGAGAAGAATTTATGGAAAAAGATTGAAGGAGGAGGTAGAGAGAAGAGAAATGTAAAAACATCGCTGTGAAAGAAACAAAATAACATGGTTACTAAATATTTCACGCTGCTATTTCCAAAACAACAAAGGAGATAAATTAGCCTGACAGACAGGGTTTATTGGTGGTAAATTAAAGAGAGATTAGGAAATGCACAACTTAAACTTACAAATCAAAGAAATGATATTCAGAAACTGGCCAAAAATACAGCTTTCTGGAGCATCTCCAGCAGTGTCACTAAATGGGAGAAAGCAAACAAAAGAGAAAAAAAAATGCTGAATGCAAAGGAGCAAAAGACGGGAGTGAATGTTCACTGGGATGTAGATCATGAAAAAGAGACTTCATACACAGATGTACAGATTTTAAGAAATGGTACACGACAAGTGCAATCGATGTGTTTATCAAGGTTTTCAAAATACCATAGGTTTCATGTACACAATATGGATGATACACGAACTAAATAGGAGATCAGTCCAACCTTGCACTTTTTGACATACTGTACGTGTTTACGAGGGTTTTGCAATTTGACACATGATGACTTCAAATGACTTTTGACAACCACTAAAAACAATCTAGGAATTTTGCATTCACTGTAATATATGTACAGAAAAGATGTGAATCTGCCCAAATTTCCCTCCAAGTTGATGAGCAGACATCATACCCAACCACATATACACCAGCAAACACTGTGAAGATTACAATTATCATAGCACTATAACAGTGGCACGGAATATTACTGTAGCACCAATGAATTCATCATTTATAAAAGAATGTTAGGGGTTGGCTAATCACAGAGATGCTTCGATAATGACATCTTTTTTGTCGATCTAATGGCATAGGCATCCTATTGAAAATACCCTAGAAGGTAACAATAGATACACTAACATTCTGCACCACGGTCACACTCATAGGCACCAAAAGAGCGCACAGGTGCACATTCCGTCAAACGTATTTAGACTGGTCGAAAGGTATTAATGGAAATTACTCAGATGTGACACAGGTTGCAAATTTACACATTTGAAGTAAATCTGCTTACTTTCCCAGGTTTTTTCTTTTTCTGGTTTTCTTTTTTTCAACACCTCTTAAATTTCACAAAATTCTGTCTGTCCCTTGGAAGCTGCCTCCATTTTAAACACAACAGAAGAAGACTATGGGATATCTACCTGATGTATGGGAACAATTTGGCCACATCTCCATGAAGTACTGCTATGGTGTAGCTGGTGGCCAGCATCACTGGTCCTAGGATGGCTAAAGCAACAGGAAGAAGCGCAAGGCACATACCACGACAAGTAGCCATTTTGAATTAAACTCCTATGCTCTGTCAAACAAAAAAAATATGTAGTTTTGTTCATGAAAATAAAATATGTGCATGCCAGTGATTTTATGAATACGTTGGAGGTCACAGGTGCATAAAGAGTTTTAATACATAGAACGATGTGATATAGAGGGTTAAGTAAGGTTTGTAGTCTGTAAAAGTTGCTAAATGAAAACAACTAGCTCGAAGACGATGAACTGCCTGGAACGGACACGCCGACACGTCGAGAAATAATCAGCCGAACAAGCGTTTTTAAATTTGCCATAAGTCGGACCGAACTGTATTGAATTTATTATCATCACACAGCATTTCAACAACACCGGTCGTAGCCGGGATCAAATCATCTTAACTGTCTGAGGTTCAGAATCGTAATGTCCAATTGTTATTTCTTTACTTCCAAACACCTGTTTAAATCACTTTCAAAACAAACACGAGTTTCCCATGAGAAATCACTCAGCGATCAATTTACATACTTATTATGATGTCACAATACAATAACTTTTTAAATGCATTTCATCTCTATCATTACATCCTTCCCCTTAAGATAATGCAGATGTTTAAAATGTAGTGAGCATAAACATGTTCTTTAAATTTAATCTGCATTTACTAAATCCAAAACACCAATTCATGTAAACTATGACAAGTTAACTAAAACTTTTAAAATGATGTGGCCAATGCCAAAAATATGAATACCAAGCAAACATATCAAACACTTAACATAATATGAAAGTTCATTTCACTAAATAAACAATGCAACCAATTTCCAAATGCATCCTAAGTGAAGGCTATGCTCTGGATAATGCATCTGCATTATCATTACAAATTCCTGCTTTGTGTCGAATTACCATACTCTGGCATTGTAGAGATAAGCTGCATCTTGTATGTGTGGCATTTTTGTTTTTCATTTGTTGCAGCCACCTAAGTGGGTTGTAGTCTGTTTGCACAATTATCTCCCTACCAAAAATGTATGGTTGAAACTGGTTGATTGCCCACAACAATGTCAGGCATTCTTTTTCCACAGTGGCATAGTGCATTTCCCTTGGAAGTAATTTTCTACTCAGGTAGGCGATTGGGTGTTCACCACTGTCAAAATTTTGGGACAACACTGCACCTACGCCACTCTCACAAGCATCTACCTGAACAATAAACTGCTTTGAGTAATCAGGATTTCTCAATTTAACTGGTATTGACACAAATATATCTTTAATCTCTTGAAAAGCTTTGTCACAAATATTAGATCCAGGTGTCACTATCTGGGCAAGTTTTCTTGGTAAGGTTGGTTAGGGGAGCTGCAATGTTAGAAAAATTGGGTACAAACTTCTGGAAGTAGCTAGCAAGACCCAAAAGTGACCGAACATCCTTTTTTGTAGCAGATTTCGGAAACGCTCTTACTGCCTCTACCTTCACAGGATCTAACTCTACTTGACCTCCACCAACCACATGTCCTAGGTAAGATACCTTTGCCTTTCCAAAATGGCACTTAGAAGGTTTCAAAGTTAAGTTAGCCTCTCTCAGGCAAGTTAGCACTTCCTTCAGATGTTGCACATGTTCGGGCCATGTTTCACTGAAAATTACTACATCGTCAATATAAGCAGCTTCAAAATTCTCTTTGCCCCGAAGAACTCGATTAACCAGCCTTTGAGATGCCGCTGGTCCATTTTGGAGGCCAAAAGGTAACACTGAAAATTGGAAGAGACCGACGTAGGGAGGAACAAACGCAGTCTTTTCCTGTGCACTCCTTGCTAAGTTCTACTTGCCGGTATCCTTTAGTTAAATCTAGAGTTGAGATAAACGAACAGTTACCCAAGTTCCTGATAATATCATCAATCTGGGGCATTGGATAAGCATCGAAATGTGTTACAGAATTAACTGCTCTATAGTCAACACAAAACCTGACCGTGTTATCCTTCTTTTGTACCATCACCACTGGTGATGCCCAAGGGCTGTTGGATCCTGCTATGATGCCTAACTTAAGCATTTCATCAAGCTCTTTTCTCATTTTCTCTTTGGTAGACTGTGGGACTTTATAAGACCTTTTCCTAATTGGTCTCTCATCTTTGACCCTGATGTCATGTGTCACCAAATTTGTTCGACCAAGTACTGCACTGAACACATCAGCAAACTCTGTCATTACAGCCTCAAGCTGTTCTTTCTGTGAGTCTGTAAGGCCCTCATCAAATTTGAAACTACTACTAACATTTTCATTTTGAATCTCATTCTCTTCATCTAAGACAAAGTTGTGATGGATATCCTCTGACTGCACAAAAAAATTTCTGAGCTCTTTTCATGCCATTCTCTGAGCATGTTAATGTGATATATCTTGTACCTTTTTTGCTTAGAGCCTACTTCCAATATGTAATTTACATCATCTTTCTTTTCAATTACTGTGAATGGTCCTTGCCATTCTTGTTGGAGCTTATTTTTTTCAGTAGGTTGAAGTACAAGAACCTTTTGACCACATGAAAATGATCTTTGAGTTGACTTCCTGTCATACCATTTCTTTTGCTGCTTTTGAGCTCTCTCAATGTTTTTTTTCAGCAAGTTTCATTACTTCCCTTAGGTTGTTTCTCATATTCATTACGTGAGTCACCACATCCATCTTTGCCTCATTTGGGCTTTCATCTAACAGAGATTCCTTTAACACATCTAGTGGGCCTCTTACTTTATGACCATATAAAAGCTCAAATGGTGAAAACCCTGTGGAAACTTGTGGTACCTCTCTGTATGCAAACATGATGTAAGGAAACATTTCATCCCATATTTTGTGATTCTTTGTTGTGAATGGTTTCAACATGGATTTCATTGTTCCAATGAATTTCTCAACCAACCCATTTGATTGTGGATGGTAAGGGGTCGACTGAATTCTGCTAATTGAGAGCATCTTACAAAGATCTTTGATCAAGGATGATGTAAAGTTACTGCCCTGATCAGACTGAATCTCATAAGGTATTCCCAACCGACCGAAAATTTCTAAAAGTGCCTCTGCAACTTTCTTTGATTCAATTGATTTCAGTGGTATAGCCTCTAGGTATTTTGCAGCACAATCACACACGACTAAAATATACTTGTTTCCTTAATTTGTCCTTGGGAGTGGCCCTGCTGTGTTCATCACCACCCTACGAAAAGGTTCACCTATCACAGGTATTGGCCTTAAGGGTGCCCTGTCTTTCTGTTTGAAAATTGCCTTCTTCTGACAATCTGGGCAGGCCCTACAGTATTTCTGCACATCTTGGGAAACTTGAGGCAATAGAAGTTTTGCTACAGACGTTCTTTTGTCTTTTGAACCCCCAAATGACCAGCTGTTGGCTTATCATGAGCCATAGCCATAAGCACTTGCCTAAATTCCCCAGGCACTACCAGTTGTTGACATTCAGCTTCATGACCCCCTTGTTTTCCTTGTCCAGCTCCTGCACAAAAGATTATTTTTCCAGTAGAATGAACAATCTCTAGGTCTTTCTCTGTTTTACTCTTAGACCTGATAAATTCTAAGGATGGGTCTGACCTCTGCTTAGCTGCAAAATTTTCAAAATTCCCAAAAATGTTCAATTCTCCCTCCTGTAATAGGGTATGCATGTCTACATCTTTTTGTGACACATCATCTGTAGATTCTATAATGTCTTTCAATTTCACATCTGACTGCTCTACAATTTTTGACTCCTCTATTTCTACCCTTGTGGACTTATCCTTCATTGCCCTTGTTGTAGCTAGTACCTTTTGAACGTTTTCTGGTACTCCTCCTACATTGCTTCTACCATAGTCACAACTTGCAGTGTCAGGAAGATCATTGCCTTCTACTATGTCATTTCCCAGCAGCACTGGAATAGGCAAATCCTCAAGTACACCTACTTCTACTGACTTGGCAATTCTGAAAGCATTGTTCTTGATGAATACTTCAGCTGTGGGAATCTCTTTGGATCCAACAAGGCAACAAATTTTCATTGTACCCTTGTTTTTCCACTTATCTTGTATCATATCACTTAGTACAAGAGTCACTGATGAACCTGTATCTCTAAGCATGTTACATTCTAAACCTTGCAAAGTACGGTACCCATGCTTGTGTAATCCTTAAATTTTGTTGCAAAATCAGATTGCTCTCTGGGGGACTTGCAAAACAGTGTCTTTTCATTATTCATACCCTTAATCTGTGGACAATCTTTAATAAAGTGACCAACTTCTTGGCACTTAAAGCACTTTTGTGAATTCTTAACTGAATTCTTACTTTGGAACTCTTGAGGTTTCCCTTTATGCCCTCCTTTTTGGCTATCATGAAATTTTCCTTTGATGGACAGACTAGCAATTTCATAGCCATCTGCCCTCTTTGCAAGAATTTTCTGTAGGTGGATTACTTTCTTTGAGTTTGATACTTAAATCTTGGGGTAACATATGAAATGCTTGCTCAAGTATTAAGACATGTCTCATTTAAGAACAAACATTATTGATACCAGATATTTTCATCCACTTATCAAACATATCCCCCATGTGAGTAATCCATTCTTTGTAACTTTGGCCAACGCCCCTATTGCTTGTCCTAAATTTCATCCTATAGGTATCTGCATTTAACTGATACTTTTCAAGTATTGCAGACTTTACTTTCTGATAATCTTGAAGGTCTTCTAATGCAAGTCTATTATAAGCTTCTTGCGCTTTCCCACATAACTTTTTAAATGCATTTCATCTCTATCATTACACAGTCAGTGTCAGGATGTAAAAATAGGCCAAGCCAGGGCCATATGCAGCTTTTTCAGTGGGGGGGGTTCAATTTTAACACAAGTGGAACATTTTACCCGATAATAATGACCGACTAGTGCCGAATACATATGCAAAGAAAGGTTAAGCTGAATGCGCCAGATAGTTATCAGATAGGCCTAACTTGACGCATTCAGCTTAACCTTTCTGGGGGCCGGACGCATGTTCCCTGACTTGATCAGTTAGTTGAAAGTTGAAGCGTAAAACGAACAAAATTGAAACTCATTATATATGTTGCTGATGTAGGCCTACTATCATAGACTGAGCGGAACTCCAGATCTTATGGGGGGGATTTGTCCAAACTCCCTGAACCCCCCTGGATACAGGCCTGCAAGTTTCATATACCGTTAGAAAGAGTGCTGTAACTTGTAGATATGTTATATAGCATGGATGTATAAAACTTCACGCATCTAATGTAAAAACGTTGGAATTTCTAGCTCTTGTAAATTCTAAATCCCTACAAATCATATATCTTGTTTTCAAAAGTCAAAATTTAATTTCACCAGTAATTTGATCGAATATGCTTTGGATTGTACCATGAAATCTGTTATTTTAACCAACATTTACTTGAGTTAACGATACGATGTAATCCTACCAAACTTCGTGCATCTTACTAACGTTAGCATTACAATCATTACATGACGAGTATCCTTTACATCAAATCCTGTGCCTGAACCTACAGCACAAACCTGTGAACAAGCTAGCAACAAAAATGGTCTGGAACCTTCCATCAAAGAGCCAAAATCATGATTTGAAAATATGTAACATTCAGAGGAAACTGCAAATAGGATACTCTAGGTCTGGCCTACCTCACCTATGTAAATGCAGTACTGTAAGCTTGACTAACCAGGCAAGGGCAGTTAAATAAACAGTGTCTCAGCTTTCTTTTCAGTCATTTCAAGGCACTGCAGTCAAAAATTTGCCCAGCTACTTAGGTGATCAAATTTTTGGGCTTATTTTTTAGGGGAGTGCGAAGTTTGGCAGTGCGCGAAGTTTGGTTACATACTATATAGGGTATAGCCTAGGCTAATACTATGTGGGGGACGCCTGTGAACAGTAGATACTGGGGCTGTAAGGTCAATGGTATTGGAGTCTATCTTCAGATCACAACTGTCCAAATATCCTTTAAATGAATGTGACTTTACTTGACTACCGCCGCATACCACTTCACATACTGTACTGTCTCCGGTGTCTTATTTCTCTTACATGTATCTTGGAATTCTTGGATCTTATCTCCTTCTTCAAGATAGAAAAGCAATCAACTTCGGAACATGTCCCTTTTATGTTATGTATATTTCTAAGTCCGGTGAATAAGCGTTTGATACTAAGTAATGTGTTGCGGTATTCAACCTGCATCTGGGACAATTGACACAATAATATCTTACGATATGCCTATGGTTACACTCCTTTGCTTAGGCCTAGCCCTAAGTAAGTTGAATGAAAGAGGACCTGTCAAATGTGGACATGATCCCTTAGATTTTCGTCTTTTCGGTGGCTTCGTCAAATTGTATTTTAAAAAATTACATCGACAAGCAGAAAAAAATCGTAACCTACCCGTCCTTTACTCGTTTTCCCTGAACTTATTTTGTAAAAATGTTGTTTCATCACATCATTTTTCGCGGTTTCCTGCTTCGTCGGTGTAATGCCCAGGCCTCAATGATGTCCATTGCATTACACAACCACAATGTAGTGTACAGTCACTGACCATGTACACAGTACACCGTGTTCCTGTGAGTCTTGTCTTGTGATGCTGACATCAGTGACAATGAATCCTATGTTTACAAAAGCTTTGAATCCCAACTCCCGCGTGTTGCAATTTTGCATGACACATCCATCGGTCTAGTAGCTAATACATACGTTAGCCTGGTTAGCTATACACGGATTGTTAACTTGTTGTTCGTCCACTCGTTTTCCTACAAAAAATTGTAAATATTTCACAGAACTTTATCCTTTCGTTTCCCTGAAATATCGTATAATATTTCGCTAACTTAAAGGGAAATAGGGCGTTTAGAATACACCAACATGACATACTAAAGAAAATAGCGGTAATCATTGTTAAACCATTCAATCTCACCAATAAACATCTACCAAAGCTTCATCTCTTCAAAAAATTATGCATGTGATGAGGAATGGAAGATGCATCATTTGAATTTTGAAAAGTTTGGGTGAACAAATTAGTGATGAGCAACAAATAACTGAATTTCCGTCTGTGAGGAGCTTATTTCTTGAAAAGAAGGCTTCAGTCCTTCCTTATTTTGAATAATGTATCATTCTGCATCCACAAACATTGGTTTCAAAAATATGGATGTCTTCTCTAAAAGAAACGCCCTATTTCCCTTTAAGTTCCTTCCTGTCTTCCTCTAAATTGTAGTTCTTAATAATGGAACTTCATAATTCTTTTTAAAAGATGTCCTGGCCTCTGGTTGGAAAAAATAAATAGGGAAACAAGGTTTGAAGAGTGTTAAGATTGTTATCAGTGCATTTTAGCATTTAGTCAACAAAAAATCGTCGTGATGATAGTGAAACAGGACTGGCGATTCATCGTAGGTCTAGGTACGAGATTTTAGAGATTCGTCTTACAGCATTCTCGTCCGAACTGATCACTGTGTGGAAGCCTTGAAAGCAAATAGTAAGGTTTATGCCCCATACATGACGCACATATTAACTTTACATATGTCGTCAACATAAGCTTGGAAATAATGTTATTTCTATTATTTAATTTATGAAAAACCAACATTTCTGAAAAGTAATTACAAATGGGCTCTGGGACACAGTACATTGATTCGCATAGCCGAAGCATGCCTAACATTATACATTCAGCGTCCCATACGAGTAATATCCAGCTTCGATTGTCTGTACGTACGTTCGTACACAGCAAAGTGTATTATCGCTAAGTTGAATTCAAAGAGCTTAATTCGTAGAAGACAGTGGTGTGGAAACAGATGCGGAGTTAGTATGCAAGTAGCAGTTTGAAGATTTAGTGAGTGTTTTAACACCATTCGGGTTTTTCGAATACATGTATTTAAGACGGTGTCCAGTAACCTGTCCTAGGCTGGTACTAGACATATAGGCCCTACAACTAGCCTACATGTACATGCCGCATGACCTAACTTGCTAACAAAGTAAGGTTCAATATAAGTACTACTAGTAGGCCTAGCCTTGTCGTATGTCAGCTGAATAACTGTACAGTACAGTACAGTCTATTATTGACAGTATGTATGTAAAACTAAAGCAGGCAAGGCCAAGATGTAGCCAGCAGCCAAGTTATTTAGCTGTATTAGTATTTATGTTGTGAAATCATGGTAAACAGAACTCATGTTTGTCACGTTTAACAGTGACATAGCCTAGTGTGTTGTGTTTGGTGAATGCAAGTGCAACATTCATGTGAAGCCAATTGAATTTCCTCATTTCATCCAGGTTGCGTAATGGATTGACCATCAAACACGCCCTTAAATAAGTCTTTCATTCCAAGGTTGTGACAGTTACACCTACAAATCCGGAAAATCTGTATTGTCCTAAATGAAGATGTGCTCATCCAATAAAAATTGTATCCCCAACATGAAATTATTCTACCTTCTTTATGACAACCCAAAACGCAATTAGCTATCCCCTAGGTTAACTTCAAGTGTACGAGCCATTGACATAGTGGAAATGACGAAAAATGGTGGCGTGCTTCACTATTTCAATCTGTCAAGCCTAAACTTTCAAAGGTTGTGATTTGGAAAGTAGAGCAAGACACACACTCAAGGGGCCTGCGCAGTTGATGGCTACTGTTCTATACTCGTAGGCCTAGTCTAAGTGTATACTACTTAGATAAATGCTTTTTTCAGCTTTAATGTGATGGGTAAAGTCATATGTATCACACATGTATCAATTTGATCTGCCTCCCCCTTTGTTGATAGTGAAAGCATGCTGGCCTAGCAGCAACCATCAGCAGTGACAAAAGTGGAATGTAAACTCAGTCAAGATGTTGCGTGGGGCTGTCTCAAAAGCCCTTGAAAAGTACAGGGAAGATGGATCCATGAAAAAACTAAGTGATGACTACAGGAAAATGGCCAAAGACATGGAGAAACTTGAGGGTAAGCACTTCATGATTTGGAAACTTGTGTCCCCGGGACACAACTACCTTGATAAGTTTGCATCCTACAAAAATTCTTGCGTTGACCCATAAATTGAAAATGCTATGACATATGAGCTGGCATACCCATTGTAGCACAGTCCTACTCTAAACTATATCTAGTGGTAATATTCTCACAACACAGTACCATATATGCAAAACAAAGGAAGAAATATGACTACCTTTGATCAAATAGCTTCCTGCCATTCATTCTCAACTACTTCGTAAAAAAAAAAAAAGTAAGAAAAAAAGCCTACCGTAGTGCCACTGCCCAGACTAGACAATAGTCTTCTCCAGCAAACACCAGCTTACCCATGCATTCAGTTCTTCCAACGTATTACCTTAGCTTTCACTGTTGCATTTTAGTGTGTTAAAATATAGAGCAGTGCCTGTTAATCAGACCCTACTCCACACAAGTTTTACATGCAGAGTTTCCCAAAGCCCCAATGGATTATCATCTGCAGAACTTTGTGTTGCTTTGGTACTGGAAGAAAAATGTTTCAAAACTGCTGACTATTAGCCAGTAGGATCATTGGAATTCATTTTGACTCTTTGGAGGACAAAAAGTCAAAATACACTTGTACTGCTGCCATCAGAGTGTTTGGGTAGTACTTTGTGTTTACATTGACAGTAGTAAATTGTTTTATTATTGAGCAGATTGTGTAGCTGATCTTGATTGTGAATTTTGAGGAGAACATACATAAGAACTTGTTGGCTTTGTCCCTCTTATTTAGGGGAACTCCAAAGCATGGGAGGGGGGTGGGGTGGATAAAGTACAGTTTAAAAGGAGTTATGTTAGGTGCGAAGAACCTGTAAGAAAAGTTGGATGGATTTTCATCCAAGGATAAAACTTGCTTCATGGATGCAGGATATCCTGTGTATGTAAAAATGCCTTAAATGAGTGAAGAATGTGCTAGGAATGTGCCTTACACAGCCACTGCAAACCTTCCATTTTTATGTATACATTGTTTAAATGTGTATTACTATTCATTTCACAGATTCAGTAAGAGACGTAATTCTAACAAGTTGTTCAGTTGATTATAACAAAGTGCATTTGTTGATGCTCTATAGATACAGTTTTCGGTTAAGATGATAATCATAACATAGATATAGTCCACATTGATATGTGTGTATCTCTGCAGGTGTGTGTATCTGTGTTATTTGTCCATACATATAAGTGTGATGCTTTTAAAAACAAAACATGAAGAAGGGAGGGTTGGCCTGAGCTCATATTTGGTACAGTATGTGGGTGCATTGCATTAAGCGCAAGATGTCAGTGGATTTTGGTAGAGTTAAATCATTTAAGGTCAACTAAGGAAAACTTTTAAAATTTTGGGAACACAAAATTTTGAGAATGGAATATCTGACTGTTCTCATACTGCAGAAGGTATACACCTGTTGTTTGCCCAGTGGAGGTTAAAGATCTTTTGGAGTCAGCAGAGGTCAAATAGCAAAACCTTTTTGAAGCGCAGTATCTCAAGGAGGGAAACTTGGACTGAGTATGCCTGCATACTGCGTGCAGGTGCTTGGCATTATGATCGAGTACAAGGAGCGCATTGATTTTTTATTCCTTGCCATAGGCAGGTACTGTAAGAAATCTGTGTGATTGTGGTGGCATGTGAGTGTGAGGATGGGTCCCCTTGTTTTCGGGTTGGATCGGGGACCGAAGCAATAGATTTTAGGTCCTCTGCAGAAAATTCAATAGAGTTCTCTGGTCCTCTCAAGATTAACAATAGACAGTCTATTGTTAAGGTTAGGGTTGAGGTAGAAAAACAAAAGAATGCACAATGAGGTCCTCGGAATGAATGGAAAACAAAACTGGGTGTGTGTGTGTGTATGTATATGATGCCTTGGCTTGTAAACACGATATCTAGAGAAAGGAATGGTTCTCAAACTGTGAAGTTTGTGTGTTGGTAGTCCATTATGAGCAGATGATCCCTATGTTTTTCATGGAGTTCAAAGGTCATTTGAGATCACCAGAGCTTACAAAAAATGAAAGTACAAAAACCTATTAAGGGAGACAAGCTCAGCAACTGAATGTTGCTGAAAATTCAAACTCTTACCCGTATCATTGGTAGCAACGGATTAGAAGATGATGTCTGCCACTTTTTTGTGGAGGTCCAAGGTCATGTGAGGTCAATAGAGGACATAGTTTGAAAAAATTGTGAACATGGTATCTCAAGGAGGAAAAAGAGCTCGAACTTCAAATGTACAGTAGTGTATTGATAGTCCATTGTGAGTAGATGAACCCTATCGTTTTCCATGGAGGTCAAAGGTCATTTGAGGTCACCAGAGCTTTTGAAAACCTATCAAGGGAGTATCTTAGCAACCTAATGTTGTTGGAACTTGAAACTCTTATCACTGGTAGCACCTCATGAGTGGGTGATGTCTGTGATTTTTTTTATTGAGATCAAAGGTCATGTGAGGTCAATAGAGGACTTAGTTTGAAAGCCTTGTAAACATGGTGTCTCAAGAAGGGAAAAGTGCTTGAACTTCAAAGTTGGGTTAGTGGTCCACTGTCAGTACATGATCCCTGTTGTTTTAATGGAGGTCAAAGGTTATTTGAGGTCTCCAGCGCTTAAAGTATAAAAACCTATTAAGGAAGATATCTCAGCAACTGAATTTAGCTACAACTTCAAAGTGTCAACATTGGTAGCAGTTGATGAGCAGATGATGTCTGTCATTTGAATTGCCCCATGGGAGACTTGTCATCACTGTAATGTGACATGAAATGAGTGTAATTCCAAAGTGTCACTCCAAAGATCTGTCTAGATTCCAAAGCCCAGCATGTGATTAAAGTTTCACATGTCCTGAATGTGAACCTGATGAAGAGTTAAATGTCACTCATATTAAGAAAATAATGTACACTTCTTTCATACTGAAAACTTGCCAAAATTTAGATCTATGTTTAATAGCAGATATTGCTGCTAGATTGACTTTGGTCTTGGTTTGTTTCAAGTTGTGAAGCTATTACAAGCCAATTTTCTATGCCCTCTCCAAACAACCACTTGACATACCGTAGCTCCTATCACCTTTTCTAAGCATTCAGAGAATATCCCAGTTGCCAGCATCTCCAAGTCAAGATTTTCAAACTACTTTGTTGCTTTAGTCCCAGTAGACAACCCTGTGGGAGGGAAGATGTATTCCAGGTTGCCTTTGTTGACTTGTGCAATTTCAGATCTTAACCACAGTTTGGTGTCAGGAACTTTTTGAAGTTTCTATCCCCTTGTGAATGACCTTGATTAAGATATATAATTATATGCCATCTTTCATGACCACAATTTTCATCAGTGCTGAAGGAATGACATCATCAATTCATATCGGCATTTGTTAACATCAAACCCGTAAGTGATGCAGAATGTGGTTGTCATTCTTGCATTTTGTTTTACATTTTGATATGGTCCGTTCCCTTCTCCACTGGTTGCTTTTGTTTGAAGTCATTGTGTGTGCATGGAAAAGTGAGATATTGGCAAGGAATCACAAAGTCCTTTGACTTTCTGGTGGTTCTTGGTGAGAGGTCATTTGATGTCATGGGGATCAAATTACAGAAACTTTATGTAAGTTATATTGCTAAAAGGAATTGTGAACTGACTTTACAATCAGTACAGTAGATGGTAGTTGAACTACACGGAGTAGAACAAGACTCCTTTTGATGCCTTGCTGAAGACAGGCAAGGAATCTATGCGATCTTGATGGTGTGTGCATGTATGTGATGCCTTGTCTTGTAATTACAATGTCTGAAGAAGGGATAGTTGCTTGAACAAAGTAGGTGTGTATGTAGTCTATTGTGAGTTGGATAGTAGATGATCCCTTTTCTTTTTCAGGTAGGTCAAAGGTCATTTGAGGTTATTAGAGAGATGGTCTGAATATCTATTAAGGAGAATATCTCAGCAACCTCAGACTATTACCATTTATAGGGCTTGATAATTAGATGGTCTCTGTCAAGTTTTGGGAGGTCAAAGATCACATGAGGTGTGTAGGTTACGTGTTTGAAAATCTTGTAAACATGGTGTGAGGGAAAGTTGCTTGAACTTTAAAGTTGGTGTGTAGGTTGTTCATTGTGAGTATATGATCCCTATTCTTTTCCAGATAGGTCAAAGGACATTTGAGGTCAGCAGAAGGGTTTGCAACTTTGGAAAATTCATCAGCAGCACTGTACTTCAAGTGGGAAGCATACCTCATAACTGTTGTAATGTATATGCATTATGCATTTTGTGAAAAGTCCAAAGTGGTTCAGACAGATCGTCCCAACTCATTTTTACTTCGACTTGAACGAAGTTCAGTAGAAGTAATGTAATCCCCAGAGCAGTTTGTGCAGTCATGCGTACCGATTAGTACGTTCGGGGCCCTTTCGATGACGATTTCTCGGCCGTTACGGAAGCTAAGGAGCTGAAATTTGGTGGACGGGTGGACCGTGTACAGCGGCGTGCGTCTGTAAAATTTGGTGGGGATCGGCGATTTAGTTTTCTTGCTAGCGATCATTTTCCATTTTTTTCGCCAAGAAGCCTACTCCTCCTACTGTAGGGATTTCGGAGTTACCTCTTGAAATTTTGCACACTGTTAGAAGGGTCTTTCGTGCACAAAAGTTGTACTTTTTTAAGCGAAATTCGGTTGGGCGTCCGAAATGGACCCTTTCGGAAAATGGCCAATTTCTCTCGAATAAGGAAAAAAAATAGAAAATTAACTAATCTCATTTAGATTTTACACTTGTCGGAAAGGTCGTCTGTCAATATGGTGAGAATTGATTGTGAAACCGTGGAGAAAATGCGAAATGAAATTCGCCTGTTTGTGTCCAAAATCAAGTGTCTATTATTTTCAATCTCCTCGCCAAGCATGGTTTGGTATGGCAGCGTGGATTAGTCCTGCTTGGTGGCTGTGATGTAGCTTTGTGTGCCATAATTTTCTTACGGTAGTCAACGTGTAATACGCAAGCCGGGTGTCTTTGATTCAGAGCATGCAGTCTACTTGTTTGTCATGCCTAGGTCAGTGGAAACCATTAAGGATAATGGTTGAGGAAGGAGTATTTTCGTTGATACTAACAATGAAACTAGCCCATTTAAAGAGTTAGTTTTTAATTTTACATGAATTAATTTAATTTTTCCAGTATTATACATGGTTACGTATTTTGGTCGTGATGGTTGATTGTAATTCATGTCAATTTTCCATGAAATATATGATACACCCTTTATCACCATTTGGTGTAAACTAATAGCAAATATGAATATGCAAAAAGCTGTTGTTGACTGCTAAACTTGAAGGGAAGTATTTTGTACTCACTTTCACAAGAATAAAAAAGTATGGCTTCGAAACGTTTCAAATTAAAACTTTAAGATATTGCCATTATTCTTTATTGGTACTGTGATCTTGTATTATGTCTTGGTGATGACTGCCTTCAGAAAATCAGCTAATTTTAAGAAACTGTTGTGAAACAAGAAAAAGAAATATGAAAACAAAACGACGAATGCAAGATTCTGATTTTGATTTGCCAAAATAGCGTTGAGAACAAGTTGCTTATTTACCAGTTCCAAACTGCATTTTGCGGCCCCCACAACAGGCATCCCCCTCCTTAAACCTAAGAAAATTAAACATTTTAATGAGAAAAACCAGATAAGGATGAAAAATGAAAAATAGTAAAATGACCAGCAAGCAGAAGAAGAATAGTAACCCACCCCCACCCCATTCACAACTCCTATACCATTATGGACATTGCCCTTTCAACTTTTAATCTAGCGTTACTAACTTGTATGCCGTCTTTAGTCGAAGTTTGCGTCATTGACGCTCTAGTTCCATTATATCATGTTTGCTACACTTTGCTTTAAGCTCACTTTTAGCTGAAAAAAGCAGAGCTACTATCCTTTCTGCTGTTGTGTTCATGGTGTTCGGTTGGTATTGTCATCCATTTCATGCATGCTTCCCAGTCAGGTAGTTGTGACTCCATTATTTGCATTGTAGAGGAGCACAAGGTGATTCCTGCTTGACTGGATCCAGTTTCTTTTGAAAATGGACATGTACTTGAAGTAATCAAGTAATGTAATTAGCTACAGTAGGGCATGCAGCACATTACATGAATTTGAAACTGGTTTCAAGTAAACATCATCAAAATCACAATGCATTCTGGTTTGAGGGTTCTGCTCAATATGACAAGGCTAGTCATAAATACAGTTCCCGCTGAAATGTATCTTCATCAGTAAAACATATGCACATCCACAGTAGAGCAAACATTTGCTACAGAACTCAATTATCCGAGTCATCGCTCACACAGCTGTTCTACTTGAACATCGGCAATGAATGTGAAATCTTTTTCTTTCTCACTGTGGGAAGGAGATACATTTTAAAGAACCTTACAGTAGTAAGAGCATTCCTTGGTCATGTCGTATTAAAGCTTTTCCATCTTTCCAGTGTGCCACAAGTTATGTCTCTGAGTTTTCATAGGACATGACAGCCTGCATATATTGTTCTGCATGCCTTATCTAAAGAAGGTCCTTGGTCACTGTACTGGGTACGTTTCTTTACAACGTTGCACAGAATATGACATGAAGTGATCTCAGAACACATAGTTGATTACAACTCACAAGGCTCTGAGAGTCTAAACTCCCTCGTTCCATTGATGTAACAAACAACAATGCATTTCTGCAAGTCAAGTTCCAATACAGTATCCCATTATACCTTCAGTTTTCAAAAACATATTGTGAGTTTCCCACACTTTGCCTGTGCATCACCATATGAGTCACATACCAGTAGTGTTTGCACTTTGGTTATCCATTTAGAAGCCATTATGTTCCAAATACTGTATACTGTATAGTACTTACTGATGGTAAAACCCACACTTCGGTGCATTCTACTTCAGCATCAGCAAGGTAGCATACATGTACAAAGATATTAATAAACAGCATCAAAGCAGTGCATGTGTGTGTGTATGTGAGGGTGTGTGTATGTGTGTGTGTGTATGTATGTCTCTGTCTGTCTGTATGTATGTTTGTATGTGCATATGTATGTATGTTTGCATGTATGTATGTAATGCCCTACCTTGAAAACATGATATCTCAAGAAGGGAAGCTTGGACAAATATAGGTGTACCACATTATGTACAAGAACCCTATCATTTTTTTTGGAGGTCAAAGTTCATTTGGGGTCAACAGGGGTCAAATTGTGAACAACTTTTAAACACAAAATCTCAAGTACAGGAGCTTTGACAGAGCTCATATTTAATAAATAGGTGTGCAACGTTAATAAGAAGAACCCTATCATTTTTGGTGGAGGTCAAAGGTCATTTGAGGTCAACATGGGTCAGATTGTGAAACCCTGGTGAACACAATATCTCAAGAAGGGAAACTTGTACAGATATCATGTGAATTACATAGGTGCACAAGAATGCTATCATTTTTAATGGAGGTGAAAGGTCATTTGAGGTCAACAAGGGTCAAACTGTGAAAACCTTGTAAATAAACTGCATTGGTGTACATGGGCATGGCATTGACACCTACAATATACCAATGGTATTAAAATAAACAGTTAACAAGTATACCAAAAAAATCAGGTATACTTGGAAAAATGGATAATACCTAGTAAAAGAAAAGCCGTGTGAAGAAACCACAATGTTGATACCTTCTTGCTCAGGTGAAAGACCGGAGACAGGTGAAAGGATATTGGCTGTACTTGCCACCATATGAGGTACATGAGATGATGAGAACAACAAAAAGAGGAGTGAATTGCATGCATGTTTTCATCTTGTTACTGCAAGTTGGAAAACGTGAGTGTTGGTTAAAAAAAATAAAACAACATTTTCCCTGTAATTCAGTTGATGCTAACTGTGATGCTGTTAAGGTTTTAGACCTTCTAAAGTAAAAGATTTCAGTCACATAAACCATCGTCAGATCTCACTTGTATTGTTGTCTGTGTACTGTAGCTACTACCACCTGTTCAGGAAAGCAGGATCATACGTTGAAAGTATCGAAAAATACCTCAATTAGTCAAAAAAGCTAAAAACACGTGCAAAAGACCCGATAAACCTAATAGTCCGCAGTATTTTCGCAAACTTAAATTTGAAGGTTTCCTCCTATGAGACATTTTCATCTAGAGTGACTTGGGACTTTTGCTGTAGCCTAACATATACTGTAAATATACATACTGAGATAGAGCCTAGCCTATTGCTTACTGTTGTGCCTTACACTTACAGTAGAGGAACAGACTAGACTAAGATTTTCAAGTAAATTTTGATCCAAACTGCTTGAAAATGTGCTATATGGTGTGTGTCAAATATATTGCTCACTATGCTCAGCTTATGTTGGGTCATAAGGAACAGGATGGCATATTTTACGTATTTCATCATAATAACAGTGTTCTGCAAACCAACACAATTTTAGAACTCCAACGCAATGCAGTTGAGACCAAGCTCAATCATCTTTGCTCATAGCCACAGGAGGATGGGTAAAAGAATTCACCGGCAGTCCTTAATGTTCTTCAGCACTTTAAATGTCACAATACCTTCAAGTTAATGGTTGCGAAGTGTCAGTTGGATCTGGATTCCTCACGATTTTGATAAAACGAAAAGTGCATACTTTTTCTGGGTTGTTACAGAATGTATGAGATCTTGATTGATGACAGAGTACTGCTAAAATCTATATTTTCCTGCCATTTGATGGTGGTGACATGTAAGAATAATCATTATTAAATATGCCGTGGTTAAATTTATATTAGCCAAGGTAAAGCCATTGAACTTAAGCATTTTTTATTGCTTTACATAGCAACTTTTCTTTAATACTCGAGAGGGCTGTGTGAGGTTAGCAACTTAACATAGACATTGCATGTACAGGGAATGTGTCTGAGCGACAACCCGATAGTATGTTGTTGCAGTAAGCAGTGATTTCATGAAATTTCATGATATCACATGAAGTTACTGCTGCAACAGGTATACCAAGTAGTTCTATATATGCATGGAACATTGCATTGAGTAGAACCGGGGATGAACATTAATGTAATGTTTACTTAAAGGCAGAGTAAAGACATGAAACACATTCATAGACATTTTTTTCAAAATTTATTCTCATTTAAAGCAGATTTTGGAGAAATTGACATTGTTTACATAGACATGTGTGTGTGAATTCCTACACGACAACACTATGGTACGTACAAGTAACACAGTAAACAGTGATTTCACAAAAATGTCTGGTACACCAGGTATGGAGAAGCTGGTATACCGATATTTGCTGCTTTTGCTCCTACCGACACAGCTTACTTGTACACACTTTCTCAAGAAAAGAGCGTGGACAAATCTAATATTTGGTATGTAAGTGTATCACATTGATAACAAGATCTCTGTTCATTTTGGCAGAGGTCACACATCATTTGAGGTCAACAGGAGTCAAATTGTGAAAATATTGTAAGCATGATACCTCAAGGAAGAACACTTGGGCAGATCTACCAGTTAGATTGTAGGTGTATCTCAAGAATTCCATTGTCTTTGGTGAAGGTCAAAGGTCATTTGAGGTGGTCACCTTATGGCTGGAAGTCTTGTAAACATCATATCTCAAGAAGGGAAGCTTGGAAAAATGTCATATTCAGTATGTATTTGTATCTCATCAAGCACAAGAACCACTTGGTCTTTAATGGAGGTCACAGGTCATTTGATGTCAACAAGGGTCAAATTGTGAAAGCCTTGATCAAACATGATCTCAAGAAAGGAAGCTTGTACAGATCTCATGTTTCATATAGAGCATACGTAGCTTAATGTAACACACACTAATGCCATTACATCAGGTTCAGACAGAAAAGAAATTCTTGTAATCGGATCATCAAAACGGCAATACATTTCTGCATTCTGGTTTGTTTCAGAGCTCACATTTAAATTTAGTCTTAATTGGTTCATAAACATTTGGAATAGATTCTGTTCTTTTTCAGAAAACTGCAAAGCTGTGGATGACATGCTAGAAAACCAACTTGAAGAGATGGCACAGTTGAGACAAAAATATGAAGAAAAGTGAGTTGCATTAAATTTATTTAAATTTGAAAGTTTCAGAATCAGAAATCTGATGATTCATCAAGATTCATGTGCCATGTTGGTTGTAGATGAACACAGCAAGATTCGCCACTGTTCATCCATTGTGTTCATTCGCCAGTGTGTCATTGGTATTCATCATTATTAGTTTGACGTTATAGTTTGCTTGATGAATGTTGGTAAAGGTACAGTTGATTTTATATCCAGGTGTCATGGAAATGTATGTTGGCGACCATTTTGGTTGGAGGTCAAAAGTTCTCATGAAATCAAACAAAGGTCAGATTGTTAAAGTTTTGTGAATATTCATAATCTAAGGACTTTTCATTTAGATGGAGCATTGATACAACAGAATGTTGTACCTTATAACAACAGAAATCATCAAGAGTCCAACAGGGGTCAGATCCGAAATCTTGGACAAATAATGGTATCCAGAGATGAGAAACTTGGAAGACTTTAGTGTGCTGCAACATTCATGTACATAACTTTTGCATAAGAAGTAGTGTTCGATTTAATAAAAAATACCATGAAAAAATTACCATTTACTGAAATTTGTTTGTCCTGCTGAAAAAATGGTAGTCCTGCATTGGAAAAATTGAAATTGCACTCTATTGAAAAACAATAAGGAGCATCAGATTTGCCATGGTAAAAAGAATTTATTTACAACACATAACAGGTTTTCTCATCCAGGGATCAATAAACAGGGCCCTTGGGCCCGATGGCCCCTAGATATTGCTCGGGCCCATACCTTCAAAATGAAAGGGGAAATGAATCATTAATAATTGAAGTCCAATTGTACAGTCCTCTTTATCCACTGTGTACAGTAGGCCTGTGTATTTGTTATTCACCAAGTCTCTAAAAAGCTGCACAGCCTCACAAAATTTGGTGGTCGGTCGGACAACCTCCAAGCATGTTTTTGCAAAGATTTAGTAGTCCGAGAGATTTTCTAGTCGTCATGGACTACCGGACTACTGTAAAAATCGAACAATGAGAAGCTTTTGTGGTTACCTGTGGACAATAGAAGCCAAACTGGTAACTTTTCTTGCCCAGTGTGTGAAACACAAAAGCTATCTCTCTGAATTTGATTGGTTAATGTCAAGACTGTGGGGGTCAAAGGTCAATTTTGGATCTTGTAAATGTAGAAATTGGTATCATTGTATTTTGTAATCATTAAAGGATGCTTGTTCAAAATCTTTTCAAGTGCAAAGTCATCCAGAGTTCTCTGCCTATCCAAAGTTGACAACATAAACCTTCCAAATATTTGTAACATTGTCAGTCGCTATCTTTTTGTTGCTTAATTGTACCACAGGAAACAAAAAAGGATAGTGGTGCCAGACCATCAAGAGGATAAAACACTCTTTGCATCGAAACGTGATAAAAGCAATCCTTGGAGCATTCACGACTTGTACAGTGAACTGAAGGGTACAAATTACAACACAGAGGAGCTCATCAGGCACAAAAAAAGGAAAATGAATGGACACCCAAGGTAAACATGTCTTCTTAACCAATTCTGACCCTGAGCAGACCATACATGTGTGAATATTGTTTCAGACACATAGCCTTTACATTTGATGTCAGGTTCTGATGTTAAAACTTTGGCAACTGTGCTGATTGGACCAAATCATTATTTCTGTCAACATTTTGTTTGCACAAGTTCTATTCCTGCAAATCTGTCACATTATTGCCATTGTTTTTGTACTGGTGGATGGTTTCTTGTGAAGTTGTTGAAGTAGTGTTAGCTTTTTGATTCTTGTGGAAGGTAGGCATGGAATCTGTTCGATGGTGATGGCATGTGTCCATGTATGTGTGACACCTTAGCTTGTAAGAACACAATATGTCACAAAATGAAAGTTGCTTGAACTTCAAAATTGGAGTGTCCGTACAGTAGTTCACTGTGAGTAGATGATTCCTATAACTGTTTTTCAGGGAGGTCAAAGATCATTTGGGGTCACCAGAAGTTTAAGTATGAAACCTTTAAGGGATGATATCTTAGCAGCTGAATGTTACTGTCACTCTTAAATTAAAGGTTGCTCTAGATGATTTTGAACATTTTGTTGCGGAGGTCAAAGGTTACATGAGGTCATCAGAGGTCATAGTTTGAAAACCTTGTGAGAAAGGTATGGAACCTCTAGAAGGGAAAGTTGCTGTAACTTTAATTTGGGCGGTACCAATAAAGTCAGGTCCTGCATTTCTGGTGCATCGATTGGTACTTCAGTTACCAAAATACTGGCTCTTTCCACTTGTTCAGTGCATAAGCTCTGCACTGATTGTTCTGTACATAGCAGTGCAGAAGCTTTTGTGACTGCACCTCTGTGATTGTGTTCATGTCTTCAAGTTAATGCATTGGTAAAAACTCATGAAACAGCAAAAAAAAGAAAAAAAAAGAAAAGGGAAAAAAAAATCATTTGTGCATCTTCAACAGGGTTTGGGAGGTATTTTATCATGAGTTGACATGTTCATTGTTAGGCCTAATTTACACCAAATATACTGTGTTGTGATTGTGGGAATGCATCTGAACAGGACAATAATATCATTTATCGCAAACTTGCAATGGCTAGGCCTAATGTTAGGTGCCATTGATAAAGAACATGTGGATTTCTCCCAGTTATGTTGGAAATAACCAGTAAAATGAATCCACCCAAACATGTAATCCTAAATCAGTCATCCACGCTCAGTTTTTAACAAAAGATAAAGAGAATTATTTATTATGGTACAATTTAGTGGTATTTCTTATTCATGCTTGGTACCTTTAAGTTACATCTGGAAGAATCTACATTCTGCGTGTCCTACATTCAATATCAATATAAGCTTAGCCCTGTTTACAAACTATATAGCATACTTCTATGATGCAAACTGATCTGCTGCAAAGTTTTGCCTTGTATCAAAACCTTTTTTAAATTGCTAATAATTATTACCTATAAAGAAGGGAGGTCCTTAGAACCAAATTTAATCACAATGTTGATGTATCCTATGAAATTGTGTGTCAAACTCTTTTTTGGCGAAAAGCTGGCAAAGTTTTGTAGACCCTCCAAATGTATTACTAATGTTACACTAGGCACCTAACCTTGGTCTTCTACTGTACATTAATCACTGTAGCTAGTTGCTCAGCAGAGCACCATCGTATCTTTTTTAATAATTACAGCTAAATTTTACTTCATTAGTGAGGGGAAATCCTAACACCTAAAAATACCCTGAGAATTACTTTTTGAGGTAAAAATGCTGACTGTCTACCTTTACGTACTTATAAAGCAATTTGATAAAATAGCGGCGTTATTCCTAGGCCTGTTTCGGTATCTAATATGGAGCATATTGTGCATGTACAGTAATTATACTCACTAAGAACAACACAGCAGCTGTAGTTGCTTCACTGGTGCCTACTGTTACTACTTATTGTGGGAAGAGTCTATTGTAACTGTTCAGTGAATAAACTGTGTAAAAGTAGGTAAGAGCCGTTGAAATGCTATTATATTACATACTGTGCACTAAGTAAGGCTAACCATGATTTTTCATGGCAGTAAATATTATGTTTTCTGAAGTTTATTCTTTTTGTGAGCTATTGAAATGAAATGTTGTGAATTGGATTTGAGACTCATTCTTGGCTGTTTTGATATTGACATGAGATTATGAATATTCTTTTCAAGGAAAAATGATAGTTTTGTTTAGATGGTACAAGTAATGATAAATTTTGGCAATACCAGGTATGTTGTAAGAATGCTGGTACTACTTACTAATAGGTCAGGCGTTGCTAACGCAAGTACTGATACCAGCAATACTGGTAGAGACTTGGGTATGAGTTTACCTTCTAACCGTACTTCAATTGGTGTGTAAGTTGTCCATTGTTTCTGCATGATCCCTATTGTTTTTCATGGAGGTCAAAGTTTGAGGTCACCAGAGATTAAAGTTTTGAAAACGCTGAAAACACAATATATCAAAAGGGAAAGTTGCTGGAACTTCAAACTTGATGCAGTAAGTTGTCTATTGTTAGTAGATGAACCCTTTCACGGAGACCAAAGGTCATTTGAGGTCATCCAGGGTTACAGCTTAAAATATATTAAGGAAGATACAGTATCGCAGTAATTTACTGTTACTGGAAATTCAAACTGTAAACATAGGTACTTTTTAATGAGTAGTCAACTTGTTGCATGTTTTGGAGAAGTAAAATGTCGCATGAGGTTAGAGGAGGTCATAATTTGAAAACCTTTTAAACATGGTGTCTGAAGAAGGGTACAGTGCTTGAACTTCCAAATTGGTAGATAGTTTGTCATGTGTTCTTTATGAATATTTTATTGGCAAGGAATTACAAAGGGGACTTACTGGTTGTAATTTAAGAAAATTATTTAAGAATTTAGATAAATTCAGAATATTCTTCTGCATTTTAAAACCATAGAAGGACACTTAAAAAGTAGCATCTATATTGCCATTACAATCATGACAACCCAAAGATTGTTGTTAATTCCTTTCAAGTGTAGGTGTTCTATACCACTGTAACAAAACTGTAAATACTCACGGTATGCTGCGTATATAATCATATGCATAAACATGTTCCATATTCATACATATTTAAGTGAGATATTTGTACAAGAAGAAATAATCACAGATATGTGGACAAATGTGATCCCAGTGTTTGTTTTGTCAATTGTAGTGTTCTGGGCAAAGAGGTGATTGAAATGCAAGTTGATGACCCTACACTCTTCACGTCCAAGATACACAAACAAAACCCGTGGCCTCTGCAAGATCTCTACAAGGAAATGGGACCAAATGACAACACAGTGGAGTTCATCAAAAAGAAACAGGAAAAACTGAAGCAGTGAGTTAAAGAGAGAAACATTTCCCCTAATTTTGCTCTCTTCGAAAGATACTACAATCCCTCTCTTATTTTTGTAATATCATGAAATATATACAGTACAGCTTACATGTACATAATAGAATTACAGGATTGTACAGGTACCTGTTTCTAGAAAGGAAGTGATATGGAACCCTTGTTTGTTTGTCAAAGCAGATCACTCTCCAGAAAAGTAGAAACAAAGGCAAATTGCAGAAAACTAACCAAAGATGATACTTATTTAATACCAAAGTACGAAAAAAAAGGAAACAGGGCTGTGAATAAAATTTGAGAGGACAATGCAATTAGACCTTTGTAATTCACAAATTGTTCAGAAACTCAAAGACCCCCCAAAAGGTTGCACTGTTTGAATTGAAGATGACCAAGGTCCAAATCAGCAGATTTATAGAAAGTATATACTACTGCATTGAGTATCCAAATGACCCATCAGGGGACTGGAATAGCACATCGTTGAGGCAATGTCATTATGGTAGCTGGTATCATGTCATATGAACCAAATAAATGTAATATTAGAGTTACCCTCGAATGCAAATAATGGAGGGAGACTGTTACATCTTCTTGAATTTTTATAATGTTTACATATTTCCCCATAACCCTCAGAGCTTTACAGCTCGTTGGTCTTTTCCAGCAACCTCTCTACAATTAAGATGGTGATAGGATTTCTTGTTGGTGTGTGTGGGCAAGCTCCAGAGTTGGTCAGAATGAATTGTTTGTTATGAGAATGCATACAACGATGCATTTTTGTTTTTCTGCATTTCACTTTAGAGAGAAGAAGGAAAGTTCCCTCACTTCGAGCCTTTCCGTTCCTTCCAGTTCTTCTACTCCTTCCTCCTCAACCCCACCTCCGAGGGCCTTCAGCCGAAAATCTACCACCACAATTCAGAGGCAGGTCTCTGCTCCTGCAAAAACCTCCGTGGAGCCGGTGGAATTGATCGAGATCCCTGATGATGACTCTGATGATGAGGAAGAGAACAGCAAAGTCATAACAAAGTAAGAATTGATGAAGCCACCATCTTATTTATTTCCTAAAAAAAGTCATGAAACATGGGCACAGTCATGAAACTGAAGGGTTACATCCTGGAACAGTATTGAGAGTTTGCACATAGAGGAAGACCATACAGACAAATCGCAAATTGATGTAACTAGTGACAAACAGTTTGTTCCTTTGCAGAACTGTCTACAATCTACATATGATGCTTTCAAAAGAAGCATGGTGCTTTAGTGGAACAGAATGTTTTTTGAGCTCAGTATAAGTTTCGAACTTGAATGATAATGGAAAAATCTTGTTGAAAGTCATGAGATGTTATGGGGAAAAGACAAAGTTTTGAATGTGTGTCAAGGAAGTCCCTATTAAAGAAAGATGAAGAGATAATTTTATCCAAAATTTCAAGACTCTTTCAAGCAAACCAAAATCTTAGTCTTTCTTAAATTTTGGTTTGGATGATTAAATCCTGATTATTTGTTATCCATTATCCTTCAGCATTCCTTGTCCTCAGAAGGGAAGCTTCATCCTCGCTAAGTGGAAAGACAACTGCTGGTTCAAAGGAGGTCTCGTTGACATCATCAAAGACCAGAGGGGCCAGGTATGTATGAACAGGAATGGAATAGAGAGAGTGTTGTGACAGAGGTAAGGAGTGTTAAGTTGGGCTTGAATGTCTCAGATTCCATCCCAAAATATTACTGGTTTTAATACACATTGAAGGTAATTACTTGGATTACTCTTATTGACTCTATCAAGTGTTTTCTGTTCCCAGTTTATCTTTCTTATGTTCCTCCTCAAAACAGCAGGACTGATGCTACCCTTGTATGGGAATATATTGTATTACTTTAAAGTACCAAACTTGTATCAGCTTAGGACCCTCTGTTCCTTTCAAACAAATAAAAAGAAAAAAAGAATACTGTATTTTGATTTCCCTGTGAATTGTGTGGTCATTTGTCTTTTGAAAGCCACTCTGTATGTCCCCTAGCCAGTAAGTTTAAGATCTCTCTGTTTTGAAATATTCCTTGCCACATCTCTTGACTGGTAAACTCATTTGGGGCAGTTCCACCTTCATTAGGAAGCAGTGTTCTCCCCATGGTCAAATCATTAACAAAGATTGATTATTTGCTATTATTATTAGTAGTAGTAAAACATATAAATTTAGGATTGCAATCATTTCTAATGGTTTTACTCTTTAAATTTTTTCTCTCAGGAAAAATTCAAAGTGCGGATCCAGAGGGAGAAGGATGCTGTTCAGATCATTGTTTCGGGAATGCAGATTGCGTCGATACATTCTGCAAAATCCTCAGAACTTACGATAGGTCAGAGAGTCGTGGGTAAGTGAAGCTTTTTGTTCTCTTTGGTTTTTCTTTTTATCAGTCAGGCAAGAACTGCCTGTTGACATGTTTTCAATGTGATGGTTAGTGTTAGTCTTTTCTTCAACTCATGCCCCCACATCCTTCCGATCAACCCCCACCCCCTGCATCACCTCTCCTCCTTACTCCCCCATACCTCTTTTCCTCTTATGTGAGGCAGAGAATGTAGTTCTGAATGAAAGCTTGTCAGTGAGTACATTCACAGAAAATTACAATAAGGAATGTGTCAGAATATCATAGAATATGTATGTCTGACAGGACTGTGAACTTTTCTGTCTGTCTGTCTCTCTGTCTGTCTCTCTGTCTGCCTCTCTGTCTGTCTATCTGTATCATTTCTGAAACAGTTTAAGAACCTGTAAGCCCCTAAGCTGGTGATTTTTTTTTTTGTGGTGGATTACATACATGATTTGACAGTGATACATCCTTGTATAAAATATCTCCACATTATGTTTAGACCATAGGTTTATCTTTCTAGTGCCCCATTGGTTCATCTTTCTCCTCCCCTTCCTCCCTTCCTTCAATTTTTCCATCCTCATCAATAAAGTTTATAAAATTTTTTTGTTGTCTTTTGTTTTTTCCCTTCCTTCTTTGTCAGCTCTTTTCAGGGAAGAGGATGGTGATGACTGCCTCTATGCTGGAGTCATTGCTGAGATGCCCATGACGACGAACCATGGAAGGTACTGACAAACTCTTATATTGTTCCTCCTGTTCTTTTGGATTAGGATTTTGATGTTTCTTTTCGCTTTGATTAAAGTGGTAGTCGGGATTTGTGGATAACCCATCAAATACTCTTAGTTCATGGAAATTAGACCCACTTGTTTGTCTTGTAAAACATAACATAAACATTTTGCTGACAAAATCGTCATAAATTAACAGTGACTCCTGTTTTATGCTTTTAGCACCTATATGTTTGTCTCTTGTCCTGTCTGTGTGTCAGTTTTTGTGCCTGTCTTTATATGCGTCTCACTGCATTCAGGATAGATCTGTCAGTGGTTCCTTTTTACTCTCAAATCATTGTCTCTGTCTTTCTCTGTGTGTGTGTGTGTATGTGTCTATCTTGCTCTCTTTGTCTGTGAGCCTTTTGGGTCTTCCCATTTGTCGAGTTGCATCCACTTTTTTGTCCCCATTGATGTCATCATCCTTTCTTTCAAAATCTATTCCAAAAAAGTTTGAGAAGTGTCCAACTCTGTTGTCTGTTTTCAGGACTATCAACAGTGGCTGTAATGTCATGCATGTATTTGCTTCAACTCTTCCTTGTTAAGACCAGCATCAATATCTTCCACCAGAATAATATTTAATATTCATGTCCTACTCCTTTTGTTCACTCATGGTTATTTGTCATTCCCTTTATTTGATTTGTTTCATTGTAGATACCTTGTTTTCTTTGACGACGGTTACGTCCAGTACATGCACCGGAAGAGGATCCACCTTGTTTACCAGAACAGCAAGAATGTTTGGGATGATGTGGAGGAGCTCATGTCAGAATTTGTGAAAGACTATTTGGAACAGTATCCATTCAGGCCTCTGGTGAGGGTCATCGCTGGAATAGAGGTCAAAACAGAATTCCAGGGAAAATGGTAAGTCTCTAAATATTGCTTCCATATTGATTTCTTAGGAATACATTCAATTACATAGGCCATGTTCGTATTGCACTTTACAGAAGGCAGATAAGTTCACACTGAAGTTACATTACTGAAGAGTAAGAAGTGATGTGACTTTAATATACCTTAAAGTAATTATTTTGTTCTGGTGTACATTCATACTTCTCCGTAGATGGTAATTACCCAAGTGTTCACCACAGGAGACTTTAGAGATGCTACCCACCCCTTGTGTAAAAATAGCGACCTCTCCCAAAAGGAATCCTGTCCTCCTGCTTAAAGCTCTGCTTGGCTGAATAAAAGTTGACAATAGGCTACCATCATTTCAAACAGCAAGAATTTTTTCTCGAAGTGTCATCATTTTTCACCATTTGGCATTTCATTTATTTGAAATCAGCATTTGTGTGTGTGTGTTTTCAGCGGATTACCTCTTCACAGTACAACATATAATGTGACAGTATATGATAGATTCATAATTTATATCAAAACTTACAGATCATGGCCTAAAAGGGATAAATAAAACTGACCTTTATGCTGCTCTATATGTGATTGCTTATCAGCTACCAGTTGTCCAAAAAAGAAGAAAAGTGACCATATTCAGTACTGTCACAGTTACGGACTAAATTTGTCTTAAAAAGGGCAATATGTTACATTTATCTGGAAATGTTGAGTCGTATCTAACAAGAGAAGGGAACGGCAAAATCAAATTGTTATGAAAGGAAAAAAAAATGAAAAAGTAATCCAGAGAACCATAATTTTGATTAACACTTTTAAGATACAGCTAGTGTGTAGTGCATTGTTACAAACACAAACCCTATACTCCAATGCTTATATGCACTTGCTTCAGGGGTTGTTAGGATGCTTCTTGTGTAAGGGATTATGTTTTAGAGCCATGCGTTTGAGGTGTACCCACGGTGGATGAAGACTCCTTTCGACGTTGTCATCCTCTCTGGTTTCAGGTTGAGAGCCAAAGTGGTTGAGGTCGACAGCAGCCTCGTCTTAATGCAATACTTGAATGACCTCCAGAAGGAATGGTTGTACAGAGGATCTACCAGATTAGAACCGGTGTATCGCTTCGTGGTGAGTGTTTCCATGGCAATGCATCCGTGCAAATTTCAAGACTTCTTCATTATTGGAAAAGTACTGTTTGAGGCGAGCATTTTTTGGTTTCAGTGGTGATTGTAACCTATGAAGTTTTATGTGGATGTGTGAGTGTGTGTGTGTATGTTTGTGATGTTTTGTTGTATGCATGAAATCACAGGGAGAGAAGTTTCACTTTAACTCACATTTGGTATTTGGATGTGTAACACAATGAATACAATGAGCCTTTTGTTTGTGGTGGAGACAAGGGCTTATTTGAAGTCAACGTGGATCAAATTACATAGTCTTGTCAAAACAATATCTAAAGAAGGAAAGCATGGATAGATTGTAATTGCATAGGTTAAAGGTAGATAACAATTAGTTCAAGAAGGCTATCGTTGGTGGTGAAGATCGCAGGTAGTCTGAGGGCAGTATGATCTAGTCCTTGAACGGGACTGTATGCTACGTCCAGTTTATTTTACTCTGCACTAGAGTCCTTGTCCTGCCTACACAACAAAGATGATCAGATTTGTGAGGAAAATTTATCAGAAATTGACCATTCTTCCATTGATTATTTCATCACTCCCTATAAAGTGCAGTTCACTATTTTTGTTGTATTACTGGCAAACATGCGTAGTGTGGGTTACAATTGTGTGTGTCCTGAGACGAAATTTCACATCCCTTTGCCTGTTTTTGTGGAGTAGAAACCAATTTGCTGAATTCTTGCTTGGGAAATGTTGAACATTGACATGGGAACGGCCAGAGAAATAGCATAGTTTAATTGTATGTAGTGTTTTATTGTACTAGAATAGCACCAGACTGTTGTCAGACACTAACATAATAAATATTACAGCAAATAACATGACAGGCTTTTAATGGGGTTTGATTTTGTACAGCATGTGGCTGGTTTCAAATGTGCAGTTGTTGAATTATTACTGTCTTGCTACCACTGTTCTTAAGAAATATTGACCCCGAGCATAACCTTTGATAAAATTAAGATGAGAAAAAGAGCACCTCAAAATGGGTTAACTTTCTTAGTGTTACATGTAATTTTTTAATTAAAATTCCATTTTTGCTGTTGCCCATTTTGTGTAAAACTGGTCAACAAGCACCTGTAGATGCGATGGCAAAGATCTACTATAGAAAGTATGGTAAGCATAGGTAGATTTTTGAGCCCGTGTTGAGTGGCGGGCTACGGGCAGACCGTTTAATGACTGGATTTTTTGTGTAGGGAGGGCAAGGACTGTTGTACAGAGAGGGTCAATGGAAATGGAATACATGGTCCTGGAGGAGTTTGGTCAAACTACAAAACTTTGAAACAGCACAGTATCTTCTTAAAATGATGGTCCAGCCCCAAATTTAGTTGTGATATGTTTAAGAGTAAGTTAATGTAACCATTTTGGTGAATCTTCCATTAAGTTCCCACTCGTGGTTCTCGAGATTAGTTGAAGTTTCCCCTTTGCTACCAACTGTGAACTTGAAGCAAACAGGAGTGACATCATATCATCACATTGATGAAGAGTCTTTTTTTCTCTTCATTATAGAATTTATTATTTTGACTTTGAAATCAGTTTAAGAACTGCTTTAGTGAATTTAGCAAAACTCTCATATCCCTCATACATTCACGTTGTGATAGCTCTAGATATTGATGCATTAACTTTGGTGTTAAGTTTAAAGAAAAACATATAATGCTATCAACGTGAGGAGATGGCATCGCTCGTGCTTGCTTTAAGTTAACTTTCGGTTACAAATGCTTCAACTTCAATTGCTCATGTCTCGAGAACCACACATGGGAATTGAATGGAACGTTCACTTTAATGATCAGATTTACTCACTCTTTAACATTTCAAAGATATATTTGTGGCCGGACCATCTTTTAAAAGGTAGCCTAGACGGAACTCGTATTTGATAATGTAGGTTTGCCACACAAGGTGCAAGAATTGCATTGTTTTTGTTATGAAGGTCAAAAGTCATTTGTGGTCAATATTGGTCACATCACAAAACCCTTATACAAAATATCTCCAGAAGGGAGGTTTAGTGTGTGTGTTGTTCCACAGTGAATACAAGAATTTTGTCTTTGGTGGTGGACCTCAAACTTTAAGGTTCCAAATACAAGTAAGATTGGAAACGTAATATCTCCAAGAAAGGAATGTATGACTGATCCCATGTTTGGTACATTGGCTTACCACCCTAGTTGTAAGGTATGTACTGAAATAAGTGGAGGTTCAAGGTCATTTAGGATCTACATGGTAAGACGCCCTTGTAGGCACAATATTCTAGGGATTGAATGTATGACTAATGTTAATATAGGTACATGTGTGTGTACCACAGTTAATGCAAAAATCTTGTATTTTGGTGAATGTCATTTTAGGTCAACAGGTGTCAAAATACAGAAACCTGTTATAAAATAGCTTAGACAGGGAAAGTTGAACTGAGCACATAGGTGCACCACAGAAAGTACAAGGAGCTTATTGTTCTTGGTAACATCACTAGATCATTTGAGGGCAACATGGGTAAAAATCCTGGAACAGTATCTCTAAGAAGGAATTTGAAATAGTCTTGAAAAGTAGGTGTACCACACTGAGTGGAACCTGTTATTGCATTTTACAAAGCTCAGAGGTAAAAGCGTGAATAGATTTCAAAATGGTTGTAATGTTGACATACCAAAGCTTTTGCCCTTAGATATTGGTTAGTGCGATTAGCTAGGCAGTGCTGCACATTACATTTAATTAAAAACTGGTAACATAGTCAAAACCACAATGCAGTCTTGCATTCTGTTTACTTGAATTTTATTGATACTTACCCTACTCACCCTTTTCTTGTTTCAAAGTTTTTACTTTCTCATTTTTATTTTCATCATCTAACATTTTGGTTTCATGTATTTCTTGTTTCCTTGGTAGATGATGCACAGGTATGGGCAGGACGTTACGCCGATGAGGGTACAACAAAACGTGAAAAGAGTGGAGTATTCTCTTATCAAACCGCACCAGTATTTACCAGGTAAGAGTGGTCCATTTGTCCATTTCGCTATAGTTTGTGGGAAGAATTGTTCCAAGTTACTGTCAAAGTGAATATTCCATGTACAAAAAGTTTTTTTTTCAGACTGAATTATGGATATGTAGTCTAACACGGGTTTTGGTTCTTGGAAAAACATTGTGTTTTAAAGGTGATGTAACAAAGATTGGGGGAGTGGGAATGGTAGCAGGACATAAGGTAAAAACAAAAAAAAACAATTCTTTTTGCCACAGAAGATTTGTCTTATGAACTTTAGAAACATTCTTCTTAATTTAGATTACTTACAGAGTGCACAAAAGTTTTTTTCTTGCAAAAAAATTAGTGTGACCTTGTTTTCTGCCCTGATCCATAACAGTTTCAGAGAAGGAGAGAAAGCAGATGGCTCGGAAGAGCAGCGGGTCCGCATCTCGGGTCCGCAAGGTACGGGTCAACGAGGAGGAGCCAGAGATAATTGACCTTGAACCAGATGAACCAGAGGAAGAAGATGAGGAAGAAGGGTTGGACCAAAAGTCCCAGCCTGCGGGAGATAAGGCAAAGGACAGAACAGAGAAGAAACAGTTTGGTGTGTGCAGATGACTTTATTTTACTTCTTCCTTTTTCATCTTGGTTTGACAGTTTTAAGAGTAAACCAAGATGTACTGACACTATATCAGATGTCATTCTTTTTCCAGTGGTGTTTGCAAAAGTCATACTCCTAGGCTCTAGGTGCAACATTGAAAAGTTAAAGCTTTTAAAGAAATCTTTTGAAGGCACGGTGGAAATAATAGAGGAATGCACAGGAGGCTTTGTGTCACACATTTGTGATCTCAGGGAAGATGGTGAAATACATGATAATGGAAAAAGGATGAAGACTAGAAAGAAACTGGCAGACATTTGATGTAGTCCTCTTTCTCTTAGAAAGAAAATTGTGTCTGTTGATACATTTGTCCTTTGTTTCAATTGTCTGTTTGTTTTGTTGTATTTTGAGTAACTTGGTGTTGTGCATACATTTGATAGTATGCTTGGCTGGCCTCTAAGCAAATGTACACAACCAGTCTCATAATCCTATTGTGCAAAGTACCCTACTCAAGACAGAGTCCCTCAACAAGGACTGAGTGCCTTAACAAGGACCTTAGTTACTGCAAGTGAACCAATGGTGCAGTCCTCTCAAATTGAGACACAATTGTTCATAACTCTAGTGAGCATGTTCACTCATTAGATCCTGAACAGCTTTTTGTCGGTTAGTCTTCGTCTTTGACGATGCTTCTGTCTTTGCAGTTTCTTTGTATGTGTCTGAGCCCATGTTCATTTGAGTTAAAAATATTTTCTGCACAATTTCTTTTTTTCTGATCTTCTTGCCAAATCAACCAGTTATTAGTGACCAACCAGTAACCACACATAATTGTTACCCTTTAATACAGGTACACTGTTCAAAGAGTGCCCTTTCAAAAACATGCTTCGTATTTACATTTAAACTTCAAATTGATTAGCATCTTTTATAGTCTCTTTTATTGTCGTTAATTACTAGCACTCCTCCGTGCCATGGTGCCGTGACCAGATCTTACCGGTCTCAACTGTATATACTTTTCTTATTACCACAGAGAACCACACTTGTACTGCTGCTTGTGTGTCCAGTGCCTGGCCCCTGGAACCAGGGAAGCTGTCTAATCTCAACCCCTTGATGCTGCCTCATGTCTATGGCTGGACCAGAGAAATGATGAAGCCACATTCTGCCAAGGACAAGAGACAAGTCCTTTACAAAACACCTTGCGGAAAGAGTCTCGTAAGTTATGTCTCTCTTGAAGCATTTACGCTATATATAGAAACGTTGGAACGTAAAACAGTTCACTGTTTGACTTCTTGTAGTTGTAGAAGATATCTTTTTCTATTTTCTTGCTGAGGTTCATCCCTGCATTCATAATGGTGAAGACATCATGAAACACACCGTTTAGGGATCCCCTCAATTTTCAAACACTGGACCAATTTGCTCCTGTTAATTCCGCTTTCTTCTTGCATTTTAAAGAGACATTGAAACTGGACTGAGAAAGATCTGGAAGAAATTTGCCTTTATTTAGTTGTCAACAAATTCAAGTTTTACAATTCAAGAGGTTTGAAGTTTTCAGTCCCTTCCAACAATTGCATTGTGTTTGGTATTCTTCCTTTTTCTTTTAATTTCAGAGGTCAATGGAAGATGTAGACTTGTACTGTGAGTACCTTTACAGATTACCTCCTGTAAAAAAAAATATGCTTTTGACCATTTGTTGTCTGTTTGTATGTTTGTGTGTCAGGATTTGCACACTGAATATTTTGGTAAACTTTCACTGGTATGTCCAGAGCAGTGAGTCTTCATGATCTGAAGTTTTTTGGATAATTCATGAAATGATTGGAAAAATTCGCTTTTAAGTCTACTTTTGTTGTTTTGTGAGGTTCACCTTCCAAGTTTCATCATTTTTACATCAGCTCTTGGTGGGACTAAGGGAGATACCATTTATGATGACGAAGTGAAAAAACCATCAACTGAAATACATTGCGTTTATTCTTATTGTCTTTCAGTAAAATTGTAAAGAAAGGAAAAGGGTCAAAGGCCTCTGAATGAAACCTTTTGAAGAGAGGTGAACTTATTTGGCTGTCAGTTATTGCAAAAATGTTCCAAGCCCTGCTCTTTAACCCTTTCAACATCTTGTCAGCAGTTCTAGTTGAAATCCAAAGTAGATAAACCTTTGCTTTTCCTTTTTCCTTTTCTTACTCAGACTAGAGAATAACTTGAAATTGCGAGGTCTGGAGTCAGAATGTTGAGAGAGAGAGGGGGTGTATCACCTTTATTTGATGTCAATTAGTATATGTTACATCTTAGAAAGTTCCTACAAGCCCTCCTTTATCCCCTCCCCTCATCGTATGAGACAGTGCTCAACATGGCATTAGTCAGTCTGATGAGAATGATAATCTAACATCTCTTTTTTGTTGACTTCCTACCTCATTTGCCAGTAAGCGAGACCAAAATCCACTACTTGGCGGTGGACCATTTCGATTTCAGTCCGTACGTCTTCACTCTGCCAAAAAAGTCCAAGAACACAAAGCAGTACTACCTAGAATTACCAGATATTTCAAACGGAGAGGAACCCACTCCAGTTGTGGTAGGTTTTCTAAGTAATTTTTTTCAGCTCCTTCCTTAGAGGAGGATACATCCCACACTTTTTATTCATCAGCATGTATTTTATGCCTCTCCCTAGCTTGCACATGGAATGTTTTTGGTTAAAGGTCAGCAATAGTTACCTGCAGAGTTCAAGTAAACATTGGTGACTTTTAACCAAGCAACATTCCATGTACAAGGAAGATTCATAAAACATGTAGTCATGACTATTATCTATAGGATGTCAACATAAGAAAAATGAAAATATTCATATATTTTTTCTTTTTTGCCTGCTGGGGCATCTTGTGACTGACTTTGCCATGTGACAGACCATTGCTTACCAAAACTCTGTGAAGGAGATATGCTTGTATCTGATTTGGAACAAGAAAGTGTAAAGTTATGTGTAAGTTGTATATCAAACCTATCTATCCTTCTTTAAGTTTGCCTTGTGTATCGATCTGGATGTGTTATTTTCACATTATTGAGTCAAGTGGAGTTCAACAAAGGTTCAAACTTGGTAGACCATTTACTTCTGTAAACTATCCATCCAGTGCCCTTTTTCACGTTGATTTTATTTCTTGTCTGGTTTGAGAAAGATTGTTTCTGGAGTTAACAAGGATCAGTGTTGATGCCAGCATTAAGTTCTCTTTTGTTTTGTTTCCAGTGCGTAAACGAATTTGACGATTCACCCCCTCCTCAGTTCAAGTACGTCGCCCACCGCAAGGAGTTGGATGGTAATAAGATCAATTTGGACCCAGGATTTCTTGTGTGCTGCGACTGCACGGATAATTGCCAGGTAACATTTTGAATTTGGGTGAAGCAGAAAGAAATATATTTACTTAAACTTTAATGGTAGGAGGTATTCTGTTGGCAAAAGCATTATAAATGACCACTGATCTGGAATAATCACTGATCCTGAATAACTGCTGATCCTGAATAACCACTGATCCCAATATCAATCACCTCATTGAGAGGAATCGATCGTCTCATCAGCTTATATTGCCTCTAACCCCACAAACACAATATAAAGACTCAGTTTGTAACACACAGTTGGAAAAAGAAGTATTGGTGAAAACTTCATCCTCTTACAGTAGCTATTGTAAACAGTTTATGAGATGATGGATGAAGAACCGTCTTGGAAAGAAAGTGGATAGAAAATTACATTCAATGTCTTTCACAGTTTCCTCTCTGCCTGCAAGTAATATTTTGTTTTGAATTCTGTCATTAATGCCAGCATGATGAAAGGGTCTACAAATTTCTTAAAGTGGAACAAAAACCTTTGTTTCCGATTGCAGTTCTTGCACGTTCATGGGGAACAAATCTTCAACCCCCTTGGTATACTTTATCCAAGTTGCAAAGATGTGTAAATGAGTGTGGTCAGTTGACACCAAAAACATGAACTTACTGATTCAGAAAGTCGGAATCTGCCAATCGAGTGTGATTTATGCTGTTGTTTACTTATTGTGTGTAGAATAATGTTACCAATGATTTCTCATTTTTCCATCAATAGGAGCAATCTCTATCATTTTCAAAGAAAGCGATTAAGGTAATTTCTTTGTGTTGGAACAGAACATTTTGGTTTCCTCTCGTTTTGCAGTTTATGTTATCATTCAGAATGTGTTCTGTTTCATTTTTTGCTAGGACAAATCTAAGTGCGCCTGTCAACAACTTACGATAGAAGCCACCAAAGTAACTTCATCCGGTTCTCCAATTCCGGATGCAGGCTATGTCCATCGTCGTTTGCTACAGTCCTTTCCTACGGGGTAAGGTTCTATTTATACCACGTTATCAAGTCATAACATTCCGTCAAGTTGACTCACAAACTTTGGGATCGGCTTTCCAGGGAGGATTTCAGATCTGGACTAGGATATGCTGATTTCTTCCCTCATGCTTTCACTTAGAACTTGCTAGAAAGTACATATGAAACAAAACTTTTACATGGTGTGAAAGATACTTGACCATTAGCAATAATATCATTGTGTGACTTATTCAGTATATGTGGAAACAACTTTGGTCGCATTTGGTTAATTTTTCTCACACTTAACATAGCCCTAGTGTAAACAGCCCACTTCTGGTACATATAGCAGGGATAAAGGTCAATGGTAAATAATAACTGACCGAGTGCATTGCGTGTTATGTAGTGTAAACTAATCTTGTGTGCATACACATGCCTGCACTCATAGATCTAGTGCACTTTACAAGTGAGAGAATGCAACCAACCAAATGAAATGTTATTTTTGTCTTTTCGTTGAAGTGCTGTCTGACCCTCGTTTGAATTATATAACGAATTGGTTTAAACAACCCTTTTAAAGTTTAAATACAAATTTTACAAAGGTGCTCATTCATTGTCCTACATTTTCCTGTAAAGGTAAATTAGATTTCTGATAAAATCAATTGTCATCGACAAAATTTTGCGGACATTTTAATTTCTTCTTTTCCTGTGTCCCTCCAGGGTCTATGAGTGCAATCATTTATGCAAATGCTCCTCACAGTGCCATAACAGGGTTGTGCAAAATGGATTACAACTCCGCCTTCAGGTCTTCAAAACAGAAAAAAAGTAAGTGGTCGGTGAGAGAGGGCGCACTGTTACTTTTGTGGAATCTTCGTCGTGGCTTTCGGAGTTCTCCTGCAGGACAAAAAACATGGCAATGACCACTTAAGACTTAGACATCCATTCAACATGCATCCCAAATAATGAATCCATGTTCAATGGATTAATGTCACAATGGGTTAATGTCAATGGATGCACTCGGACTGAGACCTTGTGCATCGCCTGCACTAATCCCTGACCGTGCATTTGTCCTCTAGTTAATGAACAACCCAGCGTTGATTAACCTTTCATCATGAACCTGTCATACATCGCCATGTTGTTTATTGCATTACGATAAGGTGTTCTACTGACAATAGACCTCACAAATGAATACTGATCTCTCATTCATTTAGTATTTCGCTAGTGTTTTCATGAATCCTATTACATCTCGATTCCGAATGGTATCTCTCGGAAGTACCAATCACAATTAAAGGGCAGTAACCACACCAGCCTGTTTTTTCTTTTGTTTGTCTTGGCAGAGGGTGGGGCATCAGGTGTTCGGACGACATTCCTAAAGGGGCATTTGTTTGTGTTTATTCTGGACACATATGGGACGAGGAGGAAGCTAATGTTAGGGGCCAGCAGGGACGAGATCAATATTTTGCGGAACTGGACCATATAGGTAAGGAATATCGATATATTGTTTATGAGTCACAAAACTATGAGCATTTGCCAGAAGCCAGAACTTCTGATAAGAATACAAGACGTCCAGCTATGCTGTCACTGCTGACTGGTATAATTTATTGATGCTTTCCCATTGAGTTACTTTCTTTTCCAAATTCATTTCTTGCAACAAATGAAAAAGTTCAAAGAGAAGACAAAATAGATCTCCTTCTCCGGCTAAAATTTAGAGGATTGCCGAGACTGATCCATGGGAAATTTATTCTGAGTCAGTTCTTACTTTGAACACCAGCAAGAACAGTTATGTCATTTGTCTCTGATCTCTACATTGTCATTGAACTGGTTTTCCTTTTTTTTTTTGCAGAGGTTGTTGAAAAGATCAAAGAGGGATATGAAAGTGGGGTAGAATCGGACTCCGACTACAATGGTTCTGATTCCGAAGAGGATGGAGACACGCCCACCAGCAAGTAAGTTTCTGGTGCTCAAAACAAAAAAGTATGGATCAAATTTCATTGTAAATTTCTGGTACTTGTCTCTTGAATGGAACCATATTAAAGTAATGTAGGTTGAGGCATTGTTTCCTCCTTAAATGACTCAGTTCTTTGTAAAAAAAAAGTGCTGCATCTTTCCTCAGGAAACACTTTTGCCATCATGCCCTTACCATTTTTCATGCACTTCCCATTGGCTGTCGTGCCCCTACCATTTCCCATTGTGCCGTTTACCTTTGGAACTTACTGAGAGCACTTTTGCTGTGCCATATTTGAAACTTCTTTTGTGCCCTGAATGTCAGATCTACAGTATTGAACAAAGCCAAGGTTGGTAAAAAGAAAACCAGCAGATTAAACTTCAATTAAGGTCATGGTAGAGGTCGTTCAAAATTCCCATGATCAACATATGAACGCATGCAGCACAAATGACAAGTCAAACCAGTAAAAATTGTGCAAAAGTTAAGGGAACTACCCACATGGATGGTAGAAACATCAGCAGAAATCTCCTCCACAATGCAGAAATATACATGAAGACTGATAGGGAACTTAAACTCGAACTGAATAATGCAAGTTACGTTGTTTTTCGCTTTATTGAGTTAAATCATTCCTGTGGAAACGAATGTATTTTCAAACAGAAATTAAATTGTCCATCTCATTGGCAAAACTTTGCAAGCATCAGCCACATATTTGCATTTCTAGTGCAGGTGCAGTTCTAGGGGCCTTTTCTTTTTTGAGGGGGGGGAGGAGGGGGGCTAATTTACCATGTCAGTTGATCACCATTGTTTGGTGTGTAGCGTACCAAGATATTGTTCGCCAAAAAGTCTCCCAGAATGCCAGAAATGAACTTCCCAGGTCTTGTTTGATCCAGACTACTTTGGTGAATGATAGTACATATAAATCATTTGCCCAATTTTTTCTTGAGTTGTGGTGGATAGCAAATTTTAGGGACTGAAGACCCCTAGCACCACTCTTGATAAGCCAGGTTGAAAGGTAACAGCCATATCGTGTTTGGGCTCTTTTAGTGAAACTTCAATTGATAAAACATTGCAACAGATGGGAACATTTCATACATGTGAAATGGAGAATATTGCAAAAAAAAAAAATTACCCTCACTGTGTAGGAATCTTATGTTGGACATGGGAAATTTTGACCATATTGAAATATTGTCATTAAATCAAATACATAAGTGGATCCAGGTAACGCAAAATAATCTATCTTTACTGTTGAAAATAAGAAGCAAACACTGGCTGACCTTGTCCTAACTTTGTCAGTCTTTCTTTATCCATTTCTTCACTGGACAGTGTAATAATTAAATTTTAATATTTTGTGAATTTTTTTTTTTTATCAATAAAGCTTCTTGCAATGTTTTCCAAAAATCACTCTTGGCGGCGCTGAAATAGCAGTACTGCTGTGTGTTTCCTGTTTGCCTCTGTAAAATTGCATCATTCTGTGTTTGCTTTCAGAGCTCTGGTGGATCAAGACTGGGATTTGAGTCCTCCTTCGGCGGGAGGATCCTCGTCCGACGAAGAGTTCATACCAAACGTCAAAGCAAAGAAGAGCTCGGGCAGTCAGAACATAGAGAAGAGGACGACAGAGACCAGGTAAGAATAGCTGCCGATGCTATCATGGTTATTCATCTGCACAGTTATACCATCATCAACAACTTCTTACAGTCACTCATCCTGTATTAGTTCTCGTTATGGAACCACCTTTCCTGTCAGCTGCGAATTTAGCTCATCTTAGCTCTGCTTGACCATTCGAGACCCTCGAGGGTAGAAAACAGAACGAGCTTGCAATTGGAGACTGCGATTGGTGTACATGTATGCATCAACAGAAATGTTAGAACAAAACAAATTAATCAATTAAAGAACTAAAACAATTGACATCACCTAAAAAAAAAAAAAGAAAGGATGATGACTCTCATGCAACAGAAGGACTTGAGAGAGAGGTAGTGGCTTCAGGGTTCCACAAAATTGTCATCCTCGGAAAATAGCAATAGCCTCCTGAGCTCTCCTTGGCCAATGAAAAAAGTTTCCAGTAGGCTGCTGCTATTTCAGACAGAGCAACAAATTGTCTTTAAGCACCTATTTAGCATCTTAATTGTCAAAATTAGCTGTCCACCCTCCATTCGCCTCCTTTAACTCTTGCTTTACAAGTGCCTTTTTACTTCAAAAGTGTTAATTCTTCTTTAGGTTAAGATGATAATAATTTTAAAATGAACTTAGATGATTCATCACATGCTTGGAGATAAATGTGATCATTTTATGTGTGATTACATTCCATTTGAATTTACAAGATTTTGTTGCCAAGCAGTCCCTCATCAGCATTACAACTGTTCTCGTGATAGAATTTGAGTAGTGAAAATGTCGGTGATACTCCACATGAATTAGTGGAAGGGAAAAAATGACTAAATTGCATCCTTATGTGATAAAAGAGGAGACTGAAGCCCAGGTCCTTCTAACAAGACACAAGGCATGGTTCAACTTTCATTTAAATGTAGTGCAAATTCAATTCATCAGTAAAACTATTTGGAATATATCAGTGCCATGATTTCTTCCAATCTGGTTGTCTGAGATATATGTGAGTCAATGTTGCAGTTAATATTTTACATTCATTAACGTAAACTGCAGTTCAGATCGTGTAATTTTAGTTGAAAGTTTGGCACCTTGGCTTAAGGCAGACATCTTGGATAACATTTCAACTCATGCAAAAATCCTGCTTAAAAGTATTATTCAAAGCTCCATTCCTATTTTCCTGAAATCACAGCAGCTGTTTGCATTTTGGATAAAATATGTGGTGAAATGAAATGTGGTGAAATGGAACTGGAGCTTTGTTCTTTTGTTTAATTTTAAAAGTTTGAAGAGAATCACAGCAAAAATAGTCCAGTTATCTTTTCCAATTATGCTATGTTCCCTAGACCATGCTTTACAATCCAAGCTAATAGAAACCCAAAACAAAAGTGACACTTTAACCCAGATATTAAATGTATCTATTCTTTCTTGTGATGTCGCTAACATTTTGATAATCGGAATACACATTGTGTTGTTGTTCTTTGTAGTCAATGATGTGCTTGAACCCCTGGATTCTAATTCTATTATACCTTGTGTGCACATATTCCCTCCCTTCACAACAAAAAAAAAAAATGGTGTGTTGCAGTTTCATTTTAGAAATTTCGCTCTACTAATTTTCACCGAAAGGAGCTTCATCCACTGCAGTGCCTAGTTTAGGTATTTACTCCCTTGTTATACCATTTTGTAAATATCTGGGTCCGTGAACTTAGTTCTGTTTGCTGAGGTGAAGGTAGTTTGAAGTTGCTGAACTGCCGATATCATAGAATTTTACTTTTTTAATAATTCAAGATACCCCTCATAAAGATATTATACACACTTCTTTAATGCTCAAGTTTTCAAGGGCAAAGGAAAATAATTCAATTAAACTCATGGTTGTTAGTGGTGAGCTGAAACTTCCGATATGTTAAAAGAAGGGTTCATATGTGAAAGAGGAACTAAATCTATGCATTCTGGTGAAAATTTCATTCCTATCGGACGTGTATCACTCGAGATGTCAGCCAATGAAGTTACTACATTTGTGACCCAAATTGCAATGGGGGTTATATTACTAAGCAGCTTCCTGGTATCACATCTTCACATTAACAAGGAGTGTCTGTTGTGCTGACCTTGAAATTAATTGGAATAGGACCTCTCCTTGTGGAACGAGTAAGTTTGTAATTTTCCCATGCCTCTCATGCAATCACATTCCAATAACATTTTTTTGTTGAGGAGAAAATTGGTGATAAAGTTCAGAGAAAAACAAAAGACTGCTCATTGATGTGAGGATGTGACATCACATGTGCTTGGTTCAAGTTCACTTTGTGTTAAAAATGTGAAAACTTTATCTGCTGATATCTTGAGAACCACACATTGGATTTCAGTGGAAATTTCACCCGATGCTTAGAATAAGCACTCAGCTATAGTCTATCAAAACTTGATTTGAGCTTGGACCCTTTTTTTAAAGGGTTGTCATCGAAACAAAAATAAACATCTTTTTCTAGGTATGTTTCATTAGTTTGTATAAATCTGATTAAAATATTTAACGTGACAAAGACATGGAGTATTTCATTTGCCAACGGGCTCAACTGAATAAAGCCCTCCTCTGAACAAGGTAGCTGGCCGTTGTTTTTGGTAACACTTTTCAAGGGGCTTTTGTGATACTAATATGGTTTAAAATTAGGGCTGTCATGGTTAAACGGTTAACTGGTTATCATGTCAGCTGTGTGCATTTAGATGAAATATTTAGTGTAATAAAGAAACATTTATTCCTTTGGTTTTGATTCCTTTGATTTCCCACAATCCTTTCGCAGTTAATTGGTTAACTGGTTAAAGACTGGATTATTTACCTGCCCCCCATACTTTATGACAGTTCAGTTATAATAATTTTGCAGTCACTCTCTCAGGCCTGTATATTCTTTCTTGTATAAAGAAGGCCGGGAAAGGTTCACATCTTACAGTCTTGAAATGTTAAGTTGAATAAACCTGGTCCGTGTTATAAACAGCTTGAACAGCTTTGCTACTGTGTATGTTTCTTTTGTAATTGCTTCCACATTCAAAATGTAAAAGGTAAGGGTTAACTCTCCAGATAACAAAAACAGATCAATGGATAGTGTATACACTGGAAACATTAGTTGATGTGTATCTTCTTTCCCAAAAGGTAAGTGTGATGGTGTCATACATTGTAGGGTTGTTTTCGAGCTTGTTTTTTACTTTTCAAAACTTGCAGCAGTAGGCAGTTGTTCCTGTAGCATTCAAGACACTCACAGAATTGTCAGTGGACATAAACCTGTGTGCACTAACATTTGTTTCACTAATATCTATTGCACAAACTTCTAAGTACATATATAGTTTCATACTTTTTTCCCCTAATTTTAATTAAGAATTTTGCATGGTGTCATTTGATACAGTCGTTCAATGACGTTAATTGCAATTTGCCGAGTTTTTCATGTTGCTGTTACATTAATGCAGGCAGATGTTGATTTACGTTTGATGGTTTTGATATTTGATGGTTTTTGTTAGGTGTTTTCATTGATTCCTAAAACTCGGAATCAGATAATTTTATCTCATTCCTGTTGTGGGTACCCGTGTGCTCCACCAAAAAGAGTGTCTTCGTTGTTAACGTTGGTATTGCCACAATACTGCACATCACCTTTGTGTGGAGGAATCGTACCAGTACACTACAGACACTCGCCCACACCTTCTCATGAATAGGACCACATATTTTCCTTGAGAAATTTAAGAAGGAAATTCCATTTTGAGCTATTTGCTTTGTATGGAAGGTGAAATTTCACACAGCAGTTGTGTAGGTTTTTCACTTTATGAAGGAATCAGGTAGTAATTTTGGATCCGGGTTGTAAAATACCATTTAGGCACTCAGGGACCCGGGTTACCTGTGAAAACCCTAGTTTTGATATTTGATGTTTTTGATATTTGATGGTGTTGGTATTTGATGGTGTTGGTAATTGATGGTGATGGTGTTGGTAATTGAAAATCAACACAGCATTCAAAACCAGAAAACACAAGTTTCAATACTATGTTAAAAATATGTTGTAGTAATCCCGAATATGTGGTTCACATCCACTGTAATTCACTCTTGAAAATTCTGCTTAGATAAATGTTTAAAGGGGCACATCAGGTTGTTCTGTGGAATTCACTAAATCCTCCTATACCTGTAAAGTTTTTGTCACATACTAATGACAAATGGTCAAAAATGGTCAAACTACGAGGATCCCTATGTGTCATGTACAAAGGAACAGTAATGAGTGAGTAATTAACGATTGAATTTGGATTTTGACAATTTGTAACCAGACACTTTTTACACAGTACTAATTCAATGCACACAGCCATTACAAGTTAAGTCAAAAATTTAAAAGAAATTGACAGTTTTCATAACTATTGGATGTGAAACTTGACTCATTGTCCTAATTTTAAGCATTGTCATATCTATTTGCCCTTCAGATCCTCACAAACTTATCGATATCGACTCAATGAGCCCCTTTAATGTCACACCCTCTGCTGAACTCATGCTTCCTATCTTAGGTGTCAAACTCTACTAATTGTCATGTTCAATAGGGTCTAGGCACCTTCACAATCTTAAGTAGTACATGTCAAATCATTCTTCTACTCTATTCATTCAGTCAAACAGCTGTTTGCTTTTTGGACACCAACTGACCCTTAGTTTCAGAGAATATTTTTCTCCTCAAGCCATTCCATGACATATTTATATATCCTAACACACCAGATTTTGTGTCTTCACCATTGGTGCTACAGTTGTCCCAAGTGGCTTTTTGAGTGTCTTTTTATTTAATGGGCATCTGTCTCAAAATTTAACTCCATCATCTAGTCTTGAATTGAAACTCCTTATTGGTTTGATGTCCAGGTTACGCATCAGATGTGTACCGTATGTTTTCAAGATTGATGAAAGATATTTTTCAATTGTAAATATATTTACCTTTACCACTTTCAAGGCAAGTATCATAAAAAGTGATTTAAATACAGATCTATTAAAGTATGGCATGTCAGAGATGAAAAGTTTGTCACCTTTGAATCTTGTCACAATGTCAGATGTACCATATCACATCTTTTAATACGTGACTGGACAACTTCTCCCGGACAATCCTCCACCAGACAATTTCCCCAGGACAGTTTCCCCTCAGGCAACCTCCTCCCCTGGATAATTCCCATCTGGACAATTCTTAGCTTGGCTTTGAGAATTACCTCTTGGACAACTCCCTCCCTGACAAATTCCTTCAGGTAAAAGGGCTAGGGTGATGTTTAAGGCAGTTGGGAATTGCCAGAGGTAAAAATTGTTCTGGGGAAGTTGTCCTGATCAGAGTTGTCCATTGGAAATTGTCCAGAGAGAAATTGTCTCGGACCGACTCAACTTCGGGAATTAAAAATCCTCTATATCATGTTTCCTGACAATACTGAATGAAAATCCTGTTATTGAAATGTGCAGTTTGTTTTGTGTCAGTGAAATACTCCCGTCTGTAGCTCCCATTTCTCCTCATTTTGTGCCCCCCATCTCCTTGTCCAGTGGAAAACAGTCCTCACACAGCATTTGCAGTTGTTTCTCACAAGTTCTTCCAGTTTTTTCCACCATACTCTGCCCCCTAGTTTGGTACTACTTTCTTGTTTCGTTTTTGTTGTCTGCGATAGATAACATCAGTGTTGTGTTGTGGTCAGATTAATGAACTCCAACATTGCAAACATCAATCAACCAAAAAAGAACAATGCATTAAATCTGTTAGTAGCAATGTCGTACAGTTGCCAGCACCATGAGGTGCACTAAGGCCTTGACTTGAGGTCTGTGAGCATTTTCTAATGTCATGGATCCAGCAGTGCACATCAGCATCCCATCGGTCCTGCTTTCAGTAGCTGTAGTACATACATGTTAATATTTCTAGTATGTATATTTTAGCTTATTCCTCACACACAGCAACTCTAAGATTGATTAATTGACACTGAAGATATGAATATTCATATGTTTCAACCTACACAATGAAGTGCTTGAAGTCTCTCACAGGTTGATAGTGACTTCACTGGAACTATTCACATGGACCTATTGGTTGTTGTGAGTGTGCAACATCAGTGACAGTTTAGTACATGAACCTGCTGGCAATGAGTATTCGCTGTGACACTTCACATTTATGTTCTGCTAGTAATGAGAATGCATTCACCATGACAGCTCACTTGAACATTCTGCTGGTAGTGAGAATGCATTCACCATGACAGTTCACATGAACATTCTGCTGGTAATGAGTATGCATTCACTTTGACAGTTCACATGAACATTCTGCTGATAATGTGTATGCATTCATTTTGATAGTTCACATGAATTTTCTGCTGGTAATGAGTATGCATTCACCATGACAGTTCACATGAACAGCACTGATAATGAGTATGCATTTCTGTGACAGTTCACATGACCTTGTTGTGTTAGTGAATGTGCATTTACTGTGACAGTTTACATCCATGAATTTTGCGATTTCTTGTTCTCTGCGGTCGTGAACCATCGTTTAGCATTTAAGGGGGAAAAAATGTTACATGTCTCAGAAGCTGCGGAAACACCTTTATCGTTAGTTTGAACCACTTCTGTGTTCTTTCAAATGAACCAGTGAAGTAGACCTTATTATGATAGGTTTTGTGATGTGAATGTCACTGAGGCAAGAATGTCCAAATATTTTGTCATATCTGTGAACTGGAAACAAGTGCAATTTCTGTATGTCTGTACTGAACAAGAAACCGTGGTAATCTGTAACACAAGTCTGCAAGTCAATTGCCAGCTTTTGCATGCAATGACATGTTTCAAAGTTGGAACTTTGAAAATACAAAACTGTTTCCTTTTTGCAGGACAACCAACTTTCAGCCTTTTTCTTCCCCTTGTTGACCAATGATCATTTGACAGCAAATTGTTTCCCATGTTAATTGGACTTTGAATTTGACTGTAACTCTGAGCTGAAGCATTTCTGGTGATTTGGTAAATTGTGTAATTGAAAGTACAGCCTATCCCATTTTCTGACATGAATAATTTAAGGGAAATGATTTTAGGCTTTTTGAATTTGTTCCAAAATTGGGGGAAGAGAGCTATAAAATCTTAAAGGTCTCATTCAGAGGCAAAGACGTTTTCGTCTAATGTGGAGTGAGCTGAAACTCCTGTTTGTTTTGTCAAACACACACTTTGAATTTTCGGAATAGTCCTTCGTATTGTTGAGAAACTATGTTTTGAAAATACGACTTTACAGCAAAAATTGTATCTTGGACAGACCACATGAAAACAGGGGTGTGGCTTGGGTCCGGCATGTGACCTCACTGGATGAAACCGAGCGCAGCAGTATGCTGGTGTACGAGATTCTTACGTTCAACGTTTATAAAATTGATAGATAAATGGTGGGAAAAAAAAAAAAAAAAGACATGATGCTTGATAAATCCTAAATAAATTAAATAATGGAGATAATCCAGCTATTGTTTTAGCAAAGAAGTGATGGGAATTAGTACGAAAGAATAGATGAATGTTAAAGTTCACACATGTCTTTGTAACTACGTTCGAGGCAACTGTAGCCCAGATGCTCTGTCTTGTATGTCTTTGTATGAATACAAGGAAATATTGTTTTACAAGTACTTCCCAAAAAACCCTTGTTTTTCTTAGTTTAGGTGATTACGTTTGAAAATTTGGAGATTATTCGCCAGTTCCCCATCATTTCATCGTATGAAAAGCTATGACATTTTTGTCCTGTTACCGCTCTTTCAGAGGCTTATTCAGTGACATGGACCCTTCAAAGTACATTCAAAGACGTACACAGGCTAGGCCCAAAGTAAAGTGTAATGCACAAAGGTGTATAGCCATAAGTGTACCCCCACTTATTTCCATTCCCTTCAGTCTTTATGCAATCTGTGTGAATGATGTTTCAAAGTAAACATGATAGTGTTTCTTAAAATATACTTAGATCATTGTAACATATTATTTCTTGTCTTATATTGACAAATAGTGTTGAGCTCTAACCTTTGTCCTAATCATTACAACAATTTCGTGTAGCCTAGGCCTAACTTACATTACATGAGGAGCTAACCTAACCTATTCCTAGGCTTCACTGGACTTTTAGGCCCACAATTAATGTTAGTAGCCAACTTTATAGTGAGTTACCACTGTAAGGGCACCGCTTTAGACAATTGCAATGCAGGAAAAGAGGAGTAGTGTTTCTGTGCCTCATGTAAGCTTATATGTTAAAAACAGGACAGGTTAAATGGCCACAAGTCTTATTGAATTCCAGATGTTTTTTTTTTTGGGGTGGTTCTAGCGTTAAAGGTTGTGTGACATGAAAATGACATTTTGAGGTATTGGGTGCATTAGGCATTCAAAATGTTGAAAATAGCCACAAATTGCGTCAAAATCCGTCAAAAATTGACAAATTTACAGGCAAATCAGTGTCTCACAGCTGTGTCATGAATAAACATTGATAAATATTCAAATTTGTGACGTCAGCAGAGGGACTCCCAGGATTCGTCTTATGTTAATCCTTTGTTTATGTAACCTTTGTTTCAAGGTCATTTGTGAATTTTGTATGCCCAGAGGGTTTTATTTTGGAATCATGTATTGTCTCCTTCAAAAATATCGATATCACTTATCAATGTGAAACTCAGTAATTAAGTAATTAAGAGGCAAAATATATAGGGTTAACAAAAGAAAAACTGACACTGTGCAACACTCCACGTCATCTGTTTATGGAGGATGGTCATGACATCGAAAACTTCATCATGTGCTGTTTATGACTAGAACACCAATAGCCTTCTGTAGGGTACCATTCACTGAATACAAAAGGAGATTGGAACTGACTTAACTTGTAAATTTTTATGACACTGGCTGAATGGTAGAATTCTTGCATGGATACTAGCCATGTATGAGTCTAAAATTAATCTTTGAAGAACACTAGTAATAGAAAGTGAATGAAATCAGTGAGGACGCACACTCATAGTCTGTTTGAAAGACATTCATTTATTTACAGTGAAATATTGCATTTCCTGGTAACTTTAAACAAAAAGATGATATGCCCAGGAGGCTTGTTAGCCTACTAAACATCAGAAGTTTAGGCTTACCAATTGAAGTCACATGGCTGAAATAGATTGCAAATGCCTCTCATAGACAAGTGACACATTTGAAAGCTTTGTTTGGAAAATTGACAGTTTGTCGGAATTTTCAAAGCTATCAGCTGATAATCAGTAGTTGCCACCCTGACACTACGATGAGGTCAGTTTGTGGGACTTTTGGCAGGAGAATTAAAGTCCACACATGCTGCATATATATAAACTACCAGAAATGATTTAATTTTGCACCATACATTTCTTAAGATCTGCTAATGTCAGGCCTCGGCATGTAGTAACAGCTTGTGGATTTCAGGCCTCTAGTTACCATAGTCTAGGCCCAACTTCTGTCTCACTCAACCTGTCGTGTCAGTCTGTCTCTACCTATAGTAGTCTACCACTCAGAGTAGCAATGTTTTACATGTCGCCAAGGACTACTGTAAATTACGTGGATCAGAATGTGAGAAAAGTAACCTGTTCATTTACTTCTTGCTTATGCCTAGGTCTTTTCAGTCATAGTATACATAGCCAATGCCTAGACTATATAGAGCTAGGCATGGGAAGCAGTGTAACCGTAAACAAGTAAACAGTTCACTACTGTAGTGTAGAATTTCGCTGCCTCTGTCTTTTTGAAATTGGAAAGAAACTGTTCCTATGGGTATTCTGTGTGATGTTGCAAATCCTCAATTATCCAATCTTCATCCAATCTTCATCATATCCGACCCATTTCAGGAGAAAAACAGAGTATGTAGAACTTGCAGTTGTACAAGCGAACGTTAGGTTTGTTTGCTGGACTCTCTACAGTGCTTTTGCGAGCGCAGCACGACTCCGTCCAGTGACGTCACATTAGACCTTTTGAAGAAATCACGTGACCTTATGGTTTTAGTTCATGTCAAAAGGAGAAAATTTTTCAGAAGATGATTAGAAATAAAAAAACATCATTTTTCTGCTCTTTTTTTTTTTCCGTGGAAAAATAAAAAAATCCATTCTACCTAATGTATGCTCTGGAGCTGAGTAGGAGACACTTAAATTTCTCTGAATATGACTTTTAATACAACAAAAGTAATTCTTTATGTTCACAGTGAGACCTCCTTGTCACTTTTAATTTTCAATTCAGTAGTTCAACAAATGATTCCATATTGCATGATATTTGTTGGGGCTGATAGTCCTTTTTAGCCTTGCACAGTCTAAAAAAGTTTTTGTCCACAGCCTCTCGTGCACGACCGCTCTGGATTTATTACCAAGCCTCCCACATTTTTGTTTTTCAAATCAGGATCTGTGCCTACCCTGTTACTTTCATTTCTGTTTCTGTCTCTTGAGAAGAATTCCACACTCTTCTTACTGCAGGGGGAAGTAGATTAGGTGTTTGTATAGAAGAACAATGGATATGTCAGCAGTGCCTTGAGGGTGGGTGGTGAATGTGTTTGAAGAATATTAGTTTTGGAGAAAAAGGTCTTTTTTTTTTTGGAAAATTTTGATATATAACTCATGTAGACAGCACCTGTACTGATCTTGAGGTACTGAATGTAGTTCAGTGCCATTCCTGTAAGGATTTATATTTTAGTAAGATTTTTTTAAATGAATTCTACTTTCCCACAGTTGGCCACTGATGCTTAAACAAGGAAAAGTGTTAGTTTATCTAAAGGATGGTGAAGATACTGTCAAACTGTACTTTAAGCAACACACAGCCTGCAGAGAATCATTTATCCAGTATAGAAAACAGGTTAAGTTGCTACATGAAAATGAAAAAAGTAAAAAGAATTGTGTAGCAATTCATTGTATCTATAACTTTTGCATTGTCACCAACAGTCTCCCACAACCTCAAGAATGACCTTAACTGCTTCAAAAAATTAATTTAAACACTAACTTATTCCCTGGCTTGTGAATCTGTGAAGAAACAAATTGAAGTAACCTTAATGGCCAGTGGTTGGGAACAGTTAATTCAGCTCTAGAGGAAAAGTGATTAGAAAAGTGAACAAGTTTTACTTAGTGGTCGACGAATATCAAAAATGATGTAAACAGGAAACTCCATCTGACATTTCATTATCTCTCTTTCTATTCTCTAACTTGAAGCTGTTCTCCCGGTAGCACCAAAGTAGTCTTTCGGCGAACCAGTGAGGAAACTGCCGGCAATTCTTGGTGAGCATCTTTTACAGACATGTCCATCGTTGTCCCTCGGCTGCTGATTTTACTTTGATTTTTTTTTTTGCTTTGGAGGTGCTTGCTCGTTTTTTTTTTTTTTTCGTTTTTTGCTATGTTCTTGGACTCTTTTTTGTTGACTGATATGCCTGAATAGCAGAAAGTGCTGATTCGATAAGTGAATTAGCTACGCCAAGTTTTGTTCTGTATGTCAAACCAACTTTCCATCCCCTCTCCATAATGAGCTCTCTACTTCTGAGGAGGAAATTGAACAAAACAGAGGATAGAAGATTTTATCCAAAAGTTGTTGAGCATATCATGTTTTCTTTTCAATCAATATGTTCCCTAATAACATTCTCTTTCCAGGAATCTCTGCATCCCAGATGAAATAAAATTTGGTGATGACAGTAACTTGTACCAAACAAACCAAATCAACAGTTACAAGAACTTCTGTTTTGTGACTTCATGTTCCATTTTCATTGTACACATTTCTTTTATTCGTCGCTACTGTTTTTTTTTTCTCCTGTCTCGGCCCATCTTTAATCACAATCCTTTTATAATTATATTTTTTATTTTGCTCATGTTGATTGGTTTTATCTCCATCCTATTGTGAAATGGGACTCTCTGAGTTTGCAAACCCTGCCCCTCCCCCACAGGATATAATGTACCTGCAGGCTGATATTGAATATTCAACATTAAAATGAGATCATCATACTTTTTTTTCTCAAGGTTTGATAACTGCCCCTAGCATTGAAGGCAAATAGGGCGTTTAGAATATACTCACATTGCATACAAAGAAAATATCTTGAATCGTTGTTAAACCATTCACTATCACCAACAAACATCTGCAAAAGCTTCATCTCCTCAAAGAATTATGCACGTGATGAGTAACGGAAGATGCATCATTTGGATTTTTGAAAAGTTTGGGTGAACAAATTATTGTTGAATAACAAATAACTGAATTTCTATCTGTGAGAAACTTATTTCTTGAAAAGAAGGCTACTGTCCTTCCTTGTTTTGAATAATCTATCATTCTATGTCCGCAAATATTGTTTTTAAAAATATGGTTGTTTTCTGTAATACAAATGCCCTATTTTCCTTTAAAGAAATTCCAATATTACAAAAGATATTTGATTTTTTCCCCTATTAAGTGTGCCAGTGGCTGTGTGCCATGTCAAAAGAGGCTTTAAAGTGAAGATGAACCACATAAGTTCCACTTTTCCCCAACCAACAGTACAACCTACTTTGGTATTAGTGCTCTTCAGCCCCATACCAATGATAATTGGAAGCTAGAACTGCAGCAATATACTTTGCTACCTCTCGGTGGATAGTCCCTGCATGTAAAAGTAGATAAGGCTGACAATAGGTCCACTTGGCTATTGCTGACTCTCTATTTTATGTTTTCCACAGTGTTGGTTGTAGTTCAAAAACATGTTTAATAATCTTAAACAATTGTGTGTGTTGCAAGGAACCCTATTTTTAAAAGGACCTCCTAAAAGAAGTATGCCATCACTATTGGACTCAGCACACCTTTAAAAGACAATGAGTAAAATATACACATACACAACAACATACATAAACAGTCTGACAATTCACTGAGTAATTTACAGTTAAGACCATAGTTACTATCATTTATTAGTTTTGATGTTTACAAACTTGAAATACCAAGTTCATCTCATTTGTTGCTGATTGGTAACAAGCTGCCACACCTTCAGCATGGACGCACTTCTTTTTCTCAAAGAGGTTGCTGTTGCGCAAAATCTTGAGAGGTTCACTCCAGTATCAAAACGTACAATGGAGTGTTTCCATGTTTAAGTAAATATCAACATACATGTTGTCCATGTGGGTATTGCACCACACATTCTCAGTTGCATGGTACCATGTACAGTAAACACACTGACTTACAGTTGTACCAGAATCAAGTGTTCATTGTAAAATGCATCTAGAGAGAAATGCATGGACCAAGGGTAAGAAAACAAACATCAGCTGTCGTTGATCCAGGAAAATTAGGGCAAATGGTCCTTTTTCTGCTGAGTTTACAGTATTTGTGTAGAATGTGGCAGTAAAGGAACTCATCCTGATGTCCTCTGCTACAGTGCTATCCCGACGAGTGATCTGCATGGCAAATTTTTTGCTTGTGAGTTGACTGCGTAAAACTGTCGTTCAGAAAATATCTTGAACATTTGATTAACCGAGAATCCGCATCATCATCATTCTTTTGAAGTCCATTCAGTTCATGCATATTCATGTTTTCAAGCTCATTAATGAGACTGTGAGGCATTTCCAAGTATTGCACGTTTCTCTGACCAGACAAAGTTGCCATTTTGACAGAGTATCTTGCAAAGATTTAATGAACACTGGTCATCTCTTTTAGACTGTTCTGAAGAATCATTTATGAAGTTGCTATAGAAGCAAGTTATTTTCTGATATTTTCTTAAAAGGAACTCATTCTTACTAACTCTTAAAGGAGGATAGGCAGTTGTGACTGCCTATTTTACATCACTTTTCGTATGATCTTTCGCATAATCAGGTGTAATCATATAGCCTTAACAACAATTTGTGTGAATAAAATGATAGCTCCAATGGCACTCTCCGTCATAAAGTGCCCCAGTAGAGAGGAAAAAAAAGTTAATTGTTTAAGTTTTCTTTATACTGTTAAGGGATATATGCTTACCCCTGATTTGGAGATAGCAAACAATTATGTAGAATGTGTGTCACAACTACCGATCCTCCTTTAAAACCAGCGCTATTCATTTACTGACCTTTTTTTTCCATTGCAGCTTTTGTAGCTTCACTAGTATTTAGTTTCAATTTCAAATGGAAGACACCATTTGCCAAAAGTTATAGTTTTGTTATACCTTTACTTTTCTTAACCCTTTTTACTTTTGATGTTTAAATTGCTTGCCACCATTTCGTTTTGCTTCCGTTTTGTGTGTTCAATATGAGGTCTTTGTCCACAGTTAAAGTTGTGCAATGTGGTGTAACCATACACGAATTTGCTCTAGTTTTGGGGTTTTCCATTGCTGCTGTGGTGATAGCTTCTTGTCATTAGTGTTTAAACAGATGATGGATTACACTTAATTGAAAGTAGATCTAAAGACTTTGTCAGAAGAATAAATGAAGCAAACAGTGTTTTAGGAGAATGTGATTGTAGCAGTTTAGATGCAAATGTCACACTAATTTCAAGTTTTAAAGTGTCTACCACAGTACTGTTGTACCAGCCTCTCAGAGCAGTGATAATCAACCTGGGGTCTGTAGACGCCCCCAGGGGGTCCGTGGTTGGGGGTCTGCAAAGGGGTCCATGGAAAAACTAGGGTTCTGTAGAAAAATTATGGGTTTGTGAAAGCTAAGGTGCTTTGAAAAATTCAGACAGTAATATAAAATTCTTAATCATACAGCAACCTGTATTCCTAAACTAGTAATTATTCTCATAGCTTGTCTAATTATTCCAAGTCCCCTGTGATTCATTGCTAGCAAGTTGAGCAGATTTAGTCAAGTTGTGCTACTAGCCTGCTACGGACCAATCACATTCGATTTTGAACTGTGTCACTGTTTATGAATTGGGTCAATAAGGCTCTAATACACACATTACTTGTATATATACGTTTTCTTTTCAGTTTCAACACTGACAAAATGCAAAAGCAAGTAAAACTACAGTTACACATCATTTTTATGTTTCATTTGGTGCTTCCTTTCAACTCTATAGTATGTCAGACAAGTTACATTTTCTTTCAATTTTTTTTTTCACACCAAATAGTAACTCAATGACACTAAGTTGGATACCTGTATGTATGGCACAAACCTTGATGAGGAGATTATACTTTCAAAAATAGGCATACAGTGGTAATAAAGTTTTGCAACAATTTCTCTTTTTAATACAATTTCAATTTCTTATAATTTGAGTAGGACCATCTGTTTCCCATAATGCACAAATTGTAACTCAATCAAAAGATTTTCTTTGCCTTCACAGAGGTCACTCAAAAAATATGGAATATCCTAAGGGGTCAGGGAATGAAAAAAGGTTGAGAACCTTTCTTAGAGTACACTCAACTGGTATACTTTTAAGCAGAAACTTTCATTTGCAACAGAGACTTTTTCCCTTTTCCCCTCAACAGTGAAAGTTTATCATAGGGGAACAAATAGTAGAAATGGAACAGCTCAAAGTTGCTTGTGGGGTGGGGGGGGGGGGAGATGTAATTGAAGAGTAAAACAAGTGGGAGAAGGAAAAATGTGTAATTCAGGAGACCAAAGCTGACTGCAGATGTGTGTTATTTCTACTGCTGTCTGTGCTTTGTATATCATGAACAAATTACACAAAATATACTCAAGGGCTACTCAAAAACATACAGAAATTTGAAGCAGTTTTAACCCCTCCCCCTTTTTGTTGGACCTGCAATTATGTCAAAGGTCATCAGAAATAAATGCCTCTCAAATCTTACCTCAAAATCTTCAAGGCTTGTGAACCCTATTTTGCTTGTACGGGTGTCGAGCTGAAAGGCTGATATTTTAAACTATATGTCATTAAATCTTGAAATGCTGGGTATCCAAAAGAGATGGGTGAACCATGAGGTTGGGGCACTGTCACACTGTGGCCTATTTGGGGATTAAACCTTCCTTATTTCCCACTTTAAAATCCAATTAAGCCATATTTGGCATGAAATTACAGGCAAGTAATTTAATTGCAATGGAGAGTATTAAAATCATATACTCTCATGTTCAATGCATTTTGTGATGGTGTTTGCCCAAACTCACCATGAAAATTTGTGACTTAAAAAGTGTCCATTTTTATGATAATTTTACTCTTTCAATAAAACGTCTTGGCATGTAATCTGTGTGTTTCTTCATAAAGAATGCACCAACAGAAAATAATTTAATAATTTGGTAAAATAGTGTTGTTCCCCATCATTCAGAAAACAATTTCAAAATTTCAGTTACCGCCGCAACACAATGGTGTCCGATTTTGAGCATATGTTGCAGTGGTATTATGTCTGCCATTTCTAGCAAACTATAACTGGTGCAATAGGAAAATTGCTGTTATATGAAATTATAGCACTACATATGCAGTCAAAGTGAATGTCATACTTGTTTGCCAAAGTGTGAGCATCTTATGAAATATATGTTGGTCTCATTTGGTGACGGTGTCTTATGTTGTGGCGGTAAAAATGTGCCTTAAAACACCTTATATTCTGCAAATCAAGATCTGTACCAAAAAATCCAGTATGTCTAATATGAAAATGCAGCAAGCTTAACACTAATATTTTTCTCTTGCTATTCTGTAGCGAGCTGTCAATTTCAGAGAAGATTGAAATTATGGTGTCTTAATGTTGCGGCAGTAATAGGACATGTTGCGGCGGTATCTGTTTTGCTGCATTATGCAAAGTATTTACATTTAAGATGGACTAGATGAAGGCAGGTTTTGTAGAAACTGAAGCCTTTGTTGAAAAAAGTCACTCTTTGTACCACAATGTCATTCTATACATGGGAAAATAACTGACCATAAATACACCCATGAAAATCGGACACAGTGTCCATAGTTACACTGTTGCGGCAATATATGTCACATACAGTGCCCCAACCTCATGGAATGACCCAGATGTGAATGGTTTATAAAGAGTCAGAGAGCAATTTTACCCTTTATCCATTGGTTTCTTAGTTGTGCTTGTCGCTAGAAACTCATTAAGTCATCTGTTTATTGTTTCTTTTGTTTTTGTTGGTTTATTATCCCATCTTTGTTTGCTGATTGATTTTTGTGCAGTTTTTTTTTTGACTGTCAGTACTTTCCTTTTGTTGTTGTATCATTTTGAAGTCTCTACATAAAGTAAAGGAAAAGCAAGATTTTTAGAACATGGACGTTTCCTGGGGCTTATAAATTCCTTAAAAATTATATCATGGATGTAGAAAACAATGCATAGATGGGAGAAACTGATGAGGGACCAAAGTGAATCATCATACAGAGACGAAAATAGAGAGCCAGAGATTTTGCGTGAGAAAAACAATGTCAAAAGAGTCTGTATATTACCTTAAATGAGCTGTGTATTGACCAACATTATCAAAGTATTGTTCATTGTCAAAAGGGCAGGAATATTAAGTACAATAGATACCATCAGTATAAATCAAACACAAGTTCCAAAATTAATTGTCTGGAGACTGTTGGCTGTGATTTTCAAAAGTGAATCGTCTGGATATTAAGGTTATATGAAGATATTGGTCAGTTGATGAAAGAAAAACTTTAAAGAACAAAAGTAACTAAAGTATTTATTTTTCCAGCCCCAAAGCTGATAATGAATTTAATAACCTGTGGGGATAATGGAAGTCATCCATAGTATACTGTACTATATGGAGCACCATGTGTAATTTCATGTTTAGTATGTAGTGAGCTTTTGTGAACGAAGTGTACACTGAGGCTCTGAGGCCTTTGAGACCAGTGAGCAAATATGAAATTGATACAGTCAACAATTAGCTGTGTGGAAAACTTCGACCTTTCATTTTTATAACTTCATCTACATGGGCGTAGTGAGTTTTCCACACCACTCTCCATACATAATTCTCCTCAGCTGTGATTGGTAACTATTCGTAAAAGCACCAGTTTTGATGTTGGAAGAAGGGGATGGATGAAAGACATTCCTTTTAAAATTCATTTTCTGTCTTTTGCCATCATTGAACTTTAAAAGCAACATTCAAGATGTCAGGTTGTTTCTTTTCAGACTGCACTTTGGCTTTCCTACATTCAACCATCTGATGCACAGCTGGTATTGCATACTGTACATGTATTTGTCTTAAAGGCCTCAACTTCCATGTCAAACTTTAGAATGTTCATTAAATTTTTGAAGAAAGGGACAGTCTTTGATGTCAGTGTTTTGTATAGTGTATGCCAATCTTGGCTTGTGCCATCACCCAAGTACACTCAGTTTTTTCCTCCATCAGAAAATACATGAAAACAGTATCCCATCTTTTTGTGTGGTTAAGTTTGCACCATTGATTAAAGACTAAAAGCTGTAATGAGGTCCTTTAAGAGTGTTTAGTCTTTTCAAAGAGCTTGATTTATATTTAAACTTCAAACCTTGTTACTACTCTTGTATATCATTCTGTTTCTGCAGGTCAGTCGCATTTGCAAAGGAAAAAGCGCAGTCTCTAGAAGGTGAGTCAAGTATCCATTTTTCTCTCGTAGCAGACATAAAGTGGAAAGGCGTCGTTCTTACCTCACCCCCCACGTCCTCATCGTCAATTGTAGCTCCATGTTTGTGAGTGACAAGTGAACAAGACCTTTTAACTTCAAAGCAAGCTAAAGTGTTAAAGAAGCAGGGAACAATAGACCACTGCTCCTTGGTGTATCCTATCTCAGTACACCTGGTTATATTGCAACCATCTTAAAAACCATGTTAATGTTTCTTTGAGTTACTGTCCGTGGTTCCTGCATTCAATCAAAGGGGGGGGGGGGTGTTTAGACAGAAAATACTTAATCAAAGAATATGTGTAATTTACCTGTGTTAGCCTTGTGTTACTTTGTAAGGTTTCTGGCTGTGTTTTTACTGGTTACCTAGGTAGCCGCACAGTATTTTACTACCAGGATCCAAAATTACTACTTGGTTCCTTCATAAAATGTAAAATGACACAACTGCTCTATGAACACACAGTATCAGATCGCCAGATACCACCTACTTCAAGAGCAAATAGTTCAAAGCGGAATTTTCTTCATTTTCTCGTGGAAAATCACTGGTTCCATCAATGGGTAGGTGTATGTGTGTACATGTAGTACACCAGCATAAGATCCCCCACAAAAATGGGATGTATTGTATTGTGCGGTTATTTTTGTACAGTAGCCGATGCTTCAGTGACAGGTATGAGAAAAAAATGCCCCATTTCTTTTTTTAGGAATTGATGAGAACACTAGTTTCTAGTGAAAAATGAAAGCAATCCACCATTTCACAGGTGGACTTCAGCAGTTTAACCTGAATCTTGTGTCATACCTATACCCTGTACTCCCTAACCCCCTACAGTATCACCACCCCATGTTGTGATGCTTTCTTTTGAGCACACAGTACTGTACCTCTTTACATGTGTACACATCCCTTTACAAACAATTGTATTTGTCTGAATAGTGTCCCAGTCTTCCAGAGGAACCATGGTGGGATAGGAGACTTAGAATGGAACACTGCCTCTGCTCATGTATGAACATTCTTTTCACATTCATGTGCTCATATTCACTGTACCATTGACAAAGGTTGAGACAAAGTTGCGAAATTTTATAACTTTTGAAGTACAAAAGAAGTACAAAAGTCCTTTCCTTTGTAGTAAAGACAGATGTTTTTTGATTGACAAAGGTTGAGACAAAGTTGCGAAATTTTATAACTTTTGAAGTACAAAAGAAGTACAAAAGTCCTTTCCTTTGTAGTAAAGACAGATGTTTTGCCCAAGCTTAGACAGGTGAACTGCCTCTTTGCCCACCTTCCATTAACTTATAAAGATGCTTTTGCAGAAACAACCTTGAAGTTTTCTTTGGAAACATTATAGTCACCATGTCATTTCGTAAGTAACATCTTTCACTCGTGAGGTCCAAGGTTGCAAAGATTAAAGAAGATGATACTGCAGATGATGCCGTTTTGTTATTCCTCTTTCCTTTCTACAAATTGCAGACAGTCCTGGTAAGATTCTATATGGCTACAACCCCAATCCAGGCAAGGTATTGGACCAAGATCAAGTACTAGCCTTCAGGCTGAGACAGGAAGCAAGGAAACAACGGAGATCCAAAGGGCAGCAGCCCAAAAAGCCTCTCTTTGAAGCCAAAGGTCAGTTGAACATCAGAAGCTTGATTCTTTGCCAATGGTCCCTACAATTTATAGAGAAGTGGTGAATGTGTGTATGTATGTATGTGGGTGTGTGTACATGTGTACACACATGTTTAGTCATATGCTCTTTAACATACTTTTTCAAAATGAAAGTTTCATAGAAACTGTCTACACGTGACGATATTAACATTGTGTGAACAAAGACAAAAGTTTGTTACAAATGGTTACTTTTGCCATGGTACATTTTAAAACTGTATGTCCATTGCAAAGAGACCTGACTACAAAATTGTCTTATATAAAATAAATAAATAATTGTTCCTCAAGTTGATCGTTGGTAGTGGTTTTGTAAATTGAACTTGCAGGATTCTTCCAAAAAACTTTTAATTACATGTTAAATTGTCTGCCTGCAGTGGAGACATTTAGAATGCAGAAAAACAAATTCAAAATGCAAACAGAAATTCATAAGAATTCCTTTGTTTGTCGTTCCTGCAGACGACATGAGTTCTGAGAGCGATACCAGCAGCGTCGTCTCTATGGATTCCAGTGGACTCAAGTCCTACGAGTTTGCCTCCAAGCTGATGGAGGTAGCATCCAAGTATGCTGCAGAACACCCTCAGGAGAATGCATCATTACCTCATCCTTCCCCACTGCTGACACCGGCTCTCAAGAAGGGCAAGAGAGAAGAGACAGAAGGCCGAAGGAAAGTCGGTAAGGAACAGAAAGAGTCAACTACATCTGTTTGGCATATTTTTTTCCTGGCAAAAATGTCTCCTTGATGTCAAGAATTCTTCTTGAAGGTATCGAGATCACGGCAAACAGGAAAAGAAAAGGAAATTGGTGCATATTGAGATTAAAAATCCAGTCCCATTGGTCAGGTAGTACAATTGCATCAATTGTGAATGATAATTTGTTTCTATCTTCAACACCTAAAGATTCTTCCACCTTTGGCAAACCCAGTCTTGTTCTCATTTCTGACCTTGAAGGGATTTGCCAGTGAAACAGATTAAATTTGATAACAGTAGGGAAGCTTGTCTCCCTTTGTTGGTGAAAACCATATCCCAATAGCATGTTGCATTTAAAAGATGGATTTTTTAAAAAAAATTCTATTTTAAATTCATTTCTGTTTCACAGTTATGCATTGCATTATGGGCAATCTGCGATATCACGCCAGCCTGACTAATTGAACCTCTTTTGCCAGTTGCTTATTATAAGTGCCTTAAAGGAGCATTATAACAGTTTAAGAGTCGTGACGTTAGTTTTCACAACATAATAGCTCAATCTACAAGAAACCACTTGAACTTTTCAATTGTGTCAAACTTTGAGGGAAAAATTGCAGTTAAATCTCAAAGAACGGCAAAGGTCTGCTATGGAACAATATTCAAATTATTCTGGACATATTTCTTCAAGCTCACCAATCTAATAAGGACAATGACTTATCAGAACTAATCAATTTGAAAAGAAACTAAACTGACAAATGTATCCTCTGAGAAGTAGAAAAAGTGATGGGCTGATGAAGATGATTTCTCCTCCAAACAACTAAATTTATTGCTTCTCTCAAATGATCCTTCTGCTCGCAGGAAAAAACAGTCAGGGGAAGGAACGCTTTGTGCCAACCCGTTCTTACTTTGGTGAAGAACATTGTTACATCATGGATGCTTTGGAGGCTGGAAATTTGGGAAGATTTTTCAATGTAAGTATTACAGTAAACAATCTTGTTTTTGGGTCTGCTTGTGAGTCATGTTTTTGAAAAGTATTGTACATATATTTGAAATATATTTCACTGGAGCACTGCTGTATTTCTGTTTGCCTCTGTTTATCACAGTGTTTGTGCTAAGGCACAGGATTGCAATTAAGTATTCCCCATTTGTCTCTTGAATCCTGCACAAAGATAAATCTTATGCAGGAAATTTCCGCACGCTTTTCCACAGCTTATGTCTCAGCTACAATTATACATGCACATAATTAATTGCATTAGAATCCAACTGACAACTCCCTCCTTGATTTTGAAAATTCCTCCCAAAAATCTTTTAGAGATGGATTTCCCTCACAGGCCCGGTTCCTTAGTGCAAACACTGGTTGATCACTGTTTCTGACATTGTGCAAGGAAACAATTTGATCATGAAATCAAATTTCTTGCTCCTTGACCATTTACTGGCATGAGTTACTGATAAAGATGTGACAGCTTCAATCATCGGAGAAAAAAGTAATATGAAAGTGTCTTCAAAGACATTTTTGTAAAAATCATACAGTATTAACTAAGAAGAAGAAAAAATATTATAACTCTGTTGTTGTATTCTTCTCACAGCATAGCTGCAGCCCTAATCTTTTTGTTCAGAATGTGTTCGTGGATACCCACGATCTTAGGTTCCCTTGGGTAGCCTTCTTTGCAGCACGGTAAGCCTTAATTCTTCTTAACTTTTGGATAGATTTGTTTGTTAGTGAGGTTTTGTCGTCATTCGTATGTTAGTAAAAAATGTTTGTTGTTGCTGTATTAGTGGTGTTGTTTTTCGCTAAATGTTGGTCAGTAGCATGCTGTGAACTTGATAAGTTTATCGACACAGCGACATTTTGCATATTACCTTCCCCATTCTGCCTATTCCAGCAAAGTTACCTTAAGCTTTTATAAAACCAAATAAAAGAGCAAATCAACACAAAAATGTTCTTTAAATCCGTTGTTAACATGAACATTTTTGAAAACATTTTCAAAAACGTGTGTGTTAGCAATGGATTTAGAGAACATTTTTGGTTGATTTGCTCTTTTATTTGGTTTTATAAATGTAGAACTCTTCCGGAACTCTTCCGAAACTATATACCCTAAGCTTTGCTATTCTCACTGTTTAAACATACCATTAAAATCTATTTTGACATTTTTTGCTCTGTTCAATATTTATGAATATCTTTCCATTTTTGCTGTTGTCATGGTAGGGGTCTGAGAGCTGGCACTGAACTGACATGGGATTACGCATATGAGATAGGAAGTGTCCCTGGCAAAGAACTTCGGTGCTATTGTGGTTCTAAATATTGCAAAGGGAGGCTATTATGAGGAACTTTTAGCAGTAGGCATCACTTAAACTGAGACAAGATTTAATGAATCCGAGAGAGACATGGGAAGAGTTGTCGGAAGCATCATCTCCAGGAAAGCTGGACATGTTGAAATGGTGAGAATTTGGAATGACCAATAGGATAATTGCAAATTGTGACCGAGAGAATTATGAATTGTCAAGGAAAAAGGTGAAATGGCAAGGAGAGATTTGAGTTCAGTGGAAAAGATTATCGTAAAAGATAAGTTAGAGGACTGGAAACAATGAGTGGCAGTATTTGAAAACCAATAGTGACAGTGGCCTAAATTGATTGCATCTATGGAAGTAGAGCAAGGGCCAGCTGAACCACGGAGTGTCTGTTGGGGAAAAGAGTGTCAACGATATATCGAGAACTACCATAAAAAATCTGACATGGTTGCTTTGCAGCTTGTTATTTGAAGGCGAGAAAGGATGCGTAAAGAAGTCTGCCCAGCAGCCATCAAATGTGAGAGTGGTTGTAGCGTGCAACAAATTGGTCCATTTTCATAATTTTGAATGAAAATTACTGAATTGGTCCTACAGCATGTCAGCAAGATCACATTCATTTGCAGACCAGATGCATTTGAGATGTACTTTATGATTGTGAAAAGTGAAAAAAAAAAAGAAAAAAGGCTAGCGTACGCTACGAAAAGTGTTGAACTGTGTGGTTCTACTTCCTTATCTAATAGTGAGTATTGGCAGTTACTTCGAGTATTTAGTAGAAGCTGCTGAGAAAGAGAACCTGCTACCAAAAGAGACCTGCTACCAAGAGGAAGGTACTAACAATGAGAACCTGCTACCAACAAGAACCTTCTAATAGTGAGAACCTGCTACCAGAAGGAATGTGCTATCCACAAGAAGCTGCTGCCAAAAGTTTGGAAATGTCATTAGCACAGAGCCACAATTGGTAGTAAGCTGAATGTTGTTAACTCAGAAATTTGTGATGGTGAAATCTGAAGCCATGGATGGCAGGGAGGCAGTTGTGGATGGGGTTAGGATCGGAGTGAACATCGTGCAGGCAAGAAATGTGCAAAACAAATCCAAGTTTGTAGACTCATAGCTGTTCTCAAGAGATTGAAGGAAAGTTTAGAGAAGGAATTACCCTGCACCCCTAGTAAATTGGTATACCATGTTCCACTGTCTGGGTATAGTGCAGAAGAAACTAATATGGTCTCTGTGTCAAAAAAACCACAAGACAAAGATCAGTAGTGAGTAAAAAACATGAACGAACTGAATTTGAAATAAATATACAGAAAATAATGAGTGAAGGTGATTCAAAAACTGTCCAGTGACTTGAATGCAATCGATTTAATAACAACTTTTATACTCTTTCCCATCGATCTTGTACAATGTGGTAAATTATAGAATTCCCTCAGGAGAGAATTTTTCAAGGTCTCACATGTCTTACAGGTCTGCAAAAAAGACACAACATAACAATTTAGTGTCCCCCCTCTCCCACCGGGCCTTACCAAACTTAAAAAAAGACATGGATCATTTTGACGTCAAAGATTAGCGTACAGAACCTTTGAGACCAATATTAATGAGAGATATTAAAGGTGCACATCAAGTATTATACTGCATCATTTGTTGTTAGAATAATTCAATTTTCACAACTGTCACAACTGTCAGTCGTATCTCAGGCTCTGTAGTTATTTCCATATTGGTGCCAAGTGTGTTGCAGATGCCATGTGCATTTCTTTAATAAAGAATTTGGTTCTTGTTCATTTTGGTTGTTGGTTCTTTTGGACAAATTGTGAACTTTGAATGTTTGCAGATACTGGAATGCAGTGCCCAAAAATTTCTAGAGATCTTGTTTCCTTTTTGTGAAACTTTACGAATAAAAAGAGACTTACACAGAAAGTTACTGTTAAAAAAATGGATGCCCTTCATAAAAAGAATTATCCATTTAATAAGTTTGCGTTGAATCCTCATTTGTGGCCAAAGAACGTTCAACCCACCTCCCTTGTAGTCTTTAATGTGGGGGGGCAGGGATGATGGGGGTCGTTATTGATATGTTCGTTAATATTTCACGTTGCATTGAATTCAGGTGATTAAAAATAACCATCATAAAAAGGTCATGCCCAAAGGACATCAAATTTCAAGACAAGTCACACTCATTTCACTGTTACAGTTAATTAAAGAAAGGTTTCCAAACTTGTAGATAGATTTGCCACGGCTTAAGTATTCCTCATTGTGAAGTTCACCATCCCACCCTTGCTGGCCAATTGTCTTTCCACATCTTGGTACTTTTTTTCCTCAAGTATTTCGATCACGCTTCAGTCGAAACACAAGGATACACAAGGCTCTATTTGGATCCGGTTTCAATCAAATAATTACACGGAAAGGTTCGTTGATGACACCAGAATGACAATACTCCTTCTGTAACAGCTGTTGTGCAGTCATCCATGCCCTCCAATCACAGTTAAAATGGAACTGAGAAATGAAACTGAGAAATGAAACTAAGTGAACATAATACAGTGGGCTATTCATTTCTTTGTAGCTACTGTATTAGCTCTTTTGTGACGTGTACTGTGGAGGGAGCAACCTTGAAGTATTCATTCTTAAATGCTTGCTGACGTAAAGCCACCGTCATAGATCAAGCTGGCCAGTGACTTGTTTGTCGATAGTTAAAGTCACTGTATACTGCTCTGTGGCCATTTATAAATGAAGTGTACTCATTCTCCTCTTTGAGTAACTTCACAGGGATTTTGTTAGGAAAATTACCTGGCTTTAAGTTGAAGTAGGTTTAAGCTGAATGTCGTCCAAGTGTTTCTTAAGTTTTTGTGCTAGTTGTCACACCTATTTACAGTTTTCCCTTTTTTTGACACTTTTGGTATCAACAGTGACATATCCTTGAGTTTGCCCTGTTTTAGTGTTGTTCATATATGAAGGTATTTTAGAGCTGATAAATTTGCATGGATGAAGTTGTTTATGATAAATAAATAGATATATGTAGTTTGTTTGTGTCTGATGGGTGTATTTCATGGAGTAAAATTACTGATTAGTTTTGGATAAATATACTTTCATAGAAGAAGTTGTTGACACACACTGGGGAACCATCACTAGTAAAAGACATGAGATAAAATTGCAAGAGGTCCAAAGATATTTGTACCATTGTCCCTTGCTGTCAGTCAAGATTTTTTCTTTTTTTACAAGGAATCAATCATTGGATTTATCTCCTGGATGCAAATGGATGGAATCACTGCGTATGAACGGCTTCCTACATTTGCTGTGTCTATTTCCCTCAATTGAACCTAAAAGAAAAGAAAATAATGTCACTCCTGAGAAAATGACTGGGCTAATGGAAAACTTGGAAAATTAATAAGTAAGAGATAAAGAAAACTCTTGAGCAAACTTACAAATGCATAAATTTGCTAGAGCCTATTTTGTCTGTCATGAAGGTGAGGGAGGGGTGTATGGGGGGAGGGATCTTTTTTTCTTGAAGAATATCTAGTTGGAACCAAAAATTAGACATGCTGAAATTGGTCACAAGATGTGGGGAAATTGAATACTATTTTTTAGGGCATCTTTGAACTTTTCTTTTAGTGCACTGAAGTTTGGCTTGTCTCTTGAATTTCACTTATTTCATTGGCAAGCAGAATAGGACAAGGTACTTATATTAAACCATTTCTGTCTTTCCACTTTACTGTTCTGTGAAATGTTTCATCCCATTAAGGTGAGGGTTTAAGTTTGTTGTTAGTCCCAATTTTCAAGTTCACATTACGATGTTTAGGACTTTTAAATATTATTTTTAAGTCATGGCAGAATTATTGTCCATGATTAGAAATGTAATTTAACTTGTAGTTCACCAATCTGCTTGTTAGTGTTTCTTTGTCAAACTTGATGTCAAAATGCACAAAATGTTTAGCAATATTCGCTCTGTTTTTATGAGCTTATTTTTCTTGCGTGTTATTCGTCTCAGACAGCATTTGAAGCATGCACAAAACACAACTCTGGGGTAGATTTTGTTTTACTTTAATGGATCTGTCATGTTTGGTACCATAGCATTATTGTTACTGCCACAGTTCTGTTATGTGCTGTTAGCTTTAGCCAATTGTATAATTGTGATGTCTAAAAACGTAGGATGTATAAAATGCACGATGAATAACCACTAAGCAAACTTGATTTGTGGGTGCTAGGAAGTGCGTCACATCCGGAAGTACCCAAAGTAGACAAAACTTTGCTTTTGTGTTATGTGCTAAAACTTGGGGCAAGAACAACGAGCCCTTAAGCAATTCACAATTCCAAAATAACATTTACCAAGTTCACATATTTGGGTGAAATTTTCCCTGAATCCAACCACTTATGACGTTAGGGTTAGAAATACATCACTACCTGCTGTTGTAGCCTATTTTTTTCTGTCGCAGCTAAGTAGGATTGATATATTGCGAATTGGTTTTGACATCTTGTAATGCATATGAGTATGCAAACCTTAATTTATGTCATTATTGTAGACCAAATTTTCTATTTGAGTCTAAGCTATGTAATTTACAGTACTCATTTCAACTGAGTGTAAGAAGTAGGGTATTTCCTCTGAGGGGAACTGATAAAAAAAAACAACTACATTCACAGAAGAATACTATGATAAAATGAATAATAATGAATACTGTACACTGTCATGAATATTTATGTTTTGTTAAATTGAACTTTGACCATAGTGTAATATGCACATATCATTTTTGTTTAGGCCTAATTTAAATGGAAGCCTAATCAGAAATTATTCTTTCACACAAATTAAACCTTGACACTCATCGTCTTATGAGATATGATCAGGTCTTCTATCAGGTCTTCTACCACGTGATCACAAATGGTCCCATTTTACGGGAATTTTAGACCAACACTGTGCTATTATGTATCAGATATGGTTTCCGAACTTTCGCAGAACTGGGTTCCTATGAATTATATGATATGACGCTGCAGAACAGCTTAGTTTGTCGTTTTAATTCGTCATTTTTCATTTTTGAAAAGATATTCACTAATTTTAGTCGCTACTTTTGAATTAGTCGCTAATCGTGAATTGTGATTAGGCGTTCTGCTTACTATGGTATAACGTGAGAAATAGAAATTAACACTAATAACTGCTTTTAAGCGGAATCTTGAGTGCATGTTTTGCAAAGAAGCCTTGAATATAGTGACTTCAATATTGGTAATACAAAATGCTTGTTTGGTTTGTCAACTTTTTTGATTTTGAACAATTTTTAAGTGAAAAGAGATCGTTTTGATCTGAATGGAAGATGGCATTATTGTCTGATCCACCCCTGAAATTTTAACATTTGTTTCTCTACCAGAAATTACGTAAAATTGGCTTGCCATCATTAGGCATTGTTGGAATTAGTTGTTAAATGATATTTTTGTACCCAATTAGTCGTAGGATTGTTATGATGATGACAATGAATAAAATATTCCAGTTGCATTACTTCATTGATGAAATGATTGTCTCTCTGTCTTGTCCATCCATTGTTTCTGGTCTCTCTGTTTGTTCCTTCGTTCGGTCATTAATTGTCCCATTAATTGTCAATCGGTGTATCTAAGTTTAACATTATGATTGGTAAACTCAGGTCTACACCATGAACTGCCACGTCTTTTGATAATTGTTATCAAATCCATGTATCCAAAGTTGATCAGATAGAATATTAGTTCAAAGGTTAAATTCATACACGACAACAATATAACAAAAAGAGTGAGATCTTTTATGTTATCACATAACATAACTGACTCTAAGTCAGTCAAGTTGATGATTCCTATCTAGCATGTGACTTGAACCAACAGTCCATTCATCTTATCAATATCTCCATGGAAACTGATGACGAATGCAACGTACACGTCAAATAAACTTCAACGAATGATGTAAATGAGTTGAAGGATTCCGACTTTAAAATTGTAAATCTGAACAGATAGTTACCGCAATGTATTGCGAGGTCCCGGCAGTCTCCAAACAATGCAAACAAAAGAAAAAGGAAATCGTGAAAACAACACACTTATTGAATAGTTATTACACATAATATCATAGGTAATCCAAATTTATTGAACAGTTAGGTTGAAGACCACCGTTTCTCTTTTGCTTCATACCGTTTTTTTTTTCTGAGGAGTAGTTGGGGGAGGGAATTTCTGATTTTCAGTGTATATTTTGTGAGATCGTACGACTATATCTCTACATATACTGCTGATTGTATTTGGTTACGATTACACAGTCAAACACAATCACACATCGCGTGGTAAGTCCGCTTATGCTACGACGCCCAAACTTAGCTTCCAAAAAATAACGAATGCACAAGGACAAACCACTCAAGAGTGAACAATTCCCAACAAATATACGAAAAGATAATGCCGTTCTACCGAAAATATATAACCATTTAAGGGTATACACATATGATCATGATCGAACTATAATCACGTGACAACATCCGTTATTTTTTTTTAGTTTTGTTCCTTTGCCTTTTTTTAGTTTTATGTAGTTACGTTATGTAAAGTTCTCTTTCGCTTATTGCATATTTTTGGAAAATAAAGAAGCTCACAATTGGTATGCCGTCTCCTTTAGACAAGTTTATCAAGGACTTAAGACAGAATCAAAAGCATAAATTGGCAGAACATCCCATTCTATACCTCTCTACTTCAGAAATGATGTCCATCTTTAGGTACCAACAAATAATGTGTAAATCCTGTGAAAGTTAAACTGAGAATCATTAGGATGAGAAGAAAAATAAGTCAATTAATTCAGATGGCAAATCGAAGTCGTAATGAATGAAAACACTGAAGCGGCTTTCGCCTTTGTGCGACTCTTGTAATGTCTGATCAAATTATGCAAAGGCAGTCATAAATGATCACTAAATTGCTAAATATGTCTCTAACAATACTGGTATATATTTCATGAGACATGATTATGAAAAAAAGTAATCTAAGCTAATACTGGCCGCAGACGATCGGTGTGTGTGTGTGTGGGGGGGGGGGGGATCCGAAAATGACACAAGAGTTCTCAGTCCGAAAATGAAAACCGAGTTTTCACTTAGAACATGAAATACATGCTTTCAGTCCGAAAAAAGTAGACGTTTTCAGCCCGAAGATGAAAGACATGTTTTCAGTTGAAATATTTTCAATAAGTACGTGTAAACGTGGCAATCCACAAATCTGCAAAATGCAAATGTCCTCCCTATTGATTCCATAATTATTCGTCATTTTCACACAAGTACATAGTTGGATAGATAGATAGACAGACAGACAAATTGACAGACAGACAGGCAGACAGATAGATAATGTCAATGAATCAATAAATCAGTAAATAAGCAAATATACCAATCAATCAATAAATCAATCTATTTGAACTCAATTTTCCTCCTAATCTGTCCAGATTTAAAATCTCTCTTCGTTCTTGGTAAATGAGAAATATGACTTCTTTCGGTCGCACTATCATTACAAAATCCTAAGTGTGGCCTCTCACTGCTTGTGTTCCTGTTTCTTGTCTTTCTAAACCTACCTCCCCCTTTTATTAGGAAGTTGAAAAGGTTTTCTATAATTTTATGTGGTGTGACTGTAGTGAAAAAGTCAATTCTTCAATGATTAATGACCATTTTAATGGTAGTGCCAAGGTTATTCATAGTGAGACTTAGTTGTTAAATCTTTCAAATGCTCTTGAGTCCAAAGATGTCTTAAAGATTATGTTCTGTAAGTTTTTGGACAATTTTGCTCAACAAGACCCTGAAATCTTTCTGTTCTGATTTACTTTTACGATGTAATTGTCACAAAAGTGACATACGTTTAACTAAATGTAATATTATTTCACAAGTTATAGACGCTTGGTGTGAAGTTTCTTACACAATCCTCGAAGGAAATTTTGGGAACCAGATTACTTGGAACAACTCGCATATCGAGAAGAATGTAAAAGTTCTTTTTAAGAAAAGTTATTTAATTAAGGTATTGCAAAGTATCCGGCCTGCGTGAAATAAATATGCGGACCGTTCCTCTAGCCGCATGCTCATAAATCACGTATACGCATTAGGTGCATATATGTCCAATTGAAACCTTGAATCAACGATTTCACACCTTTATGAATACCTTGTTTCAACTGTGCTGTTAATGCTTCGTCTTAGTTTTCAATATCATAAAAAGATGAAATCTCTCAGTCAAATGTTTTCCAGCCCCCCCCTCCCGCTACTCCGACAACTTTAATATCATCCCATCTCCCTCCTATCTCTTTTTACAAATTTTTTTGCTCTCCTTTATTTTTCTACATCATTCATAGTGTCTCCAAAATTTGTATGCGCGTGCGTGTGGAGGGGCAGAGCCACTGGTCAAATCTTGCTTCAAACAAAATGGCGGAAGTTTGAAAATGTTCATCTTGCTAACCCTAGGTATAGGATTAGTATTAATTAGGGTTCCACGTGTGGCCAGTTGACAGCTCGCGAAAGTAAAGTTCAGAATGGTGATAGAGCTAATCAAGAACTGTCAAGTGAATAGCGTGTGAATGTATACTTTCGGTGTGAGGGCACATACTGAACTTTCCTTTAAGATTTTTGAGCACATATTCTGGTTTTTCCGTCATTTTGGTTTATGTAGTGATGACGTCATTAAAAGTAAGAATATTTAAATCTCAGAAGGTAGTGAGCTAGAGCCCTTACTTTGTATGTTAAGTGTACAGTGATCGCTTGTACCTGTGGTATCTTTCCAAATTAGTGACGTCATCTAAAACGTCCGGTGTACCAATAAGGTTTTACAACCTCTCCCCCCAAAAAATCATTGACAGTCAAAGTCAAAGGTCAGCGACCTAAAAAAATTCATTGTCGACCTGAAAACGTGGCTTTCATTTTCGGACTGAAAACTTGTCGGACTGAAAACTCGACGCATTGAAGCCTGGATCCCGATTGGGTGAAGTAGGCCTTTTAATTAAAAGAGAAGCACTACAACCATCCCTCGTAGCTGTTTAGATAGACTGTGAACAAGCAACTGGCCCGCACAACGGATCTGTGTTTCTCTTTCACCAGTTCTTACTGCATTCATAATACCTACGTCTGCAAACTATCGCTTGGATTCCGACTGAATCTGCGTACAGATTGTAAGCTGTTAAAATTCACGTATGCCAACGTAATTACTGTCAGTAGCACTCCTGGCAGTTCTTCTTTTCCTTAATCTATAAATGTTCAGGCTCTTGGGGCAATCATCAGATGGTAAGAAAGAGTCATAAATATAGAGACCTTGGATCTTAGATGAGACAATCTCTAATTGTCTGCAGATGTTTTGGTGTGTACGTTAAAAGCGTTACATACCAACACTTGCTGGGAAGGTTAGTCACCATGGAGTACCTCTCCAGTGGGATTGTGACTTATGGCTGACGAAGGTACTTGGCAAAATCATGGAATGAAAACGTGGTATGACTGTAACACTGCAATATATTTACATTATATTTAATTATAATAACACTGCATATAAACTGTCAACTGGAAGATGGGGGGGGGGGGGGGACAAACGCCTCGTGGAAGTGCACGACCAGCAGCGTCGCTGGTGCATTTTTCCTTTATTGTTGGGGGGCACATGTGTCGTCATTACTCCCTAGAAAAAATGTGAACAATCTGAACGGAGTGTCAACTTCGGTTGAAAATAAAATGGATCCATGTCATAACAATTCTGCTGTTGGTCTCTCTCTCTCTCTCCACCCCCCTCTCTCTCTGTCTCCCTCATAATATCGGTTACAAGTTCGCCATGTATGAAACTGATGCAAAAAAATTGCATCCATGGCCATCTACCAATCAAAAAGGAAACCAATATTTTGTTGAGTACGAATATAACCGAATTCACATAACAACAAGACGCGATATGTTTTTACCATATTCTTGTTTCTTTTATGGACCAAGGTTCTATTTATTTTTCCGTCTAATAAAAGACTGTGATTTCTCAGCTCAGTACGTGCCAAGGTTTGCTGTTTTCTATGTAATGCCAGTCTATTGTAGTAACAGACGTAATTCGGTACCGGTCGCGTGATCAGTGATCGTTACACATAGCACCATCGTGTACTTTGAACCGGAAACGCTCTCTGATTGGCTGAAGCGTCCAGGACGCTTACATTTCTTGAAAGGTGTTTAATTAGAGTTTAAAACTTCTATTTTGTAGTTTCTCCAACTAGAATCATAACGTTCGTCGATTGAAAACAAAGTTTTACCTTGGTGAAAATATTGATCCAAAATTTGATAAATCTCGTATACTTATTTTCCCACTGAATTCACGGAAAGAGCGCTTTTTGCTCCTATTTGCTGATATTCCCAGATGGTATAATGGAACATCCAACCGGAAGACTACCCGGATTTGACTTTGATAACCAAAGGCAAATGGATGAGGGGAAACACCGGCAAGTTGCAGAAAACGTTTAGGCACCAACAGAGACTGACTTACTTGGAACCAGTGAAGAGGAAAATCATTTCGATGTATCGTAATAACGAATTATAGGTAATATTTTATCCTTTAGGCTTCATTGGTAACTTTTACAAAGCTCTCGAGTGTCTTCGACGTTCTCTTCAGACTTACACTGAGTTTTCATGGTGACGTCATAGGTATTACTATTTAACTCATCTTTGTGTTTGTACGGGACTGCACACCGTATCGCTTCTGTAATGATATCAAAGTGAGTACTATCCATGCAATGATACGCGTTGTTCAAGAAAAAAGAAGAAAAGGTAAATAAAGGAAATATTGACTACTGTCTCATTAGCGTACGTAGTTATCTATTACAAATCCATTTACCACTGGAACTCACGATGGACCATTTAGGAGAACACAGCACCCTTACGAAGATGTCTTTACAAAAGAAAGAAACAGCCGACAGGATTAACCTTCACACCTCTGGATGTCATCAGTGTCGGAAACACTTCTTCTCTCCTGGAGTAACTAATATCTCTCCATATTGGAGACTGACGGGAATTACGATCATTCTCATCTTTTGCTTCACGAACGTTTCTAGCGAAATGGACGAAGCTATCACTGAAATTGCCATGGAAAACTTTGGGTGTAAAAACGTCGGTGAGATCGGCGAAAGGACTCTAAAGCCTCAAATTCCAAACTGTGGATGTGGTTTCTACGCACAGAGAATGCCGCATGACGTTGATCACAGTGAAGAACGGAGGAACGTATCGGTCACGACCCTTCGAGGAAAGACAATGTAAGTACCAAACCTATGGATGATATACCATGAATAAAGAAATTTAATCTTTAGAGTCACCATTTGAAGTTAAACAGAATTGAGGTGGAAAAGAAAAATACGGAAAAAGAAAGAAAGTGACATATTTGTAAGCATAACGATAATAATAATAATAATAGTAGTAAAAAGGATCATAAAATGGATCAATGTATGTTACCACTAAAGATGTTCTTTGTCGAAATGAACAGTGCCTACGTGAAAAAAACAAAATACGTTATTGATGTATCAAACAAAACTAATACATACGCAATTGCTTAAACGATCTTTGAGGGCTTTAGTTAGGCTTGACAAAGTGACTATGAGGTAGTGAGAGTCATACCAACCCTCCCCGACAGTGAGATAGGAGAGGGCCCTACCCCCTTTTCCGGACTGTGACATTTTCAATTCTACAAGAGAAAACTACTTGATATAACCGATTGTTAGATGTAAGCACCTTATTTAAATGCAGAGAAAAGTATACTAATGTTAATATTGAAATGGAATGGAGAAAAATATACTTTAAGTGTATATGCCTACATCATTGCTGGGTAGAGTACAGGGTAGGTCTACACACTTTTAATTTAAAAACGTGAAAATTTCACTTCTTTTTATCAAGTTAAGTGATAACACAGTCAATGAATGAATGAGTGAGTGACTAAATGAATGGATAAGTAAATGCGCTTTGCCTTTATTGAAGAATGATTTGTTTTCAATCTTAGTTTCCTGTAATAACTACAATCCTACATACTGTTCTGCTTGAATGAACAATGGGCAAAACAGTTTTCTGTAAAGATTATGGGTAAAGACTGAAATTACAAAGTGTCCCTAAACCAACAAAAGTAACGCTTTGTGTATTGAGTATCGTATTTTGAAGAAAACTGTTCAAAATGATTAAGTTTAAGATCAAGGCGGGATCTCATTTGGATTAATTATTTCTCTTCGTTTCATTATGATTGTAAACTTGAAAAGCTAAACGCTCACTTCAATTTGTCAGTAGCGTGGGGGGGGGGGGGAGTTAAAATTTCGTTGATGACTGGTGTTTTGGTTCATGATTGCTTTACGATTACTCGGTTACACGGATTATTCCACGGTTAGCCGATGATCATGACGTTTGTAGCATAGTTCTCAAATCTTCGTTGCGGTGACTTCTGTTTTTCGTCTTGTGATTTTCAGCTATTTTGAATGCAAGCCTTGTCGACTATGCTCGGGCCAGAAGGTCGAACAAATTTGTAGGCCGAAGACTAACACCTTATGCTCAGAGGAATGTGTTAAGCCTTGCTTCTACTTCAACAAGTTGGTCAAGAAATGCATACCACGTGCCAATTGTGGTAAGTGCAGCTGTACGATAACCTAATGTAATGCTAGAGAGGGCCCAGATATGTTACATGACCTAGAGTGACCAAGAGACGGGATACCTTTGAAAGCAAAGAAGGTTAGGAGGGATACCCAGTCGAGGGATACCCAGTCGTCGATATTTTATTTTGAAAAAAATCCTCAAAATCTAGAAACTATTTTCTCATTTCTCTGAAGAGTATTTTTCATGACGTTTGCTGAATATCAGTCCAACATAAGTAAGATGTTATGCTGCAAAATTAAGTGAACCAACAACAAAAATGATATCAAATAATGAAAAAGAGCCATTCATGAATTAGCATAAGGCGTACAGTAATTCAGTTTGGGGTGACTGCATTTTCCCTTTAAAGATGGGATTATTTACGTAGACCTATCTGAGATGGAAGAATGGTTAAAACATACATACTTCTTGAAATTTATTTTTTGTATTAGAGGAAAAATAACTAGTACCTTGATTTTGTTTAAACGAATAATTCAACTCATTTCATTTTATTACAGTCCATAGCACCACGATCGTGATACCGATGGTAACCCAGACACCTACCACAGTTTCACCTCCATTGACAAATCATGAATATCCTGTCATCGATGAATCAAGAGGTAATCTACATTTAATCAGTAATTAAAAAAACAATAAACTTAGCGAGAAACATACTCAATTTTAGAATTCGATATCAGTCATTATTTTCACATAGTCAAGTTCGTCAGCCAGTTGAACAGTCAGTGGGATATGGGGGTGCAAATACATAGTTAGTAAGTCAGAAACTCTGTCTGTCTGTCATTGTGTTAGTCGTCTGTCTGTCAGTCAATCCGTCTTTGGAGCCATCGCTTAAATGAATCTTTCAATAATGAGAAAACAATATCAATATTTCAGTTAGCTAGTGAACTTAATAATCTGTCTGTCTCTCTATTAGTCAATACATCAGTCAACTAGTTTGTCAGTACCTCATTCAGACTAGCACACATTTATCATTCATATCTTTTTTTTCATTCCAGGTCATTTTGTAATCGATCCAGAAACCAGCCACGAGCATCCCCCAGAACCGCACAATCTTCATTCCTGGTTGATTGTAACAGCTGTCGTTCTCGCGGTGGCTATCATCGCCGTCATTATCATTATCCTATACGCCTGTGGCAATCATTACCTGGCCCCGGATAGATCCACTCTGTGTTGTCTCCTGTCATCTTTGAGTTCGACCAGCTCGAGCACAGAGCGGATCGCAGGAAACCAACCCGGAGCGCAGGTGTGACGATCAAAGGAGAAATGGCTTGTTTCTTTAGGACTAAGACTTTTAGTCAATATCTCCACCGACAAACAAGAAACATACAAAAGAGGGAACATAAATAAGAACATTCCAAATTATTTCATGTGAAAAATTCCCAAGACGACGGTGATTCCATGACACTCATGGCGTAACATGAACACTGTTCGTCTGATTGGAGGACACAATTAGGCCTAACACTAGTTTCACGAATTCATACACTTTGGACAAGTCGGAATATCATAACATTTCGATGAACTTTGCACGATCGTGACTTTTCAAATGGCCTAAGCAGACTATTGTAAGGTGCAAAAAAAAAAAAAACCCGCAGTGGTTTGCTTTATGGAGTTACCGAGCAACTAGGAAACGTACAATAGCAGAAATATACTGTCCATTGGCATGTACATCAGTAACTACAAGAACAAGTCGAATAAATGTTATTAATGCAGGGTGTTGAAGCTAGTCTTCCTAAATTAAAAAAGAGCAAAAACAAAACAGAACAAAAAATAACGAAACAATAAAAACATGTATTGTGTATAAAGATATGTTCATAGTTTATGTTTACAGGCAGAAAAAATCCGAATCAAAATTTCAGTCCATAGTTAATGTTGGACATTCATATGTGTAGCGCAAAGAGATGGCGACGCTTTGGTGACGGAAACATGACAGAAAGATTTTTATTCTGGCAAGTAAAGAGTTATTGTGACTTGGTTTTCCTTTCCAGGGGTTGGACTGGGGCTGCACTGCTTTCTGGATGTGGTATATTCTGTATTTAGTAACGACAGTATACCGCAGGTGATGTTACGTACGTTCTTATCTAGACGGTAAACAATGACTAATTGTCAAAGTGCTTCCCTAAAGTTGTGACGTGAGCAGTCGTTATAACTACCGTCACGTTCGAAGGGATAGAAAGCAGGAACTACAAACGCTTTCAAGTGCAGCTGTGTCGTAAATAAAGTTCAAAAGTTTGTATGTTTGAGTTATGCTAGCTTTGAGTTTATGATAGGTATTTATAGCTTGATACAGAGTTTGTTTAATATACGCCTCGTCTTATCGTGTTAGTGCAGTAAATGAAAAAAAAAAGATATCTACACGGGGTTATGGATGAGTTGGACATTGGTATTCCCCTTCGGAGGTTATACAATAAATTGAACTGAGAAATAAATTTTTCTTTTTAAATTTGGAGGTGATCATCAGAATCTGCCAAGGAAAGCAATGTACTACCGTACTACCTTCGTTTAATCGTCAACGTTAATCTCTTCTGGAGTTTTCTGGCAGATTTAGCTATACAATTCTGGTATCACAAACTACTGCGAAATTTGTCGGATTCAACTTCATAATGTCTAAGTATAGAACTTACAAAGACTGACCTCATCAATCATCGGTTTAATTTACAGAGTTTATTAACGGCATAATTTAAGAAAACTTTATAAGTTACTGAAACAGATTAGTTTGCATTGCAGCGAACCGTTTTTGCCCATTCCATATGCATTTATGAGTATACTATACACATGCCACCAGTTCCCTCACTTGAAAAGATGTTTTTAGGAGAAAATGTTTTGCTTGTCATGTATTGAAGAGCACCGTGTACTTGAATAGATGCCGTGGGTGTCATACTTTTTGCAAAGTACAAAAGATTTGAATTTTGGTCACTGGCTTGCCCAGTCAGTATTTGTTTAATAACAAAGTAAAATGAAAAAGAAAATATGTGTAAACATAAATGAAGCTAGAAACCATTCGGTCAAAGAGAGAAAACTACAGGGTATAAAATATGGCCAGTATATGTTTTTAAAGAAATATTGTGCCCGAAAAGAGCCGAATAAATTGGTACAAATGATTTGCAAAGTCTTGCTGTGTTTTGTTTTTTATGGTAAACAGTCTGATAAGTTGAACTAGAATATGGCCATAATGCGCCCTCTATTACGATGGGGGGGGGGGATACTCAAATCTTGGTGTGAAAATGGATTGGAAAGTGATTTATCGAGTGACTAATGGCGTCGGTTATTAACTGACCGACTCAGTTCATGTGCCGATAATTGGAGAGGTTTGGGGAAGACTGTCTATAAGGGAGCAACCCTTTGCAGCTCTAAGGGACTTAAATTTCTAAGAGACCACTCAGAATTCGTCAATATGGACAATTTTTGTCACGGTATCTAGAAAGGGAGGGGATAACTCGTCATCTTGTCCTCATTGGTTTTACCCTGACCCCGTTAACGCTTAAACTTTGTTAATTTACTTACTTTTTTGTTAGTATTCTGTACACTTTTGAGATACAGTGGTTGCCTCAGTACTTTTCTGTGACAATGTTTTCCCGCATTAGACTCGATTGTATTTTAAAGTATTTTTTCTAGACAGGAGTCTTAACATGACCAATACGAAAAAGTATTGACTATTTTACCGATAAGTCCAGAGGTTTTCTGACTGATTCATTGACTAACACTGAGTAAGTATACCTGGCTGACTTATGGTATCTGAGGCTGACTGCTTGGTTGTGTGAGTCAATTGATGTCTAACTTAAACACTGACTGACTATCATAAAAGGCTGATTTGAGACACAAACTTATTAACTTATAAACCAGATAAGACACTTTCATTTGAAATTACATGGTATTTTTAGTAGCAAACCGATGTAGTGACGGTGTATGAACTTCCAACCATTCTGAATAACTGCGGGCCACACTACCAACTTAAACTTTGGGGCGAACCGCAATGGTTGTGAGCCAGCAGCTTTAATATTATCCTTCTTTAATACTATCTGTACTCCAAACAAAGACAAATGTCGCGGCAAGGAAACACACAACAAGTAAAACAATGGAATTGTAAGAAGGAAGTACATAATATGGAGCAAGAGGAATGAAAAAAAATAGAATAAAATAAAAAAGTGCAAAAAATCTGTGATATCAGCATATGAAGCGAGTGTGAGATTTGACAAAAAAATATTTAGTTATTACAAGTTTTTACATATCGATTGAATAACAACTATTTTACTGTTCCCTCTTTGTTTGTTCATTTTTTTTTTATCTCTGCAATTGTTATTTCTGTTCGGGCGTGTGGGTTCCGCATGATGCCGCCTTGTCGACCGCATTGCAACTCTGTGATAAGAAATGTGAAGAGTAATAGTCAAGTTTCACAGCAGCTTTATAAAATACTGCAAGTTTGAGTCAGTTTTAGGTTGAGTTTCTATCTTCTCAAAATGGACTAACGTGGTTAGCAAATTGGTTTTCTCATGCACGTTGTCTGCCCGACAACTCACAATTTGCCAGAAAATTGTAGATTTTCAAGATAATGAAGGGGTGATTGTCAGGCACGGATCCAGATGGGGGACACACCGGAGGAGGCCCCCTCTTTTTCTCAATTTTTTTTCAAAATTTTTGCCAAAATGAGCAAATAGATATAGAAAGTATGCTGGGAAATTGCACCGAAAGCATCTAGAATTCAGATTTCTTGGGGCGGACCTCTACAATCCCACACGTGGGTTCGCATCTTCGGCACTCCGTGTGCACCCCCTTTCCCAAAATCCTTGATCCGTGTCTGATTGCCCCTTTTTCCTGTCTTGTACTCCAATAGGCACACACATATCAAAGAATATATTTAATAAACTACTGAACCGTGCCCTCACTGAATTAATTACACTTTTCGTGTCTTTCTATACACAAGTCTCTGTAAACTACATTATTGTTACATGGGCACATGCCGTGAAGCAAACGATGGCTAAAGAGTCAAACAGTTGTGCAGGTTAATTTAAATATACTCAGCTCAGTTTGTGATTACCGCAGATCCAATTCAATCATAATATATTACATGTTGCGAAATGCTACAACTGGTTGATTGAGGCTAATTTTCCTTCAATGCCTACATAGTCTAGTCTACAATACACCGAAGTGAGCTGTTGACATCATGCATATAAGTGGCGTTACCAGGATTGTTTGAGCAGGGGGCAGGCTAGGGGGGTCACGAACCTTTCCCGGGGCACAACTAATTTTCTCCCCTCTAAAGTATATATTTATATAGTTTACAAATAAAAACAAGAGGGCAATCCACGGAGTTGCGTATCTCATCGCCAACATGCACATTGATTTAAATACAGGGCCTGCACATGGGAATTTGTAATAGTTTATTGCTAGGTACTTACAAAACTTTAATTGGTTTAATAGTTCTCAAGATATGCTGAAAATACCAATTTTGGGACAAAATTGTCTTTTTATTCCTAAAAAATCAGCAAATTTCACTCTCTTTACCTCAAAAGTGATAGAACCTTGAATATTTTATTCTCATATCAGTTTTTGCAAAAGTTTGCATTAAATGCTCAAATATTTCTCAAGATATGCTGGAAACAGCAAATTTTGGGGCAAAATTGGGTTGTTTTTTTTCTAAAAAAAACCAGCAAATTTGACTCGATTTACCATTACAGCAATATTATGGTGAACAATGTGTTCTCAGGTAAGTACTTACAAAACTGTAACTTAATTGATCTAATAGTTCTCAAGATATGCTGGAAATACAAATTTGGGGGCAAAATTGGCTTTTTTTTTCTAAAAAATCAGCAAATTTCACTCTCTTTACTACAAAAGTGGTATACCTTGAAATTTTTCATTCTCAGGTAAGGTTTTGCAAAATTTTACATTAAATGCTCAAATACTTCTCAAGATATGCTGTAAATAGCAATTTTGGGGCAAAATAGGTTTTTTTCTCAAAAATCAGCAAATTTGACTTGATTTACCACACAACTAATACATCTTGCACATATTGGCATCATGTACAACCTTACCAAGTTTCAACTTAATCGCTCATATGCTTTTCAAACTATTCTGGAAAAACCACAATTTGGACAGGTCCGGACGCACACACACGCACCCACACCCACACGCACACACACGAACACACGCACACACATTGGCAGGGACACGTTTTCATTTATACCACCCAACAGGACCCTCCTGTACCCATGGTCACTCTACCATGGGGTACCCCTAGGGTGTCGCTACTCATCCCCTCCAAGCGTTTCCATGGCAACCAATCTCCCATTGGTGCACAGTATCATATATAGCTCCATTAGCCAAGTGACTACAATATTTCATCTTGCCCCTATAGGGCGATGAGATAAAAAAGTCCGCGGGGTACCTGAGGACACGTTTTTGTTGGGAGGTGACCCCTCGTTCCCCCGTAGCTACGCCACTGATGCATACACATTCAGTTTAGTTAACATTACCAAATTTCTAAAAATGTAACATGTTATCACGAGTAACCAATGTTCACTCACTTTGAAAGAAGCCTCTTGATATGTTTACTAATTCTTAACGTTTGAATGCACACCAAACCGTGGTGTGGCCTCCTTTCCGTGACATTGCTGTGTAAACTTTAAGATCCGCATCCACTGATAAAAGAATACAATAACTACTGACGTCAGATTAACGTCACTTTGACTTTGTCAAGTTTGAAGTGTGAGTAGTGTTAAAGATAGTCAAGAGGTAACTGCTGGATAATTTGGATTGTTGTAATTATATTCAAGTTAACATATCCAGGGTGGCAGAAAGTCTTTATTTGTCTTACACTTGAAGTGATGTTCAGAAGCGAAACAGCAATAGAAACTTGAAAAATGAAGTAAATAAAATATGAAAAAAAATGAAGGAAAATAAAAGCACCTTATCGCGGCACCGACATCTGAGTTTTTCTGCTTGAATTTCGGTTTCTTTGCTAAAGTTTAAGGACGGGGGGGGGGGGGGGGATCAATTCACAGGACTTCAACCTTATACTACCCACAACTGTTTTTTTTTTTGCTCTTACACTTACGGGCAGGACAATAAAGTGTTCTTTTTACCTCAGAAATAAAATGGTGAATTTTGTCACATGTATGCGTTGGTGACACTTTGGATCAAAGTGACAATGTCAGAACATGATCCTAACATCCTCCATCGGGTATCTGGGTAACTGGACACCAGAAAGACACCAGAAAGATACACATTCCCTTACGATGTTATCATTGTAGTGCATGCAGAGCCATTACTTGGATGTGAGTTGAGTTAAAAAAAAGTATGTAAGAGAGATGATACATGCAGGGCGATAGGATTATGTTTCCATCAAACATAGAGCATTAATTTAAGAGAAAATAATGCCCTCAAATTTGAGCAAAGTATCCTTTTAAGATCAGAAGGATCGACGGTGTTGCGTTGTGAGAATTTTGAAATGACCAAAATGAAGAATTTAAAGACTCGTTGGACCGTCCGAAGCTGAGAGTATGAAGGCGGATACGTAGCTAACAGCCATGGTTTGCCAGGCTTCAAACAGCCAATGTCTTGACCAACTAGAAAGGGGAGCGCTTCAGTCACAGCGTTACGTTTCCGTAAGTAAGGGTTTGAGGAACTCTGACTGTTACTAGGGTAACTTGTTAGAAATCAAGAAATTACAATCGTCACATGCTTTCACATAGTAATCGAAGCATATTTCCGAAGACATGTAGGTAGATTATCATTGCTTCCAACACGGAAATAACACCTTCGGTATCCGTGTTCCCAAGTTTACAACCTAAGAGTGTAATATTGCCATTTTACATGAATGATAACATTTGCAAGTTACTTGGTTAAAGTGAAAATAGCCTCTCTATACTTGGCGCTTTGTCATGCAGTGACTTGCAAAAATGATAAACACAAAAAGCAAAAAGGATCCTCTGAAGAGAAAAAACCCAATTGATTTCAAGGATTTAAATGGATCTGAGAATACTGTGCTACAAGGCTACATGCTGTCAACCAATTGATTGTTTGCAATGACTGATCACGAACGTGAGGGATAAAGTGACAACCAGAGTTCAAAAATACAGTTTCCATGATGTAACCTGCAGTGCAGTAGTTTAATTGCTACGACAAACAGTGCATTCATATTACAAATATTAAATGTAAGGCATGCCCAACTACAAAGAAATGTTTTATTAAAACCAAATACCTGATCACAACACATTACATAATAAAGGAATACACGGCTGAGTAATGATTTCAGCTAAAATTCTGATCATCTTCCAGCGTATAAATGTTGTAAAAATGTCTCCTTTCTTACGACACAGCCACATTTACGGGTTGATGACATTTGGGTTTCACGGGAAAATAAGAACCTTGTACTCGATATGATTGATATACACTTAATATGAGATCAGTTCAAGTCACTCTTGAGATTGCGTGTTCAGTTTTTAAAACTTTGATCTCAGTTGACCTTGACCATTCAAGAAGTGCTATCTTTAAATTCCGGACTCATCAAGTGACTTTTAACTTTAAGAATTCCGAAATTCAGTTCACACCGTCACTTCTTTCAGTTGCACAGTCCAAGATCAACGTCCAAAGCAGGTTTACACAAAAGGAAACCCAGAAAGCCATAAGGCTTTGTGATTCCTTGCTACATGGTTATATTATAACAAACATGAATTATCCACATGACAAGTATGAGATCAACTGCAGTTATTGTTCTTGACACACCACATTAATAAGACTTTAACCCAAAATGACCTTTATTTTGGTGACCTCAATGACATTTGATGTCCACCAAAAGCAATGGGGATCACCTACCCAGTATGCCCAACCCACACATCAACTATGACATCAGTCAACATTACCCTTCTGGAATTAATGTATTAGCAAGGTTTGACCTCGAGTGACCTCAAACGACCTTTGACCTCCACCACACACAAAGGGGTCTACTACTTAGTATATACAATCTAAACATCAAGTATGACATCAGTCAAGGTAAGACCTGGAGATATTGTTTACACGTTTTTACAGTTTGACCTCTTTGACCTCAAATGACCCTTGACCTCGACCAAAAACAAGAAAAATCTTCTGCTCATTATTACCAACCCACACACCAAGTATTACATCAGTCATGGTTACCCTTCTAGAGATATTGTGTTTACAAGGTTTTTACAGTTTGATCTCTTGTGACCTTAAATGAACTTTGACCTCCACCAAAAATATAGGTATCATCTACTTAATAGGACCAATCCATCAGTCATAGTTACCCTTCTGGAGATATTGTGTTTACGAGGTTTTTACAGTTTGACCTCTGGTGACCTTAAATGAACTTTGACCTCCACCAAAAATAATGGTGATCATCTGCTTACTATGACAAACCCACACACCAAGTTTAAGGTCAGTGGTTACCCTCCTTGAGAAATCGTGTTTACAAGCGAAGTGTCACATACACACACACATACACACACACATACATACCCACACGACAGCACCATCGCATAGATTCCTTTTGCTTCCGCAAGGAATAAAAAAAATGATACCAGGGCTCAATTTGACGATTTAACGAACTGCTGTGAAGAGTTCCTGTGCTTGCATATTGTCTTATAAATTGAAAGGGCATATATTCAATTATGGGAGGGGAAATAAGGAAGTAGACAGAAGCATTCCTTCAGTGGCGTACCCAGGAATTTGTGGAGGGGAGGCCGTAGCCTCTGGCGGAATTACTGCAATGGAAAGATCCGAGCGTAGCGTCACGATCGGTTGGCGCGGAGCGTACAAGAAAGTTTTTGGATAGATATTCCCTCTAGTCTAGATCGCTGAAAATCACCCTTCCCAGACTCTGCAAGAAGGCCCAAGGAAACGATATTTTCAGCACTTTCTTGGGGTATTGATTACCCTTCTCCCGAACAGTATTGGTGTACTCTTATTGCATCACCTTCGATATTTTATGACGGAATGTTTTCCATAGCTAGAGCCACTGAGCCCCCCCCCCCCCGGCCCCCTTCATTCCTTGGGTTTGCCATTGTGCCGTACTGCCGTTAGCAGTATCAATGGTTTAACCAAGAAATCATGAAAAAATGAAGAATGGGGGTAGGCGGTTGAACACTATCTAACGCAACGAGCGACGCAGAACCCAAAGGGAAATTTTTTAGGGGACACGCCCGGGTAAAACATGAACCTGTTGCATGTACCCTTGGTGAAACATTTCCAGCATTTTGAAATGACATACTTTTAAGTAGTAGAAATGACATACTTTTAAACAGTGATATGACAGAGTAGTGGTTCTTATGACCAACTAGACCGGTTTCTGCTCTCATACTCAAATGTGGAGGAGCGTCATCAGTAGTAAGCCTTTTAACAGTTTATATTTTAGGCATAAGTGTCGTAAAATTTTATTTTAGGAATGCGTGTTCTTTAGTGCACGTAAATGAGTATAAGCTCAGAGTGCAGCTATGAGCGCATTCGGCAGCTTGGACAAAATCGGATGCTCTGATATTAAATACCAGTGTTTCCGAATGGCCTCTTTCAGGTGCTGGGTTTTGATATGGGGTGTATACGTCAGTTTGAAGACTAGAGGTGGTTCCCTTTCTTTGGGTTTGGTGGTAAGATGTGACAAAAAGTGCAATTTGGTTAAGTCCTTTCTTCAAGTAGGCCGGTGACAAATTTTTCTGCAGGTGGTGTTTCGTGTTTGCAGAAAGAACGGGTGCATAGTCGTACAAAACTACCGAGGGGTCGATATTTCCAACGGGGTCGGTATTCCCTCAAGTTTACCTACATACATATAGTAGGCCTATATTGATACTAATCATGTCAATTCCCGCTAATTTCTGATATTTTCAGCAAGATATGCAGTATTTAAAAAAAGTGGGGAATGTGAGGGGGGGGGGGGCATGGCCCAATGGCCTCCCCCCTTCGTACGCTACTGCATTCCTTAGTATATCATCATTGAGGCGAAAATAATGACGTAGTGCGCCACTATAACTTCAATTGTTATTTTGTAGTATCGTAGACACGGATTCAGTTACATTGATTAGACTATGTACGCACTTATCTGATAGTGTTGTTTGATGACAAAGTGGGCTAAATTCCTTCGCTCACAGAGTGTGTAATAAATAAAAAAGATCACAACATCTTTATCTCAGACTGAACAAATCGTTTTACGATTAATATATTTATAGGAATACGTTATATGATCAAACTCCGGAAATGACATCACGATCTAAACAGATATAATAATAGAATTGTGATCACACAATTACATAGACATAGCTTTGTTTGCCAGATGATCTTCAAAAAACACTGAGAGAACCAGAGAGCAACGTGATAAAAAAAATATATATCAATCGCGGTAAAAATGTCACAATACTGAATTGATAGAAAAATATAGCAAGATAGAAAGATAGAATAAATGGACATGATAGATTTCATAAGCTTGCTTGACTCCTTTTAAATAATTTCAACGTTTGTTGGAATGCCTTTCGACCAAGCTTCAAACTCACGATCCAAAATTGAAACAAATTTTGACGATTCGCTTCAATGAACAGCAAGGGTACAACGTGATAAAACTGAACGTTGAATGCATATGCTTGCATTTATCTCCACTGAGGCTCACTGCACATCTGTCTAGGGCTGAACAAACTGAATTAACTTTCTTTTACAAAACGGAATTTCCCTCTGTTTGGATAACCGGTATCTGATAGAAATAATAATAATAATAATAAACATATTATACATAAATTTTTTTGGTTATGACTTTTTTTTTTGGCTATGACGTCTCCCACGATAATAATCTCGGTTATTCTTTGATATGTAGACTTCATATTTTGATTTATCATTACTCGTTACTTGAGGTGGTCCCAGACCATACAGTAATTGAAACGGATGGGTTCATCTCTATCTCATTACTGAAAGGAACATTGAAGTTAAAGCTTTTTTTTCTTTGCAAATTGACATCAGTTGAATGCAGGTGACCTTTGACCTACGAAAAATGCTAGGCAACTAATTCGGTGATACGACTTGCAATATTTGAAAGAAAATTCATCCTTTAAAGTTCTTTTTTCCTCCGAATCCTTACTTTGTCAACTGCTGACACTAAGCGACATTTACCATCCATTGATCAAACATAAGTCTTCTTCCTCCCATTGGGTCAATCACATTCAACGAGATGTTTGCATATGTCTACAATTCCTGGGTACATTCTGTTCTATCATTCACATTGACCCACACAGAGAGATGAGTATAGGCCTATATCCAGATTACAAATTGTCTATGACTCTATAGGAATACGATTGTACCAAGCACTACGCATTTTGGACCTCGTTCTGTAAACTGTTAACTTTTCCGCGACTAAGCGTAGTTAACATGTTCAGAGGTATCAAAATTTCCTCTGACAACTGAGGTAGACAAAACAAAATTTTTGGTCGTAACTTAACGATATATTGCACTAATGGCTGTTAGACTATTACAATGTGAAGGGAAGTTGATTATCCACAGAAGTTTTGGACTTTTGGTACAACCGAGTCAATGCCAAGTATGCAACTCGTGAGGCAATACTGTGTTTTTCGGAGCAATCACGTGTGTAGGGTTAGCAAAAGTTACGTCAGTGATGAGCACTTGCACTCAAAACTGAGTTGTACACTCCGTGATAAAGACTACCTTGCTAGTCGCATCAAGTCGGGAGCAACCTATGTCGTGCCTAATCCATAATTCTGTTGCATCACTTACACATAGTGATATACTCTGTCAGTGGTTCTGCGAAATGTTCCTAGATATGAACTAAGACTATCAAAACTCATTGGCAACTAAGGCCTACCCCTATTGAGTTTTTGCTCTGCCGATTACTTATGAGTTTCAGTTCCGCGAGCCCTGTGTATATTTGGATTGGTGTGAAAGGTATTGGACGAAGTAACTGCCCCTTCTCTTTCCAGTGAAACGTGGTTTAACATCTCCTTTTAAGGGTTGTTTGGTTGTGCTCGAGAATTCTTGGTTAATGGTGATGCTTTACCAGGTCCAACGTCCAAGTAAAGCCTATTGATACAACTGTTAGTATGAAATAAATACATTGACAGACTCTCAATAAATTAAATATTATTCTTTTCTGGGGGGATTTTTGGTGGGATAACCAGCTTAACAACGTGTTTAAGCACGAGGTCACACGTTACGGTTGAACTAAGCTATACTGAGCGATTTCAGTTCAAATAGTGATGTCATACACACAATGACGTCAATTCATATATTGGCGCCAATTCACCGTTTGTAGTGTTGGAATTTCCCCCTCAGTGTTGTAAACAACTTACAGCTAGTCCTTTTCACAAAACGCTGATACAGCCACTTTTTGAGTGAGAAAAGGCAATGATGCCATTAGCTCCCAGATGCCATTTCATATACTCGTCTCTCTGCAAAAGTTGTCTTCATTGTTCTTTGCACTGTAGGGAAAATTCCATTCCAGATTTTCATTCAAGATTGTAATATAATACCAGTGTAAAGTAATTACAATACAAAAAAAAAAAATCTTTGTTGCTCATGCGTCACAGCCTGTTCAAACAGGTAGGGAAAATACCCACTCTTCTCAGAGAGTTAAGATATTGTTTACACTACCTTTGAACTTGTCAATACAGTACCACTAAGTACGAGTTTGTTTGGGGTTTTATATATTCAGGTCAAGTTCGAAAGCACAAGGCTTTGTCGGAGGGATATACACCGGCATACTGTTATCTTTTTATCGATTAAAGAACACATTGACGCACATATACAAGCAAACACAAAAAAGTTGGGAATGTTGGGAATTACCCCCAAATTACAGGCCCTGTAACACCATTCATCTCTCAAATTGACTTACACGCTAAGATAGCGCGCTTCGAGGCCCACTAGTGCATGCAGGGTACGGCATATCAGAGATTTCCTACGTAACATGTGATGGGTAATGGCCTGACCTATCTTGGCATTTAAAACTTTCCTTATGTAGGGGGCAAAAGTTTTGAGAGGTGTTCCGGCCCCATTGACAAGGCCCTCGAACGGAAATATTACTATAGGCCTTGGATTTTCTCACACAATCTAAATTTTCTATAATCGTCCATTCGTCCTAATTTCCACATTATCTTCAATATCCAGGGGCGGGATTTGGTGTCTGAAAGTCACATGCCAAAATACAGCCCTCACAAAGAAGACATTTTTCTTTCTAGCGCCCTCACTAGTTCGTATACGTTGTGACGTAATTTGAAGGTACGTTGGGTCTCCTGTTGGTTTGCACATGCTTTAATTACCATTTCAGAAACCCTACATTATCTTTATTTTATCCTCCGCTGCTTGAAACAATCAAATGAAGTTATGAAATCAAAACCTCAGATGTTCAAAATGCACACGTGTGGGACATCTGAACATCCTTGATGTTAGTTCGTGGAACTCTCAATGTGGAAGGGGGGGGGGGGGCGGGGACTAGGAGGACTTACAAAAGGACCCTGGACTCCACACCGTTATGGGAACATGACGTGCTCCATTGGCAAAGCCCCAGTTCCCCGGCCCCCCCCTCCCACCCGCCCCAGAAGCTCTGAGGTATTTACGAAATTGTAGGCTTAAAAATGATATATTTTATCTCTAACTTCAAAACACAAAAGGTGACCACAAAAATCACGCTTAAACTTTTTTAGTCATGTTCCTATTCCGTACTAGACTCTGCAGAGTCTGCTTGGGCTGGAAAGTTTCTGTAAATCTTGGTTCTGCCACCTCTGAACACCCATACTGTTCTGCTCTTCCGGAAGAGTGTTTACCCCCCCACCCCCCACTGATAGCTGCCCTCGCAGACTCTGGACACTCGTTTTAATTGTGCACACAACTTTTAACTAACACCATTGTTTTTCGCTACCGAATTCGGTAGAAGCCAATCACGGCATCGTGAGAAATGATGGGAGTGATGATGGGGAAAGGACATACGACGGATTAGTTACGTAACTATCATGGCCATATTCTAGGTACCATTATTTTCTCTCATTGTTCGATCGCTGCTATTGGCTCATGTCATGAGACCAACACGTAGTATTTTAATATGTATTAACTCTAACGTCAAACGTGACTGTTCATTTGTACATAATTATATCGAGTGTCCAAAGTCTTTCCGGCGGACGGCGGTCAAAGGGAAACGCTATTACTAGATGAGTACATATCCTCGGTTGGGTATAAGTAGGCTGCAGCTCAAATTGCGAGGAATGTATCAAACGAGGATAATTCATTCGCCGAGAAAGACTTTGCGAAGTCTAATTCCGTACTGACTAAGGGAAAGGAAAATCGATATTTGGGGAAGGGGGGGGGGGAGAAGGTGAGGTTCCCCCGGCTTTGGAACTGGTTTGGAGAGACTTTTTGTTCTTTCATAGGCTTGTAGATGTACTGTGATGCAATATTTACAAGTTATCCCCTATGGTGCCCTTTCGTATATTTGAAAACATGATGTAGATAGGTTACCGGCCAAATTTATTGTACAACACAAAAAACTTTATGGTTGAGTTTACAGTTAATAAAGGGCTAAATTGCGTCCTTTGAAACTCTCACTGGTTTCAAAGCGGCTTACTAATGTCTTCTTGTCTATTTCAGTGGTTCTCTCAAAATTCAGAAATGCCAAACTCGAAAGTCTTTCTCGTCAGGAGTACAATTTCGTGGGTATGTTTTCAGCCTTCGAAGACTGGAAAAGCTTCTTTCACTTGTGGCTAAATCCCTCGACATTGTAAAAAAAAAATCAAAAGAGAAACTGCACATTGGACCCTATGTGTGTGTCTGCAAGATATCTAATCCACTTTAGAAACACTCCTGAATTTCCAGGGAAGGACTTTTGGCAAAATAAATTCTATTGAATATGTTAAATCTCTGCAGTGACTGTTTCGATATTCAATCATATTCTTTGCACATAGCCCTCATTGCGTCATCGGAGTTTGAGGTTGAAGCAAGCGCACATTGTGAGGCAATAACTACATCGAGATCAAACTTCGATTTCATTAATCGTTTTGTCAAGAGTAGCAATCCTGTAACGGTCCTTTTCCGTCGGTAGGGCTGAAATCACCTCCAATTTTGGAAGCTAGAACTCTTTTTCTGTGTGAGTTGCCAGACCTTGAATGGTCTGATGTAGATTTACAACTAAAATAGAATGAAAACTATGACTGCACATGACTTGACTGCACCTCTTCAAAAGATAGAGTCGGTCATTGAGTACGTAGCTTGCGTAAAAGTATACGGGCCTAAAAGTTTGTTAAAGCAGGCAGTTTCAGCTCTCTGGTTAATGTATCACTCCAGTGACCCAGATCAGAGTGAGTCGTTTAAAAAAAACCCTTCGGTCAGGAAAAAAGGTTGTACAGGGGCTTCCTGTTGCCCCCCACCCGTAATCCCACCTATGTAAATATCCATGTGAAAAAAAGGTGTTGATGATTGAAAATATGACGAAAAAATTATCCCTTTGGCTCAATTTAGGCACTTTTGTGGAGGGTTAATGAACAAATCTCCAGGATGTACAGATATATACCCAAAGAGTTTGCATAGCTTTTGGTACTAGCTCATGGACAGACATATAGGGACGGTGCCCTCGACTAAATTAGAGCCCTAATGGGGTCAATCGAGAGAGAAAATAAAAAGCAAAAAAAAAAAAAAACTGTGGCCCTCTAAATTCTCTAGCCTTGTGTAGAAAACTATTCGCACGAACAACCGCCCTACACATAACCCCAATAACAATCGCTGATTGGCTTAAATCTCGAATGTGCTAATAATTCGTTTTTTTCGCCCCACATTTTGTCGGGGAAATAGCCACATTCTTCAAAATATTTCCCCTATAGCCGGTTATTCAATTAACTAGGTACACATTTTTATATATCCTATCTCACGCAACATGCCCAATTTCAGCACCCCACCATTAAATAATGCAATTCCGAGGACATATTTGAAGTCCATGGTCTTGAAAATCCCTAAAATGAGTCACCGGCCGAGTCGTCCGTTCCTGTGTGTTGCCAGGTGTCGTCATTTTTTGATACGATCGGTAACAAAAGAAACAATTCAAAGTACAAAGTGACCTAGCTGACACAATGACACGTGTTGTGAAATGCAGGCTAATTGAAATGAAGTTATAATTGTGATATTTCTCCTCTAGGGACTTTCTAGCTGGAGATGGGTGGGGGGTCACCTTTTTCAATTTTCCACCTCTTTAATGCTCAAAATCTACTATGGTCGGCATATGGAAATTTAGAAAAGGTATGATAGACCAGATATATTACCTTTAATTAGCACGTTAATGGTATAACTTGTCTGATATGACAAACTCTGTATAGGATATTAAGATCAATTTACGCACGTAAGTCAATATAGATACAGCCCCCCCCTCCCGATATAGAAGGTGAGTGGTAGGTCCGTTATCTATACACCCTGCTCTTTTGCAGACCAATTGTACGGTCCCATATGAGTGGGCATATGTGGTATTTGTTATTCTAGCTTTACTAATGACGTTTACACAGCATTTTACATGTTTTGACAAAGAGTGCAACTTGCTGACAACAGGACAAGAAACAGGAATTAAAGGTCCCTTGAACAAATTTTTTAAACTAATCTTTTTCCTAAATGTCTTATTCATTAGGGGTCCTACTTCACTGGGTCAATAGTTTACCGACAGATACTGACGGGATTTTTCCTTTTTTCTGATTTACTTCGTATATAATTTACCTCTAGCAAAAGAGAAAAAAAAAGAGAGAGGGAAAAGAAAAAAGAATTTAGGTGAAGGTAATTTGCATTATGCTCGTACATCAATATAACTTCATTGAACTGCTCACAGATGTATACTGATATGTTTTATACCACAGCAGGAATTAAACATTTGACGACTTATATCACTTTAGCTGGATTTCCATACGCCTGTAATTAGTGGCACATCATACGTCGGTGGTCACGTGACGTGGATCAAATCTATTTCCATTTATTCGAGACAACCGACACGTTTTAAATGTTTTTCAAATGGAACATCGATACCTAATGAACTACAGGTCATTACTACTACTGATCATCATTTACGTCTCGAGCATCGAGGCGTAGGCCCACCTTGGGTGATAAAATGGCGCAAGTCGTTCAGAACGGACGTCGGATATTTATATTCGGTGTAGCTGTGTTACTGTAAAGGCGAATTGTGTCGATGACGTATAAAAAAAACAAACGGAAGTACGGAAAGCTAACTTGTCGTGACGTCATTGGTCATTAATATGTTTGCGACTCTCGAACATGACCTTTAAGTCTCAGGTGCGGGGGGGGGGGGGATTTGATATCGCGTCCCCCACCTATGGAACTGTCGTGTCCCCCGTCCCTCCAGGATTGATTCCCATGAGTATGGTGATCATTACCTTGCTAAAGAAAAAAAAGAAGATACTTAACATAATGATTACCCCGCTTCTTAAATTCAAATAATATCGGAAACAGTACAAGGACGACCATCAAGTACTTTGTGCCCTTGTTCCTTTTCTGAAAGGGTACTGTAAACAAATTTCCCCCTCAATTTTACAAATGAAGTGCCTGGCATTAGTTTCATTTATACGCCCACCTACCATTGGCTTATTCACTACTACATGCTCGTCGTCAAAGGTTCGCTTTGTCTTAACTAAATGTAGCTTTTTGTTTATAATAGTCATATCTAAGTTTTCTAAGCGTGGGAGGAAGCTAACTCACTCAGGGAGATTTACCTAAGAGACAACAATAGTTGTTTATTTCCCCCAAAAAAATCACAAATATGGCAGTAATTCAGGTAGTAAGATTAAATATTTGTACAAGTCAACAACAAGCAATTGTACGAAAACCCATGTATGATTTATACCTTTTTTGTGCATGTGTATGCCCTCTGTACAACACAAACGTTAGAAACATTCCAACTTGCGGTGTGTGTGTGTGTGTGGGGGGGGGGGGGGGGGCATTGGCGTAGAAAGTACATGACAGCATCAATAGATAAAAAATACTAGTCTCTCGTTGATTAAATTGCAATGCAACACTTAGAGAAATAAAAAGTAAACTTATGTTTATAAATGTACTTTTTTTATTCCGAACAAGGAAATACTTTACTTCCAGAGTACCTCATTTTGGTAAGGGAACATTCGAACCCCCCCCCCTCCCACCGAAAGATACAAATATAAGCCCACCTCAGCACCCGTCGAGGGGTTAATATCACATACCTGGTTCAACAATGATAATCTGGGGAGAGGCGCCTCGATCTTCCGCTTTCGCACCCATTGCATGCAAATAATGGCGCTAGGAAACTAGCAAACTAATGCGAATTATTATTATCACAAATAAAATAACGTGGCATTCAAGGAAATTTCCATTTACAGAATAGCTGGCGAAAACAGATCAGGTTAGTGAAGGCAAGCACCACACTAGAACGGGCTGAAAGTTCGAAAAAACTTTCTTGCGCAATTCGTGGACAACTAGGCGGTACGGACACAAGGTGCATACAGGTAATATATTTACTTTCTAACGGAACTAACCACACGGAAATGTATCTCTATAACATTATAATTAGGGTTAAAAATGTATCTCCCTTAGCTTATGCAGCCTTAGAAGTGTACCATTTTTGTTGATACTAATCAGGAACGAAATATTGTTAATTGACGAAGATTCATTTGAGCATTTTTTCAAAGCAGCCAATTCGCAACGTTTCGCTAATCTAGCTTAATTGCAATGAAAATGATGCATTCCTAAGGATAACAAGCGGATGGAGATGCCCTTTGAAGCCCTTCAGTAACTCTGATGAAAGAAAGATGTACCTTTTTGTAGTTAATTCTGTCAGAACATAAGTCTTACGTAAGAAAACAGAGCTAGACAGCTTCATATTCACTAGAACATTACATGGTGCCTCAGATGATTAATAAATACATTAATACATAATAACAATGTAATATGAAATGTTGGCTGGTGTATGAAGAGGTTGCAACCAAGGGAAGGGGAGGTCCAATAGGATTGATGCCACCGATTCTAGACGTATTGCCTCAGTGACGTCATGTTTGTGACAACCTGTGATCAATGCATGACACAAGACAACCACAAAAAATGTGAAATGTTGTTACTAATCTTTTCCGTCCAACGCTTCAATTCTATATTGCTTCTTCTATCCTTCACAATACTAACGAAGGGGGAAAAAATGTTGAGAAAAAATTACTACACTTTTCTAAAAAAGCTCACCCCGTGAAAAGGTGAAGCCTTATATGACTGTGTGGATGAACTTTTTGTTTTCCAGAAACACACACACACATACAAGTATCACAAAGAACGGTACGTCAAAAACGTCATGTGCTTGAAATTCTAGGTAACCGCGCGCCGGGAAACATTTAAGATCCAAATTTCATCATTTTTTCAAGGTTTGTAACAATAAATGCAACGGGCAGCAGTATATCAACAAAACATATTTTTTCTTTGTGCGAGCGAATAAAACATTGCACTCTGTCCATACAGTTCCTCCTTCCCAAGAAACATCCTTCCGTCTCAATTGGTCAAAGCACTAAACCAAAACAGGAAGTTTTTAAGTTTTTTTTAAATAAAATAAATCGAGAATAATCTATGCAAGCGTGACGTCAAACAAATTCCACATTTATTCCAATTAGCAAAGGTACTCCAAACGTGAGCTACATCTCTTTTGCAGCACAATGTAACAAGCTCTACGAAAACGATTAACATCCAATGTAATTACTGGTAGCCTATGTCGGACGAAACATTAAAAATAATCAAAAAATTTGAGAAAGATATATTACTGAGAGGTTTCAAAAATTCCAGCCGGAGACGATACCATAAATCTCACGGTGAAACCGTCAGAGTCTGTTACTCCCACATTGATATAATGGCGAGAACATGAACGAGGTTAGGCGCTTAATGACCAAAACGAAATGTCGGTAGGCTTCGACAAATGATGATGATTATATTGATGAAGTAACGTAATGTTAACATTACTGCTTTCGATGTTATGGAATGAATCGCTCATTCATACCTAGGGCATCAATTTTCGTGGCGTATTGAACCTCAGAATTATCGATAGCGTAATTACCCCATGGAAATAATGGAACGACCGGGGAAACGTAGATCAATTTGTGGGATGGGGGGTTTTTCAAAGCTATGCAAACACAGACATATGGATAGTTGGAATACACCTCTCATTATGATACCTCATCATACCTCTCAGTCTCATGACGACCTTCGTAAGAAACAACGGTCTTGTGTAACTCAACGTGGAATACTTACTAGCTGATTTTACGTCAGCTACATACTCTTGAATTCAATGTGTTTGACCCACATGGCGAATATGAATCGAGGCCAAACTTTCCTTCTTGAGATAACGGGTTTAAACAAGCAGGTGTCACAAACACACAACGCCAACGTGAAAACATATGCCACGACTACCGTCCGTAAACAAACGCTATTTCACGTAAGAAAATAAAAAAAACAAACTCACTCACTTTGCGATCAAAGCAAACAGATACATAGCAAATGATCACACTGTTTCAGAGAACAGGGATGGAATTCGACACTTACTGTGCTATGAGCGAAACAAACACCTTAACACTACAAAAGTTGACCACTCGTTTTATATTTGGGCGTGAGAAAGGCGAGAACGAAAATTGGAATTCATTAGGCAAACGATAAAGACAATGAGAATGATGAATACATTGCAAAATTCATAATGGATTGACTTGAAAATTATAGAAATTGTCTAATTTACAAACAGGAACTTCCCCAATTTTATTCTGAGAAAACCAGTCCATGTTCCCCTTCTAGTTGGATGGTAAAGTCAATTTATCTTTCCTACCAAAGTTTCGACGCCTTTGCTTCACTGGACAGAACAAACACATTGTAACTACTATTTGAACTTTCGATTCCAAGCATGGGTTATATATTCTATACTTGAACCCCCCCCCCAAGAAAAAAGTAAGATCTTGTAAATAATCAGAGCGAGGGGAACTTGATAGAGTATTTACCGGTTTACATTACGGCGCTGTTTCGATTTGAACGTCTAAATGAGTTACAGTTTTCGTGGAACGGAGGGCGCTATTTCAATATATAAAGCAGAGCTATATATATGACTGCCATTATTATAGGAATGCCAACGTTAGGCGACGCGACTCGAAATCAATGGGAAAGCAGTCTCCCAGTAGAAGACACACAAATCTGAAAAGACAGCTCTCCTATCTCAATATTATGGACTAAGCTGCATCAATATTGCACCACCGTATTAAGGCCATTTATGGCACGCGGTCAGGGCCAACAGATTAAGCTAAGGGCAGTGTCTCATTTTCACCTGCATAATGGGCAGTAGTGATATTCTTCATCCTCTATCATGCCTGTCTGTTTTGTTACACACATGGAATTATTTATCCTTGGCTTGCATATGAAAGCCAAACTTTATCTTTCAAGATGTATTCTTTGAAATTGGGATCACCTGTGATGAAACTACGATGACAAGCATTCATGGTTTCCTTGACAACTTGTCAGGTACCAACCTCTTGGTGAAGTGTAATATGAGGTGAACATTTACTGACCAAAAACATTTCACAAGGAGACGTGGGGAGTGCCCTAGATGGAAGCATCAAATTAATTTATTCAGTTATTTACTAGTTAAAAGCACAGCTTTTGCTACAACTGATGGTACTTTAAGAATAGCAGGGAGTGCTACTTTCATGGAGGGTTTAGTATGTGACACAAGGCTGGAGAGATGTGGAAACCTCATAAAATGCAACCTAGCCTATTGTTGGTACAACTGACTGTATCTTTCATCCACTACAAGAAATATGATGATAAAGTAATATGGAATTACAGGACTTTGCCTGACATTTTGCCATCCATTTGAAGATACTTTATGGGGGTGATGAAAGGCCAACATGAAGAGGAGGGGGGGGGGGGGGCAAACAGGTGTGTGTCCTATAAGTTGCGAGTCTTGAAATGATATGCAAATAAAAGTTCCAGGAGAGTGAACATATAACATAGAAAAACTTGTTCATGACAAAATTTTCAGCTAAAATGGTGTAAATTTGTACATTTATATTTTCTCAGAATGATATAACAATTCAAATATAATAAAATATGTCAAGGAAGAAGCTCTGTCACTGATGAAATGTGAGGTAATTTGCTTGGGTCAAATCCAAATTTGATTCCAGGAACCCTAGCAAAATTTCAGGTAACCAATTCCTTAGCTTTTTGTGTTATTCACAAATCAAAAAAGAAAATAGATGAAGCAGTGATGATCAAACTACATAATTTTTTTCATGTAGGCCCTGTGAGGTTATATTAATATTAGTAAATGAATAGTAACATTAGCAAATGGTGGAAAGGAGCAAGGAGAAGGGGTGTTCGATGCATTTGCTGATTCTTTAGCCACTCTGGACACCTAATCTCAACACGACTCAGTACACCTCACCTGGTGATAAGAACTTCATACTTCCTTTCATGACTCTTAGAACTTTCAAGACCTATTCATGAAGAGCCTCTGGCTTAGCTATTTCTTTCTGTGAGATTTATGTACCTTCAATATAAAAGAAAGGGGTGAGGTTATTTCCTTGGTCTTAATCCATCTGCTCTTCCCAATTCACCTTACCTCGTGGCGAGGAAAGGGGGGGGGGGCAGGTGGGAAAGGGGAGGGAACTCTCGATTAATCATAGCAAAGGACTTTACTCACAAATGTCAATATTTTGATGATATTCGATTTCCTTTAACATCTGCCACATGCATCAGCGGGAATATCGACTACGCTATCATAATTTTTTTCTCTAAATTATTCTTGACTTCACATTCCCACACAGTTTGCTCAATGCATTGCCTTACTCTTGCACTTCAAACTGAATGTCTAAACTGGGAGACCTCGCTTTGGTTCAGATTAATGATGATGTCTCAATGTAAGAATTCTTAATCCAGCTGGACTCTTACTCTGCAGATTGGGCAGGCTGAATTTTGCTGAAAATTGATGAAAATGGAAGGATCATTAGATGAAACATAAAATAACAATCAAAATATAAATAAACAATCCATTGTTACATTGGTAATGTATATTCAATGATCTCACCATCAGCTACTGAACTTAATGCTACAAGAGCATGGCTGCATTTCTTCTCATGTGAAGTGATATTACTATCATTAATTTAGATGGCTATCAGCAAATTTTGCACCTGCTGACCAAACTTTGAAATCTATCATAACTGATTTGCAGAGGAAAATCCACGAAAATATCAAGATCAGAAATACAGCTTCTCCATTAATTGGAACAGTTTCACCACCAGTGGTCCAGAAAAATTAAGTTGGATAAAGGATTGACATAAAAGTTGGGGGGGGGGGCACGAGGTGTCCAGTTTCTGAAAACATTTTACTATATATATGTACTGCCAACTTTAAGACCAATTTAAACATTTCTGACATTAAGTATGCCAGCCTTACAACTGTGACATGCAAAACTTTCTAAGAGCTCTGTTGAAACTGATCAAATCAAATTTCACTGAACGACATGTTTGAATGTGTCACTGGAGGAACTTGTTGCTTCAACCTCAAATCAAAGTAAAATGCATTTTGCAAAGAAAGACATGAACATGTCAAACAAATACATAATGATGGATACTGAGGTGTCTAAGACTTCAGAAACAGAAAATTCCTAAAAACATACCAATGACAGTTAACCCTTTTCCTGCCATGTACCACAGATACAGTATTATCGAGGAAAGTGTAATGTTGTGACCTATTTTAGGACCAGAAAGCCAAGCGGCTTGGTGTTTCCTGGCCCTTATCATACTTGAATGTCCAAATGTCCTCCTTAGATACTGTGTCCCAGAGACATTTATTGTGAAAACCCCCATCTCAATTTGAGTACTGGTCTTTTCAAGTATGTATATAATGTATACCGTGTGATGTGGCGAAACAGAATCATAACAACTACTTGAAAAAGTGGTGAACTTGAAGCAGTAAGACAGGTTTAACAACATTGCCTTCTTTGTTAGTTCCAGTGTAAACATTTGTCACATTATTCACAGAAGTTTCCTTAAATACCCTTCCAAGTTTGTAAGTGATTGCCAAGAATTCTACAGCCAGCAAATGATATACATCACAGTGTAAGTTACATCTTTGAAGTCAGTCCATTACAGGGTGCCACTGACCCTTTCCCTGGCTACACAAAATATTACTACTTTTTTATCATATCTCACAAGTATTAAAATCTCTCAAAGATAATTCAAACTGATATGACAAATCACTTCTCTCTGAATGGGCTGACATATTCCAAAGTGTCAAATGGTGGATAAAGATCTCGCCGGGATTGGGTAATACCTGTCTCAGTGACCTCAGAGGTCAATCGTCATGTATCACATATTCACACTAGAAAAATTCACTTTGTATGCCAGGGATTGTACCTTAAATGCAAAATCAAAAACAAATTGTTTGTCTTTTGGGGATTTTGTACATAAAACTATCAAAATAGCTCAGTAATTTTAAGAGATTTATAACAAAAGGATGACAAAGGTATATACTGCTTTCTGTTATGCACTGCCTTAAAAGTCTTAGAATTCAAATTTATAGGATAATACTACCTAAGTTTTATAAAACATTTCAAGTATTGCTAGCCTTTACCTGTTAGTTACACCAAACCCCTTTTTACCCACTAGCAGAGAAAAATAACAGTACCGGCTGAAAGCTAACATTTGCACCTCCTAGAGACCCAAATAACCTTCAATTTACACCACCTGTAAAGTGCAGGGTTACTTCCCATTTGAAAATAGTGCATTCACAAGCTTTTCACTGTGTGACATCGGAAATCCCCACATGACCTTTGATTTAAAAAAACTTCCACAATCTTATTTATGTAGAAGGAAGTACACACGTTCCAAATTTGAAGTTTATGCAACATGTGATTCTTGGGATACTGTAAAGATAAGTAGTCTACATTCTGCCTACTGGTGGCCTCAGATGACCTTTGACCTGCACCAAAAACAGTCCCAGCTGAGATTACTCTATGTCCCCCCACACATCAACTTTGATCTGTCTTGCACATTCCTTCAAAAGTTAAGAGTGTTGACCAATGTGTGCAAGGTTTTTCACGTTACGGCATCTGATGACCCTATATGACCTTTAACCTCCAAGAAAATCATCACAATTTTATTTAATCAAAAGGAGTACATACCCTGCAAGTTTCATGTTCATGCAATATGTACTTCCCTGAGATACTGCAAACATATTTTATCCATATACTTGCTGTTGGTGACCTCATATGACCTTTGACCCACACCAAAAACAATCTCAGTAAAAATCTTTATATGTTCAACATACACACCAACTGTCACCTATCTTGTACCTTCCCTTCAAAACTAGAGTGCTAACTAGATTGTTCTTACACACATGCACACAAGCACACTGACTCATCAACACCCACATTCACCAAACCAAAATTACCATCCCATAGATTCCTTGCCTGCCTTTGGCAAGGAATAAAAAAAACAGAAAAAATTCAACTGTCCACCCTCTAATCAATGCGGGGCCTGTTGGGTATGCTTTTTTTATTGTTTGCAAAAGGACAAAGAAAGAATTACAAAGGGTCTGACTATACACATCAAGGTAGTTTAACTTACAACGATGTTAGTTTTAGTGAATATGAATAATGCTGCACAAATCAAAGTTATAAGACTGGTCAATAGTTCAAACAATAATCGCAATCATGCTTTGTATCCTTTACTAAAGGATCTCATGCGCAAAAATCAAATTCACAGTTAACAGTGCCATGTATCTTGCCAAAATGCAGAACACAGCTCTTTGGAAACTTGTTTATTTATTGTGATTCATTCACTCATAATGAGCACTAAAACTATTTGTTTGTGTGTGTTTGTTGCATGGATTTCCTGTATCAATTTTTCCATGTGCAGATGCCAGATACAATTAAACACGTATCTACAGTTTAAACTATCCTACCATCTACATGTCTAATATTAATCAATACAGGTACCGTACCCTGGTTCTATGAGAAGGATGATCATATCTAAACCTCACACAAATCATCACTGAAATTGTTGACGGTGTTATAGGGGACACAGGGAGATGGAGTATTGTAACATACCTCGATATATTGAAACCTGGCTCAACCCCTCATTGATGCACCTGGTATGGATGGTAACCAGGTACCAGGATGAATATTCTATTTTTCAAACTACTCATCAATGTATCTGGTAAGGGTGATACAGGGGTGTCGTGGCTTCACTTACCTCAAACCACTTGTCGATGCACCTGGTATGGTAGGCATGAAAGCATGGTAGTCTCCTGAGTTCCTCGCTGGCTTCGTACTCGCTCATACAGATGGCACAACTCCGGTCCTCCTCTTTTAACTGGCCTCCGCCTTCCACCTCCTGAAACTTGAAGGTCGGCAACCTGGTGAGGACCTCAACCGGAAGGCCCTGAGGTACTGCAGGACCTAGGTGCTCTGCAAGCTCCAAAAGCCTCTGTTGATCACACAAAGAAGCAGTAAATCAGTCTCGCATAGACTGTGGACTTGAATGAACCAATAATTAATTGTTATAGTTTGGGTATGGAATTAGGAGAGAGATGAGAGGGGGCAGGGGGCATTGACTAGTGGGACTGGGTTCAACAATTATTAAAGAATTTTGTCGACAACTGGCCAGTCCAAGCGGGCAGAAAGACTTACATTCACATTTCCATCATCATATTAGTTCACATCTTTTGACTTGATTACGCCTGACCGAAATCTTTGTGTTAGAAACAATTTATTCGAAAGTAGTAAATGAAAGGTCTCCAACTTACAAGTCAACACTTACTTACTCCCCAACTTTTTGGAACCATCCCATCAGATCAATCGTGAAAGTGAACAGCAGTTGAACTAACCTAAATGTTAACTACAGATCTTCTCTTATCAGTTCAGTATGACTATATCAAACATCTTGTGGGACTGAAATTAATTGAACAAACATAATACTTGTTAAACACAAGACGTAGAATGACCACCTGGTCTTACCTCATAATCATCTGGGTTACCTTCCTCATAAGTGGGATGGTCCTGGCCCACATGTCCCCTCCTGTTGTTCCTTCGTGGTACTCTTCTTCTGGGTCTTGGCTGCAAGAAAGATAGGAACACTAATGAGAGGATATTGTCTATCAAACCACCTCATGGCGGGAAACTGAAGGCAAACTGGCATGCTGAAAAACCACAGAAACCCTTGGTAGCGGTGTATGACTTAATAGCTGAAGATTCTGTTGTTAAAATAAGTGAGCTGTGATGAGCTCTGATCAGTTTAAGAGTCCAATTGCCAACTACCACTAGACACTGAGATCTCCTGAAAAAAGGCAAACTCTATCCAATCACCAGGACTATGGTTGGATGATACATCATCCTGTAATAATAACAGTGACGTCAAGTGAAAAGTGCATCTACCATTGTGTCCAGAAGTGGTAAAATGTTCAGTCCCTGATATGGGACTATCAAAGATATTATGGCAACATCTACTTGTATTTACTCATGCAAAGGTACATGCTTAAAAGTTTGATTAAATTTGGTAGAAAAATAGAGTCAAGTTGTAGTAGACAAAGACAACAGAAAGAGGATATCTTTAGTGTCCCGTAATCACTTTGTTTTGTTTCTATAAATTGAACGTGTGTAGTTTGTGCTTTGCCAGGATCTGACACTTCTTCTGGTCATGGAATGTAAAAGTGGGTTTCCAATCTGCATTGATGAATGCACACTAGACAAACCAGACCTGTATGAACATATATGTAAGTTCAATGGAATTGAATATACATCATCCACCTTGCAAAGTGAACCTTTAGCAATCGCTTCTTCAGAAATAATCCATTCTAAAGAATCTGCATTTGTGCAATCTACGGATGCACAATAACATTTCTAAAAGTAATATTGGCAACATCAATGTTGTGCCATTTAAAGAGCTTGACACTTTTCCAAAGTCAAAAGCAAAGAATTGCTGTTGTAGACCTACTGGATGTTGGGGACTCAACCATGGCATAACTTGAGATGTAAACTGGAAAGATATGCCTCCAGGGTGCGATTCAGGTGAAAACTCTGATGTGAGGGATCGGACCATCTCATCCAACAGTCGATGATGGCTGAATCCAGGAGGAGCATTGTATTCATGATGCTGTCACATAATCAAGAAAAAAAAAAGAACATAGGCTGATTTGTAAAAGAACAATAGGAACATTGTATACACCATGCAGTCATATAATCAAGAAAACAAGAGATAAATAATGAAGAGCGAAGAAGCACTGATTTGCTGAAGGACAATAGATGATATATAATCAAGAAAAAAGAAGTAAAGAAGAACAAACAAGGACTGATTTGAAAAACATCAATAGGAGCATTGTATTCATGATGCTGCCATATCATCATGAAAAGAGAAAAAAAATAATGAAGAACAAACAAGGACTGATTTGTACAGAACAATGAAGCATTGTATTCATGATGTTGTCCTATAATCAAGAAAGCAACAAGAAAATAAAGAAGTATAAACAAGGATTAAGATTGTACTGCATTTGTTGATTTATATCGTGAAAATCATGTCATGATGTATCATTTTCGGTAGCAGAAATCTATTAGTGGTGTAATGTATGTAACTTGTGTGAATCCAAGTCTCTTCTATGGGATTGTGTTTCTGAGTTATGATATTTGATAGTAGTATTGCACTGTCTTCTCTCTTTCTCTTTCAAAATTCTGTCACGTCACACGATGTGTTATCCCATAATGTTGGACTCAAATGTAATATCCTCATATAAATTGCTTTGTGTTTTAATGTCATATGCTCACATAATCTATACCAGATTTGCTGACGATGTCAGCTCATGTCGACAAATAGATGAAAAAAATAAATCCTGAAACAAAAAGGCTGACAAGAAACAAACATTATTCCTAAAACAAAACTGCCTCTTACATGAATGTGCCTCCCTTTAGAAATGTGGCATAACACAAAGAGTACAATGAAAGCACACTGTATAAGAGTATATGTAGCAATCAAAGAGGCTATTACCATCAATGGCAGTCAGTGAATAATGACAAACTAACGTAACCACGAATGGCCAACCTGTGCCCTGTGGAGAGGACTGTATTTGGTCCATGGGCCGTTTGCAGGTTGCCCGTTGTTAGGCACTGTTTACTTGTTTAAAGCAGTGCCTAGGATTAATCTTGCCAACTTAAGGAATGCTCAATCGTACTAACTTTGTTTCAATGGTTATTTGATATTCCAAATGATATTGTCTCACTAATGCCACCTTTCAATACTACTCATTCAGATTCAAAACTGCTTTGGTCAGAAGGGATCAGTGGCTTGAGTAAAAAGGTTTGAGAGTCACCCCACCATAGTAAACACTGCCAGTGAACAGAAACTCTGTGATGGTGACATTAAAGAGGAACCGTAGTGGGTGTTTCAACTTCAATCTACACTTAGCGTACATGTATTTACAAACAGTCACGACAGTATTGGTTTTATTTTTGTAATCACTTCTTTCCAAATAAAACTTGTTGTTGTACAGCGTATAGCCATTTTGGAAATGTATGACGTATCACATGCACCGAAAATACTATGTGATATTTACAGGTGCATGTGTGACGTCACGAATCATGTAATTTTGCCACCACATGGCGACTTCCGAGTGAACAAAATGTATATTCACAAAAACTTCATATTTTCTTGGACGTAAATTAACTGTACTACCGAATGATGTCTTACTGTTTGAAAAAGTATATTTGAAGTATCAGGACTATCTGGAAGGCTGTGCAACAGTTTTCCTTTAAGCTGCATTCCATCTCTTCAAAGGGGAAATGCTATGAGTAAGCACAACAGTACACAAACAATAATCTAGAGTATGAGAACAGAAAAATATCAAAGACCTGTGAAATGAGCTCCTACCATAAAAAAAAAAAGAGAAGAAAATTCAATAATGGACACAAACTCAACCTTGCAGTGGCGAGTATGGTTCAGGTAAAGACAAAATGACACAGAGATTGGAGAAGTGATAGTGATGTGAGGGGTAAAGGATTTTCAACAGATACGATCATTTTATCAGAGCGCAGTTTTTTTCACTTTGCTGCCAGTGTCATACAGACCTGCAGAGGTGGTGGAGCAAGGGTTGCTTCTTCTCGATCGAACTCAAGCTGCAGCCGTCGGGCCAAGGCCTCGTCTGCTTCCAGTTGCTGAATGGCAGCAGCAGTCCTCGGGGTGACCTCCACACCTGTCGGAGAAGAAAAGAAAATGTGACCATGGAATTTAACTGGTATATTTGGAGGTATTAAAATTTTAAAACAAAATGCAAACTAACCTTTTCAACCTGAGGTTTTGAACACAACTTCCATCCACTTTCTCCTTTTGATTTTTATTACAGGCTGAGGATATACCTCCTCATCATATAAGGAAACAACAAATAGATCCAATATCAGCATACAAAAACAACCTATTGACAATTGAAGAAACCAAAAATACATTCTGTGGATGAGCATCTACATAGTCAAGCTTTGATAACTTTTAGTTCACAACTTCACACAGATAAATGACACAGCTTTTGAAAAATCTCAAGGACACTACAGAGAAAATTAAGTTCTGCTCATAATTACTACAGCATTCCTTGACTGCATATGGAATGTGTTTTTAATTTTTTCTCAGATGTTTGTTCAGGAATTGACTAAACAAGAGTACAATCCTTGGCAAAAGATCATAAAGTATTCAAACTGGGAAGAATGTGAAGAGAAAACAAATACCCACCATCAGAGAGATCATGGACAGATACCCTGTGTGCTCCTGAGGGGGTTGCTCTGTTCTCTTCATTATCACCAAGAATGATGACTGGATCATCTTCATCATCATCGATTATCTCAGTGACCGAAAAATGGTCCACCTGTCGACTTTCTCCTCTTCTCCTTCCACTGCTCTGAGAGACGCCTGGGCTCATGCCTTCCAAAATGATGTCTGCATCCTCGTCGTCCGAGATGACGGCAGCTCGGACATCTGAATGAGTCTTTCGTCTCTTTGTCCTGTTTCGACTTCCCTGAGAACGTTCAGTTTGTGAAAGATCTAATGGAGTTGAAGAAGCGTTGGAAGTGTCGACAGGAGAGGTGGTTGGATCTGACTGTGAGACATTCCTAGACTGAGATCTTCTGGATGAGGGACTTTCTGGTCTATGAGCTCTGTCTCGTGAGAGATCATGGTGCTTTCTTTGGTTAGTTTGCCTCCTGGAAGTCTTATCATTAGAAGGCAGATCATGGTTACTCCTCGATCTACTTGAACTATGCAAATTTTGCCTGGAGCCTCGAGAGATGTCTTCAGAATGCTGATTCTCTCTGTGTGCTTGATGTGCTATTCCTGATGATGTTTCCGTTTCGACTGCATCTTCTGCAGCAAAACGTCTCCTTTGATGTCTCAACAAATATTTGTTGTATCTTGGTGAAGTCTTTGGATCAGACTCTTTGACGGTACCACTCCTATCTTGCCGTCTGTCAGACTGGTGGATAGTTTTTCGTTTGAGTTGGTCGGGTATGTAATGGTTGTTGGTCCTACCACTGCTGTGGACCTGTGGGTAAAACCTGGGATCAAAGGCAGTAGAGCGTATCCTGTGGTCCGGATGATGTATGCCATCATACCGCAATCCGTGATTCTCCGAACAGTGACCAGAAGCGCTTGATTCCTGACGGAATCTTTCCTTCCTGTGTGTATGCTTTGGTGAAGTACTGTACAATCCATTTGTTGCAGAATGATGCCTCTCCCCATCTTTAACAGAACGTGACCGATGCTTTTTACAGTGTTTAGTTTCTGCTGCTTCTGCACAGATAGGTGGTATGTCATCTTCCCAATTAAAACTTCTGGGCATTTCTTTTTTCCTCTTCCTGCTGTCTGGTTGAATGCTTTTGTGCCCTTCAAAAACTGGTGACTTAGAGTTCTCACAATCCTTGTGATGAGTGTGCCTATCAAAAATTGGTGACTCAGACTTCTCACAACCCTTTCGATGGCACTTTTCCTTTCCATCTGGTTTTATCTCCAGCCCAGAGGAACTTTTCACGCCACATGAGTCAACACCTATCCCAGAAACAGAGCTTATCAATGGTCTTCTTCCTATGCCCTTTACTTTTGATTTTGAAGCTCCATTTTTTGATACGACAAGTTTCCCTTTTCTGCTCCAAGATCGCTGGTTCTCTTCTCCTCCCTGTGAAAGTCCTCTGAATTTAAATTCAACCTCCTGCCTCTTTCTCTTTGGGTTTCCATCTTTCTCTGATGTGGTGGATCCATGATCATCTACGGGTATAGATGAGTGGCCTCGATATTTCAATTTCAAAGATGACAAGGCTTCTTCGTCACCATTTTCCACGACTACTTTGTTTCTTTTGATCATGGGTATTTCTTCTTTTTCTTTCTTTCTTTCACTGCGATTAGTAAAGTTCTTTAAAGGACTTTTTCCTGCATCATTGTCTTTTCCTGCCGTACTGATACCAGGTGCATCCACTGACTTGAAATTTAAGTTGCTGTTCTGTATTTCAACCTGAGAAGGAGACAGTGGATCTGGATCTGAATTTTTTGTTTTCTTGACTGTCTCCTTCTCAAAAGTCTCTTTGGCTTTGCTAACACCAAAATTCCTTGTAACTTTCTCTAAACTGACAGGAGAAAATGTCTGTATGAGAGAAGGGTGGCAACTTGAATGGAATACTGGACTAACACTGCATGCTTCATAGGTGTCTTTCTCTTCATTATTCTCTACCTCCATCTGTGAATCCTCTACTCCTGAACTTTCAAATAAGCTGGTCATGGAATCATCTTTGTCTTCAGTATTTGCTTTTGGACTGGACAAAGATGCAGATAGGACCTTCTCCTCAGATATGAGTGTAGGGTTACTGCTGTCACTGATGTGCTTCACAGACTGACCTGGGCTGGATCCAAAGAGAACACAAGATGCAGAACTCAAAGACTGCTTGTCTGTTTCTTTCGACCGAAGGAGACGTTCTCGCAATGGTGCAACTTCTTCCTCATCTTTCTCCAAGTCTGGCTCCATCTTACTGATTTCTTGATAACTTGACACCAAGAGCCAGTTTATCCATCTGAAAAGAATACATGAGTAGATTTATAAAGCTAAATAGCCAATTTGCTCATTTATGGTATGTTGCACTTCCGTCCATGACAGGTGGAATGAATTTATTTACGCAGGGGTAGCTCTGGAGTCTGTACCAATTTCTCTCTTGATATAATGTACTGTGATGTTTTTCATTTTGCTGTTCATGCCATTTTCAAATGCACGGAGCATAGCAACATCATGCAACTTGATTTACCCTTATAATGCATGACATATTCCTTCCAATAGCCTTACAATGCATGACATATTCACATAAAAAATGTCTTGGCATAAAATTAATAGTGTAATAGCCATGTATGCCAATTAAAACAAAAGTAGTGAAATGGAGTAAACTTGGCAGGGCCCTATTGGTGCATCGAAACTATAATACTTATATTTTACAGAACACCAAACTTGAATGGGCACACAAACTGGTGGTAAAATGCATGCCACTAAAATTCCCATCACTAAAGCTGCACCTTCTGAAAACTAAAACAATTCATTGTGTAACTGACTCAGTGGGTTTGGACTTAGTGTACCCGAGTGTGAGTCACCCTCTCGAACCATATATCAAACAATAGCACTTAGCAAGTAGTTCCAGCAATTCGTTGATAAGGAAGTTGTGGTCCATAGTGCCTTGGTAGCTTCTTTGCTCACAAAACTTTAATTAGAGTTTGGGGATATGTGAAGAGAGCTGCATAGGGGCACCATATGGCTGATGGGCCCTACAGTGACATGTACTGAATATTAGTGCTGTCACGGTTGAACGGGGCTGTATTGCAAACAGCCTAACCACCTCAGAAATGCATATTACCTTATTACATGGGACAAACAACTTTTCGTATCTTGTGGAGTTCAGACTTTTTCAAGAGACATATAAAAGATATTTCCTTGTTTGTTTATTGATCCTCCTTATTGAAAAATGTTTAAAGGTTTGACGTAGCATAAAGTTGGCTTCAGTAATGGTTGTGATCTACAATTTGCTTGTTTTATATTTCTATGGTTTGTAATATGGCTGCTATATCTCACTTTGCAGATGGTTTGCATACAGTATACAGGCATAAGCTTATATTTTCTAACTAACATTTAACATAGCAAAGGACATACTGGAAAACTAAGAATCTTCCAGGAACATAACATTGTTTGGTGCAACTTTAGAATCCATACAGTATGAACATACTCGCTAGCTTCCTCTTGATTGTTTGATTCGGTCCACCGCCATTGCTGAACAGTGAATGATGAATGGATTGCCTTGCGTTAGTAAACAGGGTTAGGGGATCGGGTTAGGGGATAGGTTTAGGTGTCATGATTCAGGGTTACGGGCTAGGGTTAGGATACTTATTTATAGTATATGAATATATAAATACTGTCACATGACTAGGATGGATTACCCCTTTGTGCATTGTATGCATTTTCTAACAGCCAAACACCACATCCACTCTCATAGTGTAGTGGGTTTTGTGTAAGACTTATGATGCAACTGTTATCGTGACATCCTAGTTTCAAATCCTCTTTTAACCTATTTCTCTTTCAGGAATAATCTATCACTTCTTCCACAGGTTTCTCTACATGTTGTTCATTGCACAGAAAATCCATAGCTTAGAAAGTCTCTTTTATTGTCTAATACCTTGTGTGATTGGTATGGATTCTAAATTAGTACTCATTGCTTTGCTATTTCAAGTACTGGAACTTGAAAAATAGTGATCTTGAATAACAAAAAGGCACATTTTGTTTTACAAGCATACAGTAGTTGTTTAGTTTACTTTTAGGTAAGGATTGAACATGGATGTCACATTTGGGATACAGGTTTGAATGGATGTAGTAAGTAGTTATTTTAGGACATAACTTTTTAGAAAACTTAAAGTTTGATCTCTGCTGTGATTGAAACAAGCATCGTATGTACAAGACAAACCCAGAAGTAAAAATCGGAGAGCAACATGTAGCATAATCGTTGATCTTTAAACTGTTTACAGCGTGTGCAAATGTTAATTAAGACCATTTAAACATTTAGAAAATTGTAAAACGATACTGGCACTGACAACACTACAGTATAATATTGTAGCAGCGTTGTGCATATTTATGTACTAGGCCTAGCTTACCACTATTTTGTCAGGCTGCCATGGTTGTGCATGTACAATAATTTCCAACGATCTTTGGGCATATTTTGACATTGCCCTCTTGTATTTGGTAGAACGCAGTGAAGACATTAGTGTTTTCATTGATCCCTAAAACTAAAAATCATGTAATTTCTTTGCATTCCCGTCGTCGGGTACAACGATAATTTGTATTTCCTTGGTACTTACACATCTTCATCATCACCTTTAAACTAAGACACGTCCATATGAATGATGTACATGTTCCCAACCACAGTGACTCAGCAAAGTGTCCATTTGTGGTACATAATACGTTTGATGTTTACCAAAACCAAAGGGCCTTACTAACACGCAACATTACTACGGCCTTCATCATAACTTTACTGTCTGACTTTAGGCTAGCCTGTTAGGCCTAGCCTAACAAACATAGACTAGGCCAAATACAAGGCATGGAAAAAACATTACCAGTGCTTTGTTTTCGATTCACCAATAGTAACTCAATTTCAGATAACTGCACATCCCCCGATCAAATCTGTTTGTTGTGGCTTACTGAGTTTGGACAGACCGGCCTTTGTGCATTTAATAATATAGTCTTCTTTTCAGATAGCTGTACGTGTTACAAAAAATCTCATTTATAATCACAGTAACTTTAGGTCTATTTCTCACATAATGTTCGACGGAATATATCCTGTACTTTTCAGCAGCTACGCATGCATAGTGCACAGTGCAAAGGCATAAATTGTTTACAGGGCGGGAGTTCGAGAAATCATTGCGCAATCAAAAACGGGACCCTAGTAGTCTATGGGGCGCCGTATGTTGAAGTATATAAATATGTGGTATGTAATACAATCAGAGATTTGTATTGTTTTTAGCAGAGCATTCTGGACAGAGCAGAGCGTTCTAGTTCAAGGCACTTGAGTGCCTATAGGGCCAGCTCTTCTTCTGCACCGTCCAGGGTGAACAACGGAGAGGTACATTTGAAACGAACAGGCAGCTTTTTCCAACACTTTTCGAGTCTTCTTTCAAATATTGCTACACTATAGGTACACTTACAATATCTGTATCTGATTGGACGATTGGTGGTCAAATATCAATAGTGGCTAGGGCATTTCACTGTCAGGGCACTACTGCATCATCATAATTTTAATCGTGGCTTAGTACATCCTAACCCACAGTAATGAGTCAGCGATCATTACCTATTGATGGTATCAATCTTTCTACTGATGAACAAAGCATTCGTAATTTGTGCAATAAGTTTATACTCAGATATAGCCTATGTAGTTATATTATTAAGCTGATGCCCATCGGTTGGAGCAATTCAACACTTCTTACTTTCTAATTATAACAGGTTGTTTTCTACTTGATAAATTTTCAAATAGCGGGTAACCTTTATCAAAATCTGGTGCAAAAGTTTGCATCTATTGCAGTCAATATTTTTCCCCCGAGAAATTATGGTTCCAGGAAAGTTATTTGAGCGTTTTTTTTCTCATAGTTTACAGTTGTTTATTAGTTTGCTACCAACCGTCGATGATTGCGTGACAAAGTAGAACTCGTTCTTGTACCGATACGTTTGAAAATAATAGCCACATGGAAGAGAAAAATATGTCACTTAATAGTATTTTGATAGATGGGGTAAGAGTGGTTCAGGTGATCTGTGCAGGGAGGGTTGTCTCGGAGGTGGACCCCCATGGTCCCCTTAATAAGAATTTTTCACCCACTAGGAAACTTAGAAATTCCCGGCTATCGTTGCTCTCGAGTTTTTTATTTTCTTTTTTTTTTCTACGGGGGAGGGGTGCACCTCACCTGATCGCGACCCCTGAGTGTATATTGACAATTCACTCAAATGCAAGATCACCAACAGAATTTTGAACTCACTCTTCCCTTCATGGATAATTGAAATTTTGTCGGTGTATCGATGGGGAGGGAACGTGAAACAATCGTTTATTTCACCGTGGGATGTAAAGAACGTTTCCTTTTTTCTTGTACAGAATTTTGCCTCGGAAATTCTTTATTCCGAAATATATTGTTTTAAGAAGTAGCTTTTAAGAAAATGTAAACTTAGAAGAAATCAATTTAATAAATCAAAATAAGTCACAGTAAATAAGACTTTACCATACAACCTTGCATTCGTTACCTTGAAAATTGCCATTCGAAACGATAGCTGTACTCCATTTTAAAATGCGGTAGTGGAAGGGTGGACAACTGGGGTAATGTTCTCCACGAATTTCAAATTTCAAGCAGTTTCAAAAGAAACAACAAGTTCACAATCAACGGATGTATCTCTCGTAACTAAGTCTCTAATATTTGTAAAGATTTAGCATTTGAGTCTCACGTTGAACACTTAAATTCGTCACACAGAGTTCCCTTATGAACATTTATCAGCCTAGAGATTACATCAGTTACTCACCAAAACTGTGGGGCGGTATTTGATACAATGCAACCCTTCCATTAAGAAAGTGAACACCTAAATTTCTCATTTAGGAAATGTGGGTGGGGAATTTCATATTTTGTCCCCCACCTATCGAAATGTGGGAGGGGGGGGGGGACGTGTCCCTCGTCCAACCACGCCCATGTCTAAAAGGAATGATACCAACGTATATTACCACACTGAAGGTACCAGTCATCCCGGCATTTCAGTCTTTCAAACCTCTGAACAGATTTTACTAAGGCTCTAGAACATATTACTCTCGATAGACGTATTTGATTAAACAGTTAGATTGTCATACTATCTGGAGCAAGGTTGACAAAAATAAGGTAAGTGGTAATACTTAGGGATTGTAAAACACAAAGCTGATTTGAGAATTAGCCTATTTGTGTTTATAAGTCAATATCACATGAGAACAGGTGACACACGGAGTGAAATAATCGAATAAAAAAAAAAAAAAACGCGGTTTGAATCTGCAGTTATTGCAACATTGTATGATTATAGTTCAAGGCCATTTTAACATTACTCTAACTTTTGTTTGCAAATAACTTTAGAGATACTTCATTTACCTGAAGATGACCTCTTCAACTCCTCAGTAGGGACATGGCGGAAAACTTCTTCCTGTGTTCTGTTTGTTTGGAACAACTCAAAGAACCCAAACTGTTGCCATGTCTTCATCGGTATTGTACTGACTGCTTGAAAACAGTCATCGAACAAAGCAATAGTGGAACAATTGACTGTCCAGTGTATAAACAGCAATGTCCTATACCAGAGAATGCAGTTAAAGGGTTCAAAACTGATTTTCATATGAGGAATATTCTTGAGTTTATGCAGTTACAAAACTTGTATGAGAATAAACATTTAAAAAAATGCGTGAGTTGTTAGAAAGAAATTAATGTTTTCGCACATACATTAAATGTAGGAATTTCTTATGTGAACAATGTTACAATGTTCACATCAGCAATAAGATGTTTAGTGATCATCACCAACAAATTCTTCGGTTAGATAATATTGAAGCAAAGAATTTAACATTGGAGAAGTTATCAACATTAACGGAAGATCAAAGGTGCAATGACCATGTGAAGAAAGAAGCTTATTTATGTTGTGTTACCTGTGATAATGTACCGGTGTGCGTTGCTTAAGCTTACAATAAGCACAAAGGTCATGACCTACATGACGTAACAGAACAAGCAGAAACTGAAAGAAATCAGTTGAAATTAAAGCTTGTTGAACTTAACGTACATAAAAGTAAACTGTATGAGCTACCAAAGAAAACCGAAGCAAGTAAACAACAGTTACTTGATAATGTCTCAAAGAAAACAGAAATATTAAACAATCAGTACAAACAGCAAGTTGAAAGACTTAAAAGTAAAATTGGAGAAAGCAAAGCTGTGAGAAAAGAATTTGCTGACATAGAAAGCAAAAGGACAAATGAGGAGAGTCAGATAAATCTCAATTATGAAGAAGACTTCAACGACCTAAATAAAAAATATGAGGAAATCCGGAAAACATGTGTAACAAAATAGGACGATGAACTCAGAAAATTTAAAGAGAATCGTGATGAGACTGATGGAGAATTCTTTAGAAAGCTTGGAAGCTTAGATAGTTATTTGAAGAGTTTGACAACAGCAAAAGACCTACTAACGGAGCAGAATATGAATCATTTTCAGCAAATATCGGATTATTGTGATCAGATTATCAGAAGGTACGAGAACTTCACAACAACAGCTTCATCTATTTTTGATTGTAAAGACGAGTGGACTTACGTTCAGTGTATACCTTATGTTAAAACATCTTGTGAATCTCTGATAGATGAGATGAAATGATATTTCCAGAATTAGAATCTTTATCAGATATTGTTATCGATGATATAACCAAGGTAATTGTCGATGATGTCACTATAAGTGAATATGAAGAGTCTGTTGTTGATGCTGAGGGATTCAAAGCTAAAGGTTGGAATATAGATGGAATAACTAGCTGCACCGATGGTGACATCGTCATCACCGGTAATGCAGGAGAGAAACTATCACACATTACTGTCATCAACAGGAGAGGAGAAATAGAGAGACAGGAACAGGTCACGACACCGAGTCAAGTATGTCCATGTCGGTTTTGTTATTATTTAATCAAAGTACAAAGTTTTAACAGCTTGCACGCCTGATGAAATCGGTATTTACGATGTCTGTGATGGCTTATACAAAAAGAAGTACATCGGTGACGTCATCAGCTTGCCAGCTGAGCAGCAGGTATGGTGTGCAGCTACTGATCCTGTCACCAATCACATCATTGTTGGTACTGACAGCAGATATGTGTATGTAATTGATGGTCAGTTGAATTACAGTCACACCATAACACTGCCAGATGTAATCAAGAGATCAACTGATATCACTGTACATGGATTTAATCTACTGATCTGTGATTACCGCAGTGAGAGAGCATATGCAGTCAGCATGGATGGATCAGATGGTGAACTCATCTATGAATTCACAAAACCAGACCTTGATGGAGTCGACTGGAAACCAATCAGTGTATGCACAGACAAGAATGATTTCATCTATATGTTATGGCGTGACAGATACAACGGAAAAAGATATATCCTGACACAATACACTCAAAATGGCCAAAACCTATTGACCACAAAAGAAGCAGCTTTGGGAGCTGAGTGTGTAACCACAGTGGAGGATGATGGATCAGAAAAACTGTTAGTAGCAACAGAGGAACACTACATACATATAGGTTAATAGCAGCGTAGGCTAGTTAGAATATCTCTATAGCTGGTTGACATTTAAGCCTCCTTATCAAGAAAAACAATGGAATACACTGAAAAAGGCGACTCCTTGTCTGATAACAAAATTTTTACTATTCTGTTGATGTAAGTACTTAATAAAAATATTATGAATATGTAGTACAATTAAAAGGAGTGCACTAGTTTTTTTTTTGAGCATTTGTTGTTTGCTTCACTGCTCATCTGAGACAGTTGAGGAGTGTAAGAAATCATGTAACGTTAGGGAAAGGTTTCACGTATTTTATGGTCTATGATTTCATCTTGTGAAGTAGACTGATTACAACATCTTGTGTTCATATGTTGAAATTAATTCACATTAAATCATATGCATATTTAAATATGTCTGAAGGCTGTTCTGTGTCTGGATACCAAAGCTAGTTTATGATGTTTCCACCATTACTGTGTAAATTTTGGACAAATAGTACATCTAAAATGTGAATAACGTTGATGCTTCTTGCTCACCAAAATGATCACTACCTTCCAATAAATGTTGTTTGTAACGAGAATGACAATAGTGAATATTTAGAATGATATTATAATGATGTATACTCAAATTTGATCAAATACTACTTATTCACTACAATCAAGGCACCAATAGTTCCATGATTATGCACATGTTGAGCACAACTTGTACCACTGACATGTGTCCGGAAAACTCGACCCTGAGACAGCTCGGCCCCAGGACATCATCACTATTATTTTTTTTTTACTTGGATGCTGAAGAGCGCCAGTTACAGTACAGATGATGTAAAAATGTAAAAAAAAAATGACGGATGATTAGATTGTTTTAGAAAATAGAAGGTGCACATCGTAGGGATATTTTTGTTCGTGAGCCTTGTCTTTGAGGAGTTCGGTGATATATCGACGAGTTCAGATGTCCTACATAAAAATTCTCTTTAAAATGGTCATCACAGATAACTCAACATTTGGTGGTATTTAAACCAGGAGAATGGACACGTGTTGGTTCTGATGGCAAGAAACTATACTCGACATCTCAGTCCTGGATCCTTCTTAGGGTTTGGAATTCCATTAAAAACTTTTAATCGAGGTTTTTGAACCCTTATTTGGACTCCGAAACAGACTGCACGTAATTACTGTAAGTGCTTGTTGTGCTGGGTTAGCGAACGTGACCAAAGGTGCCGAAGTGACAATCATATTCAAGTCAGTCGTGGAAATCACAGGTTGTGCCCCCACCTCTAAAATCCTGTACAAGTCACTGCTTTTGTTTTTGTATCAGAATGCTCTTCCTCACATTTCGTTATTACCATGAGCGGAGCCCGGGGCTGTTTCTGTTTTTGACATGGACATTATACGCGATATACACACAATAGGTAGTTTTCCAAAAGGAGGGGTGTCAATTCAAATTAAAATGAGGGGGGGGGGGGGAGACATGTTTAACTGATTTATAGATTTGAGTGTTTAAAGTTGCCCCTTCATGGGTCTACGCACTGCACATTTTGGTGGCTTTTGGTATATTGGACAGGTCCACTTATGTTTTCTCTTGGGGTCTGGAGTAACGTCCACTAAACAGTTAACATCACAAGAAAAAATCACAGAAACTGTACCGTATTTGCAGAATTGTGAGCATTTGAAAGATTTCTTTCTCTTAGAATGGTTTTGAACTGTTGAAAGGGCAAAACTTGTCAAACATTGCGTATTTTGATCCAAGCGATCAATTCGATGACTGTCAGGGGGGTGCCCTCAGGGTCTAGTGATTGAAGACACATAGTGTCAAAAGTCCCTAAAAGGATAATGGAGCGAGGGGCGAGTGTCTAGGGTTTTTAACCGGGGACGGAGGCTGACTTTATGGCATGCGTAGCAGGACTATCTAAGCGGAACGCCCGGAGTGTACAAGAAAATTTGGGCTATTCAAACATCTCAGAAATGGCATTTCCCGGCCGTCCTAAGCGCCATATAGCCAACCTTGAAAAAGGATGTCATGTTTGTCATTCCTCAGTTCATGTAAAACAAAATCAATCCGTGAAAAACGGTACGGTTTATCAAATGGTGTTGAGGTGATACAATAATCATAATGAATCTTCTTTCTTTTTCCTTGAAAACTTTGCAAATATCTTTGGTGCTGAGCACATATGTACACGGACTCCTGGATTATTTTTTTTTTGAGGGGGGGGGGGGAGGGGGATGTGGATGAGACTTTGTGCCCGAATTTTGTTTGTTACTAATTACTGAACGTTATTACTATCTAAGCGGAGGGAATTACAATGCGTTAGCGCATAGTATACGAGACAATTTTTTGCACTGCCAACTCTCCACATAGTCAAAATGGCGTTTCTCGAGTGTCCTGAGCTGCATGTACAAAGCCTTAAAGAGGGATATCGTGTCTATAAAAACAAAAACAATCTATGGAAAATGTTAATACATATATGGGAATTTCCCGCAAAATCGCCTCAAGGAGAGTGTTTCAAAATCCTCAGCAAAATTTAAAAAGAAAAGAAGAAAACAACTTTCGCGGTGTATACGGTATTATATAATAAGGATTGATAACAGTTTCCTTCCATTAAAGACCTTAAAAGTCTTAAACGCATCAGTTTCCCATGGACCCCATGCAAATTGGCTTGCTCTAGCCTCTCACACAAAATGTTCATCCCCCTCAAGCAAAAATAGTCCCCAAGCCTATTACATCCAGAACGCAAGTATAGGCATATTATTCATTGCAATGGAAATAATTACAGCTTTAGCCTTATACTAAGGGGGTAATCTAAGCCTACTACTTTCCACCTGAAGTCATAATGTACATCTATGTATATTTGGCATGTCAATAAAGACACCAGCTTCAATTTAGTTTTAAGGGGTATTTGTTTTCCGCAGGCATAGCCGTTGTGCCTGTGAGAGCTATTTTCAAGTTCTCTGGAATTCCCGGGCAATTTGCACAATGTAGCACTGTTAATTTAAACGGTTGGCGCGACACAATATAACAGCACTGTCAAGTGTCAAGCATTACTTCGAACATATTATTTGCATCAAGAAACTCTCGTTTTCAGAAAAACAAAACAAAAAACAATTGTCTGCAGACTGCCTATGTAAGTACAGTTCATTTCGTAGTGTATTTTAACGGTAATTTCGTATTTCAATAGGCTATCACTACTGATTGTGTTGTAAATACAAGCGCCTCCATTAGTGTAGGCTTAAGCGATACAATGGGAAGTGTGAATGTTAGTAGAGGCTTGGCCGTGATTATGTAGTGCAACCCTCGGACCTGTTTTAAACTTGTTGGACGGACTTATTGACGAAATAAAGGCATATCCTTCAAGCGTTCATTTGACAAAAAACTGTAACACTGTAATGTATCACTCGTGAACGCACACTAGGTATCATGGACGTCATTTTTTTTTGTGGGGGGGGGGGGGGAGAATGTCCCCTCCATTTGTTTGGTAGGAGAGGACAATAACCCATTTGACCCCACTTTTTGTAACCCTAATAAAAAGACAGCGGTGTACATTATTCCAAGTTGAAGTGTCAACTTTCTGACTTAATTTCTAAGAAATAAACAAATGGTCAAAACAAAGGTCAGAGACTGAGACTGAAAAGGGCCATTTCTTGCACTCTGAGAGGCTTTTTCAAACCAAAATTTCGTTTTGGTACGCTCCGCAAGTCTATGTAGAGTCAGAATACAAACTTTTGAAGTCATTACTTCAACATTTTTTCAATCTTTTCCTCAAAGTCTATACTTACACTTTATTCAGGGCAGGGAAACAGGGATCCCCAGGAAGCTTACGTAGGTCTGCTTTTTTTTTTACTTTATAAAACTAGAACTTAGCCTCAGGTATAGGTCAATAAGCAAAATAGTGGAGGGGGTTTTCGGCTACTAGCTGTAAATATAACTAGTATGAACAACTTTAACATACTTTCCATTTTTAATTATAATTATAATATGAACTAGCGTGGCGTATCAAGTCCCAGTGTGTACCTCAGGCGCCTGAGCCAGTCCTACGGAAAAGAATTGCAGTTGCAGGGGCATATGATTTATGACGATCGTATTCATGCACAGAAAAATATGTCCATTGACTCGTTTATAGTTTCTTTTCCAACGAAAACATGCCGCTTCAAAAAAAAAAAAAAAAAAACCCTCTTCTAAGTTCTATACATCAGTGCAGCGGTGCCACCTTTGTTCGGGGGTTTGCCCCCAGGTTTGCCCCGCCCACGCCCATAGGCATTACGACTGACTGCTCGGAAGCTATATACATTGCACACGCGCATATACACGGTAATATTAAGCAAATGGATGAACTCCCAGATCCTAGGCCTAGAGCTAAGTGGAGGGGCCGAGTAAGGGACGGGGGGGGGGGGGATGGCCCCCAGTATGTATGTTAAAAAAGGCCCTGGTTGGCTATACCTCAATACTTATCACTGGAAATCTCAGCTGTAATTGACCTTATAAGGACGCTTGTGCATGTACGGTTATGATGTTGTTGCTCAAAGTGGTATGAAATAAATATAAGTAAGCTTTTAGTCAATAGTTTACAATAGGAAATAACTTCTTCGTTGAAGAATAATGCTGAAAAGGTTTGTGCACAGACCATGGGACTAATTACAAGTTCAGCTTACTTGTGTAGATAATTTACTACTCAACAACTTAACTAGTCATAAATACATATCAATGCTTATTTTGTTAGGGTATCAGAAATCTGTTTACATTTAGTCAGACTTTGCCACCCAGACTTACTTTGAATTGCCTGGAACTGCCAATTTGCGTAATATACTGTACTGTTGATTTGGCGCCTCAAAAAACCGCCGTCAATTGCTTTTGCTTTGACTGGACAAACGGATCAAGATTTTAACATGGCTTTCTTCTTCCCAACACATTATTTTACATAAAGAAGCTCATATTTTCAGAGGATATTATTTGCTTACGTATGTACACTTTATTTGTATGTTTAAGGATTATTAGGAAACACTACTGGTGCGCTATAAGTTACAGGCATTACTACAAGAAATTTACTTTTTACGAAATTTACTTTTTTAGGAAATTTACTTCTTTAAGAAACATAATTTCTTATATTTTCTAAGAAATTTCTTCTCAATTACTAAGATAGCAATAGTCGCGTGGGTCTACTTTGAATTTGTAAGAACTTATTTAAAGACGTTTTCTTTTCAAAATTTAGGTTAATGAAGATGGCATTTATCAATAAGTAACGTACATCCATATACAGGTAAAGCATCATCATGTTGGTAACTAGAACTGTCAACATATAATGTGTGTGTGTGTTGTGAGTTAGGGGGGGGGGGGAAGTTGGTGGATGTGGGACGGCGAATATGTTGCTTTCCCACCTGTCACGGTAGTGAAACCCATGCAATGGGAAGACAGTAAGTATATACCAAAAAAGTAGAGATTGAATTATAAATTTAAAATAAGTTGCTGCCAGACAATCGTTCCAAATGTGTAAGGAAAGGGTGGGGGAGGGGTGAGCTCTGTAGCAAAACCCATTTTGAAACTACCAAAATCTTAAACATGGTCCTATTCTGAGTAGTCAGATAAGTAATGATAAAGCTGAAAGATATTAGCAGATGTTTGGACGACCATACAGGTTTGTGGAAGACATGTTCGTATGCCATTCGTTAGTGGTGTAAAGTAATAACGTGTACATTTTTGTGAAAACGATTGGCAGATGATCTCAGTACTAAACGATCTAAACAATATTTCCATTTTATTTTTGCTATCAGATACTGCAACGTCAATTGAGGTAGATAATTACAATGGTAAGTTACTAACAAATAATTTAGTTTTGGCTGACTCAGAGTATTTTAAAAGAGTCTTAAAGAAATACGCATGTTTAAATAGGCTAAAGATTCCAAGTAAGCCATGACGATGCATCTTCGAATAGTTATCAGTGACTTGACAAACAAAATATTCGCCTAACCTCCCTCAATACATGGGTATAAGGCTATGAATTTTTTTTTTTATAGTAGGTCAAACTCTCAAATGTAAACGATGTGTGTCTTGTCAACTGAGAGAATTGCCTTGTCAAATATATGAATGTTTGAATCAGTATCTAACCATGATATATGTACGATAGGCCTGCCTACTCATGATATATTTAGGATAGACATATCTGCTCATGTAGTATGTATAATAGGTCTAGCTACTCATCATATATTGAAGACAGGAATATGTACTCGTAATATATGTTGGATAGGCCTATCTAATCATGATATATTTCGTAGGACAGTCGTGTCTACTCATGATATACGTAGGACGGGCCTACCTATTCATGATATATTAAGGAATGTCCAATCTAGTCATGATACATTTAGAATAGACCTATCCACTCTGTATTTACAGCTGTATTTAGGATAGATCTACCTAGGTATGATAGCCTATGTTCAGGATAGGCCTACCTACTCATGACACGTTTAGGATAGGCCTACCTACTCATGACACATTTAGGATAGGCCAGTATCGCTTATCAGGAGTAGGGTTGCACAGAGAAGGCCTTTATCACAATTATCTTCCACTCTTTAAACATTATATGAATGTTACATGCATGCTGCAATCTTTGGTAATTTAACAATTTAACAATCCTTTAGCAATATCGATATGCCGCAGGTCTGTCTCTCTGCCCACTATTCGAGTCTGTTAAAAGATGAAGTGCAATGATTCAATTATTGGTGCAATCAATTATTGGTGATGAGAATATATTTAAATATAAACTTTAGTGTATATTAGGTACGGACATATTTCGTATATCTTAGGAGAATATTTTCAGGTCGTAAAATATTCATCTCAATTGTGGTTTAAATAACAACTCAGCATTAACGTCAATACTGAATAAGGAGAAAAATTAGGCCTTCTGTGCCTTCCACTCTTCTGTTAAGGTCGTTAACAGAGCACTTAAAAAAAAAACGAGGGATGGTTGGATGGTAGATCTAAAACTTTTTCTTTTATTCTGGCAGAAATCTGGTAAAGAAAACAACGTCGTCTTGAAGAAAGGCCCTGGGACAAGTGAGTAGAACGTTATTGTTTTATGATCAAAATGACTGCCGCCAGGTAGTAGTGATGTAAGGTGTTTATGTGACATCACTATGAAAGTAAAAAATATATCGTTAGTTTGAATATCTCCGTGCAGATCACATAACACGATCTTACTTACTATTGATGGGAACAAATGACTCCTTTATTTGAAAGGAGCATTCTACGAAAACCTCTTTTCACAAACGTCATCAAATATGTCACTATCTCAAATGTTTGAGAATTTAATGTGCCTCAGTATAATGATTTTGAAATGACACCGCTAGAAAGTACATGTGTAATTCATTTGAGCAATGAAACAGCAATGACTGAAACAAAGAACATTCTGAAAAGAGTAACCTTAACCTAAACGTTCCCAAAATATTTCTGATGAGTCAACACTTACGTAATACATGTTGGGACATATCACTTGCTACTACTATGTCCCTCTGTACAGCCAGAGTTAATGGTTTTACATGACAAGAGCAAACTCCTTTTCTTTTGCGTACATTTGTTCATCTTTTTGATAATTTTTTGTAAGTTGAACCACCTGACTTTGTAAATAGGCTTTTCCTCTTTGTTGTGTATTGGAATATGGCATAAAGAAGGAAATGAAAAGTTAAGATGGGAAAAAGTGTCGCTACGTTAACACGGAGACTCTATATACAAGTGGATACACAAAGCACACCCTCCGACAAAGGGTTTTGTATTCCACTATAATATTAGTCAATGATCACAGACTAAATTTCATATTGACTTGACTTTCAAGGTAACATGCAGAGAAACAAACCGGATAACCAACTACCTACTGAAGAAAAGAAAAGATTGAAACGTGGTATGTCAGTAACGAAAGTTTACAATTCTAGAAAATTTTCTTAGAATGATACCATTATAATATTTTGATTTCATATATCAACACTTATGCATCTAATTTTTTTCAAACTGGTTTTGTGTTTGTTTATTACATTGCTCAATTTATCTTTGAAAGAAGATCAAAGCACGACATCACACTAACTGCTACTATCTTGGACAGATGTTTTTGTCCAATGTTAATGACTGTTTCATCCATTAAACTACTTACTTTTGTATAACAGTTTATATTGTCCCGTCACTTGTTTCAGTTCTCCAGCCAAAAGATGAAAATTGTGGAGACTACAAGAACGGAGAGGAAGTGAAAAAACCCAGAACACGTTCAGGCGAACCAACCGCAGGTAGTTACATGATACAGATTTCTGCAAACCGATTCTGTTTAGATATATGATGTTTTCAGTGTCTCTGCAGAGTAGAGTAAACAGTTAACATTTTATTCAAAATTATACTGAAGGCAATGCACTCTCCCCCTTTTGTTTGGTTTACGTCTTTTTTATTGTCAATTTGTATTGATAAAGGTTTGGTTCTAGATCAAAACATACGACCCATTGACTGCTGTTATCTTGGAGAGGGACGTCTAAGGCTCTTGGACAACCTTTTTTTCTATAGCTTATAGTCTGAATAGTTTGTTTGTTGATTATTTTAACTCTTCCGCCAATCGACGTAAATCGTGGCATCTCCGTGAGGAGACAACAACCAATGAAACCAAGAGACCACCCGAGGGGCTAGGTATAAGTGTGTTCCTGCATGTCGATTCAGGTTATTGTAAGTCTGCTAACGAGAAATAACAGTTATTATTTCTATTATAATATACGTACTGGAAAGCACCTTTGTCAAAAGTCTTTGGATCTTTAAAGTCTCTGTCGTTGGCACTTTGTCTTTGAAAAAGATTATCAGATAATCGCGACGTGAAACACACCAAATACAAATATGGTGGGTAGAAGTATTTTGTCAGGAAAAGGTTTTTATTTAATGGCTTTTTTCTTTAACCTTCACTGTAATCGAAAGTGCTGTAGTTTGTGTGGCTCGTTCTTTTTTCAGCACATCACACAATTGATTCCGAGAGGAAACAGCAAAGGAAGAAGCGCAGACGGTACTCAGTCTTAGGTATATTCCTGCAAACCCATTTAGTTCCTCTCTATGTATGATAGGCTATAGTATCTCTGTAGAATCAGAGAATAAAATTGTTCCTCTCTGATCTCTTTGTCATACTTCATATTGCTCACTTCTTTTGCCCTTCAAGTTACTTTAAGCAAAATCTTCCTTGCGATAACATCACAGCAAAGACAAGATGATGTCTCACTGGGTTCCTTACTCTATGCCAAGATCGTTTTCTTTTTCTTATTCTGTCATCCTAGCTACTTGCTGCAGGATTATCTTCAACCGTTCACCGTTCATAACTTATTAATACACCCCTTCGTCAGGAGATTCTTTCTCTGTTCACTATCTTCTCACACCTACCTTCATCATGATTTCTCTTTCTCTCATTCTTACCCTTGGATTTCTTGTTGTGTCATGTAAGTTGTTAACTCCTGTCGTTGCAGAATTGTAAAGTTTACTGTTTGTCTGTACACCGTAGTCTGTAGGACATACAAATACAGAGATTTTTTTAGAGGCATTTTTGAGAAACAAAGTTATCGGGAATTTGCAGATAGGCACATAGACATAGACCCATGTCCTGGTGTTGTGAATGAATATACTAAAAGCAACTAACGACAACGAAATTTAAATTTCAAGTTCAGCTTTCCCTTCATGTATGATTGAAATTTCAAGCTTCTCCCTGTCAAAATACTATTTCATAGTATTGAAAATATAGGCTCTCTTGTTTTATTATTCCTGAACACTTTAACAAAATTTTAAGACTATAGGAAACATTGTTCGTTTAATTTACATGACAAGGAATAGACTCAAAACAGACAAAATATTGCATCAAATTGCATCCAAAGTTACTACCATCTAATTGAAAAAGTTTTCAAGGAAAGGGACACACGGGCACACCATTCAAGTACCTTCTCTCTTGCGCCGTATGCTTTCCCCCCTATCAAATTCTCCCGGTGCCACCCCTACAACAACACTATGTATGAACCTAGCAAAAAAAGAAGCCAAAAAAAAAAAAAAAAAGAAGGTGACTCACGAAATTATATCATCGTCTGTCAAATTTAGAATATAAGAGGTCATCGCAGATTATCCTGTTCACGTATTATACACCTGTTTCACTCTGAGTTGAACCAATGTGTTTACAAATGTTGTCTTACACATCTCATGTTTTGATTTTCAATGTCAGATTCCGACTCTAATGACGAGAGTGAAAATCACTCTGACGAAGAGGAGCCAGTTACACAAGCTATTCAGGTTCAAGGTAAATACATTGCCGTGCAAGAAAGATTAACTTACGAAGTTCCAGCATTTCCTTGCAATCTAAAATTGTTTTAACTCGTTACAGATTATTTTACTCAGGAATGTGCCCATCCACTTGTTGTAGTGTTGTAGCAGAAGCTACACATACGTGTATGCAGATGTTTTCTTATATAATTCATGTTTTTCATCAATGTCAGGTTCCGTCTCTAATGACCAAAGTGAAAGTAACTGTTATGAGGAGCAACAAGTCACAGAAGAAATTCAAATGCAAGGTAAATGCACCATGAAGAAACTTAAAAAAAAACAGATAAAACGAAAAAAAAAAACCTCACGAAAATCACGAAATTGTAGCGTTCTCTTCCAAATTTAAAAATGTCCAAAATCATTTTAGAATACGCTTCTCATCACATTTTGGTTGATTAATTTCATTTAATTCACATATGTATATATAGAAATAATATAATTATAAGTAATTAATTTCGTAATAACTATATATACATACATGAAAGGGACGTCATAAGCTCTGAGAGAGCTCGAGGTGACGTCCAAAAGAAAATATACAAAGTTATACAAATTAAGAATGAACATCATGTGAATTAATAAAAGCAAAACTTTACAACAGTTATTCACAGCTAAAAATTGAAATTTTGAAAAATTGGAATGAGGCGGATGGATGTAGGAAAGTCAAAGCGGAAAATGGAATAAAGAAGGTACTGTACATCACGGACAAATGGACAAACAATGGGGATGAAGTGACTCGTTACAATGCCAAATGATTAGTTCGCAGAAGAAAAGTATGGATATGGAATAGAGTTGTGATATATAGAAACATGTAGTTGATAAAAGAAAAAATCAGTGTTGAGTATTATATTTACCCAAGATGAGACTCTTAATTTGTCTCTTAAAGCTATTTTTGTAGGGCACATTCGAATATCCACAGATAAAGAATTCCAAAGGTCGGGGACAGTGTGTCAAATAGATGGAAGGGCAAGAACTGTTTTGGGGTTTTCTAAATGAATATTTGAAGAAGTTCGGGTGGGATAATTGTGGATGGCAGAGTTGATGCGAAACATGTTTAGCAGGTTGGCGGGTAGTTGGTGAGTATGAAATCTGTACGTAAAAAGAGCAATTTGGAGATAATAAATATCATGTATAGTAAGTGTGCGTAGCTGATAGAATAATGGACTCGAATGTGCCTGGTAATATGATCTCGTACAAATCCTGACAGCTTTTTTTTTTCTGGAGAAAAAGAAAAGAGTTAATTTTAGATTTTTGGTAAGCCCAAAAGCATTGCAGTATGAAATGTAAGGTAGTATAATCGAGTTATAAACAGTAGTCAAAGTTCGTCGAGGAATATATGAACTTACTTTATACAATGCACCAACTCCACGTGATGCAAGATTCTCAACGTTATCTCTATAAGAATTCCAGTTCAGTTCCTCATTGACAATAATAAATAGGACTTTAGTACATACTTTTTGATCAATTTCCATAGTGTCAATAAAAATATTAAAGGAGGGGTAAGTGTTACTTGACCATTGACTCTTGAAGAGCATGCAATTCATTTACATTTCATAATAACCTATTACCTATTCTGAACCATGTGGAGACCTTGGGTAACTCCGTATTCATAGTTTCGACAAGGTGCTCAACATTATGTTGAGATAATAAAATACATTCGTATCGTCAGCAAATAAGATGAAATGAAGTAATGAAGATGAGTTACAAATATCATTCATATATATGAGAAATAACAAGGGTCCAATGATAGAACATCTGATCAACAAAGTAACAGAGTTTACATAATTATTATAAGTAGTATACTGTTTTCTGTTGGAAGTTGTTGTGCATTGAGAGAGAATACAGTCTATTATATACAACTCTTTCGAAGATTTTTGAGAAGCTAGAGAGGATAGACATGGGACGATCATTGCTTATCAATCTATTGGGTATCACTTTGGCAAGTTTCATTTCAGTAGGGAAAGTACCAGTACTTAGTGACAAGTTAATGATGTGTGTAACAGGAGAGATGAAACTCACAATTATTTTCAATAGAAGAGTATTGCTACGTTCATCATGACTGATTGAATTAAGTGAGTTTACTATCTGAAGTATTTCAAATGGTGTACATTTGAAGACACTCAATCTGATTTTGCAATATGAGCTAAAAAGATGTGTTTGCAGATGTTTCCTTATATTATATAATTTATGTTTTGTATCGATGTCAGTTTCCGCTTCTAATGGAGAAAATGGAAATGACCGTGACGAGAAGGAACAAGTAATAGGAGAAAGTACAATGCAAGGTAAATACACTACAAAAAGCGAGAGAGAGAGAGGTGGAGAGAGAAAAGGGAAAAGAGATGCAAAGGATGAAGTCCTGGAGCTCAGAGATTTTATTTAGCTGAAAAGGTACAAAAGGTTTGATGATCCCAACATGTAGGTCGGGCCCAGGAGTCAAGGAATGGGACTGCTGCAGGGACCCACCATGTACATTTGGCCTGGAGGGCCCAAAAATGAGGGCCACAAAATGCTTTAATTCAGATGAAAAAGTCACATCGATAAATTTATCTGGAAAATGTCCACTGTTACTCACTGGTAGTCAAAATGGGCGTGACAGCAATTTTCCACGTACGGGGCCCCAGACAGTAGCTTTAAAGGGCCCAAAAAGTTAGTGTTATTTAGCTGAAAAAAGTACATAGACAATTCCTTTTGCATTTGAAAGAGTATACCTTAGGGATCATAAAAATAACAATGACAGCATTTTTATCCTGTACTTGGGCCAGACAGCAGCCCCAAAGCGGCCCATGGCCCATCATGACTTTATTCAACTGAAAAGGTATACGGATAATTCTCTTTGCATTTGAAAGAGTACGGTACATCTCAGAGATCATAAAAATACCAATGAGAGCAACTTTATTCCGTACATGGGCCAAGACAATAGTCCCTTAAGGGCCAATAACGACTTTATTCAGCTGAAAAGGTACATGGATATTTTTTTTTAATTTGGAAGAGCACATCTCAGGGATCATAAAAATACCAATTACAACAAATTTATCCTGTACATAGGCCCAGACAGCAGCCCCAAAGGGGCCCCATGGCCCATAACGACCTTATTCAGCTGAAAATGTGCATGGATAATCCTTTTTGAATTTGAAAGGATACGTCTCAGGTATCATCATAGAAATATAGATAAACTAAAATAGGTCGCAGTAACTACTCTCACACACTGCACGAATGAAGCCGAACAATAACAACATAGCTTTGAAGTCAACGTTTACCGCATAGAATGCACGCACGCTAGAGAATTTGTTCGTTCAATATCTAACTACGTCTTTGGGGTAAACACAAGTAGTGAATGCAACCGTTTGATACTTTGAGAAAAACCAATTACATAAGGGGAAAGCTACGCTTGTAGCATGTGGTATCCTAGCATGTGGTATCCTAAACCTTTCGTGAATTCTGCTCCGAGGTGACCTAAGCAGTGTTACTGATAGTAGTTCCGCTACGTTAAACAGTTGCGCATTCTCTGGCATGCAAACAAACTTAGGCAATCAAATCAGCATTACGCACAATGCAGTAGGACTGCACTACTGTAGGAGTAGAAACGGTAATGGTAGTTGAACTTGTATGGCCAAGGAGTTGGCAATGTTTATCATGGATCACGGACGATATTTTCGTACTCTTTTACATATTATTTTAACCAGAGAGTTGTTACCAGTCACTGGTTTAACCACTTCACATTTTTAAGTATGATTATGAACGATACAAGTTACAACTTTGAGCTTACCACTCAGTTTATCTCTAAATGCTAGCTATACTGAATGCTCTACAGTAGCTTACTGGTGAAGAAACAGGACCAGCTTGTTCAATGGATGGTGTAGCGACACTTTGTTTGCAAATCATTTTTTTAGTGTGTACTGATTGCCATAATGGAAAAGATGAAGGTCGATGAAGACAACTGACATATTTCTTCTTCAGATGGTACTCGTGTTGATAGTGTTTACCATGTGTTGTAGGAAACAATTTATTTATGATTAAGAAGTGATGCATAACCTGGTATGTTATTGGATTTACCAGGTTTGTTGATCTAGTTATCGTCAGATCCATTTCCCCAGGCGACTCTGCTGTTGGAGAAGGTATGAAGGCAAGAGGTTCCTGCAATAGTCTGATCCAATTCTTTCGAAGCAAGACATCAAGTGGCTATGGGCAGCTACAGCCCAAGCTAAATTTTGGCTGGGGTAAGCAAAATTTTAGTTGGTTCTGTATTTTTATTTGTAGCAAATTTAAAAGATACAGAGTAGCTCACATTACACCTGTAGGCTGACATACACCAGCATACATAGGGATCCATTGTTTTGATTAGAAATGTGGAGTGCGGTTTTAGATAAGAGGCCTTATGAGAGACTAGAAGTACATAAAGTGGTTGGGAGAATTGAAAGTTGAAACTGTCTGGGGCAATGAGTCCAGGTCATTACATGCTCAAATAGTTAACATACAGTTGGAGGCCGTTTTGTGAAGCTGAATCTAAAACGAATAAGCACAATTTTTACGTTAAAACGGTGAATAATAAAAGAATCACAATACCAATTTGTGTTCACTGTGAATAACCATTTAATACACTTTAACAGCCGTAAGGTAAAGTAGCCTACAGTGCAAAAGGTGAATTTGCATTTGGGGAAAAGTTGTTTGACTGTTAGTAATTTGTTGTTGAGCCTGCCCCTGGAAAAATTGCATTGTACCCAGTCCATGTACAGTGGTTCATGTTTGATTTGTCAATCAGCTAGCTTCCGTATGTGACTGAGACCCAATGTGCGTCTTTCATTGTAAACAGTGCCAGCAGAAGTTTGCTATGTGTACCACTCTGTAGCAACTATAGGCGAAGTGCCGCTTATATTAAACCGTAACCAAGGGTTATTCGCTGTATTTTTACACTTATGTATGGTTGTTCAAAAGTTATTTTAGGTCCCATTGGTTTATCCTTTTTAAAAAGAGATGATTGTTTCCAGCACAAAACACATACAGATCCAACGTACTGTACAATTCAGTACAGTGAGCAGCGGGTAAGTGACACCTTGAAATAACTTGACTCTTATTTCTGGCACTTTTTATCGCTGTCCCTTACTGATAAAATAAGATACGTAAAGATTATATAAGGTTGACAAGAAACTTCCTTGAATGCATTAAATCCAAAATGTAAAAGACTTCTATTTCATTTTATTTATAGATTGGTGCAATGCAGTATTTCAATCTCAGCTGATAGTAAACAATCTAAATTGCAGCAGGACAGAGATAGAAGAGACAACTACCTGAACACACGATCAGCCCTGTGGACTAATTGAAGACTTGAACTGATGGCTTCATCAAACCGGTTCTGTCATTTAACAACGTCACAATGATGAGAAAGTGTGAACTTTGGTATATTTAGGTCTATTTAAGACATACCTGTTCGGGATGGCCTTCCACTAATTTTTCCTTTTTTAAGTTGAAGTTTGTAAAGCGCCACTGCATATAGCTTCTGTAGAAGTGTGCGCAATATAAATGCAATTATTATTAATATTATTTGTGTGTTGATGATCTCGCATTTTTCCCACAGTCATTGCACTCAATATCTCTTGCTACTTTTCGTGAAACATACTCCGCTATGTAGTAGAGACAGTTGTCTTGAATGTCCTTCTGTTGTTGTATGCTATCCAGACTTAGGAGTGTAATATCGTCTGGCATGTTTTGTGGTTGGTCAAGATTTGGTAGTGGCGGTGTTCTCCTCCTACTTGATTTGAGCTTAAAATGGATTCTTGTAGGCTCTCAAAGCTAATGCACTTTCCAGTAGATGATGCGGTTTTGAGATTCTTAATCAGAATACTCCTAATGGACCAAGAGAATTGGCTTGTTGTGGGATTATTATTCCAACCACCACGTTGCCTAATCTTGTTGAAAAATATCCCCACGTGACCTTGAGAAAATTTGTGAGTCAGGCTGTAGTGAAAGGGATTGACTTCAGTATTGTTATTGTTGACAGTATTGTTCTTATGAAACCAATGATTGTGGTTTTCCTTCTCATTATTACTAAAAACGTACCTTTTGTGTCTCGGATGCCCTCCAAAAATTTTGATGCATTTAGCAAACCGTTCTGTCCAGTCTGTCATGGAAACTCTCCTCAAAGGGCTTTTACTGCCTTTCCCAAATGGTGTACTAGAATTCAGTTTATCAAACAACTCATCAATGGTACGTATAAAATTAGTCGCTCCTTCACTGAGAGCAAATGTGGCTAATTTGAGTTCATCTACCTGTATAAAAAAGTCAGTGGCATCCGCAACATTGCAACTGAGAGTTTTTGCTGCCATACTGACATTCATTTTGTTCGTCTGTCACTGAAGATGTTTTAATGTTCAATTATTTTCAAGGAACAAGGTGTCTTTTTCTTGTAGCGTAACAAGCGCTTCAATATATTTCCACTCTACTGATTTCAATTCGCCACTATCACTTACAAATTTCAGTATTTACATGTCAGCAAGAGCGTTTCTTTAACATGTGGCAAGCAAAGAAAAAATGATGTAAATGACTTTGTTTGGAAGAGAAGGGTGTTGAAAATAAGTTATCCATGTTGAGAATGTTAACTCTTGCCCAAGAGTGCTCACTGTTGACTGATTCGTGCAACAGCCATCAAAAGTCAGAGAGGGAACGTTCATACCGTAAGAAACTCAATGGAAGACTTAATTAATTGTGCCTGGTTATGTGCAGGGAGTTTGGTTACAAAGAAATAACCAATAACATGTTTCCAACTTTCTTTTATACCTACTACCATGATAACAAGGCATTATGTCGCCAGATCATCGTCTGGCTCTGCAACAACTCCACCATAATTGACAAAACCTTCAAATTGTTGTTTGTTTTGTTGTTGTTGTTCTACTCTTTCTGTTTCCTAATAGACATGGCATCTACCAGAATGCATCAGTCTGCTTTGCTGTTGTCTTTCTCAGCTTTTCTCTGTAGGTGAAGTAGCACCTTTCTTTAAAAAAACAAAACAGGTTCACAATCAACAGAAGATCTCTACTGTCAGAAGGAAGAAGGGTTAGGGAGGTTCAGCACTTTTCGAGTGAAATTGTATGCCTTTGGAGAGTAGAAGTGGAGTGTTAAACCAAACTGCTTTAGAGCATCAGAGTGTATTCGATCACGTAAATTTTTACCGTAGTTGCCAATTTTATTTTTATGTAGTTTAACTTTATTCCACTGAAGTTTCCTCAAGCCATGCATAAACTTCTTGATTAAGATAGCATCTGTCTTTCAGTTTCTGCAATAGTCGCTTCATGGTTTCAATTTTTTTTCGTCTAACATTTTTCTGCAGTAACTTAATGTGTTTTCTCAGGCTTTCATTTTCTGACTGAAGGTCTGCCATTGTTTTTGCCTCTTTCTTTGTGGAAATCATGATTTGATATCATCTGGATTTGAGATCTGTGCAGTGTCTTTGGTCTCTGATATTGTCTCTTTTTGGGGGATTTCCTTGGTTTTGATCAGGCAGTTTGAGACATGGGAAATTAAAGATAGTGGGTACAGCACCCTTAATAAGTTTTCTACCCTTGATATTGATACTACTTCAAATGTGATATGATTCTTCTGTGAAATGTTTGCGTTTACGTTTTGCAAATAAAGCTGTTTTAGGCTGGTTTCCAATCTTTTCTCCCCACTTGGTAAATCCATTTTGTCATCAGAGTTTTATCATTATGTAGAAACCTTTTAGATGAATAAAGAAAAATTGCAAGCTAAAGAAGTGGAAATGTGGATAACCTGAAACAAAAATGCAGTAAAGTAATAAAATTGCAAGCAGGCCACCAAGCAATCTGCAGCTTTCATAACGACAGTGCCGTGTTTGTACACTTGTGAAATAAGTTACTTAGATAAGTATACATATTTAAAGCTGCTGCAGGAAAATCCAGTTGCTGCAGCTGCTATAGGTTTCAGAAAAGAACGTGTCCTTACAGCATACAGGGCATTCTTGCAATTTGCAGGTGATTCCCTCTGTCTCAAATTGTTGATCCAAATGCAGACAAGACTATTGTATAAAGAAGGCGTATAGTCCCACTAGCCAGTTGTGTTCAGTTTTATAATGAAGTATTGGGAATTATGAAGAGGCTGTCCAATATCTATGTAGTATTGTATGGAAAAGCTGTTTCACATTGTAATGGTTCAGGAGTTTGTACATATGTTATGACTGTCTTAACTTGAACTGAAGATTTTGGACAACTTAGTGCTGATATGGTGGATGAAAGTTCTGTACGTAGTTTAGGCCTAACTAGATTTTAAATGAAATGCAGCTAAGAGCAAAGTAGAATCAGACTTTTTTTTTTATTCACTTGCATACAACATACAGGTGATCATGTAGGACATAGCAGTGATGCTATGCAAGCAGGCAGTTAGTCACCATTTAAAATTTATGCTCTTCAATGTTACGTAACTCTTATTCACAAAGGCCAAGGGTGTAGGCTATTTCAAAAAGCACATTATTTGTCTCAATGTAAAGTTAAAAGACTTCCAAGAAATATTTTTGTTCCTTGATAAGGACTTTCAAACAAAGACCTCCATTAATTTTTTGCCCATTAGTTTTCTTTTCCTTTTCAAAGTTGCCCATCGTCATCCTAGGCTATAATAGCTAGGCTACTACTAGTTTGGATGCAGGCCTAGGTCTTGTTCTATAGTCTAGCCTTTGTCAAATGTGTAGGCTTTGTGATTAGAAATAAAAAAAGAATATTACTTAAAAACGTTTGCTAACAGAAACACAGCAGTTACTCCTAGGTTAGGTCTAGGCTGTCAAATTTAGGCCTACCGTTCGTTGGTCTGGCCCCTAACTGTAGGGGCCTATGCGAATACAGACAAATGATAAGAATTAGCACCTATACAGGCGTAACTATTAACTTTTTCTTATGTGATAACAGTATAATGCCCATATTTCTTTGTTACTCGACATTTTATTCATATTCAAAGGTTATGAAAGTTGTATGAAGTAAATACTACGTCAGTAGGCTATATGCATTCAGAATCAGTAACGTTTTTACTGTAGCAGACGGACAGATGACCTTTGTTTACAAACAACAAGCCCAACTAAGTTACAGGTTAGCGGTACGATAGTTGCAAACGCCCGCGGTTGGATACCTCTAGGCCGAAAAAGTGCTGAAATTCATATATGCATTATCATAAAAAACAGCATGTTTAGTTACTAGATGAACTGTATGTTACTATCAGGGTTGAACCGATTGGAACGACCGACAACTGCACAAGATATAACCATTTTTGTGGCTTTAACGTTGTTCAATTCATTCCTTCCATTGACTTTGTGTTATGCGCCGTTCCGTAAGAAAAGTTTTTGCCCTACTCCGTAGAACGCCCCCAAATGACTTGGCTTCACCTATTGCTCCATGATGATCTTCTCGTTTATCTAGTTCTTTGGGTATCACAAAAATACCAATGACAGCAACTTTATCCTGTACTTTGCCCGAGACAGGTGTTATACACAACAACAAACTCAGTAATTGGTACAAAACGTGTGTGATTCAATATCCCGGGGTTTAAAAGGAAAGTTTTATGTTACGTTCAGGTCTCTACTGGTTTTTAAGTTCGTTTGGACTGAGTTTGGATTTATCTGTTGATTTAATGTCGCACGCAATATGTCGTCTACTTGAGAACCGGCTGGGATAGGGGTCTCGGTGAAAATGCATAAGGAATATATGGTTTAGAACACAATTGTTTTGCATGGTTTGAAAAGAATTACAAAATATGTGACACAAAGAGACCGATACCATTTGTCTTACGTGCGCAAAAAAAGAGAAACTAATCTTCAACTTCAGTTCGATTCATTACTTTAATCATCATTAGACTCCCCGACATCTTTGAATTCTCGAAATCAGTTCAGATATTATATCAAATCGTCAAAAGCACAGGACGATACAAGCTTACCCTATTGGCATGCTCTTTTTATTTTCTTACGACTTGTACACTTTTAACATTTCAGGACACATGTCGACATATGTTGCCGCAACACCTTGATTCCGAAAATGTTGACAGTGTGTACAGAGCAAAAAAGTTCGCGTCATGTATTAATGACATATATGGATACATTTTGGTAATATTTAATATATTTAAATATATTTATTTATTTATATTTAATATAATTCAGAATCTATTTTTCAGCAACACCTGTCCTCGGCTCTAACCAATCAGATATTTTAATCAGCTGATCAACCAACTGTAGTATCGTATTGCAGAAGCCACAGTGACGCAGATTCAACTTTTAAGGTTAACATGATGTTGGCGCTTTTGAGTAACAAAACATAGCTCTTACAAGTTGTAATATGACAAAAAATTAAATTGGTTCTTACGACCAACTAGTCTCTGCTCACACACTTGTGTAACAGCTTCAGGAGTAGTAAACCTTTTTTACTTTTTTATGTTTTACTATATCTGGTAATAATTGCACCGTTCGAAAAAGCACCTTTAAGGGCACGCCGTCGAGTATAAACTCAAGTGCTGCAATGAATACTGATTGTCCAACAATTTCCTTTGTACTTTGCAATCTTGATTCAGCAAGTAAATCATATAGATTTCGAGCCTTCATATAGGAAAGAATCGGTTCGTCCAGAAATAGCGTGGATAACACCGACGCTCTGATATTAAATTCCAGCGTTTCAGAGTAGCCTCTTTTATGTGTTGAAAGTAATCAGGTGACACGTCCCGGTTGCTCTCTCATGGTGATCCATGGCTCTGCCCACTAGTCTCGTTTGTTGTGCATTTCATGATTTCTCTCTCCTCTTTGCAACAACCGTCAGGATTGTTTCAACTGCTCTCAAAGCACATCTTCTGCATAGTGAATACTCCATCTTCCTTCCAAAATCCTCCTTTCCCGCCTATTTTTTAACATGTCTCGGACACATATTGCCCGGTGTGTCGCAACATGTGTACACGACATGTGTCTAGTGTACGCAAGAACAAAATTTCTGTGTCCATGCAGATGTGTCGACAACATTTGTTGACACATGTATCCTGAAATGTTGACAGTGCACACAGGCCTTTAGTAATTACAATAAGAGTTTTTCATGTATATCATGGAGAAAACTTAATTTCCTCTGTATTTAAGCTTTCACCTTTTTATCTTTTCACCTATCAGCAGTTTTGATTTAGCTATGGTGTACCAACGAGAAAGAACGATCTCTGATGTTTGATATTTCCTACCTTTTTGTTGTTGTTGTTTACTGTTCATAATCTTAAACCGATTTTCTCATCTCTACTAAGGAAAGTAACCAATATTCAAGGAAGGGCATAAAATGAATTAAAACTGGATACTGCATACCCAAATTGATTTCCCAATGAACAACACAAAACAATATGACACATGTCTTTAAGTGACTACTGTATTATTCAATACTACAAGAAAACGTATTACTGTCATTTGCATTGTATGAATCACAACGAGAGTTGCAGCGTTCTTTGCCGAGTAATATAGGCCTAATAAATGTGTTATCACTGGCATTTGTATGAGAAACACTTCAAACGAAAAGTCTAAATGCACATTAATACATGAATAAAGGCATTGCCTACCATGAGATCCCCCTCCCCATAACCCTACTGTCTGATCCAATGTATAAGATTAAGGCACTGTCATTAGTGTTTTCATGATACATAAGATGTGAGTTTTTGAAATAAAACAAGTTACCCTTGTACCTTTAGAGTTGGATAAAGTCGTAATGGGCCCTGGACTCCCTTTGGGGTCTACAGTTTGGGCTCATGTACAGGATAACGTTGCTTTCATTGGTATTTTTGTGATCACTGAGATGTACTCTTTCAAATGCAAAAAGAACTATCTGTGTACCTTTTCAGCTGAAGAAAGTCGTTATGGGTCTTGGCCCATTTGGGGCTACTGTCCGGACCTATGTACAGTATAAAATTGTTTTCATTGGTATTTTTGTGATTCCTGAGATGTACTGTTTCAAAAAAAAAATCATCCATGTATCTTTCCAGCTGAAGAAAGTCGTTATGGGCCATGGGCTTATTTGGGGCTGCTGTCTGGGCCCATGTATGGGATAAAGTTGTTGTCACTGCCATTTTTCCATGGGATGTACTCTTTCAAATGCAAAAAGAATTATCCATGTACATTTGCAGCTGAAGAAAGACGTTATGGGCATTTTGGGCTGCTGGGATATTGTACAGGATAAAATTGCTGTCATTGGTATAATACCCTTGTCTTAGAGACCAACATAGGGAAGAGAACAGGACAAATAATGTATTTTGTTTATTTTGCAGTTGAAAACCTTTGCACTGGGGGAAATCTGAACAGAACCAAAGAAGGTAAGCAAATTAGTGTAAAAAACACTTACTAAGGCCAAATAATGATAGATGGTCCAGATCAAAAGACAGCAGGTTAACCATCGTTGTCATTTGAACTTTTGGTGATGCTCACGTGAAAGTTACAGCCAAAAGATCGCAAATCTTTTCCAGCGGTTTGTTTTAATTGAAGCTGTCCAGAGAAAAAAATATTCCTATCCAGCTGTCCTTTGTTTTTGGTGTTTGCTAAGGAAACTACGTATGGTGACAATTGTGGACGTGTTAACATATGATAATACCACGGTAGCTTGAAACTCAAAGAGGTGATAATCTTGTCTCAGGACACTTATTAAAACAAAATCTTTAACCGATTTTCTCATACAAATTAAACATGATCGTCTGAGGCTGTGTGCGCTTTCTAATATTTTTATTTTCAGCTGTGATTGTTTATGTTCAGAGGGTAATGGAAAACAGTCCACAACCTGACAACGAAGTCGACGTCAAAGGCAACTTTTCTGAACTTGTCGAAGTTAAAATATCTGCTGACGTATCTGGTATAGTACTAAAAGTCAATGGAATGAGGGACATTAGTTTGAAATCGGGAAAGTACTACGCCCTGGAAAATTTCGGTAACTTTAATCTGAAGTTCGGAAATGAAGAAGATATCAGATGCATGTTGATTGGACCAGAGACACGCGTTAGCGTGATGTCAGCAAGAATGGCAGAGAAAAGGAATCCTGGACTAAAGGGACAGCTGAGAGACCACCAAGAGGATGAAGATACTCTACTAGATAGTTTACCAAGAACTATTACACTTGCCAACTTTTCATATAAAGTCCACGATACTATCAACCTGCTCAAAGGGGAGAGCGTTTTTTATATGAAAGCATTTGTTACGTCGGTAAGATATCTCTGTAACATTGTTATTTCGAACTTTTCTGGTACACTTCGTGCCAACTGATGGTGGCTTTCAGTTTAAATGGCCTTCCCACAATTTTAACTATCATAAACGGGATGATAGGCACTACTTCAACCTCGGCTCCCAGGTAGGATGCATCCATGTCGCCACTGCTTGGACGAATCACATTTAATATAGGTTCAAGTCGTATGAAGTTGTAGTATTGATTTCTCTGTGTAATTTGTTAATATAAAGATGGTTAAAAGATATAGTCAATACATTCGATTGTCGAAAGTCAAGGAGTGATAAAAAGGTGAAATATACATCTTTTCTGTATTGTATTTTGTAAAAAAGGATGACAAACTGAACAGCAAATCTCCAAATGAAAAATTCCTTCATAGAGTAAACCTCAGCCGAGGAAGAAAACGTTTCCTGGATGGTTACTAAAAGTAATTGATGACAAAAGTGGACGTTTCCTTAATGTTTTGATACCAGAAGAATTCAAGTTTGAAACTGGTGAAACGCCCAGTGCAGAGGATACCATCATCCTGCAGAAATTCGTCGCACATAAGAGCCAAAAGTTTGACACAAGTATGATTTTAGCGACGAAGCACTCACAAGTCGAGGTAGGTACTAGGGACATGACGTTCCGTATTGAGTAGTGCATTGTCCTTAAAGTATTTGTAATATAGGTATTAACATTCAGACGGGCTTAAAAAGTGGTGAAGATATTAATTGATGCTTTAAAAATCAACCGTGAATCGTACGTGGAAGCTGACTACACCCCTTTAGGTAAAACGACAGATTGATGGCAGTAGACATAGATGGCAAAGACATAGTCTCATAATGTGCTTACGGCAAGAGCTCAAGTTAAAGCTCGATTCTGGAGACGTATCAGGTTCTGCATCAAGTGAATGGTATGTAACATTCTCTGAAGAGAAATAATGCGATTTAATTGCCTCGACATGACATACAAAAATATTTTTAATCATAGTCAAACCATTCCTTGCAAAAAAAGGAACTACAATAGTAGTATTTCTCAAAAGGTTATAGATATGAAGAGTTACGGAAAGAGTATCATTTGAATTTCTGGCGAAAAGGTATTCTTGAGCAACAGACAAACTCCATTTCTGCCTGTGTAAAACCTATTTCTTGAAAAGAAGCAACTGTTATGCCTAATTGTGAGTAATTGATCATTCTGCAAGTATCACTATTGGCTTTAAAGATATGATACTTATTCTGTAAAACAAACATAATAACTTGATGTAACCTAATTGATAAAAGCTGACGTTCATTTTGACGTCAGTTAGCACGAAGCTCCAGGTTCAAATGGGAGACAAATATGCTATGTAATAACATGGTATCTTTTTTACAATGATAAATTTTGTTTGCTCTTTGTAGGTATTGAAAAACGATAACTTATTTCAAGATCTCAAGGGTCATACAACGGACAACAGTTCACCTGAATTCGTAGTCTTAGCTGCGGGTTATGTGCCACACTACGACTCTTGTCCTAAAAAGCAATGCTTCGTAAAGAAAGTGAAGTATGCTGGAGACGGTAAGCTATATTGTTTTCCTATTGAATTTCCATTGAATATACATATATATATATATATATATATATATATATATATATATATATATATATATATATATATATATATATATATATATATATATATATATATATATATATATATATATGTATATGCATATTTTGTGAACATGGAAACTGCTATCCCACATGGAGAAACGTTCTGTTGGTATTAGACGAACTCTCTCTCACTGTTAAATGAGTTTCCTTTTAATTGATCCTGACAGCCCCAAGTGAAAATTTTCCGATGTGGATGCCTTTAGGATGATTAGTCTTTTTGAGAATTATTCTTTGTTCAATTAAAGGTCAATACGAATGCCCAAAATGCCAAGGGAAACATGGAAAGGTTGACCTTAAAATCGGACGACAACTAGACTTGGTCGTTGAGAGTGAAGATGACACCGAATTGAAAGTTTCTGTTTTCAACAAAGACATCGATGATCTAATGAAGGAATTGAATTGCAAAGAAGAATGTGACTTACCAGAAATTCTTATAGACATACATATTCAACCCAGCAATATTTCACCTGGTAGAGGCAATTTACCAGATGTGCTCAAGAATATCAAGATTTTATCGTAGCCTGTACAATGCATTTACAACTACCTGTAGTCCTTGTCAAATTTAAATTATCACCATGTGGTAATACAGGTTACATAAAAAAGATGTACAAAATCATATCTTATGCTCATGATTAATCATTGTGTTAATAATTATCTCAAGTGTGGCATGTAAAGGAAGTAAAATCTCAAAAATTTAATTCAATTAAATCCACTTGCTATTTATATTTGATGTCCAACTTTTAACTTTAAACGTAATTTGTATTTACTCGTCATTTCAAGGTCGTATGCGTAACTGCAATACATTATAAAACTGCATTCTTGGTGTTAACATATTCTTCCGACTCTTAAAAAGCATAATACTTCAATTAGTTTTTTATATAAGTTGTCAAGAAATAATAGTACAGTGACTCTCCTTACTTTAGTATTGACTTGTTAAATGTACTTCATAAGTTGCAAAGATATTTACTTGAAACACCACTGACATAATTACCCATTCTATGTTTGGATAAAATCTAAATTTAAACATTGTTTTGACATGCCTTATACTTCTTTTCATTGTTATGTAATTGTAACCGTTTTCATTTTAAATGTGGACTTCATGATGCTATTAATTGATGTTTGGATTTTGAATACTATCTGAAAATTTTTGGTGACTTCAAAAGTATTTCTCTGTCTTCGAGGGAACTGTTAAACCTTTAGTGGTGGCATTTTCTACTTCACATACAAGTCAAATTGAACACAATGATTTCGACGTCTATTTGAAGTTATATTTTTTATTTACGTTATGGGTGTTTTGAGTCTTACTTAAGACCAAGTGATATGCATGTCGACAAAATGCTGGTTTCACTTAAAGGGGGTGAAACCCTGAATCTTGATCCATTTTTATTGTTTTTTTTTATTATATTGTTATTGTTTTGAAAAAAGCAGGATTTGTTTTGGATATAATTTGGTTTTAAGATAACCTTACAACTTTTTCAGTGTGCATTTAAAACTGGATTTTTAACAAAAGGTTAAATAATGATTTACGTCATAAGTTATCAAGTACAAAGTTACTGGAAATAGTAACAGATCTAGTCTGTTTAGTCTGGATTAATCGCCATGGATGAGTCGTTAGGTACCTGATTATGATATAGGTGTTCACCCTATCGGTGACGTCATATGTCAATAGGGTACATAATATAGTACGGTAGGTTCTACAGTGCAATATACCTTATTAGAACTTTGGCTTTGCATACAACCATATTTGTACTGAGCGATTATATCTAATAACAATGTCATTTTTCATGCTTTTGGTAATACCCCTAGTCAGTATATTTTAACTGTTACATGTCCTGTATACACTGGCCAAGGAATTGAGTGGTTTACAGTACGTTCTGGCTGGAAAAAAATGAGTTATGCAAATGATTGTGGCGTGTTTCTTAGAACTACTACAAAACGTCTGGAGTGCAGGCGCAGTGACTTGAGAAATAAAGGAAATGAAAGGATTACTTTGACGCACATGCGATCTGTATGTGAATGTGTACTTTAAAGCGCACGCTAAGAGTATTTATTGACTAGAGTCCAAGGTCAAAATGGCGGAACGTCCGACCATGGAGGCCAAAGAAGGTACGATTTTGCAGTGTCTCGACTAACCAGTCGTTTCTTCGGGTGCTGTAATTATTAAATTCCCCCCAAAATATTTTAAATTGTCTGGGTAACATAAGAAAATAACCATTCTGCATAGTCAATATCCAAAATCAAACACTAAAGCTATATACCTAAAATAATTGAAAGTAGTAGGTAATAGCCGTAAATTATAAAGATATTTGACTTAATCGATGAAGGATGTTGGTCTAATTCTAGTACGTATGTGAGTCCATGTCTCAATCTACAGCAGACAAATCGTTACCAGTAGCAACAGTGACTCGCTGTTGTTGCTGACGACGACGGCGCTGCCGTCTTTCGACGACGAAATGGGTCGTAAATATGCAATAAAATCTTGTCAGAGCCTTCGTTCATGCGATCGAGCGGTCTCTGGCGAGATAACGTTCGGCCACAGGTATACAGATTGTTAGGTGTTGTAGGTTACCGGTAGATGGCCCAGATTTTAACTTTCAGTTTTGCACTTAATGTTATTGTTCGGCCGGCTTAATTAACGTTAGTTAGCCTATAGGCCTAAAAATGTTAGCTATAGTATTACAGTAAGTTAGTGACTCTCACTTAAGACTCGCACTCACTGTTAACTTGCCTAACGTTAAGTTATGACCTGAACAACAACCGGGTTCAACAATGTATACTTAGGCTTATCGACTAAGTCAAAATACAGGTGTACAAGTTTGACCTTCACATTAAAGCGTGTACTAATATTCCTAAAATTTATTCACATCAAATTAAGGACCCTAAAATTTTGTGAGGTTTGTCCTTATTCCCGTGTTCGTGGCCATTGTAAGAAGCTGGTGAAATGCTCCTCTGGGCTTGATGTGGGAAACTAAAGTTTCTCACATACAGTTGTCAATGAGTGGAATAGTCTGCCTGCCTTTAAGGGCAACATTGTTAAGTTTTTTATCGTGACTGTGGCATAATCTGATTTTGCTTGACTTTGTTTGGTTAGTATGGGGGGGGGGGGGGGGGAGGCAGGTTGGTGGGGATTACAGGACATCTTATGGGGTTTTTACCCTTGTAAACGTGTTATGTTAAATGTTTTAAGATTACCCACACCACAGTGAAGAGGTCACCATTTGTCAGAGATTCAAGTTTCTACTGCAGTAAAATGTATTTCTAGACCTACTAACATAGGGCTTACTTGTTGTACTAGTTTGATGTTGAAGTAAAAGGTGATAGGACTAAAGGTGCATTTCATTATGGCCTTAATTCTGTAGCCCTCTTTTGCCTTTCTATTGTACATGTGTCATTGTGTGATGTTATGACAGTCTGAGAAAATGTTCAGCCTGCCTCCTCTAGCTTGAAAAAGCTTCTGTAGATGCCTTAATGATTGCAGACTATTAATCCATTTGCTTGTATTAAAGCACAAAGAAAAATAGGTGGTCTTATATTTAACCTTCCTTGCTAGTATAGGCACCTCGACTTCATTTTCTGCTGTAGAAATTAATTGTAACCAATTCTAACTAGGAAAAAAAAAATTACTGCAGTTGCAACAGAGATTTGCAACAAAAACTTCAAACTACAGAAAATTCTGTTGTTTTTTGCAGGGGCAAAGTCCTAAATATTCTTTCGTTTTATACCGTCATGACAAGTCAATCATTGACAGAAGAAAAAAGGCAAAGTAAAGTATACTCTTGCAAAAATTTCTGATCAATTGGGCCCTTCCAACTTGCTTCAAGTTTGTTTTCAAAGAATTACTAAATTTTATCAATCTCATTTCTTCTCAAGTATTTCCATAGTACGGTGCATCCAGTATTATAGGTAAACCAAGGAGTTATTATGAATAACTTTTACAAATAAGTAACAAAAATATTGTCACATGATTATCTTGCCATTCCTCAACTGTACAGTGTGACAGTGGGATGCGCTAATTCAAAAGTGTCAGTGTTTTTCTTTTAAGGTGTGATGTTGAAAGTTAAGAAGTTAGTAGGCTAAATATGATCATACATGCTTGATCTACTTGCTTTTTGCTGCATATAGAACATCTAACCAGGGAGGTGCTACAACCTAACGACTAACAGAGCTGCTGTTACAGTCTCAGTATGCATGTGTGCTCGTACCAGTGAGTAGTTAACACAAAACCACAAAGTTGCATAATGCTAATGGGTGCAAGCTGAGCTATGAATAAGAACACAAATTGCAAATAAAGTAAGGTGCAGTCACAGAAATTGTTAAGTTTTGGACAATTAAACAGTTCAGAGGAAAATGTTACATAAAATGTGAAAATGAATGCGAGCAGCCCCTAAATGTGGAGGGATATATCCCTCCATCCCCTTTGGTTGATGGGTACTTGGTGGCTCTAGCAATTGCAAGTTGAAAGCACTTACTCATAGCACAGGAATAGTCACGGGGCATTGCAATACTTGCAGAAGTCTGTATAGAAATGATAGTCTCGCAACTGCTGCCCTAACCCTCTGGCTACAGGCCTGTGATTGTATTATCAATACCAAAAATAGCAGAGTTTCAAGTGGAAAGATTTTTAGAGTTTTTCAGATTAATTTGAAAATGTCCTTACTTGAATGTTGTACCAACAATTTTCTGGGGATTGAGATCCTTGGCCTCCATTCTTGTATTTTAATGGGCCAAAGACCAGTCTAGGAGGAAGAAATCAGAGTCTGGATGTGACCATAAGGAACTGTAGTTTTGTGAAAGTCCAGACACCAAACAATAACTCAGCAACAACAAGAGAGAGCGAGTGCGAGATGCAGGATTACTTGTCCATGTTTGTAGAGATAACTCCAACTCAAACAGAAATAGATGACAATACAGTACAATTACAAATCCCAGATCAACCTTAACAACATAGTTTGAAAAATGTTAATCTGAATTTTACAACAACAAAAAAAAAACACTAACACTACTTAATCATCATGTACAACTGTTTACTAAAACAGTATTTTCCAAAATATAAAGGCTCATAGTCAAGAAATAGAACAAAGGGGTCTTCCTTATCATTGGAAAGCTCATTGTTCCTCATTTCCTGTTAAGGGAAAAAATCTCTACACACTAATAGATCTGTTAGAGTAAGATGATTCTTTGGCTCACTTTCTAACCAGACCTGTGTGCCCAATGATCCAACACTAAAATATCTAATTGTTGCCTAATACAGCCCACTGGCCCTTCAGTCTTATTCCTACTAGGCATATTTATGAGCAAAATGCCCTTGACATACAATTATTCCAACCTCCTGCACTAACTCATTTCTTCAAGTACAGTTCAAAATAATAAGAATACACATTTAGCGGATTAAGGACGGGGCAACAGCATGTGCCCTTGGCCCCACACATTTGGGAATTATAGACATCTTGGGTGTTACAGTAGTATTTCAAGTGTTCCTAAGCTGTACTCTAGCCCCCCCCCCCCCCACACACACACAAATATATGCCCTGTACTCCTGTAGGCCTCCCACACAGTCCAGCCTTGTGAATTCACTCCCTTAAAGTAAGTTCTTGGACCACCCTAAAACTAGCACCCTACAACACCCACCCTACCCAAAAAATAATGCACATTACTATTGCAAATAAAATATTTTTGAGTATGCAGTGCTTTGTCACAAATGCACTAAATCCCTTCACACATATATTTACCCTGGTCAGGAGTAACATACCACAAAGCCAGTCCTCAAGATGATGGCAGCTATAAACAGCACCGGATGACACGTTACCTGACAGGTAACCATGAAAACAGGGTGAAGAGACACAACTGAGATGAAGGACATAATGAAACAAAACTCATCTTGAGTCAAGTTTGTTACCTTAGTTTGTTACTCAAGTTTGTTACCTTAGCAAAAAATCTATCACACCCTTTTTAAACTATTTCTATCAATTTATGCACAGTATAATCACACCCTTAGAAATTATATGGCACAATTCTAGAAGATCCCGGACAAAGCATAACTGTCTTCCAGTTTAGTCCTACTCCTTTAGGATAATGCTGTTAGGAAAAATTGCTGCTTTTGAATGATTTTTCAAGATTAAGATGAAAACTTTTAAGTTTCATATTGCAATCAGCAGAAAATTCACACCACTCTTCATTTAGAGTTTTATGACATTGACTGCATGTCACAACTACAATATGTCTCCCATTGTCCACAAGTTATGAACCTTTTCCAATGACCAAAAATTTGTGACAGGAATACGAATGAAAGGCTATTGCATAATTTCACCGTCTGACCACCCATGATTCCAACTGGCATTTGACGTACTTTCTGCTAGCATTCAATGTTACCCTGGTTTTACTGTAGAAGCATTCCGGGCACTATACGCTGTATACCAAAAGTTCAATGATGAGAAATTTTTCTACTGCCTAACCTTAGATCCAGTGTTCATAAGGACCCAATGGTATCAAAACCTACAGAAATTTGGGGGTAAGGTGGATGTTGGTGAACTTGGTCACTTTCTAGACATTTCAAACAGACAAAAATTAAAATGCCTCTCAAGTCAAGGTATTCATGCTCAATGCACTTAATTCACACATTAAAACTCCAGTTGGTTATTTTTTCATAAAGTCAATTGCTGGGATAGATTTAACAACGAGACTGAATTCCTCTAAGGAGCACATAACGATGTTGGTGCACACATTATCTGCATCACATGTGATGGTGCAGCCAGCAACCAGACCATGGCTATATACTTGGGAGCAAGCCTTCATCATGCAGCACTCTGAGAAACTTTCATCCACCCGGTCGATGGATCTACTATATTTTATATACCTGATGCAATTCATATGATTAAGCGTCTCCGTAACGCACCTTAAGGCTAACAAGGCTGTTCTATGATGGAGACACACAGGTATGCTTCATTTAAAAGAGTTTATTATCATCTGCCCATACAAAATTGCTCCAAGGAGTTGAGTAGGATACAGGATCATATAATCCCAACTTTCACTTTGTAAATACATTCATGTGTAGGGCCAGTCTTCAATAATGCTCCTGAAAAGAAACAGGATAACATCAGATGAAAATTTGCCTGGACCAAAACAAATAATATATGAGAGCACCAATGTTGCAGAGGCTCATACCTGAACACCCTGAGGGTACCATTTACATATCAGTATTATGTATATTTTATCATGATCATAGAACCACAAGAAGTATCATTATATTGAATCACTAGCATAACGTATTGCATGTACAAGAGAATCTGTAGGACTGCATAATGCGCAGAATATCAAACTAGAGCACAAACAGTGCAGGAGTTGGATCTTTGTCAATAAATTTGTGACACTTTTAACAGGCACGACTAAATTGCAATGCTTACAATTGCATCACTATCAAGTATGACATCCAATAACTATAAAACTGTCTATTTTGTACATTTTCCACCTGGGTTTTACTAGTTTTGCATGTGTCACATGCTTGACCATTGGTCTGTCAGTACATAGAACCCTTATAGCCACCTTTACACAAGCATGACAAGTTTGGGAAGACTTATTGGATAAACTCAAAGTGCCCCTTTAATGTCTAGACCTACATGTATACCTCAAGACTAGAATGGGTTTCAGTTAGCCACAATATGACTCATTGCCCCATTACTAATTATCTTTCATGCATCATAGGGATACTTGAGATGCTGAATGACATTTCAAGGGGCACTTTTAAAGTATGAGGAGAAAATGTTTGCAGGATTTCACAACATGGGACATAGGGCCCACATGGAATACTGGACTACAAATTGATGTACAGTCTAAGATAACCCACTAACAGAGTATCATTATGACACTAACAGAGTATCATTATGACAAACCATCAACATTGTATAAGAAAGTCTGTAGGAGGAGCGTTGTGCAGAATTTCATAAAATGGGCCACAGGGTCCAAATGGGACCTCAGACCAAAGTTTTGTGACGGAGGAGAAGCATTTTGAACAATTGTGAAAAGAAAGATACAGTAGACCTCTATTATGAATTTCTGAGTTACTGTACCATATTGGTAAATTTCTAAGTTTGAAGAATATGTATCTACTGTCCTTACAAAGTTAAGATGTGTTACAAATATCACTCCTCAGGAATTTAAGGAATATGATAGGTGTGCTTAAACTTTCATAGATTTACCTGAGTTCCCATTCTTTACCTTAGTGTGAAAAAAAATCACGCTTATCACAGGGTTTTGAGGTGAGTGATGATGTGCAATTGCACTTGAACGCCTCAAAATTCAAGCCCTGATATGTGGTCTTACCCAAGGACTATGACTCTAAAAGTTCTTGAGGTCCATTGTAAATATGGACTGCTGAATGCTGATGGTGGGAGGATATGTTCACAGTCTTCTCTTCCAAACCTAACATTTTGAATGAAAAACGAATGTTACTCATTGAATTACTGTAGGCTTACAGTACCAACAAAGTACTTGATTTCATGCAATTCTTTCAAGACCTATGGTACAAAGAAGGGAATATAACAAGTAAGGGGAACCAGGCCTATAAGCAGAAAAGGTATGGAAGTAGGCACGCACGATAATTCCCTAAAGTGGCAGACACATTTTAAGGGGGTGAGGTATGCTAAAATGTATGCAGGCAATGATAAATTTCTTTTTCACAGCATTTTAATTATTTTTTCTGGGGCATTAGACCTGGCCACTCTTGAGCTCTGTGCTAGAAATAGAGGGGCTGTGCTTGCACATTATCAATGTGCACATACAATTATCTCAGGCTAATTAATTTTCCTTTTCTAATTTCAGGGCACTGTAATTTACTTTTCAGTTTTACACTGTTCTATTGCTAACTTTTTGTTCCCATAGAGTCATGGTATATTGCTGTGTATGCTAAAGATTTGTACAGGATCTAACCCAACATTCTAGTACTAACCCCAAAAAGTTCCATCACTTTTGATAACTTACTGTACAGTTTAAACTGGGGACAGTCAAATCTAGTAGTACTGTAGTACTGCAACCACAGGGGAACGACAAGTTCTGTGCACTGAAGTGAAAATACAATCACCTCCAAGTTACAAAGTATGTTGGCGTTACTACAAAAAAAAAAAAAAAAAAACCTTGAATCCCGCTTAGCCTGCATGTAGATGACACTTTAAAGGAAACATAACACAGTTTGATGAGTGCAATGTAGGGATTCAAACTCTATTTGGCCCCCACAAAAATGTCCTGAAGTCGAGACCCTTTTTCACGCTCAGTAGCCTAGGGCTAAGCTGGTACTACACCGTATGGGCCATACGGGCTACAGTAACGTTACAGGGTCACTGTCACACTTTACCTCGGTAAACAATGAAGGTTTCTCGTCTTTCTGCTCCACTGAAATGTTTTAGGTTGACAATTTCTTCCTGACGACTTACAGAAGCCACCCCATTCATAAGATGTACACCGCAAAAACGTTCTGCCTGCGATTTGCGTGTACAAAACAATAAAATGTGACCTGATCGTGTCTTTTCCTGCGGTTTGGTTGTCGCGGGAGCAAGCTAGCAGCGACAAGCCGCGACGACTGAACGTCGAAGACTAAACCATTTCGTACCTTGCTCTGGCTTTCAAATCGGCCGAAATTTTGTACAGGGCATGTATTAGACCTTGGACTCTAGTCAATAAATACTCTTAGAGCGCACGTGACTTCTACATTCACACAACTTTCGCGCGTTCCCTACAAATCCAAGCTTGCTGCGCGTAGCTGCGTGTACTTACGAACTGTGTATAGTAAAAAGCGCTGGATGTTTAATAGAACTCTCGATCTTCTGTAATACATACTTGTAAAAGAGCGAATGATTATGGACAACCATAGGGATGACATGCAACTGCGTGAAGTGCCCTCTTGGTCTTATGTTGACTTTCCACATATAATATTAACTTGCATGTCTTTTGCGCTTTTGAACATGAAACTTTTTTTGGTTAAAGTTCATCAATCTTTACCTCAACTCTGCAGGTTCTATTAAATTGATCAAAATTTTTCGTCTATTGAGGCAGGGCCGTCATTGTTTTATTGGTGGGGGGGGGGGGGGATTCTGAATCGTTGGATAGCAATAGAGATAGTTTTCCAGTGGAAGATGAAATAAACTTAGAACTCCCATTCAGTCTTTCCAAATACAGATAACAGCCGATGGGTAACAGGTATCACTTGTTCATCTCAGTCAATTGAAACCTCATTCTCGTTGAAATTGGTATGTATTAACTCTGAATAGTTTTAGAATGGAATCATACGCCATTATTAAAAAAAACTTACGTAATAGCTACAGGATTCGTTGAATTGTAGTCAGCGATTTGAATACTCTGATTGGTTGACATTGCCTAGTGACCCCGGCCCTCACCTGTGTCCTCACAACTTCGACAAGTACACTTACGCCGCTCGTTGCCTGACATTTAAAGGAAGAAAAGCCCTCCTCTTCCTTCATGTTCTTCTTATCCGTAGAAATGTGATATTGTGCTGTGATTTTTCGTCTGTCATCACCTAATCATCTGTCATAACTATCGTTATTGAACTTAATTTCTGTGTGAGAATCGGATAAATAAATGGAAATCTGATCATCAAATCAGAAGATCTCTTTCTCGACGTCTCTCTACCTGTACTGGTGAACTTTCACGTTTGTGTTGTAACTCTGATCGTGAACTCTCCTTGTAACGTTAAAGACTTCAGTCAAATCCATGCCTCCTGGTAGATAGACGACAACAACGATCTGACTACTTAAATATATTTCACAATATCTTGAGATTTATCCTGAGAATTATTGAAATAAAGTGAAGGTTTTTTATTAGAAAAGGTCATCAATATTTGTGGCTTCTCAATACAAAAAGCAAGTAGTTTGTGTCAGCAGAGGAGGGGGAGGGGGGCTGAGGGGTGGCAGAAGGTTGAATCTGGGGGCAAGCAGTAATGACACTATCTAAGCAGAGCGCCAACATCGGTGGACGAGGGTAGTGCACAGAGTATAGTTTTGGATATAAGTGCCTCTCAGATTGCAGGAATGGCACTTTTCAGCCCCTGTGACGTTGTGAATTTCTTCTCACATTTTCTTTATTTCTTAGAACACAGTTTCCAAAATTTGCATTTGCACTACGAATGGTGTAGAGGGCATGATAAGAGAATTTCATAGATTTACAACTCATTGATGGATATCAACATGTAATCATCATTTATGCTGCCTCCAAAAAGGCGGCCTGCTAGGGTTCTAGTGTAGGTTGGTCATAAAGATTCACCTTCATCACTAAATCACTGCGTTGCACGTCACTCATGTTTATTACACAATTTGGTGTCAGTCTTTGGCCACATTGTGCTTTGGCCTACTATGCTTTTAAACTTTTTGCTCACATAATTTGTTTATTGCTTGTTTTTCAATAATAAAAGCTTCACTTTCACTAAATCAGAATCAAAATTTGCGATTCTTGCTATTTTCAAAAATGACAAAACATACAGCATGGGCACTTTACCACTTTCGTTCAGTTTTATTTCAATTGTTTCGTTCCGCTTTCATTTTGATCTTGACTATTTGTTAGTATCAAACTAAGTCCAGCTTATGTCTATGATACAGTAAAGTACACTGTGCCAATAGTACGTTTTGTCTTGTACAAAATTTTCCCTACATTTTTGTTACCTTAGAATTTCATTGGAGGGCAAACTTGGGGGACATTTAAGAAGGCCCCCTCCTCCCCCGCACGTTACGTCACTGGCTGCCAAAAATATTCTTAGTTGAAATTAATGAGTGAAAATGGTGAACAGAAGAAGACAGAGATGTTATGCATTAAATATTGTAGTCACTAGCACAATGGTTTTGTCATGAGTAATTTCCCATTAAGCCTAAAGTAGTAGTACGGTTGTTCCCCATGATCTTAAGTAGTAAAATATGTATCCAATGACATCCTATACTCAATCCAGTAAGCGGAACATTACATTACAATGTGAACGTCCCCAAGGCTCTATAATAAGGAATTTAAAAGTCTTGTGTGCAGTTTTAAGTTGCGTTAAGTTTTAAGTTTTAGGCTGCGAATATCGGTATATGTTACCTCATCAAAACATGCTTTATAAAATTACTATATTATTTTCATGAGTAGCAAGAGCCAAAGCCCTCAGCTAGAGGGTCATTAAGATAGAACTAAAGGGGTCGAACCCAGCTGAACGTTTGACTTATTGTTGATTATTTTCACTTGAGAAGGTCTAAGCGCTTGCTGGGCCTGAAAAGTCCTTATAAATTCCTCTTCGTGACATTTGATAATAATGGGAATAAACTGGTTGCAGCGAAAGAAAATACATCTGTCTGCCCTTAGTCTGTCCCCAGGAGATCCTAGTCCCTAGGTGACCGTGGTAAAATTTCTTTGCACCAGGTATAGTGGGAAATTTTAATATTCATTAGCGTTAATCTACAGGCACCATACCTTAAGTGCACAATCCATATCATATGAACAATAACAACTTTGGAATTAACCAATCAATGCAATTCACAAGTATGACGTAAATACAAAGGTTGGCGCGCAAATCAGTGTAATCGCCATAATTCGTTACGGTTTACACCAGAGACCACCGCGTCGTGGAGGGAAAAATCAGTTTTGCTCTATCAATCTGGTAAAGTAGCCCAATTTCCTTTCGCAACTTGTATATTACTGCCACTATAATTACGAAGTAATAGCATGTATAATGTTGGTATAAACATATGCCTATGTAGGCCTATCTACACAAATTTTTCTAAGGCCACTAGACCAGTTGTGCGAACATTAAAACAGGGTATACGATTTCTGCGTTTTCAAAAGTCGGCTTACTCTAAAAGACGGTATGCAGGTGTTGAATATTTCATCGATCTGTGACAATCACAATAGAAGGAGGGGGGGGGGGGGACGTTATGCAGGTGTTGAATATTTCATCGATCTGTGACAATCACAACAACTTTTGGGGATTTGTGAAAAATTAATCAAATGATCTACGTATTACAAGAAGAATCATACAGAGGTATGCTAGACTTTCATTGGCAGGTCACAGAAAGTACCACAGGTCTGCATCAAGGTGTTGGTGTTATATTCATGTCACTTGTTTTTTGAAAGCAACTGTTTTATGTTTCATTTACTCAGGCCACCATGTTCATAGAATTGCTGCAGATTTTATAAGCATATATGTATACACACGGGAATTCCATTGAACCCTCTCAAGCAAGGTCCATTCTGTACTTCACTGGAAACACGTCGGTATGTCTGTTTGTGGAAAGGGTTATTTATCTAGTTATAATGTCAATATATATACCTAAGTCGCATTTCACACAACAAACTTAAACAAAAGATTGAAGTAGGTCTTGCAACAGAAGCCATACATCGTATTGAACACACAATTTGAGTAACTTTGTTAATTGGAGACAATCCTGAGCTGGAATTCATTTCCAAACATAATAGTTTATTCCACTGCACGGGTCAGTGATTTGTATCTTGGGACAATAACAGAGGTATGTCCACATCATCAAAACAACAGCAACAGGCAAACTGGCGATATAAATTTACACATACTGGCATCAAATAGATCAGTTCATCCAATAGAATCTGGAAGGGCGTTGTATATTTGCTTTGATGACTCTCGGAAGGCAGTTTGCTAGATTGCCTTCGGGGGGGGGGGGGGGCAAATGCTGTTTGTACACACTAAAACAGTTTTCCAAGCATCACCCTAACATATACAGTTTACTCAAATTTAATGTTTAAGTGAACTTTATTTAACTTTATAGTTAAGGGACAAACTTTCCTCTGAGTGGTAGGTAATGGAAGGGTAAACAATAATCAAAACGTGGCTCCTGACACGACGTCAACTAAAGAAAAGTCATTGACAAATTCACTTGAGAGTTAAAAAGTGTTCGATGTCTTGTCACATAACTCTTGACGCACTGAAATTCAATTGGAAACATATTCAGAAACACTTGAGAGCACTCGCACGTGTCATTCATATTGCTTTGATCCCCAATGTTCAACCAGTCAAAAAATTACAACACAAAAATTGCAGGTTAAAAATACAACGGTCCATTTTCTGTCAGTCGTCTTAAGTACTTATCAAATCGTAGCTTAAAGAATTAATAACTAGAGATAAACTGAATTGTTGGCCACAACTACATTCTCCTCTTTTCTAGTATTTCACAAAGATTGGTTCACATTCGGAGTAAACACTGGCTATGGCAAAACTGATATTTCTCCTTCAACTATATAAAGTAAGAACTTCGTATTAAGGAACTTCCTTTATTGATCCGAAGGTAATTAGCTCATACGTAAGCTTGTATTGATTATTCGAAGGGAAATTGCAGTTACCAAAAAGAATTAGAATACCCTTCTATCTTTATTCATGAAAGGCTCATTTCGTGATGCAATATCATTTTTGTTGTTAATTTGCTTAATTTTGCAGAATAACACCTTGCTTATGTAGTACTGATATTCAGCAACATCATGAAAAATACTTATAAGAGAAATAAGAACGGAATTTGCAAGACTTTTCAAAATAAAGTAGCTAATACTTACTCTCTTTAAACCGTTGAGTTTAAAGCTATGTTCTCCTTATGCAGGAAGGTGAACAAACTTACACTGTAATGAATGTTGTAAAGTGCTTTTCCAAAATTTCTGAAGTTTAGGTTTTAATTTGAAAGATGCCATCCAATCGATAGTGATCCATCTTAAGCTGAGCAATGTAAAGACGACACATACAACGTTCATACTCACTTTGGAAAAAAATATTTGGAAGTCAACGGAAACCTTGCTCCCTGCTCTCTCAACCAATCTGTCAAGTCACATAAAAATCGAATAACTATTACAAGAGACAGGCCTACACAGCACCATAAGGAGTTGAGATGATTGGGATTGGGTTCGAAGGACGGGTATGCCGTCTGTGGTTACTTGTGAGGATCCGCGTGTAGTAACCACTTTTGTAGCAGCAACCACCTTTGACGAAGTTCAGCATTTGTGCTTCAGAGATCGCCCACTTTTGTTGCAGAAGTTATATATCACCACACTTGTTGTAAAAATCTTCCACTAATGCCGTGAAAGAGGTCACCGATTAAGCAGAAATTGCTTAACTATGTATCATCGTTTGGGCCACCATTTTGTCAGAATATCATCTTTCCAGTCACAGCTAAAATGACTGGGCCTCAGTATTTGTTGGAGTAACTTCTGGGGATTAGTATATGAACAAGTTGATTTGGGTGGCAGAAAAGTAAGACCTATTTTTATGGAACTCAAACTTTCTAGTTGACCTTTGGGAAGTAGTAGAAATGTCAGCAAGGGTTCCATCAAACGACGTATTATTCAAATTTGTCTTGGGTTCAAATATTTTACATTCTGATACATTTTTTTTTATACATTTCATAAAAAGACGTGACAGAACATTTTCCTTTACCACTTGATTCCGTTTAAAAGCTATAACTTGCAACGTCATTGTTTTGAAATGATTTTCATTCAGTGTTAGTTACAGGAGAAGCGATGAAAGTTTCATGGTCATATGGGCGTTCTATACTATTCTATACTGTTCTCTGCAAGCTTCGATACCGTTTATAATGTACATAATCCAAAGAGAAAATTTGCTGCGACGGCGGCTCTTCTAGATTAGAAATCGTTGGGGACCAACGCGACCAACAATACTGCAACAATACCATCATGTGAGAACGGCTGCTGTAAACCAAAGTTCAGAACACTACTTGCACGTCAGTTGCACGTAAAGGCTAGACTCCTATAGTGTATACGATTATATATAGTCATGTTATACAACAGCAAAAGTCTCCACCTATTTTTCAGAAAAAAGTAAACACGAATAACTAATTAAAATCCTTCAAATTAAAAGTTAAGTTTGTAAACAATTGTTAATTTAGGGTCTCTTGCACATGTCGTGTAAATGTTTTTGGCTTTCATGACAGAGTATTGTATTTTAGATACTTTGGACGATTGCTCTTTCCACCCTGTATAGAAGATTGTACAGTACAAAGAGTAATATGCAGATAGCAATAAACTTGTGAAATCAAACAATGATTTACTGAAATACCTTAGCCTACTTAGGAAGTCAGAACATTTATATCACAGATTTCCTACACAATATCACCTGAAGACCTTCAATACTTATCATATTTGTCAAGTCATTTAAAATTGACATGGGTCTAAAACTGATATGGTTTACGTTGTAATCCAGATACTTTTGAATGCATGAAATTAATGTAGCTAATGTAATACAGAAGTTTCACTTATTCACAACCAAAAGACCGAATCGGCTACGTTGTTTACATGCATCACGTGATTTCAATTGGGCGTTATTGTCAGGACTTTCTTGCAACACTTTCGACGATGTCACAATGCAAATTGCGTTATGAATATCACAAATATGAATATGTAACTTGGCGTTAGAAATTTTGAGAGGAAATCTTCACTTGACATCGAAACCAACAAATTTCGTCTTGAACGCGTATATTTTGGTAAGAAAATCTTTTTTTGTAGAATTGCGACATTTAGTGTTGCGGAAGTTTGGAGGTGCAGTATGTGTGTTGCTCCAGTAGTAATTGCGCGAAACGTGAAAATTAAAAAAAAACAAAGATTGTGCATCGTCTAATATTCGTGCAGTCCCGAATTTGTCGATTTGACCAACATAAGAACTAAAACAACTAACTTTTTTTGGTTGCAATACCACAAACGTAGAGTGCACTGCACTGTCATTAAAGTAATAGGAGTGGGCCCATCCTTCACATATGCAACACATGCGTCATGTATGTAAACTGTAAAGTTCCAACTCTTGGATCCCGTACCTCTTTTTCCTGCATCGCTAAGCAACTTAACCCATATTCCAGCAACAAAATTACGTACTTCACACTTTTTTTTTTGTGTATATACGTTACATTGTAATTTATTTTGCAAACGGAGCAACCATGGTGAATTTTATACTACTAGAAGCACATCCCCACTGGCTAACTTACTTGCATTACTCGATGTGTCCGCGGCCACGTAGATGCACTTTCGCGAACTGAAAATCTTTCGAAAGCAAAAATGAAACGCCAAATTCGAATTACATGACCAATTTGGTCGACTCTGTCTAATGTTAACAAACAAAAAGGTTCATTTCGATGCCGTCTAGCACACACCTAAAGGGAAAGTGCAGTTAAGTTCAAAATGATTTACTGCTTGTCATGTTTGGATGCCCCACTCTGTCAACGTTTGACGAGTTATAGTACTATCGTATTGCTTTTAAGGGAGAGCGGTGATCCTGGTATTCTAAAACCAAAAGGAACACAATCTTTTGTGCCTGATATGTGAATGAATTTATGTGCACAATAGTTCAATGTCTCAAACTTACTGTAATTTATCGGAGGGTGAGAAAACAACAAATTGCCTCTTACTTTCTCTTTCCTTAAACTGAAAGTTAGAAGGCATAAAAGGAAGTTAAACCAAAGCAAGTAAAATTCTGTTCCATCGTAGGTGATGTAAACCAGTTACAAACATATGAGAAGCGTGATTTTCATGTATCTTTGAAGATAACAACTAAAGGAGTTTCAACTCGTTTTGGTGCATTGAAATCCAACCTCCGCGTTCCCTTGCGTAAAATTAATGTTTTATCTCTGCTCTGTTACATTCAGATCTTGAAAATGTATCTCAGCCAAGCAATATCTCGACCAAATTAACACATAGAGAAGAAAATTGTGTATTATGGTAGGAAGTGTATGTTTCATAAAATCTGTTACTGTATTGAAGTGTGAAAACAACATAAATACTTTCTTGGTTTCACCTGATATAAACTTACATTTATATGCTGTATGTAATGTATGTAAAAGCTGTGTAATAGTTTTTAACATATTTTACTGGAATGGACACCTGCTCAGATACATAACGCACATCTTAGTTTTGGTGTTCTATTTTTAGGATCAAAGGCGATGGCCAGCACAGCATAGCATGGAAGGGACAATCGCACAAAACGAATCAAAGAATTGCAAATTGCCCACGAGTCGATTCGACGGTATGTGTATTCATATGTATTAAACATATTCGCTGCTATGATTTTACAGGAATGATGTAAATACTTCACTAAAGAAAGATGACGACGTGCTTGGTTTCTGACGCTGTGTTAGTAGATACTAGTATCAGCAAAATTTTTAAGAGATAAACTTTGACCTCCTTCAGACTATACGCTCATTCAAACTATATGTTGATACAAAATGAAGAAATTTAAAATTATATAAACCCGACATTGATAACAACGAGTACCTAACCATTTTTCTGTTTTATGTGCATCCCTTTCTATGTTGTGAAATTATATTTAAGAACGTATTCTTAGTGTTTTGTAGCTTTGAGAGAACACAGTTGATCAACAAAAGTCATCTCCCTTCCTCATATGAAGAAGTGAACGCTGTGTCAATTAAAAACATTTTTTCTATTTATAAAGTAAGGTCATATCATTCCTCGCGTTATGCAGTGGTGTGGCTAAGATACTGTTAGAGGGAGGGAGGGAGGGGGGACTTGAAAATTAAAACAAAGCTTCTGAAGGTAACATGGATGTCATCTTGACTACGGAGAGTGGGGATGATATGATTGGCGTATGCGGGGCCTGAGCCTAATGTTGTGCGACTTGTAATATGATTGAAACGATGACTGATCGTGGCCTTTAGAGGGGTTCATCCACTTTGGGATAGATTTGTTAATTAAGGGTTTTGTAGGTGCAAAGTTCACTTAATGCTAGGTTCAACGTGAATATCTCCATGATTTGATCCTTTTGAAGTAATGATTTTATCTTTTTAACTTGCTCGGTGAAAGTTCATTTTAATAACCTTCTTATATAATTTAGAAAGGCAATGTGATAAGTCAGTTTACAGTTTTGAAAAAGTGCGAAGCATATAACCTCTGCCTACCCAATCTCTCCCCCGTGTCACTGCATAAGTAATGTCTAAAAGAGAATGATTCAATAATATATAGAGAAGGGCTTGCCAAGCACAAGAATCAGCTGACACAGTATACCGATCCATAATTTCTAGCAATGTGTATGTGCGTAAATTTCGTCTATATAAGTTTTTGCGACGCACATGTAGTCTTTTTGGTTAATTTACATTTTAGCTTCATGTCACGAAAAATGCCTGTCAGTGTAAGTTGTATCACGGAGCTATCTCCGTTATGATCCCTTGAAAAGCTTCGACTATATATACTGCACTGTTCATAACACCCGTTCGTATACATATTCACACTGCTGTGACAAAAGGAAATTTCTGTCGATTTCTTTCTGTTTCCAGTTAGATATGCCTTACCTAATCTGGGGAAATAGTTCTATGATGAAAAAAAAAAATACTAATTATGCATGGGAAGTGTCTTACAATCAATTTCGTGTGGCAAGAAAAATTTTGCGACATGGGAAAAAATATTTTGTTTTTCAGGTGTCCCCCAATTTCCGAGATTTCAATAAATTATTTTCCAGTGGGGCAAGTTGTCGCTCTGCCTCCCTGTCGCTACGCCACTGGTATTATAGTGTTTGTCAACCAAGTTTTCCCTTGGGATTGATATGCACATACAAATACAAAATGTCTTTGAAGTTGACCACGTAACAATAGCACAGTAGCTACAGGTCTAGGTGTTATACATAATGCTCGTAGGGCAGTTCAAACAAAGGTATTCAAATCGCCTCTTATGAAATTTGATAATTTATATATTCTTCTTTTTCTATTTTTCATAGGTTTTAAAATGTTCGTAATAAAAGCTGGGGAACAACTGAATACTGACACTCTTCTTAAATTGTGCTTGTTGTTTAAAATGACTGACATGATAAAGGAAAACATTTTAAAGCATGCTTATCCAGGATTTTGTTTTTTGACAGCTCTTGAAGAGGCAGCCCAAATTACGAGAGAGAACATTTCTTACATAACGGATGGGCTGGAAGAAATAAACTTGCATAAAGTAGGAAAGAATATAACGAAGATTCACATCAAGTACTGCGGTGTCAAACACGTGGTCAATGGTAAGAATCGTATTGTAGATTTTTGTGCAAATTTTGTCGCTTGATTGTTTGTTGTTCGTCTTTACGGTGTCATCAGTGTGTTGGTCTTTACGTTTCTCGTCCTTTAAAATCGTTATGTAGCTTACACTGTACGGTCTGCCTTTTTTCCGTAAGTGATCTTACACTGTAGTATAATGTTTCTTTACAGAGCCGCAACACTCGAGACAAGATAAGACACAAATTCGGGAATCAGGTCAGAATATCCAAGCTGTTCAGTTTTAATCTTAATGGATGCATCATTGTTACATATCATTATTCATTACAAGAACATTTTGTACATTTGGACAGTGATTGAATTGTTGAACTTTCTAGAATGATAATTAGTCCTTTTGACTGTGCACCACTTGTTTCGAGCACGGTACCTCGTTGTGCTCACTATGGAATACCTTTGAAATCTGTACAGGTGAGGATTTTTAGCAACATTAGGGTTATCCCCCAATGACCCAATAAGATTATTGAGGTTTTTCTCAGTGACTCAAGAAGTGAATTTAGAAAAGAGGGGAAAATTTCATAACTTTGACATTGTCATTTACCTTATTGGCTGTGTGTATAACCATAACTGTAATACCCATCATAAATGTAATAATTTTTAATCAGAAATGTGATGCATTGTAAAAATGTCCAAATTGGGTGGGTGCATGACCTCTGACCCACATTTCATCAACTTACCTTTGGACTCAACGATGTGGATTTTCTTTCATGTATTGCCATAGGCTTTGTTAGGTAGGTGTGGCCATATGGGTAGCATAGCGATTGGTTGCATTTGTGATCCATCCAGCTGCTTGTGCGGGTGTGGGCGATTTCGCAATGGGGTAGTGGTACCACAAAATGTCGTGTTCACTTGCAGGTTAAACCTTGTATCCATAAAGAATACGTTGCTTCAAAGTTTAGTCCCATATGTTCAAATTCCATGTTGCATTTACTTCAGCATATCGTTCGCTGTGACCTATTGGTACAGCTCACAAAGAATCAGTCAGACCAGAACGCTGACTGCAGCAGAATATAACGCATGTCGTAGACTTGCCTACATAGTCAGACAAATGAGATGGGCAGGGTAGCTACAAACTAAAGAGGGGCTGCCATCGAATTAAATTCTTGACCGTTCCACAGAGACTCAAGTTAAGCAAGGATGCAAAAGGTTATGGTAACCGTTTCACACGAGAAAGTAATCCGATAGATTTTTACGTATGTGAAAGCTTTAAAAAATACCCTAGATAATCTCGGCATAGTCCAACATTAGTTTGTATCATCACACTAATTATTATAGCAATCATCTTTAGATGTTTGACATCTTTTAAATCATAAATAACTTTGCTAGCAAAGTTACAATAATGTAATGAGGGTGTCCTTGAGTGATTTCCCTAGGCACGTGCTCTGCATTCATATGCTTAAATCCAGTCCTGCTTGCATACTGATTTTAACACCGTCACCAGGACGGATAACATTTTACACCGCGATTGCCACTGATAAATCATTTGCTCTTATATAATCAATTAATGTTCAACATATACCCAGGTTGTACCAGACAGGTCCATTTGGTTGATCACATCCTGTCTCAGTGAACGCCACTTGATTGCTTACAAAAAACTTTAGAGCAAGACAAGATGCTTTGGACCAAGCCCCACTATTTATCATTATTATATTTACCGTTAAAAAATATTATATCTATGGTAGAATAAGTTTATTTTATTTATGGTTGAACGTTATCACTTGTATAGTCGGTCAGGTATTACATTTATGGTTAAAATGATGACATTTGTTGTGAGTATTACATTAATGATTAAGTATTTCATTTATGACTTATACACCGTCTTACAACGATGTCAAGATCTCCTTTACAGGGTACGGAATGAAACATTGGTTATTTTCGTTTTGTTATCTTTGAAGATTACAAACTGTTTGCTAGAGAAGCTGGGGAACAATTGACTAGGGCACACGTTGAAATATTGTGTTATTTGTTTGGAAAAACGCCGTGGAAAACGGAAAACATATTGAATCATAGATTACCAGGTCGTTGCTTTCTTATGGAGACGAAGGAAATACAAGAGGATATTGTTAACCTAACAGATGGACTGAACGCTATAGGACGTACTCTGGGAGCGCTTATTATTGAACACATATACCATTCGAATTGTGGTAGCCAAGACGAAGATGTAGCTTACGGTGAGACGTATATTCTGGAAGTATATTCCTTCAAATATGCTTGCACACCGTTTGTCTCTTTTTTTAATTCAGGGGAAAAGTAATTTTTCTGTTTTAGTTTAATTTTACAGATTTTGTCATCATTTAACTTTCGAATATCGTAATGGGTCCGTATTGATGTAGTGTGTTACAGTAAATTATTGTTTGCATCTAGTACAATTAGAAATCATAGCCATCAGATACGCTGTTAGTCAAGACCAAGTTAAGTTTATTGTTATAACATTGTACCCTCTTAAAACGTCGTTATATATGGTTTAAGAAAGTGAAACTAAAACCTAAGATGACACCGATAATCAGGATAGTAGGAAATGCATCTACATTAAGTTAATAATTTTCACTAGTAATTTTCTTCTCAAAAGTGACCGACTGTTATGTTCTGTTCATTTTTCGGATGTCTATATGGCATGTAAATACAAAGCGGTTTCTTCTAATATAGACAGTATGCCCTTACACTGCATAATTTTAACTATTATGATTTTTGTTCCCATGCAGACAATTACGTAACAAATGATACCATTTCCAAAGTACTTTGCAGCAGAAAACGGAGTCTAAAAGGTCAGTTTGCTTTTATTTAAGTTGCTCCCCCCCCCAAAAAAAAAACAAGTTTCTTGATACATACAATGTACAATATACCTAAACCTATTGGCACTGTAATGCTTACTTCACTTTTTCAACACAAGCTGATTTTCCAAAGTTGTAAAATGAACAACACCAACATGACCCATTTAAATAAAGGATACATTTGCATCGTACGATACATCCAGTTTCCGAGATTGGTCAGCTGAACTAGAGTAACTGGATGAATGATTTTTGTTTTTAACTTTTGTAACTTTTTTTACTCTTGCTTGTCTTTGACCGTCTTTCTATCGCATGAAACTGATTTTTGTTTCTTTTTTGCTTTGGCCGTTGACACTGTATATAATATGTTGGTCTGTTGGTCTGTGAGTGGTCTTTTTGAATATTACCATAAAGCAAACCATAGACATAGACAGTACCGTTAATTATTTTATTTTTCTACTTAGCAATGTACGGATACAATCCCAACCCAGGGGAAGTGTTAGATCAAAAGACAGCGAACGAGATAAAAAGTAAACTGCAAGTAAAGTGTCCAAAACGTAGTGAAAGGAACACTTACTTCAAGGAAACCGAAGTTCAAGAGAAAAGACCGCCACTCTGTGATATAAAAAGTAAGATGATCATTCACTTTGTTGGACGCGATAAATAGATGGAGATTTCAATGCAAATCCCATCACAATTATCATCCTTGAATCAGTAAAGGAAAATGGATTTGCGTTCTTTGTAAGAGAACATTACAATCACGGTTGTGAGTGCAGTTACTTGAAATAATGCAATGATGCTTGTACAGACTATCAAGGACGTTGTGATTATTCGTTACTGTAAACATTTGTTAGTCGCTTATGAAGTTGGTTAGAAGTTTGCATTAATTACTCAGCAACCTTGAATATCAGTATATAATCAAGAGTGTGGAAATGTACTGCCTCCTCTGATCTTGCAATCTATTTGTCATACATATTGTACAAAAGAAATTAATGATAATTATTGTTATTATTGCATAGTCAAGTTTTTGCATGACACAATTATCGATTTTATCCTTAAGAACAACTATTTTTTTCTTAAATAATAGCTTTTTCCGTCAAATTAAAGGAACAGCGCTGGGCACAAAAATGGCATCTTGTTATGAAAACATTTTCATGCATAAATTTGAGGATCAATTCTTATCTACTTTTCGTCTTCAACCATTACACTACTATCCCTACATTGATGAAATTTTTTTCATTTTGACCCAGGGCAAGGATACCCTTAGTAGTTTCAAAAACCACGTCAATTCCTTACTGAAAGCATTAAATTTACTTTTGAGGTTTCCAGTAATTAATTGGCCTCCGTTGATGTACTTATTAATTTTGAAACAGGCACAATTTCGACCTCTCTCTGTCCAATGACAAGCATCGCTCCCTACATTTCGACAGTGTTCACCCTTCCAATCTCAAAAAGTCGATCGTTTTTACATATGTATTAATATTGATGGAGTTTTAATCGCATTTGCGAGTGCAGTTTGGAGATTTGCTGATGTGTTCGTAAATATGTGAATTTTGTCAGATTTAAGATGCTCAGAAATGCATGTATCCAAGTGTCTATGGGTTTACCCTATGTAGCAAGCATTACACCTTGAGCAATTGAATTTGTATACCCCGCATGATTTAAGGCTGAAAGGAATTATGTCTTAAACAACAAACATGTTACGTAACTTGAATGAGGTAAAAACTAACTTAACATAACTATAAATATAACTATAACTATAAATATAACTATATATAACTATACTACAACTATATATAACTATATATAACTATATGTAACTATATATAACTATATATATACATATACATATGTATATATATATATACATGTACATATATATCTCAGCAAGTACGTTATTGTTATATCGTAATTCATGTTACAAATTTGACATGATCTCTAGAACACTACTGAGGTAATGTCGTAAATTATTCTTTCATTTTCATTTACTGCTTTTCATTTTTACAGATATGATTCCTTTGAAAGCAAATAGTCAGAAGTCAAAGGAGGGTAGGTGAACTTTTAAGCAGTTGCTTGCTGTATGCGACTTTTCATTAAACGTAGTCGAATTTAATTTGCCACTGTTGGTCTTTTGTCCTTCGCTTAAATGATTCCTTGTCGTTTAGAAAGCCAAGGAATCGTTTTGATTCATGATTTAATGAGCACGACACTGAATTTTCTTCGGCACAACAAAATGTGGAGAGCCAACTTTAAAGTAATCAAGCAACGATCGTAAAAGCTAGATACATGATACTTATATGTATTGACAAATGATTGCTAGAAAATATTGAAATTCGATTATTAATAATGTTACACTGAATCGTAGATGCTAATGCGTGATTGTCGTTTCTAAAGAAATATCTGTTCGTTATGACATGTGGGCTAAGGAACAAAGAGTGATTTTTAAGTCCTTCATTTACATACAAGTCATCTTCATATCTTGATTTTCAGAGCCGATATGTGACGAACAAAGACGTACAGGTCACTTCCGTAAGTAACACAAAATTTATTTTTTTTTGTGTTATGATTTTCAAATGCAGGTAGTACATAAATTAGCAATACCGTGTAAAAAAGGCAAGCGATTGACAATTTCGCTGTTTGCATTTCCTGGGATCCATTTCAAGTTCCAGTGCTGCCATACGTACTTATAAAATCGTTCGTTGAAGACGAAGGCACAGTTTGAGAAAGCTTTTATGTGATGTTGCAGTCCTGGCACTTTGCTCAGTTGTGAGTTTCCCTCTTTAAATCGAACTCCACAATCTGTTGTTACTTTCTGTAAGAAGCGATGTGTGTACTCATGATATTTACGTGAAAGCAACGAAATGGAAACCAAGACGGGAAACGAATGAAAGGAGCACCGGCAGAAGACGAACGAGGATGTAAAATGACCAAAAGCAAGAACGAGAGAAAGAGAGGTAGAGCGAGAGTAGGGTGAAGATAGACTATGACACCGGCTCACCGTAGACACCTACTATGTGTTCATGTAGTAACGCGTCTTGCGACTAAGGGAAGAGCGGGAGATAAGAGGTTTCACGAGCATCAGTAGTTGACTTTCAAATATTTTATATTTGGCTTCGGTGTCATATACTTAAAGTTATTTTCATAACGCAACGAGTGTTGTCAGCTTAATATTACATTATCAATACATCTAAGGGGTCTGGATGCAGAGCTTGACGATCGACTGATTCTTGTTTCTTATGATGCTTTGATTTGAGAAGAAAATCATTTTTCAAAAAAGTGTTATCCGTTTTATATGAAAAGAGTCGACTCATAGAGAAACAATTAAGAGACGGTCTCGTGACTGGGAAAGTCGTGACTGTACTCAATCTTGGCAAGATTGAAGCATGAATCATCGCGTGTTCAGTCCACCTTGAACAATTAAATACCAACACTAATCAGTAACTGGATGCAAGGACGAAAACCGTCATTCATGTCCTCACCAACACCAGTCACAAAGGTATTTCGGAGCCAGAATCAATACAGTGAAACATCAATTACTGTTGACCTAATGGTTAATGGCACACTGAACGGATGCTGTCTACCGACCATGAAGCCAAATAAACTCCTCAATATTATCACCAACACTACCAACTCTTTTTTCATGACGGGGAATCAACCAAGTGCTCAAACATATAGCAGAACACTCACTAGAATAACTAGTCTGCTCTCTGCAAATTAGGAAAAATTAGGATCGATACCACTCACAACGGTATTCTGAGCCAGAGTTCACCTCAGAAATAAATGCACTCGAAACAATGAATTTTAGTAGGCATTCTCTATAATTCTTTATGACAATATTTAAGTAATGTTTTATTAAAACTTTTAAACTTTTAAATCTGCAACATCATTTAACACTACTTTTATTCGTAATTGTTACTGAGATATCTCTGCAATGCCTTTGAAATCATCCTCCGGCATCAAGGGTAACTTAGTTATATGAAAGGTTGTTTCAATAATCTCCGATTTTAACATCTTACTGTGAAATATTGAAGGGAAGCGAGTAACGCACACATCATGCCAGTAAGCGGTTGGCAGAGAACCATGGCGACTGTACGACAAACGAGATCTTTGACTCTCTCTGTGCTCATTTAACGAACTGGAAATGGAAAACTGCTTGTGAAACCTCTAATTTCATTTTCTGTTCTCGATTTAGTCTTGTAGCGAATCATTTAGAAAGACAAACACCAAAGTTTACTTAATCAACCCTCTTAACAAGGATTCGCTTGCCACAACAGCTTAATAACAAATGCACAAAGTAGATGGAAGACTGATCTTTAGTCCTGCTGGAAAGCAAATAGATAATATTATTAGAATACATAAGTTTTATCATACTACCGCGGCAAGCAAAATAGTTCTAGTGGGTACAGAGTATGATGCCTTGACAGTAGCATGAAACTTACGGAAACACGTGCCCAGAATACTCTTCTGTTAGCATGTACATAAGGAAGATATTGCAAACATTCTACAATTTTTGCAGCGTTTTGTGTATTTATCTGTCTTGTTATCGTTGGAACAATAAAGGTGAAAATTTTGAATTAAAACTGGCTTAATCAATTTATTATATCGTAAGATTATTAACCATCTAAGGCTGAACAAAATTTTTTATTGCAGTCACGGTATCTTCACGAAACAGAAAAGCCTATGCAATTGCTTACTTTGCCCTATTGACCCAAAATATTGTCAGTGTGATCTAACGTATGGAAATCGAGTACAGCCCTACATACTTGTTGATACTACGTTACCTGTTTACCCTCTTGGCTTTGATAAAATCGAAACCCATGTTATCAAAATGGCGTGTGTGTGTGCTTGTATATGTATACGTGGCACTTTGCTTGTAAACAAAATATCAAGAACGCAAGTATGCACTAATCTCATACAGGCCTACAGTATGTTTCCGTACCACAGTGAACACATGTCTGTCGATTTTGGTTAAGGTCATTTGAGATCATCAGGGGTCAATATGTGAAAACCTTGCAAACAATAATTCAAGAATGAAGGCTTGCACTTATATGTAATACACTAAGGGATTACATTGAGTGCATGAAGACTCCTATCATTTCAGGCGAAGATCAGCAAAAGCCATCTTAGATCAACAGAGGTCAAAGTGACATCGCAAACACGATATTTCAAGAATGTAACCTTGGGCTGATTTATACTTATTTGTAAATTTTGTTTTTGGTGAAGTCAGAAATCAAGTGAGGTTAGCAGAGGTTAACGTATGAAAACTTGGTAACCACTATATTTGAGGACCATCGGTTGTACTGATTATTATTATGGTATGACTAGCAACCACAGTTAATCATAAAGTGCTTTGCTGTGGGTAGAGGTCAAATGTCAGTTATGGTCAGCTTAATTTAAACTGTGAAATAATTAAAAACAGTATTGCAAGAAGACAAGCTTGGAGTAATTTCATACATGTTACGTTGATGAACCACATTGAGTACTCACTTTGCTTGGAGTAATTCAAAGGTCATTTGAGGTCAACAGGGGCTAAAATAAAATCTTGTAAACACATGTCTCAAGAATGGAATTTGTGATTCATATCACGTTAGTACGTGTATGAATCATACTGGGTACAGAACGATGTTGTTTTTGTAGTGATCAAACAATCGTATCCGATCAAGGCAAAAATGTAGAAAAAAATAAAGAGTATTATAGAAATGTAAACTTAAACTGATCACGTATGTCGTATGTCAAGGAATTACAATGAGTCTGAGAACCCTACCATCTCAAAATCTGAGACTTAAACTGATCGCATACATGACATGCAGGGGGATCACATTTAATGAAATGACCAGGTTGTCATTTTGGTTTAGAACAAAAGTCATTCAAAATCATCAGATTGAAAGTTGCTAAAACATATAAACGCTTTGTAGTTGCGTGGAAGCGTGGACATAATGTCATCTGAGTGTGTTGATGGATTACAATAAAACAAGAACCCTACCAAGCATGAACAGATATCATATACGATTATATATGGAATGTGCTATGCCATGTGGTAGATATCGTTGCTCAGTTTACTTTGCTTATGTATTCATTACCCTGAGCAATAGATTGGGCTGCATCTTCACAACTACAATGCATTCTTGAATTGTTTTTTATGTTTTTTATTTCCAAAACACCTCCCGAGAGAGTTTGGGAAGTAGAATGGAAAGAATAAGGGGAGAAGGGAAAGACCATCAAAGAAACCGATCTCCTCCCTGCTGACAGTATCTACTACAGTGCAGTACCAGAACAACAGGACAGGATGATATTATTGCAGGTATGCGTAACAGTTACACTCACAATACGCATAAATCTTTGAGACTTCACTTGAATGGATTTGAAATGAGTCACAAGTATTGAATTAACAAGAGGAAAGTATTCCCGCTCATATTTTAAGGTAACAAAAGATAATTACAGCATCCTATAAAGTACTCAATTGCGATCACCTGGAGAAATGTTAATCTTTGTTTGAAAGGGAAAGAGGTATGAATTGAATTTTACATATTGTAATCAACTACAAGTATGAAAAATCAATACGAATGCTGACTTGTAATTGAAAGTACAAACTTGGCAATATACTCTTGCTTATATTTATATTTAATAAGGCTAATGTTTTGTTTTTCTTTGTAAGGAAGTCTGCTCCCTGGATGTCATCGCCTTACTTCATTTGCCATTTAGATATCGAGGTGTATGGTGAAAACGTGAGTTCAAAGGGATTTACAATTGGAGTCACTTCAAAGTTCACTTTTTTCTGTGAATGCTTGAAAAAGTGAGACGTGCCCCTTTCTTCTTCCAGGATACGATGCAGCACAGACCATTGGAATTCACGGTGAGATGAGCAATTTTGGCTTTTGAAGCAATGTCATAGGACTGAGCTAAATTCATTAAGAGAGGTCAGAAATGATGTATGTAACTGCAAAGAAAATGTTGAGGGGGCTTAAAAGTACGAAAGGGTGAAGTACGAAAGAGTGAATCCCTCTTCAATAAGCGTGTATAGAGAGACCACTTGTAGAAAGAATGAATTTCAGCACGAGTGGAGTGACAATTCACTCCAAAAAGATCAATAACTTACTCTATGTGTATGAAATTCACTAATTTGCTGTGAATTTTCACTACGCTTCGAGTGAAATTCACTCGTATTACCAATACCTCATATGTTTATTTTCTTTTGACTGTGTTTTCGTGTATCATATGCGTTTTTATTACTAGCTTCTTGCCTTACATTTGGAACTTTCCATGACAGGAAACTAGAATATTGTGCACATATTAGGAAAACGCCAACAACCATTTGCTGTATGCAGTGAACTTGTATTGTAGCAAAGTGGTCACCTTGGCAAAAGTAATCCAATGAACGTTCCCACTTACTGCAATGCTGGATCAGTGAGAAATGTACTGATACTATTCGCAGTAAAGCTGGGTACATAATGTTGCATTTCAAAGTCATATTATCAAGTCATTTACTTATGTCACCTGCAGTTTCTAGGTGTTCACCAACCCCAGGCAATATTTCCCATGTTACAGTGTATAAATGTGCGTATGCAATTGTTTGTGTATTGTAAAAGTAAGTATGTCTTACTTCTGTGATCTGTGGTAATATTATTGTATTGAACAATTGGTGCAACTGCCTTGTACGAGAAGTGCCCTAAAATAGTTGCAAAGAGGTCGTGTGCTGTTCATATTATCTGTATATAATACCTGGTTGGTGATAGTGGTAGAAAAGGATAGGCTATATATATATATATATATATATATATATATATATATATATATATATATATATATATATATATATATATATATATATATATCTATATCTATATCTATACATACATACATACATACATGCATACATACATACATACATACATACATACATACATACATACATACATACATACATACATACATACATACATACATACATACATACATACATACATACATACATACATTTATTAAACACTGCAGGTGGACTGACTGACGTATGACAAGTGTATGACAAATAAAGTTGCTCATATATAAGTTGCGTATATATAAGTTGTAGGTATATAAGTTGCATATATATATAAATATATTTATATATATATATGTATATTTAGGTATATATGTATGTATATATGTATATGTATATAAATATATATACATATATATATATACTAATATATATATGCAACTTATGTAAATGCAACCAGAGATTCCTCACAAAACTCAAAAATTCAGACTTTTTCACGGAGGAGAATTACAAGAACATATATCCCACAGGCTCTCACCCAGCTAGAATTTATGGACTGCCCAAAATTCATAAGTGTACTGACAGTGCTCCATTCCCTAAATTCCGGCCCATCGTTTCTGAGTGAACTTATCACCCCCACATATGTCTTGATTATTGCACGCAGGACTCTTTTTCATTTGTTCAAGAAATTAACTCAATGGACATATCTCATCGTTGTATGTTGTTATTTGATGTCGTAAGTTTATTCACTAATATTCCTTTATCTGAAACCGTAAATTTTTGCCACAGTTATCATCATACAAAATAATCCACATGTTGGTATCGACCGACGCAACCTGCACAAACTTTCTATGTTTGCTACGTCACAGACGTTTTTTTTTGTAAAATGGTGATTATTACGATCAAGTGGATGGTGTAGCTATGGCTTCCCATTCTTGCTTATTTATTTATTTATTTATTTATTTATGGGGCACTTGGAAAAACATTTCCTAAACGACCTGTCTGCTCCAACCAGTTCTTCATTCTACTGTAGGTATGTTGATAATATTTTCAAAACTGAGAGTGAAGCCGAAAAATTCCCAGAATTTATCAATACCCAACATCCTAACATTACCTTCACCATCGAAAAAGAAAAAGAATGCACTTTACCATTCTTGGATGTATTAATTAAAAATAATGGTCAATGCAATACGTCTTTTTATCATAAGTCATCATACACGGGATTACTTACTCATTTTTTCATCTTCATTCCGTTTTCGTGCAAAATTGGTCTTCTCAAGACATTAATTGACAGATTGCATAAAGTGAACAACACCTGGAACGGTTTTGATATAGATTAAAAAAAACTCATGTCCACCCTTGAAAGGAATCAATTTCCCTCCATTTAGTGGACAAAATTGTTAAATCTTACTCGGAGAAGGAGATGTCGACGTAAAACATTGGCGGACCTGTTTTTACAAGCTTCCTTACGTTGGTAAAATCTCTTGGGACACACAACACAAAGTTCGACAATTAACCAGATCATATTGTAAAAAAATTGATGTTAAGTTAGTCTTTACCTCATTCAAATTACGTAACATGTTTGTTGTTGTGTGTTGCACAGTGTTTTATAAATGTCTATAATTTTTGCATTTTTTATTATATAATCATTTGATGCTACTCAACAGCACTTACACGACGCAAGCTTTGTGCTTGTTTCAAATGTGGCCTCCTTCCTTTCCAGTGAATACAATAAAATAGAGAATAAAATCTTGCAAGATTGTGTTTGTGTCAATAATTGCTTTCAAGTTTATCTATTTTTCTGCTTTATACCAAGTGCTTATTAAATGATGAAAATGATAATGGTGATGATGGCGCTGATGATGATGAAGCCTTAATCATTTTCTTATGTTAATAGTAACTATTTAACCATGTCACAACAATCCGCACTTTCTAAGCTGTAAGAATAAGCCAGAGTAGAAATATGCGATACAGTAAGTGGAGTGTGATATTGATTACTTTCTGTGCATCTCTAACAGGTTCCTTTCACTAGTCATTGAATGGACCTTTCATGTTCTGATGAAGAAAAATGAACACACTGTAAACAAATGTATATTTACTGGATTTCGTAAACATTGACATGCAATGTAGCAAATATCACTGACACCTAAATTACACCGTAACCATGGAATAAACCTATCGCCTATAATCTGTACCTAACTGTAGCATATAATTAATGCTGCATTTGCCTCATACGCACCAGTAGCATCGACCCACTCAAACAAGACTTGATGGTGAAGTCATTTGCAGATGGTAAACATCCTATAAGCCAATAAGTGAATTTTATGCCACCCGTCATGAGAAAAAAAAAAACTGTCATGTCCAAAATGACACATAAAAAGTAACCCATACAAGTAACTTGCAGTGAAAAACAAAACACCATAACACAAACGTCAGTTGTCCGGGGGAGACTAATGAGGACTTATTATAGTATGCTATTTTTTGCATTGCTTACATGCTGTAGTATATGTTTGTCATACCCTTGATTTACGATTCCTTTTTGTATGATAACTGATGTGAGACAGTGCCTGAAACATTAGTAATCATTTAAGTTATCTCTAGCGCCTCTACAAAAAAAGTGAAGACCAGTTTGCCGACATCTCTCTTACTTGTCTTTCTCTTTAGTCTTTATCTGCATGTTTTACAAGGACACGTTGCTTACACAAATTAGCCAATATTGTTGATGTAACTGTTTTCGCTGAAAACTCATCATGGGACGACATTCACATTTTGGCAAACTGGCAAGGGGTTGAAAAAACAAAGCAAACTGGTTGGGGGGAACTTGCAAGGAGAGGAGGGAGGGCGACTACACTTTTGAGATATGAAATCTACTTGATGAACAAATTTGCTATTACTGTCAATTTTCTCATTTTAACTAACGTTAACAATTTACCTCAACAATTGAAAATGGCAAGGCTGGTCTTGCTGGTCTTTGCATCATATTACTGCACATCATTTCCGAGTATTTAGCAATATAGTCCTGGTGGACTTGCCGCCCAGTTTCTTGAAGTATAGCCTAGGGATTCATTCATATTGGATTCAACAGTACGTAACCTTATGTATCTGCTAATATATGTCACATCCACAACTTCTTGTAAAACAGGAATGTAGTAGTGAGGAAAATACAGACCAATTAGGTGATCACGACGATATGAGTTAGTGCTGGCCTCACTATTATTAGCCTAATAGACAAGTTATGCAATCTCTCAATCTTCCTTCTAATAGTCTTAAAGTCGACGAGGCATAACTTAAAACTTGGCCTATAACCTTTTGCTATGGGCCTAAACTACACCAGAGAGTATTTATGAAAGGTAAATGTTTTAAAACATGGAAGAAACTTCAGCAAAAAGTTCTGATTGGGCAAAGAAGCTGATTTCAATGATAAACTGATATTATTACCAAGCTTGATTAAAATTGTTGATTTGTACGGTAGTCACCCAAGTAGCATATATAAGCCACATGCTTTTCCCGTACACTTGTGGTTGCCATACAAACAGTAAAAAAGTCTGTTGTGGTTGTTTAACGACATTTAACGACGTAACAAAACAAATCTGAATGTGATTGAGGAATGTTAAGTAATACTTATGGGGGAAATTATTCATGTTGTGAACGAAAACAATATTGGATGGCTTTATTTAGTTTACGTTGCAGGGACAACTTTTTTTTTTATCGAATCCATTATTTGAATGAACTAAAGAAAAGTTTGAAACACCACAAATAAAAAGATAGTGCACACACTGTCTTATGAAAGAAAAGTTGAGGAAGCCAATTCGAGGAGCTGGGGGCGTACTTCATAGCAGGGTTCCCCTACCATACACACATCCCATCCAAATTTGTGCCCACTTGTGACACTTTGAGGACACCCATCACATTAATGCCACAGCCTCTTTGAGCAATTTTGAGTCCAATCCCAAATTCTACAATATGAGAACGTCCTCCAATTACCCGTCACACACCAAATGTGCTCAAAGCGAAGGTGTCCAGCAACACACACGTCCTCAAGTTGATCGCTATGCAAACACACACTTGGACACCCTTCTAACTCTCCCCTAACCCCAGTTGGTAATCCCGATCCATGTCATTTGTATACCCTCACATAAGGACTACTGACCCACCAAGATTTGGTTGAATACTACAAGAGGTGAAAGGTGGACTACCATTAAGTGTCGTGTTTGGCTACTTCAACCGTTCAAGGTAAGTGCAATATGACCTTCCTGTACACTAGGTATAGGGATGAGATAAGTGAAATGCATGTATTCCCTGGGTAACTAGTACGCAACCCAATCACCACAGTGCTAATCATAAAGGTTGTTTAAAAATATGGAGGCGCTAGAGATAACTTAAATGATTACTAATGTTTCAGGCACTGTCTCACATCAGTTATCAGACAAAAAAGAAATCGTATTATTATCATTCTTATTCATTATTTGACAATGACAAAAAGTAAGTGGCGTTCCATCAGTATTCTCTTGCATAGTTCTAAACCAACTCACGCTTCTGATTTGAATACTCATCACGGGGTGAAATCTCTGATCTTTCAAAGTGGGCCGTATTGTTAATGATTATTCCACTAAAATTGGTTCAGATACTCAACGAGAAATTCCACAAGTGAAGCATAGCTACCACTTCTACCTACACATCCAATTCCTGACTCTACTTTCATCACTAAGGCAACACATGATGAGGTCCCCAATTTACGCTTTTCCCATAAGCCTACTGCGACTGAATTCCATGTAATTTCAGCTACTATTGTAAAAATGGCACTCATTCCGTGTCGGCACAACTCACCTATGTTTTCAATATGCCTCTTGACCAGGGCGTAGTCCCTGTTTCTCTTAACATTCCTGGTATTTCTGATGTTTTCAAGACTGGGACAAAACATTTCCTTAAAAACTATACACCTGTTTGAACTCTTACCTGTTTCTCGAACAGTTGAGAGAATATTATGTTTAATAGACTCTATTATAATTCAGTGTAATTTGTTACCTGAGTAACAGTTTCGGTTTCTTGGTAACTCGTAAGTCTTACCAACAAAATTTCAGGAGCTTTTGAAAAGAAAAATCATTTTGCACCTGGCATTTCTCTCGAAATTTCAAAAACTTTGATAATCTTGATCACAACAAGCTTAGGTACTACAGAGTCGGGGGGGGGGGGGGGAGCTGCTTGATCGTCATTAGTTTGTTTCTATGAATAATGTAAATTATGTTGCTTTACCTATCACTTGTAACGTTCCAGTGCATTGCTTTATTCTAGGTCCCTTATTGTTCATTATTTATTGTCTCTTACGCTAATGATACTAGCCTCATCTTCTCCAGTAATACCATTATGTTAGGTCCTGTTCAGTACGAAGTTAGCAATATTTATGATTTGTTTTGTGTGAGTAACTTCTCATTAATCGTTGTTAAAACCAAATCTATTGTATCCCCAAGGATGTCAATCACGTTATTAGCAGTATTCGTCTCAGTTAATATTAAAGAAACTCATTGAGTTAGCATAATTAATCAAGGTTCACACAAAATATGTAAACTCAAAATTTTCGAAATACTGTACTAATATGAAGTGTCTGGTCACGAGTTTTCTAAAACCAAACTTAATCATTAATTACTCACTTATTAATGTCCCATTGCATGTGAAACATTTGCACCCTTTTAGCTATAATATTTGTCATCAGTATATGAAGGAACTTGACCGGCTTAGAAGAAATTGTGAATTTCATAAAAAAAACTCAGCGAACCTCTTAAAGCAGTCTACTTTAACTAGTTTTATCCGGTATTCATCGATATTCATCTTACCACGTTATCACCATCTTTGCACACCTGGTCGCGAGACGTATTGTGGTTACTCTTCATAGCAATCTTATCCTTCCGTATTTCTTTTATCATAATTTTGTTTGGGGTAATATTTACCCCATCAGGATTCATCTCCTTTTTGCACTTCAAAAAGTCAAAAAGAGTTCGATATATTTGTACTGAGGACTACCTCCTAAATACAGCATACATTGCAATGCTTCGACAATTTTTGGTAATTGATTCAGGTAGAGTAGAAATAATAACGCATCTTATTCTTTTTTCTAACTGTTCATACTTAACTTTTCGTATTCGTTTTGTTAGTGAAATACTCTAGAATCATTCATCTGATAATATGAAGGAATGTTCACTTTCACCAAAATCATCTCACACAAATCGTCTTACGTGTCTCATACTATCATTGAGTATATACTTGTAAAGTGGAAACGGGGAAGTTTTGTAAACTCTCTGGAGATTCTTGTCACCCCAGAGTTTCTTTCTTGTATCATTTGCTACAATGATATCCTGTAGTGGAGATGTATAAAAGGTAAAACGAATAGGCTCGAGATCACATCCATGAAGACTTCCCCTCAAGTCAAAAGTTTCCCGAGTTAGTTACAACTTTTCACTTCCTACACTTTCAGTACACCTACAAAGGTATTTCTACTTCTAGAGGTCTAGGTTTTATACAGTACCTACATACAAACCGGTGGAGCAAAGTTCTATAGTAGATTATATCATAGTCAATTGAATCAAAAGCAACTGTTAGATCTAGAAGGACCAGAATACTCATGATTGTCCAAACAATCTACACTGTTATCAATGCATGCCAGTTCCGAGTAACATATTGTTGTATGTGGTGAACGTAATGCTCTACCGTACTCAGAGGTCATACGAAGTTCAGTTTCCGGTGTTTACCAGAGTTTCTTAACTTTTTCTTTTCTCCCTTCCGTCTGTCAGTGTAGACAAATAGGACACTTTAAAAATAGAAAAGGCTGACGTTGCTTCGTAGGAAGATTCCATAATGGTACACGACTGGTCAATTCATGGGTAGCGACAATTTGGATACCCTGACGTATACAATCGTATGTGTCTGATTGGTCAACGGTGTCACATAGACCTCGTCATCTCTACTCCGAGAAGCGTGGTTTCAGACACCAGGCGCGCACTGGTAAATCTGTCGTTGAATTGTCAACATGTTTCTGTGTAGACGCTCATGTACACTGTGTAGGCCCGGTGTGGTGGTATGTCTCCTCCCTTTTCTCTCTTTATCAACGTCATGTAACTGTTTCTACTTAGTCTTTCAATGATCGATTTTCTCTAGTGCATCTAATTTATGTGCTAGTCGAATCAACGAATAAAATGGAACTCTGATCGCAAAATCTAAATCGAACTCCTACTTTCTGTGTATCTGTTCTGACGTCTCTCTTTACTGTGAGTGGAACATTCTGTAACATCTCACTGGCCGAGGGGTAGTCATATCACGACTGAGAACCCCAAACAAAAACCCCAAAGATCTAAACATAGATAACAATATCTTGCAAATTGTATCATCAGTATTGTTTGGAAATTGCTGAAGCTCAACGAACTTTCACATTTTGAGAATTAACATGATCACACTACTATGAAATCATTTGAAGGGTTTATAAAGACTTAAATTTGTAGAAAAGAAGATACCCTGGTACTTTTTTATTACACTCCGATACTCACTTATTAGATATTACATTACCCTGAATGACTACACTCCACCAAATAAAACAGACAATTAATTAAAGTCAGCTTAACGACTGAAAATAAGATAATGCCGATCCAACCGAGAAACAACCATTTCGTTAATCTACCTGTAACATTTACTAGTCTTACGCTCCAAACTTTGATTTTAAAACGTGAATTTCTTGATGATAGAAAGAGCATTTAAAAGTATACTTACTGTTACGTAAGTGGCCTTTACATTCCTCCTTAGAAAAAGAACTACTGACATAGCTGTTCAAAAGAAAGAGTTAAATGTTAGTATTGCTTAATGCAAAGTTAATTAAGAGACCTTGGGTATACCTGGGACATACCTGGGACACTTAGTATCTAATGATCCTGTCTCCACAAATCCGGTTAAAATCGAATCGGTCAGAGAGTCCACCAGCTGAGAAGTTTCTTAGGCCTTTGCACATACTATCGGAAATTTGTGAAGGGATTTGCCAACATAGCAAAGCCCCTCCACAAACTCACGGAGAAAGTTTGGCTGGTCAGATGATTGTGACGAGGCATGCAAGAAACTGAAAACTGCTTTGATCAGTGTACCAATACTGGCGTACCAATAATGACGATGGAACTTACATCATCGACACTGATGCAAGTAACGTTGGACTTGGATGTGTCCTGTCCCAAGTTCAGAAGGGTCAAGAACGGGTCACTGCGTACTTCAGCCTGACACTAACTAAATCAGAAAGACGTTACTACACAACAAGAAAGGAACTCTTGGTGATTGTGGTATCAGTGAAACACTTTCACCACTACATAAACGGACGGTGGCTCATCATCAGGACAGATAACGTGTCCTTCGTTGACTAACATCGTTAATTGGACTGAAGGTCAGCTTGTCCGCTGACTTGAAACCTCATCACCTATGACTACGAAATACAACATAGCTCAAGACGACTCCATGGCAACGCAGACGCTCTCTCCCGGGGAATGTGCACAGTATGCCGTCATTACGATAATATGTAAGCGAAACTAGCAGCAATCACCAACACCGATTAAGCAAGTTGTGCGACCATTTAAGTTCTTGCAATTGGAGAAACTATTCCCGTCATGGACAAGCCAGGTACCAACGTGACAGTTGAGCCAGAAGAAAACTGTTAAAGCAAAATCACGACTGATGAAGAGAGAGAAACTAAAATTAAACCCTGGTTTTAAACTTACACCCAAGACGAGATTATATCAAAACAACTGAGCGATCAGGAGCTGGAAATTGTACTAGGTTGGAAAGAAAGTGGCGAAGACAGACCACCATGGGAATAAGTGGCATGTCATTAATTTCCTATGATCACAAACTGGCCGGACACTTTAAAGCCTATCGACCTGATCAGAAACAATTATTATTGGAGTGGCTATCGGAAGGACGTAGAGATATGGAGACTATTTCTCGAAGTGGAAAGAAGTTAATACCCTTCTGAATCAAGAAGCTATAACTGTGGCCGACACTATAGTAGAGGAGTTTATTTGCCGCTACGATATCCCATTTGAGATAAACACTGATCAGCGTCGACAGTTTGAAACAACACTATGCCGTGAGCTGTACAGACTCCTAGAAACCAACAAGACCAGAACAACTCCCTACTATCCTCAATCTGACGGCATGATCGAACGATTCAACAGGACCCTGGAAAGCATGCTGGAATTAGTTGTTTCACCGGATCAACAAGACTGGAATTGCTGGCTCCCTTTTGTCATGGTAACTTACAGATCTGCAGTGCACGAGTCAACAGGTCATTCTCCTTACCAAATTCTAGTGGACAGGAAGGCTTCCATTCCAATCACGTCCACGCTGAAATTCCGAATCAAGTCGGTATCTACTGTAAATATGTTGACTCACTTGAGATGAGACTGGGCAGAGTGAGAGAGTTGGCACGTCGATATCTGAATATGACAGACGCATGGAAGGCCAAAACCTATGACAGGAAGTCAGCTTTGAGAAAATACAAGGAAGGCGACATCATCTGGCTGTATGAACCCAAACGCAAGAAAGGACTGTCTAACAAACTCTTGGATTGGACCTGGTAAGGTCGTCAACAAATTATTCGATGTCACATACAGAGTCCAGATGGGTCCACACAGTAAGCCAAAGATTGTGCACCACAATAAACTCTTGCCCTACGATGGAAGCAATCCTGTGAAAACTGGGAAGTGAAATGGCCTACTGGCACAAATGAGATGCATGATGTTGCTGCTCTTGGTGATGCCAATGACCAGGTCAACATGATAACCATTGACAAAGTTGCTGTGGCACCACCCAACGACGTTGTTATCACAACCGCAGACAAAGCAAAAGAAGATGGTCACATACTGACCCACCGATGTCAAATTCATCAACTACTAGTCAGACCACTAATTCTAATCAGTCACCACCTGACGGACGACGACCCCAGAGGGTGAGGCGACCTGTTGACCGGTATGGCCAACTTCTGCTATAGTGACAATGAAAATGATATCTACCTCCATATGGCATCGTGTAGGCCCTTTGGCAAGGTCATTAGGCAGCCATATAGTGCTTTGATTTTGCCTAACCAACATGATGACGACACCTAAACAGATGATTGATGAAGGGAGGGACATCAACCGCGTTGATAGTTGATAGGATGTGACTTAGGTTAGTCCGCGTCAATGTGTGCAGTTAGGTCAACAAGATCGTGATATTCGCTTCAAGACCGCTACTAAGACTTCATTAATATCTTCTATTACTTTTCTTCTCTTTTTTATTTTTCAAGGTTATGGCATATTGCTAAGTTGTTTATTCCGATGATTACTGTGAGATGACGTGTTTTATGAATGTATCTGTGTATAAATGTTACCGCTGAAATATCTAAATGCTGCTTCTTAAATGGTGTTAGCAGTCAAATTATAGTGATGTATATTTCTTACGATGGTATAGTTGATGTCACCTGTCACGTTTCTGTGACATAATATGTGAAGTGCATTGCTTATGGATATTTATCGAAACACTGTCAAGTATGCTTACCTCCTATGGAGAGTCCATCACATTGTGTATATGCTATAAATGCGCTTCCATTTCCTTCGAACATTTGTATGCTAACTTTTCTTTACTTTTTATTAGTTAAGTCCATTTCCTGTTTCAAGACTCGAATACCCAATAAATCGGTTCGAGTTCTTGAGAATGAGGGGGAGGGGGGTGGAGATTGGGTAGCGTGAAGTAAATGGCCTTTACAATCCTCCTTAGAAAAAGCTGCCGACAGAGCTGTTCAAAATCTGGAGCTAACTGCTATTATTGCTTAGTGCAAAGTTCATTAAGAGACCTGGGGTAGATCCAAATAAGAAAACTGTTGTAGAAGTACATACCGGACATGTGTGCATGGGTTTCATGTAAATGTTATTGTTATCATTAGTAAATACTTAAAGAGATTGTGTTCAAACTTGTGCTCAGTGCCATTACAAATTGCATATACTATTTTGAAGAATGACTACATAGATGTATCTTTCGAGGGTCAGCAAGCGAAACTGAGATTACTTGTTTGCAGAGTATTCTTTTGAAGTACCCTGTAGTCCAATTTGTGAATCCGGTTTCATATCAACTGATTCACTACCTGGCAACGTTGCAACTTCCAATGTGGATAAAGCCTACCCAGCCTCGAAAAGGCTACGGTACTAAAGTCAGAGGAGAGAGTCGCCGTAGGTAAGTTTCAAGACCTCGATAAGACTTAATCTTCTTTCAACAGTTCAAATTACACACCACATCTTGTATACATGCAGGCATTTGATTTATGAAGGGAAGCAATTACAGGTCAAGAGGCCTACGTATATAAACACTTTTTCGCAGTTTAATATTTTGTCGTCAGCTACATCATCAAAGTCACAAGGTTTATCATAGTGGTTATGTAACTGCGATCCATTCAACGTGGAAAAGGCCCCTGACGCTATTCGTTTTGGTATCACATCCAACATCCATCAAAGGAAATTGCTTACGAATTTACTATTTTACCGAGAACATTCGCAGCAGCATTATATATAAAAGAATTATACTCTTGTGTGTAATAACAATGCAGATGGAAATGTAAAACAAGTGATGTTGTAGACAAGCAAAATATGATGGGAATAGCTTTTGGTTTTGCGTGATAACTTCTTTGTTTTTACGTTTATAAAGATCTAGCTTCCCACAAATACACTGATAAGGCGGGGACGACTCACGTGACAGCTTCTTTGTCCTGAATTTTCTGCAGAAGGATACCTGTCTGTTAAAATCGTGTGCACGATATCTTTGGTTATTACATGGAGATTGTTCTGGGACGTTTACATGGATGAAATGATTACTTGTTCATCAAGCAATTTATTTCATTTATTGTTTTCTGCGGAACAATAATTCTAGAAGAAAGATACCACAATAGGTTTAGGACAAGAAAATGATTGATGTGAAGGAAAGAGTTCTTAAAAAAATCACAACTTAATGACATGAACTACCCTCAAGGAGAAAAAACAAGAAACAGAAACTAAAAACAAAAAGATCTGAAGCTACTGTCGTTACGACGTTACTGTGAGTATCACATTTTCCTTTACTACGCTAACGTCAGAATGATCAACCACATCGGTTCGGGGATTCCCCTCACGTAAACATACCCAGCATTCCTGCCTGTGTTTAATGTGTGTTATTGAATACACGTTTGTTAACTGTTCTGGAAGCTCTCGTGGTAAACAAAGTGACCTACAAAGTGCACGTGTTGCTGGCACCTATCGATTTAATTCCACACGTTGGTAGTTATATCGTTGATTCTCAGTGTTATGCAATTGTGCCCATTTAATTATTAACATCTAGCGGTTGACATATTCCCGTTTTCCTCTGTATTTGGCCATTAAATGCACCTCAGGTTCATAGTCAAACGAAACAGTTGTCCGACACCTTATCAGTCGGTGCTTTACGGTCACTTCTACAAATTGCTGATGAGATACCTTAGTTGCTAATTGAGGTCATACAAACTTTGAAAGAATTTTCAACTCATTTCAGTTAGGTGAGCGCGTGTTGTTTTACATATTTCTATATGTAAAACATGGTCGATTAAAATGTAATATGACAGGCGGATGATTACAATAAAAAGGTAGGTAGACAGTGTTTGTCGTCTTCCACTAAACAATCATGTTACTTTGTCTTTCGCGCACAAACATTATTTACATATTGGTTTTTTATTTGTCTGCGTCTGCGCTCTAGTTCATTGCATTGTATTCATTACCCCGGATGGTTCATTGTCCTACAGTTAATGCACGGTTCATCTTTGATTAACCTTTCATGAATTGATCATAACTGTCATAATGAGTCAAATAACGCTTAGTTAGATTACCAGCAGAACAATCCAGTTCAATACTCAGTGCCTGGTAAACAGCTTTTTAACTGGTACCTGTTAAACTGTAATTATAACAGATATTTACCAGCTTTCAACGGGTATTACTAGGTACCAACAGGTATTAACAGTTAACAACAGGTGAATACTACCAGATTTGAGCAGGAAGCTAACGGGTTTCAACAGATGTTAACAAACAAGTGGTTCCAACTGGTTTTACAGCTGGTTTTGGATTTTGGATTTCAAATACATAACAAAATTATTCAACAGATATTCTAAAATGCAAGTGTCGGTAGACAGTAGAACACTCCAATTTTCTTCATTCTCCCTTCTTTTTGACACGGTCGTGCTGCAAGATGTTCCATAAGTTTTTTTATTTGTTATTTTCTTATGTCTTATGTTACTCCCCTAACACTTTTGTACAGTCAGGTAGCAGGATGCACCAGTAACTAACTTCACACATATAAACAAACTAGCCATGTATTTGTGGGACCTAACAGAGAATACCTATTTTGAGCATTTTGAGTGGATCCATGCCTATTTTTGACTACAGTACTGCAAGTTAATGGTTAAAATGTGCTAGTTCATGTCATTATCTCTTGGGTTTAAAACTGCTACCTTTCCTCCATATGCTGACATATGGATTAAATGTTGCCTTCACATGACAAGCTATTAAAGACAAATAAAAAATTCTATTTGGACTTTATCTAATGCCACTATTTTTGTAAAAAAATGGGTACTTCTTTTCTGCCTTAGTATCCAAGTATGAATAATCACTGCATGGCCAATGTGTGCTAGTTCAGGCACTATTTTTGCAGTTTAAGTGGATTATTAAAGTTCACTCATATGCTGAGAAGGGAGTTACAATGTTACCCCTAATGAAAATTTGTCATTTGCACATTTATATCTTATGAATCTCTTTTTGTAAAATAAGGTATATTCTTATACGAACATGTTGTAACAAATAATTTACTTGTTTTGATACATAATGTAGAGGTACCAACCTTAAGTTACCTGTTGAACAGGTAATTACCTGTTGTAACATGCAATTTACCAGTTGCAACATGTAATTTACCTGTTGTAACAAGCAACAAATAGGTATCACCTTGTTTGTAATGGTCAAACCAGTTACAATCAATGTTACCTATTAAAACCAGTTAAAATGTTCACATGTATCAACTGTAATTTTCTCCTGGGTTGCCCACGGAAAGCTCTCAGCGTATGTATTCCATTACGGCAGAACCTTTGAATTATCATTTGGAATCTGAATCGTTTGATATTTACATAGCTGGTTTAAAATCTCAGGTCAAAACACATAACATGTTTACACATATAAATTTGGAGCAAGGCTACTAAGAATACAGAAGCAGAATTTTAGAAGTGTTTCAAACGCTGCCCTTAGGCATGTAAAATCCAAATAGGCAGCGGTTTCTGTACTTTGCTGAGAATTAAAGTTGGTTTTCATTTTTTTTTAAAGTGGTCAAAACCTAAGGAAACACGAAAACGGAAGTCATTTAGCACCTGTGTGGTGTTCAAAAATGTTTCAACCAATTGTAATTTCTGACCTACGCATGTTACAAACTTGTAGAGACCCTATCATGTCTTCCATGACACATTACACTTTTTATTCTCTCTTAGTAATTAGTTTTTTAGCAACTATAGTTGTAAAAGCGAATCAAAAGCAAATCCGCAATATCTTCTTAGTAATTCAGATTTAAAAGGTTGTCTGGATTTGTTTTGATTGGAATATGTAACGTATGCGATACACTCATAAAGATTATAGAAGTCAAAATCTGCCAATGTGCAAGTATTTATTTCTTTTGTCCTTTCAGAGAGGGTGTGCCAAAGTATTATTTATCCAAGAGTTAAGCAAGGATCCGACTTCGTTGTAATCCATGTGTGTTAACATATGTCGGAGTGATTTTTTTTTAAATTTTTGTTGTTGTTTCTGACACCACTTTTATTATTCTGAAGTTAACAGAATATATACTAGAACTGTCTTAGGTGCTAGTGAAAGAAGATTGTTAAGTATTTGCTATCAGACTGAAAGTATACGTGGCTATTCAGACACATTATATGTACAATGTCATTCAGATTGTTCTAGCTACAATACGTATAGAATATAACTATATCGTACCCTACGTTGTAGTTTGTTTTGTTGAAACATACCGTAAGCTTCACGTTTATTTCAATGTTTACTTTAGTTTACTTTATCGGCTGCCCGTTGTTCTCCTGTTCGGGGGGGGGGGGGGGTCGCATGGATAAGAACAATTAACTGATGCTATATTTAGCAAATGGGAAAATTCCACCAATTGGAAGCATCAACCAACGTATTATTACTACGTTATCATTCCCTGTACTGACAAGTTCCGCATCAAATCACCTCTATACTTACTGCTTAATATTGGAGTAAGATTATTTATGTACAGTTGACACAGTGATCATGCGGCAAGCTGTTTGCTTGTAAATCTCTTTTGCCCTCTTATGTGTTGACGTATAAAATTTGAAAACTTTTCTTTTTAAATCATCTTATGAGAGTTGCTTTCAATTCTTTTTCCAATCATGTCATTCCATTTTGTTTTAGGTCACATCGTTTCTCTTTCAGTGAATGTCAACAAAAAGAAAATTAAGGGCAATATACGACGTAACAACACTGAGACGATTGAAATTCTGAGATACTGAGAAGGAATGCTATCCGAGTTCCATCATATGAAGAAGGAATTAAGATGATTGATTTAATGGTATGTACGAATGACGAATGTCACTTTACTTCAACATCAGCATTGCTTTTTATGGAATTAAGGCTCGATTTAAGAATGGACCATCGGACCCCATGGTCCAAGGGTATATATCTTCACGTTTAATCTTCTTCGTGCTACAGCTTATTGATTCACTAATTAAAATGTACCATCCAATTTGTCTTTTAATTACATAAATTTTATCTGTGCATAGGCATTTTGTATTAGAAAAACGAATTCCTTTCCGGAATCTTTATGGAAACATGTCTCTCACTAGTTACGGCCCTGCTAAGGTTCCTTCCATAGCGAAATCGTCAATATTTAACTGGCAAAACACATCGAAGAGTGCTTAACTTACATGTATGACCCCACGTAACGACACTGATTTATTTTTGGAGAGTGGAATTCACCAATTAGCACAATGCACAAGTATGACGTAAGCACATCCCTTCATTTGATAACAATTGGCGCGCACGTCGCGGCTTCATAACGGTTTATACCAGCGTTCAGGAGACCACACAAGTTATCTTCACTGGAGGAATATCACATTATCCCTCGTCAATTCTGGTAACGTAGCTCAAGTTTCTTTCGCAGATTGCACACTATTTTGTTTTTCAATCTATCATTAACTTTCAGTACAGTTACCAAGTGTTATATCTGTATAATTTTGCTGATACAAAAATACGCCTATTTAACCTTTGCTACATGCAATAACGTACAAAATGCATTTCGTTTGAATAAGCTATGAACTTCTACGGTGGGTTTCACCCCCAAATAATTGTAAAATGCAGAAAAATACAACAAATCTGTTCACAATATGTATGTAACAAACTAATATTGGATTTTTGGAAGTAATCTAATGTAAATTGACAAAGTACACTATAAGAAGAAAGTGGAGTTTCTGAGTCGCTTTATAAAAAAAGAGAGAAAACCAATGAACAAAAAAAAAAAAAAATAACAAAAGCATCTTCAAACAGGTGAGTTTGACACACTATATGATTATATGGGCATGAGGGTATAGACATCACACATTCAATGTTATAGTAGGCCTAAGAATGTGTATGTCATTGTTGGTAAATGGGTTGATTTCTATAGCTGTAGTAAAATTAAGTATCATGTCCTGAGATTATAGTAAAGTGATAGTCTGTATAATTTTCGTGAAAGATTCCTACATGCCAACGACACATTGGTGCATGTATTGACGTGCAGAATACATTATGTTTACCTCACTTATGTATTGCTGGGAAAGATTTTACATAGAAAATGTAAAATGAAAGGTTTTTAACAACCCTTATGTAACGTATGAAAACCATTACTTCCTTGATATGTTTTGCACATTCGATGTGTAAGGAAGACACACGACATGATTGTGTACGATGATCACGTTGTATATATCATACATTAAATGCCTAAATATGTATATGTGTTGTTTAATAGTAGATGCATTATTCAATATCAAACGTTGTAGCAAAAGGAATGAAGTGTTACCGTATTAAACAAAGGATATTACAACAAACGTTAGTGTTAAGGCGAAGACAGCAAGGTCTTGGTGAGAGGTGAGGTAAAAGAAGGGAGAAGGGTAAATGAGTGAGGTGTCGTGTTCAGGTTCTAGATCAAGATTCTCCTCGGAAAATGTTCGTAAATTCAGCCACATGGATCAATTTGTCGTCATGCTTTCAGTTATCATCACTGTTTTTTACTTAGGTATTAAAGAACAAGAATTAAAGTACAAATGATGTCGAAATTAGGACTATTGAAGGAGACTTAGGTTGGCTGCAAATTTAAAGGTGTCGTAGTGATATTTCGGTCTGTGTGCCTTTGTCAAGGGAACGGAAGCGCCTCTAAAAGCCCCCCTCGTAATCTGAATGGTGTCCAAATTTTTCAATGCCATCATAGGCAGGTCATTTGTAATCACATGATAGGCAGGAAATCTCTGATATAAGGCACCTTACGAGGGACTCTAGCAGCTCGCCATGTTAGAGTGTGAGTCAGTAAGAGAGATGAATGGTGGTATGGGACTCTGGTATGGGGCTTTATGTGATCCAGAGACTCTTATATGTAAGGACCCTGCATGAAGATTGTGGATTTTACATTAAACATTGAGGAGGTCATGTATCATATGTCTTTCCCAGTGTCCAGAGACTGAAATCATCGTCTACTTTGACCTGTTTTTGTGAAATATTTACGATTCATATACCCATCTTGGAGGATACATCAAGCATAAAAGTAACCACACCTTCAAAATGGTAAGTGTAGTTTCTGGATAGTTTATTCCATGAATCAGTTCAAAGTCTTTTTTTTATGATGCTTTTGTTATTACTTGATATAATACTGTCTAATAAGTCACAATTTCTTGACAGTAAATATGTCTTTGTATACATCAATGTATTTGGTACTTCTCTCACTTTCCTATGATTGATTGTGTCGATTATTCATGTAATTGATTTTTTATTTCCATTAGTAGAGATTCTTATGTATGTTGGATTTGGTTGACTGATTGCAGCTTCTCCTTAACTTCTTCAACCCAAGTTCCTCATATTGATAAAAAAGAAGCTCACGTAACAAAGATAAATACGTAAGACGCATATAGCTAAATATTCGCCCTGACCAGACAAGATGCTAACCAGTTCGTCTTTTCATGCAGAATAACAAAGAAAACACCGGACCTCTGAGAAACAAGAACGGTAAGTACAAAAAAAAAAAAACAACTTTGTCATACTTTCTGATAACCCCATTGCAAGTATGATGAAGAGGTTCTTAAAAATAAGAAAGTTTCACATCTCGTTGAGACACCTACAGTTTAGCATCGTACTATCATTATAACCGCAATGAATAAAGAAGTACAACTGAAATAGCTTCATTGTTACCAGATAGTTACGAGACCCTTGTATAAATTACATGGAATAATCGCAGCATTCGCATGTCCAAGCCTAAAGGTGATTTTTCTTCGTATCGTATTACATATTGCCACTTACATATTTCTCTCATTAGTCTTATTTTCCATTCCCTTCTCTCCCTATTCTCCAAGTTTCTCCCAATTGTAAGAGAAAACGCGATCAACATGATGGGAATGACATATCACGGAAAGGTAAGTTCATTGGTGAAACTTGAATAGATTATATCTTTATATCTGAAATTATCTTTCCATTCTTGTTACTCGTTCAAGCTTTATTAATACACGAACGGAAGCAATAAGTGTGAATTGTAATTTGTATCAGAATATACGACAAACACCATGCATAAGGTGTCATGTGAGTGTAAAAACTTCAGGACATGGCCTTGAAGGATATCGATTAAAATTCCTTTTCTGATTTCAATTTCAGCTTTCAGACATATGAAAGAAGTCGACGGCTCGAGCAATTTAAAAAGAAAAAATGGAGTAAAAGATAACAGTGGGAAGAAAGGTGATGAAAACTCATTAATAATCTAAGGATGACGAAAGTAATTCAGGTCACGAAGTTTCGTTTTCATACCCGTAACATATCCTTATTCTATTATTGGTTCAAAGTTTTTTTGATTTTCAAAAGAGTTCCTTTATCAAGTAAGCAAAAATTCTGTCCTTTGCCCTCGTTGCAACATTTGGTTTGTTCAAATATTTCAGGTTTGATGAAGCACTCAAACAAAACTGCCGGATCAAAAAGTAGTCTTCAAGATGAACAGCAACTGCTTCAAAAGAGGGAACATGGAGGTAAGCGCACTCGAAATGATTTCAAACATATTAAGAAAAAACGATATGGTTAACATGCAACAACAGTTTTCCCAAGGCAAGAGCTAATTTGAGGCCACAGTCAAATGCCTGCTGTGAAAATCATCAATTATACTGAGTTTGATATTAAGGTTTGTGAATATTCACAGATTGAAGTACGTCATCCCATAACTCGTTAGGGCAGTTTCTATTTGCACATTTTTTAAGTATTTTTGTACTTAGGCCTTCCCTCCTAGTCTAAGATGCTGTAAAGATGTTTATTTGAAACATTGATTTGCCAAACTTTTCCGTACAGCTGAAAGTTTGGAATTTTTTTCGAACGCAGCTATTTCGCTGTTCGATTTTGGATATTTGTGCTTGAAATCATACATGATTTTTCTACCTTTCAGTACTGATTGACTGATGTCGATGATATTTAGCTAGTTTAAAAGGATTGGTGCTGTTCTCCAGTAATAGTAAATGCTGGTTGTTGTAAATATATCTTCAAACTTTTCTTCCACAGGCAGAAAGAATACCAGAAAAGAGAAAAAGGTGAAACTGTTGACCTAATGTGACAAGATCGTTTTTCTACCACTAAATATTACAAAAATGGTGAACGACTTTGAAGTACAACGTTTTTTTTGGCAACTCAAAGTTGCCAGAATGTTTACAACAAGTTTCTTAGCAAACTGTAAATCTAAGTCATGCTTCCATGATCTATTCATTTTTTCATGGCGTTTATAGAGTGGGAATTTTGTCTAATGCTAATGACTGAAACATAACCGAAGATATCGCTAGATACACTAACAGATACAGTGGCTAAGAGGAAGACATGATTAACTGGACCATAAGTGTATCTTAAGGTATGGGGGACATAAAAGAATGTTATAAGTACCATAAAAGTAATCGTTTATTTAGTTCACAAACCAATCAATTTGCAGTTATGAAATGACTCAAAACGAAAAAGCAAAATAATAAATCTATAGCAGCAATAGGTTATTGTTCCTTCTTCATTTAATATTTTCAGAAATGACAGTTTACATCGAAAAGGTAGAGGAAGGAGAGACAGAGGCAGACTTCGGTGAAAATGACTTCATTGTTGGTGACATTGAAATATCTGAATCTCTAACGCCATAAGTATTACTTGCATTGACAAATGAAATTGATTTAAGAGCAGGAAATTTCTACCTTTTGAAAAACTATTCTTGTTTCACCAATGAGAACATAAAGTATATTCTTCTTGGTCCAGAGACGCAATTCTCTTTGCAGTCCGCAACGAAGTTTGAGGACCTTAGCATTTCTAAGGGTCAAAACGTCCAGAAACAAAAGATAGCAGAGAAATTGGTGGACCGCGTGCGAGGACGGATAAAAATACAGCAATTTTTCCACAACGTTAGAACTGCTATCCAACTACGTAAGGGTGAAAGTATTCACTATCTGAAGGCGTTTGTCGAAAAGGTGAGTTAAGTGCACTAATGGTGGACAAGGAACTCTTAAACACTTTTTATTAAATGAGGATCGAAGCAAGATGGATTCAAAATGCCGTGTTAATATAAGGTTGAAATATATATATATATTACGGAACGTTCAACCCATGGGAGGGGAGGGGGTGGGGGGTAGTTGCAGTGTTTGTGAAATGTTTAAATAACATCCCTGGTTGCAGTGCATTAACACGACATTTTCAGAAGAACCAATTAGGTTGCACGATTATGTTACTTGAAAAACAAGTTGTTACGTACACTCAGTCTTTCATATTTTTACGTGTTTCATCTTTCTTTTTCTCTTCTATTTAATTTGTTGTCTGTCTACATGCCTTCATCTCTTCCTTACGTCTGATTTTTCGTCATCTTTACCTTGCATTTATGCCCTGCAGCTTGAGCTGATACTTCCAATCAAGAGTCACTACACTTATACTCTACCGGCATGATGAACTACTTTTTCTCTGCTCTATCATGTTTTCTGTTGCGCAGTATAGTTATGCAGACTCAAATTCAGACATAAAGTTACCGAATATGTTCAACTGAATTCCAAACCATAGTTGACATTAAGTAATTAGCTAATGCACACGCTTTCAAAGTATTATTTTTTTAAATTTTCATACTGCATTATTTTTTTTTCTGTTTAATGACTAAGGATTTACTAAATGATCATTCTCCTTGAAGATAACACTTTAGCTACTGTTGTAAAACGTGAACTTCATTTTATTTTCGAATATGTATATTAGTGCTAACGATGTTTTTACATCAACCTTCCTTTAATTATAGGTTGGATTGCAGAGCACAAAGGCCAAATACCGTGGGACCCTCATCACACTTATTGATGACAAAAGTGGGCTATATCTGACTGTTCTTGTCCCCGAAGAACTGGTGGTTCAAAAATTTAAGGATTTACCACAGGCCAAAGACTCTGTCATTTTGCGAAACTTTGTCACTCACAGAAGTAGAAACTTTTCTACTAGTATGCTTATCGCAACGCCAAACTCCTCAGTTGAGGCAAGTATCATAAAATATTTGAGAAATTATGAGCAATGCGTTTTTTGTTTTGTATGAAATCCAGTATGATGTCGCCTCACTTTCGAGGTTTTGGAATGCAATAGCGATGGCGATTTTATCCTTATAAACGTGGTTTCCATTAAATCGACATACTTCTAAAGGAACCAGTACGATTTAATACAAGCTTTACCTACTGCTATTGCCTGAAGAAACATTCGAATCCCACTATTTTTCTCCACAACGTATCATGAACCTTACGTTATTACAGTAAATTATTCATTACTTATGAAGATATATACGAATGCAAGAAAATTAATCAAGCAAGATTAAAACTGTACCTTAAAGGAAAAGATTGCATATTTGTTTTACAGAAAAGAATCATTTTTTAAACCAACATTTATGTGGTTAAGGCGATAGGTTATTCAAAATGAGGCAGGACGTTAGCCTTCTGTTTGAAGTAATGTGTATTCCCCAGATAGAAATATCAGTTAGTTGTTGTCCAAGAATATTATGTTCACTTGTTCACTGTCCCAGGGCCCTAAGAGGGTGGGTATTGGGGGCAAGCCCCGTTGGGGGTTCAGGGGTCTGAAGCTCTGACGTTTTAGCATATCTCTGACTTAAATATTCAGTCTCATGTACTTCGAAAAACAGAAAGGTAAAAGCAAAATTGTGAATATAAACAGGAAATAGACATATACATGTATGTATTTGCCAGGTCACTTCAGCTGGGTGGGGGTGGGGCTGCCACTAAGGGAGAAGGTTCTGACGGGAGATTTCTCCTCTTCCTTGGTGCGGCCAAAACATTTTCGGTGCTTCCCAATGTTGGTTTAAGTTCAGAGACATTTTATTGTTTCTTATCTGAATAGATTCTGAAAGACAATCCGTTCCATGACCTTTTGACATTTAAGGGTAAAAAACCGAAGCCATACGAGGTAGCGGTTACATCGGCTGGATTTGGTCCACCGTACAACGCCTGCCCCAACTGGAAATGCTACGGGAAGAAGGTGAAGTATTGCGGAGAGGGTAAGTAAAACAACTCAACGCCATGTAATTTGCGTACAAATAACATAGTCAGGGAGCTAGCGAAGATTTAATTCACATCTCGAGTACGAAGAGGTTTGATTGTATAAATGGAAAGGCGGGTGGTGTGGGAACATAGAAATGGACATTATTAAGTTTTGAAAATGGTGTTTCTGGGATGGGGGAGGGTTGAAATTACATCTTTAGGAAATTTAGGAAAATAGTGCAATCTTGTCAATTTCATGGTCCTGATTGTAGATCTAATGTTCGTAAGTGCACACAAAATGGTGCAAAAGGCAATTAATTACGCCCTCAATGGCGTGGGTTTCACATTTAAATCACATATTGAGGACATCGATGACACTTTAAAGTACATTCTTTGCATGCCCCTGATAACAAGTCAGCAATTCTTAAGTGTTCAAATTGGTTCCAAAGTCTGGTTAGAACAACCGAAACAATGCACTGTTTTGGGCACATTTAAAGCACATGTTGAGTACATCAATGAAATTTTGGAAGTAGGTTCTTTGGATGCCTCTGATAACAGATCAGCAAGTCTTAAGAGTCCAAATTGTTGCAAATGAAAATTGGGGGTAGGCCGCCGAACACTATCTAACGCAACGGGTTCTAACGCAGCACCTGACTGGAAAATGTTTTTAGAAGAAACTTCCGGATGAAACGAGCTGGTTGCATGACACCGTGGTGAAACATTTTCAGCACTTTACAACTTATAAATAATTACATACTTTAAAATAATAATAATATGACAGAGTATGGTTCTCATGACCAATGAGAAGGTTTTCTGCTCTCATTGTCAAATGCGGAGGAGCGTCATCAGTATTAAAAGTTAGTAATGTTTTATATATATTCATAAGCTCAGAGTGCAACTATGAGTGCATTGAGCAGATCGTCGTGAGATTCCTGACTGTCGCACGATTCTTCATTACTTTGAAACCTTGATTTAACAAGTAAATTTTTCATATTTATGCCCCTTTTATAGGAAAAAATTGGTTCGTTTGGCAAGCTTGGATAAGAGCGGATGCTCTGATATTAAATTCCAGTGTTTCAGAATGGTCTCTTTCAGGTGCTGGGATTTGATATGGGGGGAACATATCAGTTTGGAGACTATAGGTGGTTCGCTTTGCTTGGGTTTGGTGGTGAGATATTGCTCTCGGTTTTCGAAAGCAATACCATAAGTGGACGTGGCTAATTTTTCGTCGTAGTTTTGCAGTAGAAGTTTCTATTTGATCATCTCTTTTCTCGTTGAAATCGGTCTCGATGCTACAGAGAGCACGTCATAATTTCAACATTTCTCTTTTAATGAAGCGTTTAAAGGTAGGAGGTGTGCAGACGTCTGTTGAGGTATGGATAAATTTCAGTGGGTTTGCTAAAGACTTTGGTATCTAGTAAACCAATAGAGTGAAAATTAGGGCCTTTGAAGATGCTCAGATCTAAGTACGTAACCACAGATTTAAAGACTACTGTGGACTTGAGTAAAAGATGAATTTTATTCGTCTTCATCACAAAAATCTCTACCTCTATGGCTGATCTACCATACAGTTATAGCATGTCATCGCTGTGACGAAGCTATTTTTGGATTTTAAGATCTGTTGGGACAATCTGTTTTTCGATTTTGAGCAAACAAATACATCACAAATTTTTGGTGGAGCTTGGCAACCCATACAGCAGCCAATTTGGCGATAACACTGTTTATTTAACTCAAAGAAGAAATGTTATTGATTTCATGTAGGCTTTTATTTGCCTTTGCAAAAGGAGAGGGGGGGGGGGTGAAGGGAGGGGCTCTTGTCCTTTTGGCATAGTACGTAAATTACTGGTGTGTGAGTTTTATGCTTGTACAGGGTTAAGTACTGGAAAGCTCATTTATCGATCTCAGATTTACAGAACATGTTTAGCCGCGTAGTTTTTTAGTTTTGTTTTATGTCACATCACTATCTAACTTTTCGTCCTGCTGACTAGACAGATGCCTTTAAACTTCGGATAGCCTCAACATATTCAGAAATGGGGTACAGGTCAGCCTTGACTCTAGCTACCTTTTCGAAAAATCTCTTACTTTGCCTTTTTCTTGGCGTGGCATCTTTTCTCTCTAACTCTGCAAAGCATTTTTCCAGCATGTCTAAGAACAGCGTTGAAAACTCTTGAACTCCTCCGAGAAGTTAAGTTTCCCCGGGAGCCTACGTGGATCTCTGCGGTCAGTAAACTGGTATAGGAACGCTTTTAGCGTTCTCTACTTGAAAGATGCCATTAGTTAAAGCGATAATCTGAATTTCCCCTTAAAGTCTCGTGGTCTCGTAATTTTGTAGTTTCCCTCTTCTGAGTGGATTCTGTTTATTGGTCTTGCATTAACGGGAGAACGTTGTCCACAAGTTACATCATCCTCTGTATGTTTTCCAAATGTGCAAAAATCAGCGCCATGTTAGGCCTCCTTGAGTGCATTTCGCACTGGTTTGAACACTTAAAAAATGCTGCTCTTATTATCAGAAGCCTTTTGAGAAATGTATGTGTGAAGTTTCATCGATGTACTCAATATATGTTTTCAACCTGTAAAAAAGAGCACATTCTTTGGGGGAGCTCTTCAGAGCCTTTTCACCAGTTGAACACTTAGCAAATGCTGATCTATTATCGTCAGAAATGAATCTGGGAAGTTTCATCGATGTACTCAATATGTGCTTTAAATGTGCCCAAAACAATGCACTCTTTCGGGTGTTCTTAAAGTGATTGGGTGTGTAAGTATAAAGGAAAACATTGAATTTTCATCTCCAAAAGTTTGGTAAGGCTTTTAATTGCACAATTCAGACAATCTGTGAAGATAAATAGGTCTCAGTTGGTTAATTCTGCCATATTATTTCAAATTCTTCTAACACAACGACAAAAAGTGTAGAATACGATAATGTAGTGGTTGACAGTTTTTATTCAAATCAACTTATCCTTCTGGTTTTTCAGTGCAGACGCAATTACTTTGTACCTTTTGAACCAATTCGAACACTAAAGAATTGCGATCTGTTACCACAGGCACGCATAGAATGTGGTTGCAGAGTTCCACAGATGTCTTCAATATGTGCTTTGAATGTCAAAAGACAGCGCCCTCTTTCAACTCTTGTAACATGCCTTTTGCACCGACTTGAATACTTAAGAAATGCTAATCTATTATCAGTGGCATGTAAGGATATCTGTGTTCATGAACTCAATACGTACTTTAAAAGCGCCCAAGACAGCACCATCTTTCGAATGTTCTTGTCTGCCTTTTGCACCAATTTGGAAACTTAAGAATTGCTGATCTGTAATCAAGAACATACAAGGATAATACTTGCAAAGTGTCATCGAAGCACTCAATATGTAATTTAAATGTGAACCCCACTTCCACTGAGGGCGTTCTTAAGTGCCTTTTACACCATGTTTTTGTGCACTTAAGAACATCAGCTTTGCAATCAGGACCATGAAATTGACCAGACTGCGCTATTTTCGTGGATATACTCAAAGCGGCAATTTAAACCTATTTAGCATTCAACCCTCCCCAACCACCAGACGCACCATTTTCAAAACTTAAGAATGTCCATTCCTATGTACCCACACCACCCCCTTCCCATTCATGCAAGCAAACGTTTCGTACTCGAGATGTGAAGTAAATCTTCGCTAGCTCCCGGACACACGCCCACAGAGTTAAAATGGGTCATGGAGTGGAAAAACATGCTTTAGTATCGTACTGGAGACGAAGTTAAGAAACCTTATTAATTGAACCGTTATCAGATTATCAGGCCCGTATGCAGCTTTTTCAGCTGTGGGGTTCGATTTTACCACAAGTAGAACATTTTACCCGACAATTACGACCAACAAATTAAAACTCATATGTGTTGCAAACGCCTACTATCCAGGTCTTTTGGATACGAGCCTGATTATAAAAATTCAGTGCTGACAGGTTTTCTTTTGGTAATTTCATTAGTTTCAAATCATGTGTTCTATATTAATTTTTAATCACCTTTAATGATTAAAGTATCCACGTTTGATTCGTTTGAGGTTTGTATCTGAGTTTACATTTATAATTATGTTAGCAAAGTGGTGGATTTGTATAAAATAGCTTAGAGAAATTGTTTTCTTCTACATACAGGCAAATACCAGTGTACTAGCAACAAGTGTAATGAAAAATTTACAGTCGATCAGATTCAGGTCGGAAAACGTTTGATATTGACCATCGAAAATGACGAGCATCCGGAAAAGGAAGTGACCGTGTTCAATAAGGAAATTGATGACTTGATGATAAAGCTGGGATGCGACAAATTAGAAGACATACCCCACGGAATCTTAGATAAACGTATCAAGACAAGAATAGTGTATGGAAATTTTGGCTTGGGAGATGTTCTGAAGGGTATTTCTCTTATTAAGTGATTCCGCATTTTCTACATCTTGTCGTAAAGATGAAATCGGTCAGGTTGCATAAATCATCAAAATAATCTTATGGTTATCGATTGAAATAAAAAAATTTAAAAAATCGTCATTGGTACTGCCATAAAGTCTAGAAGAATAGAGAAATCACTTCTCAAATTTAGAAAATTTCAAACAATTTTCAGAGAAACCTTTTGTAAATTTTAACGTTTTATATCATTCGTAACCTGAGTTCCGCAACCTCTAGTTTTATATTACACAATCTTGTCTTACTCTACTTCTTGAGCATACTCCCTTGTCAGGGTCAGTATGACGTTGTCCATTGGATTGTGTAAGAAATAATCTAGAGTTTGTCTCAGTTGATGCACATTTTTTTTTCTGCTGCTAATCAATCTTTTCTTGACAAGAATTCTATTTGAAAACTAAGATGAAATAGGCCAGTTTTTTTTACGTGATCCGTACTGTGATTCATGATTAACGAAGACCAGTTGGGTGTCATTAGAAGGAAATACAACGCTTTGAAGTCATGTGTACAGCCGCCAAGTTTACTCAATAATCTATGTTTTGTATCGCACTTGAGATCTCTATAGGACTTAAAGATTATTAGAAGATAAACGCAGTATGGCATCTGTTGACTGCTACAGTTACAGCATGAGTAAAGAGATTTCTGTACTGAAAAAGCATTGCCAGTCGTCAAGAGAAAAAATAATTATGCCTCGATGCCACTTGGTGTCGCGTATGACAGTACAACATCTAGGTTGTATGTTAGAACACGACAAGTAATCTATGTCTACTTCAGGAAACTTCACATGTAATTGACAATATGTTAGACTTCTGCCTCTTCAGTTCATTTCCCCCCCCAATAACTTGTTAACAACAGAGACAAATGTATTCATTTATGTCAATTAAACAGTCGTTCCAAGTTTTGCGCCACCTTCTCTGAAAATGGCTGGATTCAAAGCATTGTTCTGAGCGACCTAATTGTCCATGGATTAGTTGACTTAATGACGTTGCTAGGTAAATGATATTGAATTGGAATCACCCAATAAAGGAATGACATATCTTTGTGCCAATTAAGCAGCTTATCTTCATTAGATTTGGTCGATCTTAAAGTATAAGCAGAAATTAAATTTTCCTGCCAATCTCCTTCTAATGACACCTGCCTGGGTAGACCATGTGTGTTGCGTTGTGGCAGAACGCTAAGCTAGTCGGTAAACAACTTATTCACCTGATCTACGTTGATATTTATTTCATTTTCCTGTTTTGAGATTTATTACATTTTTGTTTATGAAAAGTAACAACCAACTGAGTGGAAAATAATGTAGTTCAAAGTAAAATCTAAAGTGAAACAACGTAACTTCTAGGTTTCTCCTAGACAACGTTTTTACCTTTTAAAGAGTAATCTCACAGTCTGATTTACTTATTTTGGACCCGTTTCTTCATTTCAACTATGAGGTCTTATATTCAGCTTCTTTTACTTCATCATATGTTAGCTACTTTTTCTTTTATTTATTCATCCATTATTAAATAAAAAGAAATATGCAGTGCATGAAAACGTTTCTTTCATCGAAAAATCAAAATAGTCTCATTATAATTTTGAAATGCAGAGTACGCTGTTCACGTTTTTCTTATTTAGTAACAAAATCAGGGAGGAACTATCGTTGACGGGGTATCTTAATTTATCTTTCTCTGTGAGTTCAAAGTAAAGATACGTATCACATCTAACGTGAAACAACATAACATCTAGGTTTTAGCACAATTTATGTTCGACAACGTTCTTTGCTTTGGAAGAGTAATTTCACATCATAATTTAATAATTTTGGACACGTTTCTTCATTTCAACTATTAGGTCTTATATTCAGCTTCCTTTACTTCATCATATTTTAGCTACTTTTTTCTTTTATATTCATCCATTATTGTAAACCCAGCTTTTCGATATCGTTAGATAGAGGATTTAATACAGAATGCTTCAAGTAACATATACATTTAACACATGACCTAATACATTCGAAATGTAAACCGTCTGGACATGTTATTACATGGTACATACTGGTTTTCTTAGGATCAAAAGTCAAGTTTAGCCAGCAGTACACTTATTGTACGTCCGATACCTCTCATTTCGTTTTCAATCGTGTGGATTGTCTTCTAAAAAGATATAATGTGCTCTAGTTTAATAGAGATTGAATATTAAAAACACCACAGAATATCATCGTTTTATGAACGCATGACCTACCTAGCAAACCATCCGAAATGTAGAAAATCCGTACATAATTCAAGGAATAATAATATCAAGAAAATAAAAAGAAATATACAGTGCATGAAAACGTTTCTTTCATTTGAGAAATCGAAATAACGAAGGTATAATTTTGAAATGCAGAGTACGCTGTTCACGTTTTTCTTATTTTGTAACAAAATCAGGGAGGAACTATCGTTGACGGGGTATCTTAATATATCTTCCTCTGTGAGGTATTACGAGAGGGATTGTTTCACTTCAAACCCATCAAATTACAATTGCATTGTCTTCCCTTGCCCAACATTTCGTCTAGTAATCGAACATCAAACAGAGTTAGAAAGAAAATGTCAACAAGAGGGCAGAAAGACCAAACAGTTGGACTTTTGACTGCTACGTTTGTGGTACGCCATGTGTATGTGCCATTCAAATAACATTATCATATTACAAATACGTTCGTACGTACTGATTAGGAACATTCTGTTTACCTTCTATTTATTTCAGATATTTATTTTTTTCAGATATGAATCTTTCAATATTTTGAAAGACAATTTTTTTTACGCGCGTGGATAGATCAACCTCTTTCCAGACCACACGGGTCCCGTTGGCGTCAGTCATGTCTTTACACGTGACTGAATTAACAACTGTCAGAAGAGATACAGTGTTTTTGATGAGAGTAGGTTCTGCAAAACATGCTGTATCCTCTGAACATAACAATCTGATCCTTGTCAGTATGTTTTGAGTGAAAAGGTGTTGAAGAATATCGAGCAATTTTGAAGATAATGACCTTTGAATACGTTTGTTATATTCAATTGAAAATCAGTAGATCAATGATCAAACATGTCATTCCTTCTTCGAACTTAATAAATAGTGCAGTACGTTAATGTAATAGATTGAGAGACAGTGAGCCTTAAAGTTAGGCTTCGAACGTACACGAGTGTAGGTGTACGAGTGTGGATTAGCCGCAAGCTGTAGTATATGACTTGTTACGTATTATCGAAATATTATAAACTGACGAAAGAGCAATAAGACAAGTTACTTTGATAATCACTCACGGTGGCGAGGTTGCTGGCCACAAGAAACTCTTTCATTCTTTCGCGACAACTTACCGTATCATTGGTATTTAAATGAAACAATTCTCTTTAGATGTTAAGTATTTTTTAATATATTTCTTGTGCCACAATAATTACAAAAATACAATGTAGGTCAAGGGCAAGCGATGATCTTTCAGATAACACGAGACATTTGCTTCTCTTCTAAAATTTCCTCGCTTAACAATTATCATGATCATGCTTACAAACGTTAGACGTAATGCCGACATTATAAAGTGATACAACTTTTTTTAACTTTTCCAACTGAAGGAAACGTAGAAGATACTTAAGAATAACGTAGGGGAATGGAAATATTTGTGCACACACATTTGCGACTTACTGTTAAATCGCGGTGGTCAGTTGTCTTTTTTTCATTCAGAGTACCTAAACGGAGAGAAATGGGAAGCATTGACAAACTGTGGGAATCATCAACAAGTCAATAAGTCAATAAGTCAATGAGTAAAACGAAAACTCATTGAGCCATTAGTAGAACAATCCACAAAAATAAATTCATATGATAGGAATTAGAAACAACAATAAACTTTGTGATGATTGTGAATATGTCTCATTGGATATTTAATCTAATATGATAACTTTACTCTTTCATTGTTACTTCGTTGTTGTTCTAGAAGATATAGATTGCAAATATATTACGGATCAAAATGAATAGTTTACCAACCAGTGTCTGAAACTGAAATAAGATATTTCATTATTGTATTGACTGTGACTATCATATTGAGACCAATTTATGAGGATTACTTCAACCAGCAGGTAGAAAATGTGTAGGATGAAAGTTTATCCTTACTAGAAAGGAAGAAAGAGCATGACAAATATATATAAAAAAAAACTTTATTCAAAGTCCTAATAGATCATGGCAAATTATAACTGTCTAGTGTTTTTAGCGTAGAGTTGGTCTTTTGTTATAATGAAAGACACAAATCCTTGTGTTTGGAGTAACCTGATAATACAGACTAATATTATGTCCTTAGCGAAATAGCAAAGAAAATAAAATGTCTCCCCGAATGTTTACGAATCTTTAGATTTTGTTTTACACACACTACTTTTCTCCGCTTCACAAAACGAGAGAGCTTCGGAAGTGACGTCATGGCTCGCAGGATCATTTCAAAAGTATATGACTTATACTTAGGGTTTTAGGTTGTCACACACAGTATACTGTTAGTGTTTTGGTTTCGTAAAGCAAGTCAAACCTTTTTACTTTTAGAAAGTAACGTCACCAGTTGAAACAAAAACAATATCTAAGTTGCTCACACGTAAATATCTCAAACCTCCTCAGGAAATATCCTTTTCATGGAATAGTCCCAGTCTCTTCTTTCTGAGGGATTCACAGAACATGTACTGCACGTCAGTCTTACAGGATCATTTGGATTGTTGAAAGTCCGAATTGTGAAAAAGAAACAAAGGATTACTTGAATACATTTTTTTCAACATTTTTCTTTCTTGTGTGGTATTGCATGCACAGGATCGGGTACGATTAAGTCTTTATTCAACAACTTCTAACGTTGATAATGTTACTTGAAATTAGTAAAATATTATTGTGCATGGAACAGTTTCCTAATGTATTTTTCCTCCCTCGAAATTTGTGAGTTGTCGATACGATACATGGTGGTATTCCCATGATAAGAAGGAATTACTTTAAGGAAAGATGAATGGCGTACAAAGCTGTTCTTATAGGGACTGTAAGACGGTGGACTAATTTTTTCTCAATTTGCTTTCAGTTTTCTTGACACAAGTTACACAAACTGCAGGTATTACTGGAAACTTTTGCATCTAAGCTTTTGGTGTCACAGAAGGACGACATATTAGATATTGTGCCTTAACATACGAATCCTCAAACATGATTAACACGTTCATCCACAAATGTGTAGTAGACCTGCAGAAATGTGGACAAAGATCTTTTATAGAAATTTTACGACCTATTGGGAGGTACTGAACCTTTACAGTTGATTATAGCAAAACGTTCAACAAGGAAATAATTGAAGAAGAACGATGTACAGTTTCAATAACCGTATCAGCATAACACTGCATATCAAGCATCAGTGTTATCTTACAAAATACATTTAATAATTACAAGAAAATAATCAATAAAAGTTTTAAAAGTTAATAAGAAATAGGAAAGAAGAATTTTTGGGGAGGTCCTGAACCTTTAACAGTTGAGGGTCATTGACCAGACACTGAGTAAACCGCCTTCGAATATGGCAATGTACCTGAAGGATATAAATGCTAGTACCATCGATGACCAGACCAGAATTGCTGATCAGTTTGTTGCAAATCGTGTTGACAACTGATGAAAACGATGCGAGTATGAGCAACATCCCATAAAGAACACCGCCATTAGCGAGGAAGAATGCCTTCAAGGTTACCTCTGAGAAAAGGGCCCCTGTCTCTGAAAAAGGGGGGAAGTTTTTAGTGTGGTCAACTAGACCATATCCAAATGTATTGCCCAAACAGAAAGGCATCAGCAACTTACACAAAAGGTGTCAAACCTAAGTCAGCAGTGAAATGTAAGCAGCAAATAACTTACCCCACAAGGGGTCGGATGACAAAGTATGTGATAGGTGGCTTTGTTGAAGGGAGGCAGGTTAGTATTTTAAGAGATACTGCATATACTCAAACTGCCGCATCGTCTGATTTGTTCCCTTCAGAATGTTATATTCCTGGGGAAAGTACGTGTTGTTGGGGATACAATTTATCTACTGGCAGCCATGAGTGACCTTAAATGTCACCTACTGTTGTGCACGGTCAAAGTTGTTGCAGTTGAAGGATTAGATAAAGGTTTGCTAGGACATGACTTGGATCTAACATGTGGAGATCACATGACCAAAGAGATTTGTGTTGTAACACTAGCGCAGGAGCTCTAGAGCAAAATGATTTACCTAATGATGACATCAAACAAGAGTTGTTTCTACACATCTTTTTATTTATTTATCCACATTTGAAAGGAGGTAAAACCTCGTTTAGCAAAAATGCTACCTCAAACGAGGCCGTCTTATACAAATACAGAAAAGGTAAAAGAAGGATAAATGTATGAAACAAAATCAAAGGGTAATAAAAACAAAAACAAACTAATTAAACACTCTTAACGCAGTTAGACATAAGGAAGTCCAAAAACAATGGAATAGAAATAAATTAAATAAGGACGAAAGTTTAAACTTTGTTAGACATAGTAAAAGAAAGAAACCATTACTGTAAAAGTGTAATTTAAGAACAACATTAAAATTTCTTAAAAGCTAAGGTTACAATAGAAGTGATCATTACAAGATAAGAATTTGTTTTTTAAAGTATTTAGATATTGGGCTTTCAAAACGATTTAAAGATGGTGCATTTAGTATCTACATTGGTAGTTGATTCCACTTTTAAGCAACTAAATAAGAGAATCGTTTCTTATGATAATCGGTTCTGCCCCCGGACAGGTATAATTTGTTTTTCATCAGTTGATCTTAGGCAGTGAGAACGCGTATCACAACGAAACGTGACCATCTCATTCATGTGAGCTTTGATTGTAACCAGCATTTAAAATTATTCTTGCTGCTGTTTTCTGCAACCTTGTAAGTCTTTGAAGATCACTGTGACCACACGTGCCCCATACAACACAACAATAATGAATAAAAAATATAATAAATAAGTAGGTAAAATACAGCCATTATAGAATATTAAACTGGTTTGCATATCAATGAAAGGTTTAATTCCTGTAAGTAAAGCCAGTCTTTGGCTTACCGACCTACATATAACGTCTACTTGAATTACCCATGTTAAATTACTATCGACGTCTACTCCTAATATGTTTTCACAGCGAACACTTTGCAGAACGCTGTCATTAATTCTAATATGAAGTGTGTCTGCACTTCCAAATGTTGCTTTCCTCTGTCTTGACGTTATAAGCGTTGTAGTTTTCTCTGCATTCAGAACTATATATTTTCCTCACACCAGCGCTGTTTCATAGTAAGTGCTGATCACTAGTAAGTTAAACTGTGTAACATATGAGAGGTTCTCGAGTTCCTCGAGAATTTTTGATGTGACGTAGGACCTGTATGGAGCTATACTTTGAGACATCAAGCTTTGAGTCACTTTTATACACTGGAATAACTTTTGCTTTCTTCCATTGGGTAGGAAATATGTTACATATGATACTCCTGTTCAGGATATGGGTTAAGCTGTAAGTAATCTCTCCAGAACCCAGTTTTAATATATTTGGCCCTTATTCCATCTAGACCAGTAGCTTTGCGGGAATTAAGTAGTTTAGTGACTTGAGAACAGATTCAGGCATACAAATAGAAATCTGACATCCTTTGGTATTCTAGAGGACGTGTATCTTTTTACGTTTTCCAAATGTAAAGGGTTATCAATTTCACATAACAAAATATTTCTTGTATATGGTAACTTGATTTCAAGCCATAATGCCTCGGTGCTAACATTTGCAAATTCATTTCGTCTGATAAAATGTAAATTACTTTTCATATAAACTGCCTCGCAACCCCCACATTTCCGTCCCTATCTCTAAGCACGATTGTGTATCCAGGTATGCTGAATTCGCAATCATTGGAAATTTTATTTAAAATTAATTGCAAAAACATCAAATCCTACATTATGGTTAATCATAAGATATTGAAGTTGATCAACTTTGGGTTGACGATGGTTGATATTGATAAAGCCTAATTGGATAAAACTTATATTTTTACAGCTCTCCGATATGTTTGTGCATGGAATAGTCCTACAGTCTACTTTTGTAGCAATGCTCTCAGCACGAGAATCTTTGTGGCCATCATCCTACCGTTGTCGGCAAAAAATGTGATTTGTGGCCTGATCGACCGCAAATAAGAAGTGATGACGCCAGGTTGCTTCATTATGGTTTCTTTCGCCACAGTTGTAACACCCCCTTGAGTTATGAGTAATCGATACCTCATATATCGATGGAAATGAAATGTGTTCTACTGAAGCAGAGTATCGATTTCAATACTCAGATTTGTCAGATAGTGAAGTGTATTCTATGGTGGAGGAGGATGTTAATGTCTCTCTTCACTACCAGATGTTACTGAACATGTTATTGGGGAGCATCCATGGATCACGCTCCAACTGACAAGGATGGTCTGAAGTCAGTGATTACAAGCCAGCGAAGCGAAAATGGTCCTAAAGTCAAGTAGTGAAGCTAGAGGGACTAGATGTTACTAGAGAGGAGTTTATCCAGTTGCAAAGAATGCACCTTCATTGCAAGGAATTTACGATAGTAAAGTCTCTCCTGAGGACATGTTAAAGAATGGAGTATGCTTCTATACGAAAAACGGCCTAGTTTTGCCAAAATGGCAGAATAGGAAGAAATCTACTTTGTAGTTTTAACAAAGTCATGCAGAACAGGGGCACTGCACCTTGCACGTTAATGTACTATGGCTGGTCATATGAGAGTTCATGAGACTAAGGCTTGTCTTTTGGCCCATTTTTACTGTCCAGAAATTTTCAAAGATATTACATAGTATAGTAGGTCATGTGAGACTTGCCAATTAATGAACAAGGGGTCTGTAAAAAGGGAGCACCTGTTACATCTACCTATCAGTGATTTACCATTCAGACGGATTGGTACAGCTATCGTCGGTCCAGTGACCAGGACCAGAAAGAAAAACAAATACCTTCTTAAGATTTATGATTATGACTCCTGATCAAATGAAACAATGCGATGTGTACATACCTCATTTTCTGTGAGCATTTAGAGAAATGTCATCTATTGCTACAGAACACTCAGCATTTGAACTGTTGTAGTATCTTAAAAGGCACATGGGTTTCTGAGGATGAGGATCCATGCAGGATCCCAACTTACTTGCTTAACATGAGAGAAAGAGAGAGAGAATGTCCGAGTGGATGGCAGCAGCGAATGACACTCAAATTCATTACGAAACAGGGATGAAAGAACATTATGATTAGGAATGCTTTCAACAGAGTATTTGAACAGGGTGGGGGGATGTTTTGGTGTTCTCACCAGAGGGATCAGCAAGTTAGATTTTAAAGTGGCAGGGCCTTACAAAACGGAGAGACGACTTGATGAGGTCAATTATGAGATTTCTATGCCTGATGAGCGCAGTGTACACCGAATTGTTCATGTCAACATGTGCAAAAAGTTTTATGAGAGACACGTTGATACTGATATGCAGCAATGTTATTATGTCATTGTTGATGATGTACACAGCGTTGCAAGTACTGCTCATGAACACGATGACTGTCTAATGAAGGACGATAACACTTTGATTCATGTGAATGCTCAGACATGTCAAGATGTAGAAGTTTCAAGAGACTTATCGTATGGTCAGTAGGAATCAGGTTTCACCTGTTTACCTGTATGGAACAGTATTTTCAGGTAACCGAGGAGAACTTATTTTATTACCTACTCAATCAATGCTGTGCATGATACCCTGTGTATGAAAGAGCATACCGTATTACGCATACCGTGTGGTCTATTTTATTATAATGTTTTACCATTTCGTATGTAGAATAGTAGTAGAACTTTTCAAAGACTCATGCACAATTTTTAATAACCTGTCACGGGTATGCTATTATTAATATTGATGGTGTTTGTACATTTAGTAGTTTTGTTACATGTCGAGACTTCTACTTACGCCTCTGCAGGTTGCATGACTGACAGTCAAACCAAAGAAATATAGTTTCTTTCAAGCTCATGTTTCATATTTAGCACACACAGTTGGAGATAGTGAAGTCTGTCCAAACTTTGACAAATTTGAGTCTGAGAGGGAATTTCCTACCCCTCTGACCAAAAGGGATGATCGGGCATTCCTGGGTATCGCAGGATATTACCACAAGTTTATTCCCCAGTATGCCTCTGTGGCCAGTCTACTTTATGATTTATTGCAGAAGTCAAAGCCATATGTTGTCAACTTGACGGTTGAATGCCAACATTCATTTTAAACGCTCAAATATTGTTTGCTGTGTGATTTTTCACGAGATTTTTCACAGCCTTTAATCCTACAAATTGTCTGTTTATTATTTAGTATTGTTTACTGATGTTTACTTTAAAAAATGCTCCAAACGAATCACAGCCGCCATGGAATCTTATGGGAACACCAGAGAAATGGGACCACCTCCGTTGTTATTCAGTAATAATAAGTTACCTTGGAAAATACAGATTTTGGCTGTTCATCTAAAACACACCATTTTGCAAAACTCTTACAGTTGTTGTTAAAAATGTGATAAACGTGTTCTCTGCCAACTTTCTCTTCTCCCCTCTCAATTATTTCCTCCGGTGTAAAGGGTTTGCTTTCATGTATTACCTTGCAACAAGGAGTACAGAATTTTATTATTTCCTTGACTACTCCTGCATCGTGTTTAAACCTGATAACAACAAACTGGTTCTCTTTCTTCAATACTTTAACAACTATGACGTGACATCGAGGATGTAACATCCACCTAGAGATCACAACATGATCACCTGGTGATAGTTCACCAACTGATTTAACTTTACTTAATTTATATTGTACTGTGAACTTTGTCAGCTCATTCATGAGACATCCCAACCATGTTCTTCCAAATCCTCGTTTACAATGTGATACCACCGCTCCGGCAATAGGTGCCCCTACCATTACTGTAACGATAGCAACGGTAGAAAAAGGAGCAGTAATACCAAGTGCAGCTACAGCTGTTCCAAGTAATACAGTGGCAGCAAAGGGCAAAACACCTGTGAAAAAAATCCTTTCAAGGGTGCTTATTACTTCCTCAAATGCTTTATGATTGAATTCCTGGTCAGTCAATTTCCCCTTTTTGTTGTCTCTATGCAACAGGGCAATATTAAATATACCATGAGATACCTGAAAAACTACAACGATGCCAAGACCTATTGCTTGAGTTGATGCTGCAACCAGTTGTGTTCCATTTGATAACGTTACCATACCTTCCACAGTATCGCCTGCAAGATCAGTTCCTGCTGCTGCTGCAACGGGAGCCCCTTTTGCTGCAACGAAAGCCCCTTTTGTTGCAACCACCTTACCACATATTTTGACAAAGGGGCCAGCGTATTTAGCAGTCTCTTCTAGGACACAAGCTGTTACATTGGTTACCATTCGAAGTGCAAACCAAGTTTGCCAACTGTAAAAAGCCCCTATTTTGCAAAACGTAGCAAGATGTTCGCAATTGAATTTGATCAAGTTGTATTTAGGGTGATTTAACATGGCGTTTGCTCTGGCAAGAGTAAGTTCTGCATTTTCAGCACCAACATAATCGCTGCTATATTTACGTCTTTTAAGTGGTCCTTTTGTTTGTAAGTCAATGTTAAGCTCATGAACAAGCTCAAACTTTCCTAACCCCTTCTTCCGCCAATGTATTAAGCTAAATGTACCCTGACCTCCATCCCCAGTTTTAACGTTTTCAACTATCGCATGATGTATCATAGAGCCGGCCATGCAGTTGTAAAATATATGGTCTCCCCTACGTATCTTAGAAATTTCAACATCTTCACTTTCTGTTGGAATGCGAAAGTTGGGATCGCAGTACATCTTATTACTTAGCAAATAATACCTTTCTCCCTCAATCATTAGATAATCATTATTACTTGCATTTCCCGACGTCATAAACTTCGGTAAAATCCATTCTGAACCACAGGCGGGACAGTACAATCCTATCCTACCGGAATTGTCAACACCTGTGCTGCTATTTTCATCCATCCGGTCTTGGTCATGTTGGTATTTCTTGGGAAGGTAGTAATCAATGAAGAACTGTATACTGGAGATCTTGCAATCTTTATGGCTCAATATGTCTTCCATTTTGTAGCGAAACCTATCAAAAAACAAACAAAAGGGCAATCCACGGAGTTGCGTATCTCATCGCCAACATGCACATTGATTTCAATACAGGGCCTGCACATGGGAATTTGTAACAGTTTATTGCTAAGTACTTACACAACTTTAAGTTAATTGGTTTAATAGTTCTTAAGATATGCTGGAAATACAAATTTTGGGGCAAAATTGGCTTTTTTTTTTTTCAAGAAAACCAGCAAATTTCACTCTCTTTACTACAAAAGTGATATACCTTGAAATTTTTCATTGTCAGGTAAGTTTTTGCAAAATTTTGCAGTAAATACCCAAATACTTCTCAAGATATGAGAATAGCAATTTTGTGGCAAAATAGACTTTTTTCTCACAAATCAGCAAATTTGACTCGATTTACCATACAACTAATACATCTTGTACGTATTGGCATCATACACAACCTTACCAAGTTTCAACTTGATCGCGCATATGCTTTTCAAACTATTCTGGAAAAAACACAATTTGGACAGGTCCGGACGTACACACGCACACACACATACACACGCACACGCATTGGCACGGACACGTTTTCATTTATATCACCCAACAGGACCTTCCTGTACCCATTGTCACTCTACCATGGGGTACCCCTGGGTTGTCGCTACTCATCCACTCCAAGCGTTTGCATAGCAACCGTTCTCCCGTGGATGCACAGTGCAATATATAGCTCCACTAGCCAAGTGACTACAATATCTCGTCTGAATTGCCCCTATAGGGCGATGAGATAAACAAAAACTTCATTTCAAAGGTAATCTTAACCTTGTTGTTTTCTTCGTACCCATGGAATTTCACTTTAATACAAACAAAAGACATTCAGATATTTCATCAGTAGCCTGCTGTGTGTTGTAGCAAATGCATTATATCCCAGATGATAGCAATTTTATTTTGAGTTGTTGGTCTACATGTTACACAATGTATTATGGAACTTCACTATCAAGTTATTTGCATGCCTTTATTTCAAGTGTTGTAAATGCTAATCTATATCAACGGCAGTCACTCACTACCCCAAGCAATAATTTTAGCTCTGGGATAGCAAAATTATCGACCGGCTTTACACTTTGACAGATGACAAATTTGAAAGATGGAGAGTAGATCACATTACCCAGCGTACATAGGGATCCATTGTTTTGATTACAAATGTGGAGGAATTTTAGACAGAATGTGGGAGGAACTAGACCTAAATGGTTTGGAGAATTGAAACTGTTTTGGTTGATGAGTCTTTGTCTTTAAGAACCCTTGAAATGAAAATAGATCACTAACTTTATTAGGCATGCCTCATTAATTTAGGAATATGAACCAGACTAAGGTTTACCTCATGTCCTACCGCTTTCCTTTCTCTTTTCCCTCCTCCTTACTCTCTTGACTCCCCTATTTCTTTTCCCCTCTTCTTTTCCTTTTCCCCTTTCATAGTTTAGTATAGAAAATTATAAGGCATGATTTCCCCTAGTGCCTCCCGTGAAACAAGCTCATCTGGAGACCATTAAGACTCTCACATTAGGGGAGGAGGAAAGCAACTTGTAAGTGATAGTTGGGGGAGGGGAGGTTTCAAGGAGTGAAATGTTGGTCAGTATATGCAAATTTACACGAGTGTGCGCTTTTCCTTAAAAGTTCTCAATGAATCACATTAAATGGTTGAGCTAGCAGAATCTCACAAATCTTTACAGCTCTTCAGATTCTGAGAATTTCATTTTACGTGGATCAATGTTTGATCTTTGCAATACACTCTCCATATTTTGAGACTGGTTAGCCTATTTTGAAACAGCAGTATTTTGACTTGTATAAAAGATGAAATATGCAAACAGCATAGTCATTTGCTTCATTGTTTATTGCAAACACAAACTGAAAGTGAAAATTTAAGTGATAAATTAGCAAACAAAAAGAAGTACGCATGTGTTATGAAAGTAGCATACAAAAAAATTAATTAGTGTTCCATTCCCCTGTTATTCTAATAGGTATTATCCTATCTAACGTAGCAGTTTCAACTGAAGACGACGTAAGGGAATTTTTTTTACATTGCATGGTACCAATGTAACAAATTTATTTTCTGGAACTTAGCTATAAGTAGGACATGATAGGAAAAGTTCATATCATGGTGTAAGTTGTAGTGAAAATACTACCAATAGAAAATACGCAAGAGCAATGTATTTTTTGTGTTACTATTTTTTCCCCCTTATGACCGACTAATAGCTCGCCTTATCCTGTGATTGGATGCTGGGAGGGGGGTCTTGCTGTTTCCTTTAAGGGTGAATCTGCATAAGCTAGTTGCTTTTCCAGGATATGTATAATATAGTGTAATATATAGTATATAGTTTAATATTGCTGGTATTACACAGATATGACGTGAGAAATCAAACTGCAAACGGGACTACGCCCAGCCTTGCCCTAATTCGTTATCATTGGAATTACGTTGGATCCACACTCACACCTCTAAATACATAAATTCCTCTAAATACATAAGACATTTGGCAACTCACAGGTTGTTGTACTTTCTGAGTTGCTATAATCTGTCAATACTTTAGCCACAAACAAACCCACAAATGGGCACTGAATTGACGAGTGGTTTGTGCGTACTTATCACGCAGTGGACCGGCGGGGACCGAACGGCAGTATATGTAGTGGACATGTTAAACAGGGTCAGCTGGAGCTGCTGTGCTGGCGCTACTTCGGTTTTGTTAAATTTAGAAGAAGAACAGCAAACACGGATAAACAATGGAACTATAAAATTGCCGAATAAGTGTAAGCACCAAGTGAAGCACAATTATTGTTGAACTTAACCTATTCCTGGGAGTAACTTTCTTTACTTTGGTAGCTAATAGGTACAGTAACGTTAGGCCTATACGTCAACACTCCGTAACTGGCTCACATTATAAGGTTTAGAAATAGCTACAGAAACTTACATTCAATAGTGAATGTACTAACCTTGGACTAAAGTTCGATGTCGAAAAGTATGTATTTCGTATAGTTAACGACATTGTGATCGGACTGTGAACATTGCAAACATTTTGTGAGCCAAACGTCTTAAACCCGCTCCAAACTGCGATATCACAGAACGTATAGGCCTTGGGCCGAGCACATAATAAAGCTCCACATACATGCATGCATGCATCACTTCTTGCCACCCACGACGAAACAATTTTTAGCATTTTTTTACCGCCCATAAGAGTCTAGCTAGCGTCAAGGTCTTACAATAATAACGCAGACCTTTGTCTACATGATCATGGTGTAGACAAAGATGTGCGTCAAACTTAACTATTGTAAGTTCAAGTTCGATACGCGCGTTATGTAGACCCCCTACATTGCTAGTTTAATTAGCCTTTGTGAAACATACCAAAGCGCTAGCCAGTATAGACCTCACGCAAAGGCTTAGCTTGTAGGCCTCGTCGTAGCCTACGCTTTTATTTGATTTTTTTTACATTGCAGTACTGTGATTTAAACTGATAAATAAACGATACCAAAATATTTATGCATTAGGCCCAAGTTACTTGATGAAAATTCTTCACTAGCCTAGTTGTGTCTAGGCTGACTATGCCTACACTACAGTATACAGTAATACGTTAGTGTCTGGCTACATCCTTGGCTTTGTAATGCTTCCTAGGCCTTACTGTGACTGATGAATAAATTTCCAAGTTAAAGTAGGCCCAGACCTAGGCTAGTAGTCAGTAGTATGTAAACTGTGATGATACTGGCTTACAGTAGCACCAGCTTAGCCTATGTCATGAATATCTCAGGTAGTTCTATGTTAAGTCTTTGCAACATTTTAAGGGAACTTACAAAACAATTCTCAGGATTAAGTGGTAATTTTTGCAGTAAAAGTGGTTTTTTGTCGTAAAGGTAATCAAGCTTGAACATTGGGTTGTCAGGTTATTCCTTACATTTTAAGTTCATGGTTTAATTAGTTTTTAAGATGCACTGTTTAGTAGGTCCGCCTATATGGTAATCTAACTTTTAGCCCAAACTAATTTTTGCCTTGAACAGTCAAATTTAGTTCATGCTAACATACAAGTGATATATTTTTAACATTATATCAGGTAGGTTCTTAAGAACGTTTTCAGTAAATTTCTCAAATTGTTATCATGATATGGTAAAAATCCAGATTTTGGAGCAAAATTGACTTCTTGAAATATCAACAATGTTACTCAACCCTAATATGGTATCTTAAACTGCACATGCATGTTCTCAGATCAGTTAATAGGCCTACGTGTTTACAAAGTTTTAAGTAAAATGCTCAAATATTTAAATAGTCCCAGTTCTAATAGGGATAAGTCCGGGATTAGTCAGGGATAAATCTTGATTACTATGTTCATAGATCTATAGGTCATTGCAAAATTTTGCATTTTATGTTCAAATAGCTCTCAAGATATGTGGAATCCAAATTTTGGGGTAAAAGTGGCTTTTTTCGCAAAATCAGCAAATTTCACTCTCAGTGATTTACTATGAATATTACATACTCAGAAAAGTCCTTTGCAAAATGTTGCTTTAAATCCTCAAATACATCTTAAAATACCCTGGAAATACAGTACCAATTTTGGGACAAAATTGGCTTTTTTTACCAAAAAATCAGCAAATTTCACTGGGTTCCCCATACAGAAATACTATGTTGAACAATGTGTTCTTAGGTCAGTCCTTACGAAACTTTAAGGTAATTGGTCTCATAGTTCTCAAGATATGTTGAAAATACAAAGTTTGGGGCAAATCAACTTTTTAAAAAAAAAAATCAGCAACTTTCACTGGATTTACCATTACAGTAATATAATATTGAACAATGTGTTTTCAGGTAAATCCTTACAAAGCTGTAAGTTAATATATCTTATAGTTCTCAAGATATGCTGGCAACACAAATTTTGGGGCAAAATTGGATTTTTTCCTAAAAAATCAGCAAGTTTCACCGGATTCACCATTATAGTAATATTATATTGAACATTGTGTAAATCCTTACAAAGCTGTAAGTTAATAGGTCTCATAGTTCTCAAGACCTTTGAACCACTGTCTTTTTTTGCTTTTCTGTTCTCTGTTCTTGTTGTTTTTTGTGCTTTTCTTTTTATGTCTTGTATTTCTGTCTGTCATTAAGGGGTGTCAACACCTACAAGCTCCTAGAAGCTTTCAGTTGCCACTCCTCAGTCTCTTACCTTTTTTTGTGTTTTGTTGAGTATAGTAATTATTTATGATGTGTCTAAGCATGATGATACTTATATACTGTAATTTCGTTACTTTTCCACTCTCAGAATATTGTTATGTTTTATATTATAGTAAGAGATTGGAATAAAGTCATACTGAACTGAGATATGCTCGAAATACAAATTTTGGAGCAAAATTGGCTTTTTTCCTAAAATATCAGCAAATTTCACTGGATTTACCATTACAGTAATATTATGTTAAACAATGTGTTTTCAGGTAAGTACTTACAAAAATTTAAGTTAATTGGTCTAATAATTCTCAAGATATGCTGGAAATACCAATTTTGGGGCAGAAGTGGCTTTTTTTCTAAAAAATCAGCAAATTTCACTTTCTTTACTACAAAATAATTCATTATCAGGTAAGTTTTTGCAAAATTTTGCATTTAATGCCCAAATACTTCTCAAGATATGCTGGAAATAGCAATTTTAAGGCAAAATTGGCTTTTTTTTTCTAAAAAAATCAGCAAATTTGACTCGATTTACCATACAACTAATACATTTCGCACATATTGGCATCATACACAACCTTACCAAGTTTCAACTTGATCGCTCATATGCTTTTCAGACTATTCTGGAAAAATCACAATTTGGACAGGTCTGGAGGTACACACCCACACGCACACACACGTACACACGCACACGCATTGGCACGGACACGTTTTCATTTATACCACCCAACAGGACCCTGCTGCACCCATGGTCACTCTACCATGGTGTACCCATGGGTTGTCGTTTCTCATTCACTCCAAGCGTTTGCATAGCAACCGTTCTCCCGTGGATGCACAGTGCAATATATAGCTCCACTAGCCAAGTGACTGCAATATCTCATCTTAATTGCCCCTATAGGGCGATGAGATAATAAGTGAAAGACAAACCATTCATACGACTGCATCTTACCAGCGGAATACCGTTAGGAACCAGAACGCAAAAATGCATTGTAGTTTTGCAATGTAAACTTCAGTAGCTTAGCTGGGTACAGTAAGTAATACATTACTGATGATGCAAGCGTGATAGCTTCTTAATATAATGTAAAACTAAAATAAGAATTAGTGTTCATTTTTTGTTTTCTAAGCAAAATACTGTGTCACATCCCATTAAGCAATGAGCCAACATGTGACAGATTGCCTTCCAAAGATTTCCAAAATATAAACGTGTAACGTGTAAGAAATATGATATAAATCCAAGCCCCCTTCTTGAATTACCGTGCTTACAAGGCAAGGCATAACATACACACATGCCGTCATCATAGGTGTCTTCATATATAAATTCTGCCTTCGGCAACTAATGAACTAGTTTAGCAATGCTGATAAAGATCAAACGTCTGGACTGGAAGTAGTGTCTGTGTCAATATGAAATTAAACCTCTTGTAAAGTGACAAGATTAAACTAACATCGGATGTATTTTACAGATGTGTTTGTAGTGCAATACGTTAATGTAATAGACAGAGTCAGCTAGCTTTGAACAGTACACGAGTGTGGTTGTCCTTTCTTGTCTGCAATGTTCCAACTGTTGACCGCCTTCCTTTAGGCAACACCTGCTCCAAAGCAGCACATCAAGTTCATATCAATAAATATGGGACCATTTTGAACGGTAAAAGCCTCATGTTAATGGTAATTTTGAAATATACAAAATAAGCTTCGAACTTCAAGTAATGTTTCACAACTAATGCTTTTGCACTGTGTCAAACTTTCTAGTGTTTGACTGTGGATTTGTACTGGATATGTGCAAGAAAATTGATAACAATTTAAAAAGAGTGTGATCACGAATTTTCCCAAGCCGGATTGAATTGTTGATTTCTTACTAATAAACATTCTTTTGTTGTATATCAGACACATCATAGTTTGACCATTTATTATTAGTATGTTATGAATACTTGACAGATTTCTATAGAAAAAAGGTAAATTTCACAACACAACTCGAGGGCAAGAACAATTCAAGTTGTCTCTTTTAACTCAAGGCCAGAATTTCCATCCCCTCAGTGTGGTCGATGGTCAAACGTTCCTTTCACAGAGCCTAAAACTGGATGAACTTAATATTTATGAGCATACGGCCATTGGTCTATTACTCATAAAGTAGGCCATGCTCAATAAGTCAATTCTCAAGTGTATATGCACACACGTACCAGAAAGCACTAGGGTGTCCAGTTACATTGTTTCTTCACAGGCCATCCATGCAGCTACGTGTCATGTATTTGATGTGCATCTCTTTTAATTAAAAGTCCCGTTTCAGCCAAATGTATTGAAGCCACGTTAGGAGAAGAGGAATTCCAGAAGTCATGGTATTCTTACTTTGGAGCTCTCACCTCACTTGATTGGGCTAGGAAGATACCAAACGTTGGCGTCGTTATTAACAGTTTTCCTTTAGGGCCTCGTTCCCATTCATTCATCTTCCGTCAGCACGTCGGATGTTTTCGACACATCATCTACCAACAAACAGCTTGGCTTTGTACGTTCCTGCCGATGGAAGAATTAAGTTATAGGGGTAGAACTTGTCATCGTGTTCCTTTTCTAGGGCACCAACGGTGCTGCAACTCTCACCCATTTTGCCCTCTTACATAATTATCAGTGAGTATGTAACCCATTATTCTTAAGTTACACAGTAAAACAGAAATAAGGTAAATCCAATTTAGTCCTGTTGAGATACTGTATTTCCATTACAATGCTTGTAAGTCTTTAGCCTATTGAGACGTGAGATGAACTTTCATCTTCCACATAATCATCAGTGAGCATTTAACCCTTAAGTCGTAAACAAGGTACTAGTCTACTGTACAATTGATCCACGATTACTGCGTCCCCAATAACTTCGATCCCAATTTTGTCCCTAAAACTGATGAACAGTTAAAGGTATTCTACTAACCATATTACTAATCTGAAAAAAATCCTTCCACATTGTAACAAACCATCTGTAGTAAGATAGAAACCAGTTTGGATGATTTAGTAAAATGTCTCTGATATGGAACATCCTGAAGTTGGACCCACAAAGCTTGAATACTGCCAGCGGTTAAAACATATGTTGCATAAAATCTGTGGAAAACATATTTACACATTAACATGTTTCATAAAATGTCCCGCATGGTCCATTTCGGATCTTGGACCTCAAAATCCCTGAACAACCTAAAATATGAGTATCGTAGTACTAACGTGAAATATGATCCATATTGTAACATTAGACTTTGTAGTGAAATATGAATTTCGCTTTATTTCATAAAAAGTACCCATTTAGACCATGAAAACCCAAGTATAGTAAATACCCCAACCGTACTTTTACCAGTGCAGACATATTCTCAGCATTACTACACATGACGTTATATTCGTGCTAAAACCATGCTAAAGCGTTCAACAGACCCTCTTTCATGCTCGATTACACATGTATTACGATAAACATGACACCTAATACCCCTTGCCGGGCAGCTCAAGAAAGCCTAGACATTGGATTGACACACCTGAATTACTTTACGAGAACGATGTTTAATTGACCATGTAGATTATCACAGCATGGGGTGACAAAAGTGACCATGGCAATTTGCAAGAAGTTGAACCTCAGTAGAACAAAAGAAAACTGAGGTTGAAGTCAATCCCATTTTAACGTACGACTAACGGCATGTGGGGAAGAAAAGCATTTTGCATAGTTGCATAAAAATGATTCTGATGGCCCCTTTCAGAAACTTACAGTCAACAACCCTGATTAGCAAAATTTAAAACTACCGTAGTAAATCTGTCCAAGACTCTAAGCTGTCACATACACTATGTGTAGTAGAAACCTTCTAAAATCTTTGTTCTAATATGTACTAAAATCTGTAGTAAAGTACCACTACCATAGTAGTGTGACAACCCCCAATTGAGTACCATCTATAGTAAGGGTACGCACCCTGAGTAAACTTGGGCCCCAAATCACCTACTACATGAGTTCGAGAAAAGAGCCTTTTTGCATGATTTCATTACAATGCCCTCCTAGACTGAGTCACCATCTATATCCTAGACTACAGGCGCATAGATACTGTGTCGGTAATTACACCTTTCTCGTATGAGACTGACACACAGAACTATCTCAGACTATTTACAAGTGACGGTTTGTCTCCGCAGAATTATAGCAATTCTCTATTCCTAGTTTCTGCTGCAACCAACACTAGAGACATCAAAACACAATATGACACGACTGTCTATGATTTGAACCTCCCAGTTTATTAAAACCCAATTACTAAAAGAGGAATAAAAGGAAATAAAAAGACTTAAAGAATACTTTCTACATTACACACCATGTAAGGTAAACCCAGATTCGGTACACCCCTGCTTTGTGTCTGCTCACACCTAGCCTTCATGACACATGACAGAAAATGTAAACAAGCCTAACCTTTGACCCACTGAGGTCGTACTTTAAACAACATCAACATATAAGGCTAACACTAGCCAGCACGCAGTAATCACACAAATGGCCATATCAATTATCACACTAAAGTTAACAACACACTTGGGGAGCTACACATTGTTAGCCTAACACGAGGCCTCACAGTGAACACAACAGTTAATACACACTTGGGAGCCTAACTTTCAGAATATTACATCGTAACATTATGCCTTACTTCACGTAAGTCACATAACTCATAATGATGCAGTAATGAATACATTAACATAAACATTTAGTTTCATGGCATACAAACTGAATTATGAACATATGAAATAACATTAATTAGCCTACGGATCCATCGCGGACGCGACGCGGTAAGGTACCTGATTCAACTGTAGTGTTAGTAGAGTTGACTTCTAGCTTCTCGGTAGTAATCATCGCTAATGTTCAGCTCGGAAGTAGTGCTGCAGTCATCATTACATGGGGTTAATATAGTTTGTTCCTCACATCAAGCTCGGCTGAAGATTTCGACCTGCAAGATGGCGGCCACACCCAATACACAGTCACCTGTACACATTGGTTACGATGTACAGTAAGAAACGTTCTGGAATCTCACAGGTGGTCTGGCAGTTGTAATATTGGTTCTGACAGTATCGGAACAGTTACAGGACTTCGGATGACAGTTCCCGGAGCAATTAGAATACGGGATGACGACGAATTAGCAACAAAACGCCGGAGTCAAGGAGGCGACGTCTGCACAGGCCAAGTGCTCCTCCAAGACTAATGCGAGTGACTCAGAGGGGTTTCCGCATCTCCAACAGAGGACTCTTCCGGTGTTGGGTTTCTTGGCTTAACTTCCAAAGAACAAAGGAACTTTCTTAAACTTTTAAAATGAGGGCAGCATACTCTCAGTTTCGCAAAACTGGTATCCCTACATTCACCCCTGCTTAAATTAGTGTCGTCCTCGACACTAGGACTGACAATAAATAATAAGCTAGCCAAAAAATGAGTAAGAATACACACCATGTGCACATTACGATACGACAGTAAAAGCTAACATCAGTACACCCTAACATCTGAATAGGTGAAATTGCATAAGCACAGTACACAATTAAACGGTTTACTTCAATACAGTATTATGAATAGCAGTACATAATCAATATTCAAAATCATGTCGTGACGAAAGTAAATCTGTCCTTTGCTAAACTTTGTATCCTACTGCCCAGTAGTGATTCAGGAGCCGTAATTAACGAAAACAATAGCAGGGTGATCAGGCCTACTATAACATCCTGAATTTACTCAGTATATACAACAGTATGTCCACCTGACAAAATAGCACTTGCAGACTTTACACATACATGGCACTCCATGTCTTAGCCCACGATCTCATAATAATGAATATGAAAATGAAAGCAGTTCATAAACCATATGAAAAACATCTTTCCCCATGAAGAGATAAAACATTTGAATACATAATAAACTGATAACATTGAGAAACCTTCTGCAGTACTTCACAGAGTATCTACCAAAACATTGGGATTGCCTCATCCTTGAATCCTATCTCAAGCTTGCTTCACTGCTTGATGCCTAGTTGCCTACCCCACTCTTGCCTCACTGCTCGATGCCTACCCCACTCGTACTACCAAATGTAAGGGTACGCACCCTGGGGGGGTCTATGAGACCTTTAAGTACCGATGGCTAAACTTGGGGGCGTCCTTACTGATGTTAAATATTGGGGGTCGTTGGCCAAGCCTACTGGGTATCAGGCCAGTAGTTGTGAGGCAAGGTACAATTTATTCAGCTACTGAGTGTAACATTACTACATTCGACGGACAGAGGGGACACGAGCCAACTCCTACTTGTGACATAGCTGAGTGCCTATAATTAAACACAACAATTGCCTCTCATCATAGAACCTAAGGGACGACATTTAAGTCTCGGCACGGTTGTCCTACTTCCCTTATCTATATCCTCGGCAAACAAACATAAAGACAAATACAGGCGCATAGATACTGTGTCGGTAATTACACCTTTCTCGTATGAGACTGACACACAGAACTATCTCAGACTATTTACAAGTGACGGTTTGTCTCCGCAGAATTATAGCAATTCTCTATTCCTAGTTTCTGCTGCAACCAACACTAGAGACATCAAAACACAATATGACACGACTGTCTATGATTTGAACCTCCCAGTTTATTAAAACCCAATTACTAAAAGAGGAATAAAAGGAAATAAAAAGACTTAAAGAATACTTTCTACATTACACACCATGTAAGGTAAACCCAGATTCGGTACACCCCTGCTTTGTGTCTGCTCACACCTAGCCTTCATGACACATGACAGAAAATGTAAACAAGCCTAACCTTTGACCCACTGAGGTCGTACTTTAAACAACATCAACATATAAGGCTAACACTAGCCAGCACGCAGTAATCACACAAATGGCCATATCAATTATCACACTAAAGTTAACAACACACTTGGGGAGCTACACATTGTTAGCCTAACACGAGGCCTCACAGTGAACACAACAGTTAATACACACTTGGGAGCCTAACTTTCAGAATATTACATCGTAACATTATGCCTTACTTCACGTAAGTCACATAACTCATAATGATGCAGTAATGAATACATTAACATAAACATTTAGTTTCATGGCATACAAACTGAATTATGAACATATGAAATAACATTAATTAGCCTACGGATCCATCGCGGACGCGACGCGGTAAGGTACCTGATTCAACTGTAGTGTTAGTAGAGTTGACTTCTAGCTTCTCGGTAGTAATCATCGCTAATGTTCAGCTCGGAAGTAGTGCTGCAGTCATCATTACATGGGGTTAATATAGTTTGTTCCTCACATCAAGCTCGGCTGAAGATTTCGACCTGCAAGATGGCGGCCACACCCAATACACAGTCACCTGTACACATTGGTTACGATGTACAGTAAGAAACGTTCTGGAATCTCACAGGTGGTCTGGCAGTTGTAATATTGGTTCTGACAGTATCGGAACAGTTACAGGACTTCGGATGACAGTTCCCGGAGCAATTAGAATACGGGATGACGACGAATTAGCAACAAAACGCCGGAGTCAAGGAGGCGACGTCTGCACAGGCCAAGTGCTCCTCCAAGACTAATGCGAGTGACTCAGAGGGGTTTCCGCATCTCCAACAGAGGACTCTTCCGGTGTTGGGTTTCTTGGCTTAACTTCCAAAGAACAAAGGAACTTTCTTAAACTTTTAAAATGAGGGCAGCATACTCTCAGTTTCGCAAAACTGGTATCCCTACATATAGAAGGAGAAGCATTTTGCATGATTCCATAAAATAGCCTATGTATAGAATCTCGGAACCCCAAAATCCTGAACACACCGAAGGTACAACCCTAGTAGTAGTGTCACCCAGTCACAATTGAGTACCATACAATCTGTAGGAAAAGAAGCATTTTGCATGATTTCATTAAGATTGCTTATATGGGCCATTCGAGACTTGGGCCCTAAAATTTTGAACACCCAAACGTATCACCATATGATACAACTTTGACTTAGTACTATACAATCTCCAGATGGAAAAGCATTTGGCATGACGTCATAAAATGGAACATACAGCCTTTTTGGTACCTTGGATCTCAGTGCCCCGAACACCCGAGGTACCATTAACATAGTAGTAATCTCACAGAAGCTCAAATTAGTACCATATTACCTGTAGGAAAAGAGGCATTCTGTATGATTTAATGAGATGTTCTATATAGCCCATTCAGGACTTTTAACAACCAAATCATGAACAACCTAATGCACCACTACCATAGTACAGTAGTTGTCTGCCTGAACATCATCTGAGTACTTCACAATCTGTAGAAGGAGACGAATTTGGCGTATCAGCAAAAGTTGAGAATTCTCCCCCCCCCCCATGAACCACATGAGACCTTTGACGCCTATTTTTGTTTTATTCTCGCTGATGTCCTATAATCCAAGAATCGTCGTTCGAAAGTTTCAAGAAATCGATCAAACAGACAGAGAGGGCAACTTAAAGCAGTTGTGAACAGACAGACAGATAGACGGACACAGGGAGTGACAGAAGGCTTCCTGAGCTAAAATGGCCAACAGAGCAAGATGCAATTACGTTCATGCAAACTAATTTGACTTAATTAAATCAAACACGTTTTTCAGTTATACCCTGGATCTTGTGATATTACGCTTAACTCCTGAAGTCTTTATTTGCCTTTGTTTTATAGCATAGCCATTTCTTTCCTGTGTACATTTCCATTTCGAACTTGTTTGTAATCAAAGAAATGATGCTTTAATAAAAGGTAGAAATTTATAGCTGTCTTTCAGTTAGGTCTTTTTCGTTTATATGTAGCATATTATCAGTGAAAAGAATCGCCAGAAATGGTTACACTCTTTTTTTTCGTTTGGAAGTAATTCTCAAAGTAAAAACAATATGAATGAAACAGTAAATAATAAGTAAGTAAAATGTTTCTTCCCAAACTTGGAATTAAGTAGCATACGTGACCCTCACTCCATACGCAGCGTATTGGTAGTTGATCGTGGTATTACCTCTGCTTACAACTACAATCTCCACCCATAAAACCAATCCTGTGTACAGTATGTCTCTCAATGGTCACATAAGGGATTACGGTCTTTTTCTGGTAGAGAAGGAACAAGTATGCGATCACTCTTGATAAATAGGCCAAAGAATTATGTGTCGGTGAGGTATATTAATTGAACAGATAATTACCCATTGCTTGCACCCCATGACTGCAATTTCAGATCAGAGATTACTAGCAATTTGTTAGTATCCGCCCTATTTATGTAAAACTGCCCTTAAACAAGTATGCCTAAGCTCCTATAACTCAAGGAAAAACAAAAAACAAACTCGAGAAAGAGTGTTCACCACTCATTAGAATGAAAATTGAAAATGGCCGGGCTTTCATCAAATGAGTCTGATCAGAAAAGACAGCAGCTACTTTCGTAACTTACACTAATGGAGAGTATAAAGGTATTGTGAATCGTCCTATAATCGTATTTTGACTGATAATCAACGTATACAGACAGGCAAGCAGGGTAATCCGCAATTATTACAACGCTGACCCCACAATTCCCCGAACTTGAAACCAATTTCAGCAATGAGGGATATAACCCGTTGATGGTGAAACAAGAAGTTCTCCGTGCAAAACAAACTCCAAGAAATGATTTACTTGCATACTGGCAAACCCAAACAGAAAAACAAATACCTCTAGTTATTACGTACTCACCAAACCGAGCCTCCCCATAAAATTACATAAATGCTCTCAATACCTACAAAATTCACCTGAACTCAAATAAATATTTCCGGAACCACCAATGGTTGCTTTCAGAGGCCCGCGTCCCCCTCCTAGATCGGCTCGTCAGATCAAGAGAACCCTGTAGTGTTCAGTCGTAGAAATAAGTACACTGAAACAAAGACTAATCTCTACTACGTTTATTCTCTATTCTTCTACATGGTATTCAGTTGAAGGTACAATTCAGACTGATCCTTACATAATGAAAGAAGTTTACTTTAAACAGCACATAACCAATGGCTGCTGTTGTATTTGTACCAACCAGTGGGTGATACTCATGAGACGTGGAGGGGAAGGTGACAAATGATCCCCAGAGTGCTATTTAATGTAACAAGCTAGTGTAACTAATTTGTTACTGAAGGCCACCACAAAGTCTCACCTGTGGAACACAACCAAAACAACCCAGAAACTCCGGGATTCTTTCCGTGTAAATCCAAGAGGTGCATGATACACAAATAAATTCAAGAGACAAATTCAGACGTACTCAAACAGGTCATAAATTTCCCATACCAACACACATTGACTGCAAGACATCCTGGCTCATCTATCTCATAACATGTACACACTGCGGAAAACAGTATGCACTTGGAAAACGAAAACAACCCTCTACACCAGGTTCAGCAATACTAGATCAGAAATTATTAATTTTAATGATGACATTCATGCCAAACGTCTTCCATGCAAGACACACTTCAATTCAACACATCACACAATAGATAATGATACTATTACACGCATCGAAATCATAAGGAAAGGACGTACGCACCACAATCCTCCACAGAGAATTCTGTTGGATACACATACTTCTAACACTCCACCCACACGGAATTAAGGTTGACCAGGAGACACCACGTGATCATGCCATACTCTCCAATACACAGATCAAACTTTCGCACACGACGTCATCAATAGCGGACACCTATCTCGTCACGTATGTTAGTTTTTTCTTCTCCTTTTCACAAACACTGTATACGAACCTAGGCCTACGTAATGTTATGTATACTTACATTTATATGTCTATATAGGTAAAACTTAAACGATTATCTTGTGTATGTATACATTTGAATACTTGTAGATGCATAACACTGACTCTCATGAATCGGGATCTCCTTCAAATAAAGATACCCTATTGAAATTCATGAACATGTGAGCAGAAGTGTTTGCCCTAATTAACGTTGTTACATTTTCATAATTCCTTTCTAACAACAATACTACTTTTATACCCTTTCTTTGCCTCTTACAGTATCTCATGAAGGCCAGATGGCCGAAAGCTTGTAATAAACTTTACAACATATATATTAAGCAACGTACTTCTCATTTCTCCGTCTTTCGAGTATATAATGAATGAGAACCGAATACGTTCTGGAATACCTTCTAATCACTGTCAAGAGTAAAAAAGCTCATCACAGATGGAGAGCCGCAGCTTGTTTACACGTAGTAGAACACGTTGCAGAGGTTTGCTACTCCGAGTTTCACACATGTGCAAGACGGCAATTATCAGGCATCTAATAGACAGAGAGAGAAACTAAACATCCTTCGGACAAAAGGAATGAAAATGAAAAAAGTTCTGAGTCCTGTCAACTGGCTTGTTAACAAAACAAATTTACTCAATCGTTCAAAGAAAAAGTAACTCTCTTTGTACCTGCGTAATTCTATCATGAATGTGTCTATGTCTATATATGTACATATGCAGTTATTACAGATTTGTAAATAAATATCTATTATATGTAGATATTTACAACCAACGAGAGACTACACGAGTTATCATCCAACGAGATTTGGTTACGACATTTGGAAGTAATACGAGCAGGAAATTTTCGATTTAGTTTTACTTCCCTTTGTAAGTTAATTTTCACAACTACGAAACCTTCAACGCTCACGAATGCCATACCAGTGCGAACATATGTAGCAGGTCTGAGTGTTTAGCAGTACTATTAATACTGTAATCACGTATCTTGGATAGCTTCTCCACACGTGCGATAACAGAGCGACGGCAAACTTCACGGACAATTTCATACACAGAAACTTTCAAAACTCAATATTACTCTTCCGCTCAGGCTTCCAAATGCAGCTCAGATACACCAAATAAACACAAAAAATCGTAGATCATGCAAATTTGTCAATTTCCAGACTTTCTCTCCAAAAGCATTTGCGGATAACTAAAGGCTAGGTTGTCGTTGCAGTAAAAACAGTTAAATGAGATTGAGCGTGCTCATCCAAAGGCGCACTCAGCTAGCTAAATTCTAGCTAATAGCTAAATTATATAAAATTTTACCCGAAAAAAATGTATCACTCTTCTTTCTGCCGTAATTAGCAATCTAATGAATGAAATTTCTCCTGAAAGAAACGTATCGTAGATGGTATTTTCCAGATTGGTATCAAATGGAAGAGAATGATGGAGGATAGACAATGAAGGCTATTTCCTCCTTCAAACAGCACATCCTGCTTTAAGATCAATCTTATGTTTGATTTTGTATGCTTGCCACATGATAAATCAAACTTGAGATTGAGCGCAAATCTTTGTGAAGCGGTCCCCAAAAACTGGTTGTACAGTTTGAAATACTGTGTCACATTCATGGAAAAGCAAATGTGTAAAAGTTATGTGGACACCATGTACTACCACCACTGCTAATACTTGTTATGGCGTTACAGTCAAGATCGTTACCCTTGAACTATGGCGTCACATTAGTCTGGCGGACACACCCGGGCCCCTACCCACCAACTTGAAGTTTATCCGACTGACCGTCTAGGAGGAGATCGTAACACACTTTTAGGAGCATTTTTGCCGATTTGATCTTTAATCACGTGACCTTTACGTGACTCTAGGATATTCACACATTGATATTTTTCGTTTTCATGACCTGTGACCTATATCGTCATCGGTCGGACGGACGGACACTACACCTCATATATGGACACCCACCCACCAAGTTTGAAGTTCATCCGACTTACCGTCTAGGAGGAGATTCTGACAAGTTAGACACACAGTCATACATCCATACACCCACACATTTACACCACCCTTTTCGAACCCCACCTTATCTTCGTTCGTTATCTCCATCCATGTCATTTGTATACCATGAGGTACCCTCACACAAGGGCTACTGGCCCACTCAGTTTCTGATGAATACTACAAGGGGTGTAAGGTTGGCTACCATTAAAGTGTCATTTTTGGGGACCTTAACCGCTCAAGTAAGTACAATATCTCCTCCATATATACTACGTATAGGGATGAGAACAGGTCATGGATATATTGAAGACTAATTACCTTCAACTAATTTACCTTCAACTTTGAACAACCCCATTGGGTTGTTCAAAGAACGGGACACTTAGGTTGACTGAAAAATGTCAACCACTTCATTACCGCATTTTGACAGAAATATTTGCAATGTATTTACAAAATTTTACAGAGAAAAATATGTGGCAGATTTTGCCACTTGAAACCTATATATTTTCCAAAATTGTCGGAATGGTGAAATTAAAAGACACACGAAACTTTGGACAAATGTTTTAATGTTTTCAGGTTTTGTCTACTCAAGCAATCACTTAAAGGTGTGCATTGAGTACAGACTATGTGAATATTTCCGTCTTTACTGATTGATGAATTTCTAAACGGGGATTTCCTGACATTTGTACTTACAAGGTTTACTCACTTAGGTGACGGAAGAAAATCTTCTGAGATTTCAGAATTTGCACCGTTAGAATTTTGCACCGCTCCAAAGAACAACCAACTCAGTACGTCATCTTTTTTCAGCTGTGGCTTGAGAAATGACTTCCAACGGCTGCAATTCGGAAATAAAAAGAGATTGATGATATGATGCAATGGCTAGCTAGTACGCCAATCAATCACGTTCAGACCGTTCCACTTTCGAAAGGGTAAAGTGATTGACAAATATCAGTTTTGGAAAAAATTGATACGGTATTATTTTAACAACACCAATTAGTAGAGTATTTATTATTGATGAGAGATTATTGTTATTTATCGAACTGAAGCATGAATTAAATTTTTTATGGTCTCCACTTGTACATACAAGTGATGTTGTAGGGAAATTTTTAACAGCCCCACCGCCATAATCTACAATGCAGGTATATTACATTTGACCTATTTCCATCACGCGGTGGGAGACATTCACTGTAAAAACATAGTAATTCACGCTCAGGAGATGATGGGCGGCTCTATTAGACTATGGTTCAAGAGTTTCCCCTTTCACCTTTCACACTTCTTCGACAAACATTATAGAAGAATCAATGGTGTTCGATTACTTCCTCGCGCCGCACCTTTCGACTTCCCTAAGTACCCGTATGGATTAAATTGGCAGTGTTTTGGCATTATGCCATTGGGTGTGTTCTTCAAGCATGCGTTGTAACAAGTTCTCAAACAATAATTTATCCGTGGTGTCGAGTTTTTTGGGAGAGATTTCGGAATTAAAATATGTACCTGCACAGGGAGTTTCTGTTTCGAAAGGTTTTCTCTTTCATGAAAAGTCAGAGAGGTTATTAAAGAGATGAAGGTGGCGCAATGTTTCACCTTTAAAGGAATTGGCTACAAGCACTTCTAATAACCCTTAAAAATATGGAAATATTTTTTATTGCCATGTGAGGTTCTTATTTTTATAAATTGTTCCACACAATCCGAAAAATGAATTATTTTAGTAAATATTCGCTGCAACCGGATGTACGAGCCTTGCACTGAAAGTGAGTCCGCTGTGACGTACACCGACAAATCCGCTTTGCTCGATCGCGTCGATCTTTGTTGTTGTTTACACACATGCGCTCAACGTGAGACAGCTTACACGGTCCCCGCATGATAAATCTTAAGTTAATTTATGTCAGTCTGGTGTCGAAATCTCAATTACAGAAGCTGGAAATACTTAACTGAATGAATACGCTCTTGAGGTTTTCGTAATCGGCTACCAGAAGATTCTTGTTTGCAGTGATAACACAACTGTTAGTGTTGGACTTTTCATCTAACCTATCATCTAACTTACTTAGGCTTAACGTTTAGTACTGTACGAACTTACGCTACTCAACAATGCCACAGTGCCAAGCGTTTGGCTGCAGCAATAAACGTGGCGATTTAAAAGAGAATGGAGAGAGAATTTCTTGCTTCGCAATTCCTGATCCGAAGAAGGACCCATCTTTATGTAGCAAGTGGTTGCATGCTATCGGTACTGACAAGTTTATACCTAGCCAGTATGTGTACAGCCAAGATCGTGTTGTCTGTGAACAACACTTCAGCAGTGACTGCTTTGAGGAGGATATGATGGCAAAGTTGATGGGAACTGCCCCGAAAAGGAAAAGGCTGAAGCCCGATTCTGTACCAACTATATTCTCTTTTCGAGCACAACCGAAGGGCCGACCAAATACAGTAAAAAGACTGCAAGATAAAGAAAGACAAGTGAGTACAGACTACAGTTTTAAGCTTAGGCCTACAGTAGGCTACCGTAGCTGCAGCAAAGCAACTTAGTTGCCGTACTCTCCTACCGTATTGCCGTTGCAGTAAAGACTATGAAGTTAGGCCAAGTATGTGTGCAAATGTGACGCCGTGCTGAGAGTGTAACAATAGATCTGACTATCAATACTACCATGGCTGGTAGTATTTTGAGTAATGTGACTTCAGGAAAAGACCTTGCTGTTATCATAACATTAAGAAGTGATCTGAAGCCTTCTAAACAGTGGGCAGGTGCTGCTGCCAGGGCAAACAGGGTGCTCGGATTGATCAAGAGGAACATTAGTAAAGATGTTGTTTTGAATCTGTATTAAGTAGTTGGTTAGGCCACATCTTGACTGTGCTGTGCATGCATGGAGTCCCGATTATGAAAAGGACAATTTTCTTTTAGAGCAGGTACAAAGGAGGGCCACTTGGCTTATTCCTGATGTACGTCATCTCCCTTATCATGATAGGCTTAAATGTCTGGGACTTACTAACTCTTGAGTTAAAAAGGATCAGAGGGATATGTTGCAGGTTTTTAAATTCCTATCTGGTAGGAATTCTCTGTCTAATTGTGATTACTTCAAGGTTTGTCCTAATTCCCGTGTTCATGGTCATTGTAAGAAGCTGGTGAAATGCTTTTCTAGACTTGATGTGAGACAGTTTAGCTTCTCTTAAAGAGTTGTCAATGAGTGGAATAGTCTGCCTGATCGGGTTGTAAATTCTACTTTAGTAAATAGCTTCAAAGGTAACATTGATAAGTGTTATTGTTACTGGCTGAACAGATTATGCTGGGCTTTTTTGGATATTAGTTTGGTTAGGGGTTTTTTTGAGGGGGGGGGGGTCTGGGTTACAGGGCATCTTATGGGGTTTTTGCCCTCCTTTGCCCTTAAAGTTATGTTATGTTAAATCCATGGCATTGGTCGTGTAGTCATTCTTGATCTATGAAAGTCTTCATTAGTTTGTCAGCATATCTTGTTCCTTTTAAATAAATGGAATTTGCTATTTCAAACTGATACTTTATGGCCCACCTTGAGTTTCTGAACCAATTCTGGCTCACCTGTCGTAACTAGGGCCTATGTTGTGTTTGGTCAATTTAGGGCTAATTCAGTTTACATGTATATGTCTTCAAAGGATGTTGGATATTTGTTCTCTTTTTGAAGTCATAAGATGTTTCTAATCAAACTTTTTGTTTAAATAACCACAAGTTTGAATCTGAGCAAAGTGCATACTACACATCAATACCAAATTGTTAATGTTACAATTTGAAGCATAAAGGGTATTGTGTGGTTGCAGTTGAATGATTTGCCAAATGTAGATGAATTGAAACCATTTACTGTACTTTGGCTTTTGAAAATTAGTCTTCATATTTTTTTCCTCACACCTGCAGTACAGTAGTATTCAATTCATAAGACTGTAGTTTTTTCTGTGTCCAACAAACAGTGAGAAGCAGTTTTGAAAGAAGACTGTGACATGTGTTGTACTGTACGGTGATGATATCTCTCTGCAACATTAATTTCAAGTATGTGACCTTCATTTAACTTTCGTTAGATGCTGCAATCTCTGGTCAAACGCCCAAAGAAAGGTTTGAAGACCAAGTCGTCTGCACCACCTGATTTTGCAGAAGTTGCAGAGAGGGAGATACCTGTCAGTGCCTATGAAGTTGTAAGTAAAGTTTGGTGACCAAAATAAAGGGGAAAAACCTAGTCATTTCCAGTAGTTGCATTGCCACACTTCAAGTCTTAGTATTGGAAGGGGTACAGTATGATGAGTATGCCTAATATACAATTTCCATAGAGTGAATCTCTTGGCTGGTCTATTATTCCTTGGAAGTGATTAACAAAATTTATGATTTCTGTACACGTAGTTAAATCTGTACATCAAGCAGCCTGGAGTGGACATAATTTTGCCATGTCAGCCTTCATAAGTGCTAAATGTCCATTCAGGCAATGAACGGTTAAATTTACAATTCATCGCCTTAACTGTGCTAAGTTGGGTTTTTGTGAAGATGACATTCTTTCCTTCCCTGTATTTTCAGGCTACCATAGAAGTACCAGTGGCTGAACGCCATGGAGGGGGCACAGCAGTTAGAAAGGTATGCCATCTTGTAGTAAAATGTCGCAACAAACAAGCTTGTTTTCCTATGTCAATGCTTATCCGTAAAAGAAACTGACATCGTGTTATTCACAGGTGCTGTTCGTTGACCAAAACATTGCTCTTTGTGAAGGGCAGTGAGTGATGCTATGCAATGGTTTATGTACATGTGTGTGTCCGATATGTGACACTTTTGCTTGCTTTTTAACATTGGTCTCTCTTGATGAGTAGATAGCTCAGTCATTTTTTTTTTTTGTGTGGAGATCATGTATTTCATGGGGTCATAGATTGAAAAACTTTGATCCGTGATATACATGATAAATCTATAATTGAACTTCAAACTTCATGTGTAATAGTTGTCCGTTGTAATAAGTCTAATGCAGTGATCCCTATTTATTTTCATGTAGGTCAAAGGTCATTTGAGGTTATCAGAGGTTATCATATGAAAAGCTATCTATTGAGACCGATATTGCAGCAACTCAAATGTTGTTAAATTTTAAAACTGTTGACATATTAGCGTTTGAAGATTGGATCACCTATCTCATGTTGGTGAAATGAGGTCAGTAAAGGTCATACTTTATAACCATGTACAAATTTAGTATGTAAAGAAGAGAATTGTTGGAACTTCAAAATTAGTATATGTTGTCCTGTTTTTTTTTATATTGTAAAGGAATCTTAAGTCATTTGACATTTGCATTTATTTTACATTACATACAAATTTCTATATAGATGATTTCTTGCAATTCTCACAGGTTCTCAGAAAATCTACTTGTTTTGTGAGGGATGCAGAGAGCCAGACAGAATGCAGTGTAGCTTCAAGTAGTTGCCAGACTGTACAGGACTCCACTAAGGCGGCCTGTCCTGAACATGACTACATTGGATTCATTCCAGTAAGTTGAAGTTATCACATTATCAGAGTTGGTTCTCGTCCTGGAAATCATGAAATTTCATTGGTCTATTTTCAATGCTTTGAATTTGTTCTTTTCATCGCCTGTCCTAGAAAATTGTTTGGTAAACAACTGTCTTTTACTTACTGTAAAAAGGTATTGCCTAAAGGTAGAAATAAATTATGATTTTTTTAGGAGTGCTGATGGCTGGATAATGACAATGTAGGAAAGTCATGAAAAAAATTCTCCATATGTGTGCAATCTCTGTATTGTCTTTGCACAACTGATTTGAAAATCACTGTTGAACAATTCCTTCCTGGTAGTAATTGCCTGTATAAAAATTGTAGCAGAGGTCACAAAACAAAAAATATTGAAATTTATTATTAAGCTTCATAAATTGAAGAAGTACAATTGCATTCAATTGATAATATAATTTAAGAAAATGTTTTTGATAAAAGAGAGAAATTTCAGTATGTCTAATAGATTCAAATCTGTGTAGAATGTCTCTTGCAAAAAGCACAGGTTAGTTCTATTTTCCTTATCATTGCTTCTTTAATAGACTATGCCTGCTCATCTGCAAAAGGAGGGAGATCAAAGACATGTCTTCACACCACCACACCCCGTAGTTAGAACTGGAAGTTCGTCAATCATGTCACCAGAGGTAGTGGTGAGTCCTTCACAGTTGTATTAATTATTGATCTCATGAGAATCTGAATTTGAAAGTGTGATGCTTAACTTGTTAACATATACTCTATTTACATATTATGTGTCAGGATTAATCCGTTATTCAGTGGATGCAAGTGTTGCACTGATTGAATGGACTGGCATTTGCTTATGACTTTTCATGTTGGTATTCTTTTGCTGCTAAACTTCACACTTTGAATCTGCATGTCATTGCGGACAATGATTTTTTCCCCTTCTTTTATTTGTCATTTGTGGAGAACTGTTTTTAGTAGATAACGAGCCCTTTGTCACCTTAAAGGACAATAGTGGTTCTTTGGTACATCAAAAAGATATAAGTTGAGAAAAGTTGTTTTCTTGATGATGGTCTGTTATGTTATCCTTGCATTTGAATGGGTTTAAGACTGAACAAACTTTTCTAAATACCAAGTATATTACTTATTTTTCAACAGACTCCTGTAAACATTGGAGAAGACCTTGGTACATGCAGAACTGATACTCCCTGTAGGTCACCACCAAAAGTAAGTGCATACAAGAAACATTTAGCAGGGTTTCAGTAGTTATGGAAAAAGAGAAAAAGTCAAAATTTGACAAAATATTCCAAGGCTGAGGATAGTTTTGAAATTCAGATACATTGTGTGGTATCCTGAAAAAAAAATCAGAAAATGAGTGACATTGTTCCTTTGTAACCTGTAATATCAAAGTGTATTCTCACTAATAGTAACAGAATTTATGATCCTCGTCACCTTATTTTGCTTGGTCCTTGTTGTCATATTTGAAAGGATAAAGAAATGATGAGAGGTAGCATGGAATTTCTTTGTGTTTCCCCCGTACAGGTATTGTACAGATTTATAATTAAAACCGAAACTCTGATGTTACTAATGGACAGTATAACTGCATAGTGCAACAATCACTCACATACTTACAGGTCTCGACATTGTTTTTGTTTGTTGTGTCAGGTAAAGGATGTTGTGATTTTTTTTTGTATTGACCTCAGCATTTGATGCTGTACTGTAAAACCCAGCTGTGTTTTACAGCTATACCTGTTAGCAACCTGGAGAAATACACAGCATTCCAGTGTAATACTTTTTTTCTGTCGGGTTTTAGGTTCAACGTGCTGCAAAGCTTGATCTACCTGCAGTTTTCAAGTCGTCTCTCCCATCGAATACTATGTTGGTTGATCTGTTGCCTCAGAGTTCCACCTTTACATCACCGGCTGTTTCATCATCGCCTAGTGTAAGTAGTCTATGTTGTGTATAGGGATGCACCAGATCTTAACTTTATGATTTGGCTGGAACAGGATTTCACCTTATGAAATCCAACCAGATAACATATGCTTGGATCAGACTTACATTTTACGAAAATGAAGATTGTTTAGGGTATCCTATGTTTCAAAGTGTAACGTCTAAATGTTTTGGACTTATGGACCTGGTACAAGGCACATACTTTGTGTGCTGCTAGAGCATAGATATCCATATCTTTTGTGCCAAATAATGGAGTCTTGTGGAAAAGATGCTGTCTACTTTGCAGCCAAATTGTAATAAAGTGCAGCATGACATATTTTCAGTGAGATTTGCTCAAACTGTCTTTATGTTCATATTCTTCTCTTATTGTTTAGTGTCAGTTCCATACCTTTATCCATGCCTATATCATGTGTGTTTCTTTAAATACTTTCAGTTGTCAGGCAGGGAATCAGAGCCCATGAGCAGCAGCTCACCATCTGATGTGTCCTTGTTTACACCATCAGAAGTAGACGACTCTGAAGATGAGGAGGATGATGACAGCAGCAGTGATTCAGAAGTGTTTCAAGAGAAGGTTGTAAAGGAGAAAAAGTTTGTTGTGTTTGAGTCAAGCCTTAAAGAACTTATCAAACAAATTAAGTGTGAAATCTGTCAATTACCTGCTATGCAAAGTCATAGAAGTTTTAAGGGTTCAATGGCTATTGTGCAGATATCATGTTTACATGGACATGATATCACAAAGTGGTACTCTCAACTGCTTATTAAGAATACACCAGCTGGAAATATATTTTTGGCTGCAGGTGTGTTATTCAGTGGCTCCTCTTTTTCCCAAATGGAGCAGTGCTTTAATTTCATCGGTGCAAAGTTCATCAGTAAGTCTACATTTTACAAGATTTTACAGAAGACACTGATACCTGTTGTCAATCATACCTACCTTGTAAGTCAACGGAATTTGGCCAGCAGACTTCAAGGGACATCTGTTTGGCTCAGTGGTGATGGGAGGAATGATTCTCCAGGATACAGTGCCAAGTACTGTTCCTATACATTCATGAACCCGGCTACGGAGGAAATCGTTGACACAGAACTGGTCCAAGTCACTGATGCAACAAGTTCGGTGGCAATGGAAAAGGTGGGCTTCAAGAGATGTCTGGACAGGATTAGGGGTAATGGGATCACAGTTGACCTTGTCGCTACAGATCGTCATATGGGCATTAGGAAGATGATGAGGGAAGAGTATAGCGACATCAGGCACAACTTTGATGTATGGCACTTTGCCAAAAGCATCAAGAAGAAATTACTAGCCAAAGCAAAGACGAAGGATACCGAAGAGCTGGCAAGATGGATCCAGGCCATATCCAACCATCTGTGGTGGTGCTGTCAGAATTGTGGAGGAGATGCAAAAATGCTACGGGAGATGTGGACCTCCATTCTCAAGCACATTGTAAATGTGCACTCATGGAGTGACTGTGAGGTTTTCCATGCATGCAGTCATCCACCATTGTCAGATGAAGAGAAGAGATTGAAGCTCTGGCTCAAACCAGGATCTCCTGCACATGAGGCCTTGCAAGATGTTGTCCTCGACACAACAGACCTTCGTGACCTGGAGCAACTTGTCCATGCATGTCACACTGGTGCCCTTGAAGTTTTTCACAGCGTTCTCTTAAAATATTGCCCAAAGCGTCTGGAATTTACATATCCACATATGCAGGCTCGAATGCATCTTGCAGTTTTGGATCACAACAACAACGTGAACAGATCCCAGGCAGTTGTGAAGAAAGCTTCAAGAAAGTCAGGACCAGTGGGGGATCATAGATTTAACTTGGTGTATTCTAAGGGTAGGGGAGGGTGGGTTGTGAAAAAGGTTTATGAGCAGAAATCCTTTTCATATGTACAAAACATGATGGTTTCTACTGTTAAAGCGGTGGAAGGCAGTATAACGCTTGAAAGCGTTGAAAATCAACCAAGGCCATCTAATATTGCAAGGGTAAGTAGACCGGATAAGGCCACTATGATCCAAAAGCTGAAGTCCAGATTTTCAAAGAAATCTGAGGAACATCATGATGACAGCTGAGATATTTGATTCCAGTCGATAAATGGACTGTGTTAGTGTTTTGTACTCTTTTTTTGTAATCCCTGATGAAGGCAAGCAGGCTATATTGAACTGTTCATTGAATATAATAACATAAAGACTTATTATTTAAGTGTAGTCTCAAGGCTATGCAAGAAGAATTGCTTATTTGAAGAGTGGAAGTCTATTTATACACAATAGAGAAAATTACATGCAAGCCTATTAACGGCAAGTTACTTCACTTACAGGTCTTCTTAGCTTTTTTTGTCATTTCTTCGGTCATAATGGGCTGTTGTGGTTCAGGTAAAAGTGGATTAACATGTATCTATTCTATTGTTAGCATATGGTCCATTGACTAGGTGTATTTGTTTAAATGTAATATTCAAGAGATTTTGCATATCCATACTTCTGTAGCACTTCTGATGATTGGGCACCATGCAGTTTGCAATGTAGTTAGATACATAAAAATGCAGTTACAGATATTGTAAACCCATTATGGAAACAGTTGCTTATCATGTCTAATTAATGTTGTCATGCTTGACTTATTCACGTCCGGCCATTTGCTGCACCTGCCTATGTTTGAAATATTCTTCATCTTATGTGTAAAACAGTACAGTTTATCACTTCACAATATTATTACTGTGTAAGAAATGCTAATGTTTATGTGACTTTGACACTTTGTGCTTCATTTTTTTTTACATGTTAAAGCCAGTCACATTCAATAAGAAGCATTATGTTCTGCACTTTTGTCAGTGTAAAGTATGCTATATGGGGATGGACTGTGTTAGGACCGCATGCCGCCAATTAAAAGTGTGTCCCTTTTCCGCTACTGCCCCAAAACTGGACAGAGAGAGCTACTTTTTACATGGACAATTCTGCTACTTGTATGTCAATTTTCTGAAGTGCTGTAGCTTGTGAATCATGTATACCTCAGTTCCTTCTTCTCAAGATCGACTAGCTTGTTTACTGTATTGGGAAGAGACATGGCAACTTGACATAGAGGGATTCATTGGTTATGTTTTCTGAAAAAAAAATCATATAAAAAGATTTGGATTGCACATATAGCTTAAGGAGTTGAATTGAGCATTGATTTCATCAAACAAATATCATTTATCACTTGAACCATGCAGTACATCCAGAGGCTGACATCCTCATTTAATGGTGAAAAGTTGCCAAAAATTGTTAATGCTATGTTGATATTTTTCTGTCATTCCTATTGTGACATTTTAGCACATACCATATTTGTCAGCTGAAAACAGTATGTTCTAACCGAAGACCTTTGTATTGATCATACAAAAATCCTCTGACTCCATGAGAGGGTGAGGGGGCCCTTTGGGCCCAGGAGCTTCCCCATGCTCATTGTTGTGCTGCTACCAGTAGTGAAATGTGTGTTTGTTTGCTGAGTAGAGTGAAAATGTTGTCATTTTTTTTTTCAAAAGGAAAAAAATAATCTTTCAACCTTTCTGTCATACTCACTAATCCAGAGCAATGAAGTGCCAACTTGGTATAACAAGTTTCCTACAATATGGATGGCGCCACAGGATGTTAGCAATTGTTGTATTAGTGTAACTGTATATATGTGTGAAAAGTAAAGTGCCTTCAACCATGTTTCAACTTGTACGATGCAACACTGTTTTCAATGTATTCTTAACGACAAACGATTGAATCCTGTTGTTTCTTCACAATATTTTAGTCTTTTACTTTTCAGTAATATCTATATCAGTCTCTGACTCTACAGCATTCCATATATTGTATGGAAAATAAATCAAGGCCTAACAGAACAAGTTACACTCACTCTTGCTTTAATTTTTTTTTTTTTCAATTTTCTTTTACAGTATATACATCAGACTTTTCATGCCTTCCTCAGTCCTCTCTCACAGGTTTTTGTTGCCATTTCCTTGTGAGCAGGGATAGTTTGTGAGCACAGCACTTCTGTCACACACTGAAATTACCTTCTTTCATTTTTAATGTTCCTTGGCTGGCGTAAACATGACTTAAACCAAACAATGTTTTTTTTTTTTCGTAGGCTACTAATCATGATATAAACATACGTTGTACTTTTAAAAGATCAGTTCAAATTGGGTTATTGAGATATTGTCAAATACATTTATTTGTGGGTAATTTCAGTGTGTTTGGACTGCCGCGGGGTCAGATATCATGAACATTACCATACAGAAAAGTCCCTGTTTAGAGAGAGAGAGGTCCAGAGAGGGATCAAGTTGATTTGTTTATTTACGTTCCATATATTAGTTTATTTGACTGGTGCACACAGATAAGATACAGTACATCAAAATTGACGATGAATGAAATTAGTTGGTAGATAGTTACAAGATGACGGCAAAACAAACTGACGACACCGGCATACACAGTGTACAGAGAGACGGACAGACATACATGTTTTCAGTTCAACAGTAACTTTTCCAGTTGGTGACCTTGTGGTTGTGTTGGGACCACGCTGAAGGTTGAGGGTCATGTGATTGATGATGATGAGTCGTTGAACAATAAGAGTGCATAATCCATAATTCAGTGCCACCCACAATTAACTAATCACATGCTTCTTGCAACTGCTCCTCTGTGTCAGTGTATGCTCCTCCCATTCTCAATTTAGTCTTATGTATATCAAATTCATTGTCCTAAATAGCAGATGAAAGGTAAAGTTAATAAATTTGGTGTGAGAACATTGGAGTTTGAACTATGTTTGCTCTCTGAAATACTGACGCCTGTAATAAACTCGCTAAAAGGAATGTTGTGTCATGCAGATTACAGTTCTGGCATGATCTCGGCATAAACGTCATCAGCGTACAAGAATCCAGTGTACTCGCTGTCTGGGAACTCTTGTCGGATCCTTCTTACCGCACAAGATGGAACGGGTGTCCTGTTTCTCTTTCCTAGTTTCCCATGGGCCCAAAGTGTAAACATCTTGTATGCAATAAATCTGTACTGCCTGGAACAAAACAAAAAAAAAATGGTGCAATAATTGTACAGATAAAAAACAACCAAGTGAAGCCTGAGAGACTAAGAAAACCAAATGATTGGACAGATAGTACTGTAACATGGATAAGAATCATCTTTACTTCTTTGGACCATATGGTCATGGATGGTGGATCTAATATAATCAAACCATTTGAGGTACAGTGCAAGCATTGTTGTAGAATGTTCCAGGTTAATGTTCAAGTACTAAAATACCTTCAAATTAGCAAATGCAGAATTGCTATGTCCTTGATACTGCATTGAACCTGTACTGTACATAAGATCATGGCAATGATATAAGTATTAGTAGAAAAGTTTTTACTTCTAACAAAATTCATACAACCCACTACACTCAATACTGGTAGTGAAGTGCACGACTGATGCAGGACACAAACCAAGGACTAACCATAACTTGCAGCCCTTATAGATCTCTTACTACAGTACATATTGACAATGCGTAGTAACATGAGCAGGTAGGACAGTGGGCATATAGTAACACAGTAAACACACCTGCCGATTTTATACAGTACAGCATCTCTGACAAAATCATGCAGTAGGCTACTATACCCCAGAAAATCTTTAACAACTTTTTTTCCTTTCTGCCATCTCATATAACTTAGAAAAATTCAAAGATTTGAAATACTACCCCAAATATACAGTACAGGATAAATAAAATACTGATGCACTTTGAACGGATTTAAGTCAAACTTGGACAAAGTCTGGCGGAGTACGGATTTCTATTTTTGATTACAGAGACGAATTTTAGTTTCAAATTTTTCTTTTCGACAAAAAGGCCTATGGCCACCAACGTCTTGGACTGACGATGATGATGCACTCATCTGTCAAAGATAAATTCTACACATTTAGTTAAGTCTCCCTTCATTTAGTATGAAAAGGGTCACAAAGTACAATGTCCTAAAAAAAAAAAAAAAAGAGAAGAGACTGATAGAGCAGACACCCCAAACCCAAAACACCAATCAAATCTACTACACTGCCAAAATGACTATAATAGACTTAAGCTAATATCAATTTTCATATTGTATTTCCTCAACATTTATTTTTTTTACAATAAAGAGAGCAACAATTTGATAAAGTAATAAACATACAGCAAATTAGCAATCTGATTAAAATGAATGTGACTCAGGAGGTATCCTAGTAATTGGCAGTAGCCTGTACTGTAGCCGGTAGGCCTACGGACTAACTGTACCTGTTTTGCAAGTCCCTTGCTGTATTGTTTCCCTTTGAATGCTGGAGAAAAGCCCATGAAGTCTCCAAAACTGCCTTTGTAAGGCAAACACTTTTGAAGTCGTCATGTTAAGTCACGCATAAATTGTTTTGGTTTAGTTTGTCCGCTATACTCCCAATCTCATTGCAGCAAATGCACTCCACTTCTGAGTCCATTATGTCGCATTTCGTGCAAATGCACCAGCTTGCATTGTCTCTACGGTTAGGCGAGAGTGTTTGGTCTTGTCCGGGGCCTTCCTCCTCAACGTTAGCGTGCGACATCGCCTCGTATTCAGCCTCTGTCATCATCGGCTCGAAGTCGTAGCCAGATGGGCCTCCCTGTTCCTCTTCACTTTCCATTATTCTCACGGAAACAACGTTACTTGTTAACAAATGATAAGAAATGGACAAATATTCGCTCACTTAAATCTATGCGGGTACTGAAATAAAAACACAGTCGTTGTATATGGCTGAACCAAGGCCAGGCGGCAACGAAAAACGATCGTACACAACGTTGACATTGAATTGTATGTACTACTGTAGTACTACTAGTACGTACATCTGGAGTACAGTATGTGCAACTCGTTGTGCCAACGATCTCACTGACTATAATGGAACGCGAAAAATGACAAAAAAGGAAAACAGCATTTGTCGGTGCTACGTCACACACAGCCGCCCGCGATGGCAAACAGACTTTTAGGCTCGAACTGAACCCCAACTTTCAAAGCAGTATTTAACAACGAACAAAGCTTCTACTGGCAAAATGGTCATGTCAGACAGACAGAACGGTAAAAGATCTCATGTATTTAAGTAGGTTTTCCTGTTGGTGGAGAATTCCTTTAATCAGAGGTCCCTAATAGGGAGGGTTGAAAAACATGCCCTGTTAAAAAAAAAATTTCAGTCACTTTACACATGTGATACAACACACGTGATCAATAACCAAATAGCTAGTTCGTCGTGTAACTAGTACTGTAACGTTGTGATAGTTACAAGCGACTACGGTGATTAGCATTTCGTGCTTGACATCGGACCATAATTCATTTCAAACAGATTTCAAAGTTGTACTTTGGTGTGTACATTGGCTGTAGCAAACATCACTTCGAAATTGTACAAAATATTATAAATGCCCAGAAATAAGACGGGAGTTCGATATGGAAATCTACCGAAAATCTCGGACACCGAGGCTACCTGCTTCAGCTATGAGTATTGACAGTGTATCATAAAGTGATGATAAGTGATAGGTGAATTTGTTGGACAATACATAGGCCTCAATTCTAAGAACTTCCAGATTCGTTAACAACAAAGAAAAGACAGATTTGCAGAATCTAGAAAGACTTGCTGAAAGCCATACCCGTTTTGTTTTATTTCTGGTGAAAGAAATAAATACAATTTGGGGATGTGCTTGTGTGTATACATTTGAGACATACAGTGATGGAGTATATGATAATTCAGTTACATGATTTACTTAATTTTTTTTTTCAAGGTAGGGCTTTATCATTCATCACTTATAATAAAGTAACATTTGCCGACATTTTGACACAACTACTGTAGATTATAATCATAAAATTCTTCACTGTGCCTTTTTCGTTTATTCGTTTTTGGTAAGGTCAGATAATTAAAAGTTTCTACTTCCCCTTTCTTTTCAGTTGAAGATGGACACAAAGAAAAGGTTTCGGTCCTGAAGAAACGTTTTTCAGAGTGAAGCAACTGATGGTTTGGGAAACTGGAGCTAGTAAAGGCTAAGAAATTAGAATCAACACATATACCGCATGCCGCCAAATTAGATCAGTTGAAAGCCAGTCTGAAGAAAACCCAGAGAAGATAAGCCTCTGAGAACTTCAAGTAGTAAAGAGGAAGAAACTGCCAATCAGTATGCATGCTCTTCCACATTTTGGTAACCAGCCTAACGGTATTGTAATTGGTAGCAAAGAGCTTTACGTTCATCAAATCAAAACATTAAAAAAGCTGCAGTCACCTGATATTTTCCTGTCACAGTACTCACTTTCTATTGCCTTCAAACAGAACCTTGTATACGTAGTGTCGAATGGAAAACGTCTTTCCGAGACTTGTATCCTTCGTCAAGTATTACAGCATTTTAGTTTTTAAATGCAAATTATGCCTGAACAAGAAAAGGAGCGATATTAATATGTTCAAACTGATCGCAAAGATAACGGTTACATATGTATTACATATACGGTTCAAGTCTTTATCTTCTCATCTGCTTCCCCCTCAAGTCAATCTGGAGTATACAAATTTCACTCAGCCCCGGCTATTCCATTATGCCAAACTCCAGTACACTGAGCTTTAGTTGGCTGGACTTCGGTACGATGAATCCCCGTCAGATGAACTTCGGCAGTCTCGGTTTGAGCTGGCTTCAGTACGCTGAATCTCAGTTGGCTGACCTTTAGCCGGCTAAACTCCAATTGGCTGGGTTTCAGTAGGCTGAACTGCAGTGGGCAGAATTGCAGTAGGCTGAATTGTAGTAGCCTGAATTGCAGTAGGCTGAACTTCAGTAGGCTGTGCTTCAACACACTGAATTTCAGTGGAATGAACTTGACGAGGATGACTTCAGTTGGTGCACCCTCGACTGCAGTACGCTAGTCCCCAGCAGCAGGCTGACTCTCAGTCGGCTGATCCCCACTGAGCGCCGAATTTTAGTGCTCTCGTCTCCAGCAGGAGGAACTTTCAGTGGGATGACAGGGTGAGCTTCTGCGCAGTATCCTAAGCCTTTACCGAAGCTACAGGTACTGCACACTCTACTCTGTGTAACTTATGAGAACTTCCCAAAGGCATAGGCGTATGAGAGAAAAAGAGAGGGCGGTAGGGGGGGGGGGGCGAAGAATTGTGGGCCAAAATCTGTCCGTTTATAACACCAAGCTTTATCGGAATTTACAATACCTTTAATCCTACAGGATCGGTTCCGTCAATCCAAATCGAAATTAATTTCACTCAGTAAATATCGGAGTCTTATATGAGGAAGGGGGCCCTAGTCTATCGGCTACCTGCACGCAATACAGCTTTTAATGTAAGTCTCTAGTTAACTCCAGAGTAGTAAATTATACGACATGAAAATAAAATATCCATAATCTCTTATCCAGTTTGAGGAAGCCTTTCCCCGCCCGTTCATTATACACCCAGATCAACATCATTCACCTACATGCAGTTACTCGTACATTAAAATGGGGTTCACTTCAACCTCACTCTTCTTTTGTCCTACTGAGATTCAACTTGTGGCAAATTTTCATCGCCTTAGGTCAGTTTTATCACCTCATGCTGTGATAATCCACGTAGTCAATGAAACATCGTTCCTCTAAAGTAATTCAGGTGTGTCAATCCATTGTCTAGGCTTTCTTGAGCTGCCTGGCAAGGGGTATTAGGTGTCATGTCCATAGGTAATACATGTGTGATCGGGCATGAAAGAGGGTCTGTTGAACGCTTTAGCACGGTTGTAACGTCATGTAGTTTACTTCCAAACAAAGTGTATCAATTGGCGCACTTAACTCTCTACACATTGAAAAATCTTTCACTCTGTACCTATACGTTGCAACTACTATACAGTAAATGCTATATACTATAGTAAATATATCTTTCAAATTGTACGGGGGAGACTGAGGCCTTGCAAACGGTCAATCTGTGTCGACTTCTTTTGTAGTTAAAAGCGAAACTTTGAAAGTGACAATTATTGGCAGTATATTTGTTCTTTTTTTGTCTTCCCAATTCATGGATGGCTGTTTTGAAGCACCTGACAATAGTTTTGTCACCGTATTAACCAGGGTGTAAGTTGTTTCCTTAGAAACGCTCATCACGCTTATTATTCGGCCTGCTTGTTGGTCGGCCTGTATGCTTCTCCGTACCACTTTTGGGCGGCAGCGTGGCTGTTTTTGGTAATTGAGGTCAAATTTCATATCATTATCTAACCTCAGCTGGAGAAACGCTCAGCTGTAACCCCTGATGGAAATCCCCGATTTCACGTTCACGGGTAAACAGTCTGATTTCAAGTCGCTTTTACGCATACTAATTTGATTGAAACTAGCAAAGTCCGAGAAAGCGAGATAAACAGCTCGGTTTAAATCTTTAGATCCACTGGTATTTTTTTTTTTAGACGTAGGAAATTCAGCTTGAGCTTTGTTGCAGTTAGTGTGGAATAAAAACAGGTAAGAAACATTTCAGAGAATTTTAGAATTTGTTATTCAAAGCTGAAGTAGCCTAGGCTACACTGCGTGTTGCTGTCATGGAGTATTAAACTAGCCATGTACTTGTATGACTGCAATTTGAGTTGGTATGGTTGGTATTATGGTTGGTGTCCTAACCATACTGGGGCAAGTAATACAAATAGCACAGTGGGGCTCAAAATGATGTTCTAATGATCTTGTAAAATATGTCTCAATTCAAATACATTCAGTAACACTGACTTATATGAGTCACTAATCATTAGTGCAGTACTGTTAAAGTAATCTCCAGTTCCCATGGCACATAGGCCTCGTCATATATTGAATGTGTAGCAACCTGGTTATCTGACATATGGTGACATATTATCACATATATATACATATACAAACGTACTTGGAATAGATTCTAAAAGGCACGCCATAGTTATTTTTTTCCTTTGGACTAGAATAGACTTATAGTGGAGACAAGACTTACCAAATTGGGTCTAGTAGCAGATTGGTGGGGGGGGGGGGGGGCAAATGGAGGGCAAAAGATACTGGTGAGGTCCAGGGGCAAAGGCCACGGTGGGGGAAGCTCAGAGGGTTTAGCATCCATGGATGAAAAGTAAAATCTCAGGATAGATATATTTTGGTTCAAAGCACGTAAATATACGCAAACATTGCAACCTATATTAATTATTTCGGCTATTGCTCTCCTCTAAGTTGACGAGATGAGAACTCAGGGGTCTGTGGACAAGGCCCCGATGGGTTTCCCCCAGATCTCTGAGATTTTAGCAAGTTTAGTCTCAGGGTAACAAACATAAAATAGGAAAACTTACTACCCCCTTTGGGGTCCAGAGACAAAGTCTGGTGGTGGTCTAAATGTGAATCTGCTCTGCTCTCAGGGCTATTACAGTTCTGTTTATCCACCTCTCTACTGTCCAGTGCATGTATTACATCTTTTCTGTTCGTGAGTATTCAGCGTCGTACCCACGTCGTAGGTAATATGATGTAGATACTTTTAATACGTTGCCTTATGAAGGCTTTAATCTCTTTCATATAAAGGCCAGAACTTTAAATAGGAATTTTTACCCTATTGCTGACTATTTTTCCAGTATTAAATATACTTTAAACATACTTTATCCTCAACGTGACTAAACCATAATGTGTGATTAATATCTACATATACTAGGAATTTTTACCCTATTGTTGACTATTTTTCCAGTATTAAACGTACTTTATCCGCAACGTGACTACACCATAACGTGTGATTATTATCAATAATTACAGTTTCATTAAATATCATCAAACTGACAGGAAAGGGGGGATGTTTGTTTTCCCGTTGTGATTTTCGTTATTCCAAGCGAGTAAATCTCTAGTTGAGTGTATTGTGTAAAGCCTTTATTGAAATAACTGTCCCATGTTGCAAGGATAACATTGTCGTCGGTGTTATCTATCGACCACAAAATGGCGACGTGTCACATTTCGATGAATGTTTGTACGAAAATGTTACAGACGAAGCACTGTTATATTTTAGCAGATTTTTTCATATTAATACTTTGAGTAACAACGCTATTCTGTTCAATTCTATTTTATTCCATTGTATTGAACTCTTTATTCTCTTGTGGGTTTTCCCCTTCCAATAACTAAGCCAACATGTCTCGAATACATCGTTTTTGTTTTCATTTCCATGTGAGAAAACTTTTTTTGAACCATATCAAGACGAAATGGATATAATGTGTGAAAATGTAACGCAGTCTCATGCAGTCTCAGCTGGCCGCTTTAGATTTATTTTTGTGAGGGAGCGGAAGTGTGTGCGTGATTTTCCCGCACAAGATTTATTTATGGTTCGGAAAACAAAAGCGGGATTCCCGCAATCCCGCACGTTAGTGCGAACACTTACTGGGTGAAACAATTCATATCCATCCAGTGTGTACCGCAATTCAAGTGCAAAATGCGAGGGACACTTTACATGAGGAAGGGAGGGGAGGGGGACATCCTGTTCTGCAAAGGGTTCGTTGTGTTTGTCCCACATTATCATCTCAACTGCAGCAGGACTCAGTATATTAGTCTGGCATGACATTTGGTTCTAGTGCGGAATGTCCTTTTTGTACTGGCGGACTTTTTGTAACTTCAAACCGAAGTTCTAACAACGATCATGCCGTCCCATATCAACGTTTTGTTCGCACCCCTTCGTGATTTAGTTTAACCTCCGTGTACCACCAAAGAGTCTACCGAGGGGAAGATAGGACATACTGTAGAATATGGGGGGTTTTAGGGGTTCACAGTCGCCCCAGCGACGGATGTTTCACGGAACGAGAGAAACGTCAGAACCAAGATAGATTTTCAGTTAGCAATTAAAGTTCCATTTATTGATGATTTGACTGGCACATAAATTAAGCAAAAATCAAGATGATGAAAGAGAGAGAAAACGACGGAGAGATAAGATGACGGGGGCCTACATGGTGTACAGAGACTGAGAGAGACAGACGATGATTACGGTTGGATGTCCAGAGAGCCAGTGTCAGCGGCGTGGCGAGGTCGATGGATTAACCCACGCCGAACTGCTAAGGATCATGGGATAGACTTCTGACACTGGCCAATCACATGTCAAATGGTTGACCTACGTAATAGAATGAGGCGGTTGCCATCCGTGATCTACCCAATCACGAAAGGATTGCGCAACCTTTCTGAGAACAGGGTCTAAGTTTACTATTTTTAATGTGTTGTATTGTCTAATCTGACTGAGGGAAATAAAGAAAAAGTTAAACAAATCTGGGGTAAACACAGGAAGACTGAACTTTGTACGACCTTTTGCGTACGGTGGGGTAGAATGACCATCTCTATACAACATCCCTTTTCCCCTTTAAAATTTTGTAACGCAGTAACCAAAATTTTACTAAAATATGAGGTTCATGTCAAAATTCATTAAAATATAGCGACCATAACAATAGGGAATTGTGAATGCAGTATGAAATAATGTTTATGAAATATGATATTTGACAGTAATAACAACATGTAAGTAAGAGCTCTTGTACAGTAAATGATCTGTACACATTGGGAGAGGCGGGACAGTGGATGGGAAAGTCAGAAACATCACAGTCAATGATAATCAATATGAATCAAAGTTTCCAAGGAATAAGAAAAAAAGGAAAATTAACTGTTACGTTGTAAGTGCACACACTCACAAAGATAATAAAGTATGCGACTGAAGACAGTGGTCACGTACGAACAGATGGACCCAGGAAAATACGCAATGACCCGTAACATCGCTTTCCTATCTGACATGTGAACACACAGCTCATCAGAAGCACAGTACATTTACAATTTCATGTATTGCTACACAAAAATGTTCACGTTCCTTGTCGTTCAACATTCACTCTGTCCAAAGAAAGGTTAAATCTTTCGTGAACCAATTACACTAAAACAATTCTGTTCACTCTTGTGATCTCTCTCAAAGGAGGAATAAAAATGACCATCTCACGCATTTGCATATGAAGACAAATAACATGTAAACAAACTTTGTTGTACATATTGACCTTGACCGTTGCCATGACACTAAGGGCATACAATCCACAGTGGAATGTAAACAATAAAAAATATTCCCTGTAGGTGCGTAGAAGAATACCATGAAAGGGCGGCAAACAGGTGCAGAAGTGAAACTTCGTTAAGATTATTAGTAGCGTGTAAATGGTAAACATGAAACATAGAACATTTGCATTACTTCTGTCCAAAGAGATGCCTTTGCATTTTCTCTGGAGAACCTGTTAAAAGAACATTGTTCTCAAAAATGAAGTTCACAACATTATCCGTATTTGCATAACGTGACACATTCCACCAAAAGGAAAAGTGAGCAGTTGGGTCACTTGATTTCAGAAGCAGTTGCAAATCACCTGCCTTACATCTTGCTTTCTCGACAACAAAACCATCATTTGGAGAGAGATCAGATAAGCATAAATGTTTCACAATTGTCGTGTTGTCCTCGCGACATGGCAAAGCAAGACATTTGTTGTCTTCAAAACACAAAAGATGATTGGAAAGATTGACTGGACTTGTACAGTCAAAGCATAAAATATCTGAAGCTGTGATTGGTGTTAACTTGTCACCATGTTCATCACAGAATAATTGAGGAGACTTTTCCTCTAGGAAAACATTAACATTATTACTGGAATTCTTCTCAAGAATTTCTTTCAACTTGGAAACATCTTGAATGTTTTCCTTTACTGCTGAAGCATAGCATGGCTTCAGTCTGTTAAAATTAAAAACATCATTTAAGATTTCACCTTTCAATGTTGCTAACAGGAAGTGACTCCTATCGAGCACTTGGTGCACAACCAGTGGACCTACCCACTGTGCCACAATTTTCCTAGAATTGGCAGTGAGACTTGAACTAGAGGGGTGGTAGACATATACCAATTGTCCCACTTTGTAGATTGGATTACTTGACAGACACTGTGCAGTCTTAGCTTGTTGTGAAGACTGGTGTCGCCTTTGAAGATCTAACATTACCTTTGACAAATGTGCAATCCGACTTTTCATTAGATCTGCATAATCTTCATAAGAATGAGAAAGACCTGCCATAGGATTAAAGGTGACTTTCGTAAGATCTGATGGCTTCCTTCCAAAAATTAACTCGAATGGACTGTAATTGCCCAAATATGGTGAAGCAAATGAATTATAAGCATATGCCGTAGTAGGGACATATCTTACCTAATCTGTGCCGAATTGGTTCAAGTTCACTTTCAAAAAATTTGACAATGTCTGAATGTGCCTCTCTACTTGCAGAGACCCATGGTTACAAACACTAATTAATTTCTGATCAATGTTGAGAGCTCTACACAACAAATTCAATAACTTTCCTGTAAGGGAGGCAGCAGTATCTGTGATAAGTCTAGTTGGAGGACCAAAAATCGTAATAACTTTCTGCAACAATGCTTCACAAATGGTTTCAGCATCCAATGTTTTAAGTGATACACACACCAAATATCTTGTAATTTCATCACAAGCAACCATAATATGTTTGTAGCCAGCGTGGATGTTGGCATACTCTTAAAGTCTAGACTGATGCTGTCAAATGGCTTATAGGAATCTGGTATACGAGCGTGAAACATTCGTGACTTATCTGGCTTACCCTTGAATTCTTGACATCTGAGACATGCCTGTACATAAGTACTCACACACTGGAACATATTATGCATGTAAAAATGTTGACGTAACGTCAAATATGTATGCAAAACACCTTGATGACAACTCAAAAGATTATCATGATACTTCGAAATGACCTGATCAATCATATTGTGTGGAATGACCAATTGTAATGTTGTTCTAGACTTGTTCTTAGGATGAAGATACACTCGAAAAAGAAGACCATTGCAAAGAATGTAATTCTCCGCTTTCTGAGAAACTGCACGTGCACCTTTAGAATCTGAAGGCAAAATATCATGAGCCACATAACCATAAATTGGCTTGAAATGTGGGCAAGACTCTTGTTGAAGTTGCAATTCATAAGCATTGAATGGTAAATCATAATCTCTGATGATCTTACGTTGAATATTCTTCATTACCTTTTGCCATTCTCCCTGTTTAGGTATGTGACCTGTAACCAACTTGTCTATGCTTGAAATAATTGGCTTTGGAGGAGTATACAAGGCAGGAGGGGGGTCATGAATAACTTCCTGTGGGGTAGAGGTTTTATCTACCAGGCGTGGTTCAGGTTGCATCATGTCAGGCATTTCATGCTGTGAAGAAGGCTGGAAATTAGGCAATGAAGGCAAATTTCGTTCAGGTAATGGCAGTGGCAAATTACATGAAGGCAATGTAGGGGAAGGAACAGGTTGCTTAGTGACAGAAGATGGCTCTGACAGAGACGTAGTCTTTAAAGATGCTGACTGTGTCTTGGGAACATTTGAAGAAGCAACCTTCGTTTTAGGAATAGTAACATTAGTTTGAGTTTCCTGTTCAGGTGCCTTTGGCGTTTCCTTACTTGTCGCCTTTTTGCCTGAGAACAGATCTGGGATATGCACACCTAGTGCTTTAGTTTTAGATCGTGTAATGATAGGGTGACATTGCTCTTCAGTCACAGGGGACACATTATCATTAGAGCTGTCACTGAATGCAAGTGGCATTATACGATCTATCTCTGAATCATCTGGAGGAGGAGCACGTGACAAATAATCTGCTAACACAATTTCGGAGTCTTTCTTATAGCCCACTTTCATCGTATATTCTGACAATCGAAATAGGAGTCTACTAACTCTCTGTGTTGGTGGCTCTTGCTTAGATTTGAAAATATCTGCAATAGCAGAATGATCAACATAAGCATCAAATTCCACTCCTTTAAGAATATACTTAAATGCAGTAACATTGACAAGAAGACCATACAATTCCAATTCTGTTACACTGTAACGTTGGCATGCATCAGGCAAAATCTTTGAGTAGTATCCCAAAATTCTCTCTTTACCGTCAATGATTTGAGTTAGATACGAACCTGTTGCAGTTCGTGATGTATCACTGTACAAAGATAAACGACCTGTTTTCCTGGGCATATACAAAATTGGTGACTCACACATGAGGTTACGTATTGTATCGAATGCATTTTGATGAACATCTGTCCATTGAAATTCTTTGCGTTTCTTACTCAATGCATGCAATGGTTTCAGAGTTGTCTGAATGGATGGATAAAATTGTGCAATATAGTTCACTGCACCAACAAATCTACGTACGGCTTTAAGATTTCTGGGACGTGGTGTGTTTCTGATTGCATTACATCTAGATTGTAATGGTTGAAATCAAGCATAACCTTCATTGTCTATACCAATCAGGTGTCCCATATACGTAACTGACTTACGAAACAAATGACACTTCTGAGGAGAGATCCTAAGACCATGGTCAATCAAGGCATGAGAAATGGATTGTAAATGACGTTTATGTGACGTAATATCCTGCGAAAATACGATCAGATCGTCATGATGTGCAATGACGAAAAAATCTGAATGAGGAATGGTCGTTAACATATCATTAATCTTTGCCTGAAAAATAGCAGGTGACAAATGCAAACCTTGAGGTGATCTCCTATAGAAGTAATGCTTAGAACCTGCAAATGGAGCAATACCTGTGTATTTCTGTGACCTTTCACTCAAACGAAGACAGAAGAATGCACTCTTTAAGTCTAGTGTACTCAAGACGGTGGCTTGGGAATGACCTATTTTCTTTAATGTGTCATTCACCAATGGAAATGAATAATTGAGACGTGTTATCCTGCTATTCAAATAGCGAAAGTCTGTCACAACTCTTTTCTCATTGGAGTCTTTTTTGGGGATCAGAAATACTGGAGATGTATATGATTGGTGTCCAATTGCCAAGATACCCATTTTGACAAGTTTGTTCATCTCCTTTGATGCCAATTGTTTGTCCCTTTCAGACAGTTTGTAAGGCCTAATGAAAAATGGCTCTTCATTGTCCAATTTGAAGTCAACCTCTGAATCGGTACATGGCGAAATTTCACCGTATAAAGAAAATGATTCTCTGTTTTGCACCAACATTTTGTACATTTCAGACCTCTCTGCATCGTTCAAGACACTACCATGAAAGTTAACATATTTGTGAAAGATTTCACGTTCAGTAAGTGACGCAATAGGGTCAGTAGGATCTAGATGAGGATACTTACTACAATTCTCCATTACAATAGAATGACGTGTCTGGTCGTTAGAATATGATGACATAGCATTACAATGCATAACATTCTCACTATACACTGGCGTTGAAATAGACGTAGGAAAGACTTCAGGAGGACACTCTTGCAAAACATTGACTATATCTTGTGTGGTGACATACGCTACTGGACGATTTTCTTTGATAACGAACGGTGTTTTACCCTTATTAGTCAGAAGAATACTAGTGCAATTTTTGTGCAGTTTCAAGAGCATTATCGATGGGCAAAGCTGTTTAACAAATCTGCATGGATATGCTGAGACATCACAATTTTTGAGTGCATTCGGCAAATGAGTTCGAACTACAACATAACGACTTCGACCTGGGTAGATGACTGCATGTTCAAGCGGTTTCAGAAAACATTTACGTCTGTGTAGACGGAACGTATTGTCTGTGAAGTCAAGGCTACCCTTTAGATTTTTCAAAGAGTTGGATCCTAAAATAAGATCAAGGCCTGTCAAATTATGTGCAACAATTGCCGAAAATTGAAATGGGTGACCGTGAAGCATAACTTCAAATGAGATTTTACTGTCACCATAAATGTGGTCTCCATCGCCCAGGCGGAATGCCACCGGTTCAATATTCTGTTGTGAAAGACCAGACAGATATTTGGATTTGGCCACAGTGTCACGAGAGATGAGGGTTTTGTTGGAACCGCTATCTAACAGGATGAGAATAGAGGCATCCTGCACATAGCCCTTAATGAAGTTCTTGTTGTCCAACTTTAGTGTGATGGTATCATCACTGTGGCCTAGGTATGTATCTACGGGGTTACGAGAAGGAGAAGTCTGATTGCACTGGTTCTGAGATTGATTATGATTACAAAAATTTTCATTCTGACATTCCGAATTTAAATTTCCCATTGCCCTCATTAAATAATAATTACAGAATCTGCTGATGTGGCCTGGATTGTGACAAGTAAAGCAGATAATATCGGGATTGATGGTGCGCTGTTGCACATCGTAATTATAGGCCATTCGTTCCCGTATGTACGTTCGGCTCAGCCTAGGTCTAGTTGGCCTGTGTACTCTCTGTGCTGGTCTTCCTCTTTCATAATCATTTGTTAGAGCCATTGTATTAAATATTACACTAAAACACGCTACGAAAAACAAGTAGGGGTATATTGACATTTCGTTCCCTTGTACACACATATAAGACGTAGGCCTAGCCTATTTGCGATATGACCGTTCGTTACACTAGAGGTGGCTACATATACGAAGCCAAAATGTACCAGTTACGCAAAATTATTTTACGCAATTTACACGACAAAAAAAGAACACACAGATATAACATTTCTGACTCGGGGAGGGGGTGGGGACTGGGAGGAGAGCTCTTACTCACCCTAAATTTTGTAATTGGTTTGTCTCTCGCTGTCGTCGGTGGTGGTTTTTCCGGCGTCTAGATGCGGCGAATGGTGTTTGGGAAGCCTCGGTAGCGTTTGCTAACCTAAGTTTAGTGGCGCGTTGTTCGTCTAGCCTAGGGACGGGTAGCGATGTTACAAAATGAACAGGCGCTGGCTTCTAACGGTACGCTAGGCGGTGACCACTGGATTCAGGCGTCTAGAAAGAAGTCACAGGCCCAAGTTCACCGCAAGACCACTTTTGGACCATCCAAACCAGGTCATCCAAGGTGACCACATCCAAGGTAGACGATCCAGACGGTTATGTTGTAGATTTTTCACAGACCACCATGTAGAATATACCGACCAGCATGTAGAATATAGGGGGTTTTAGGGGTTCACAGTCGTGATATGACTGCCCCAGCGACGGATGTTTCACGGAACGAGACGTCAGAACCAAGAAAGATTTTCATTTAGCAATTTATTGATGATTTGACTGGCACATAAATTAAGCAAAAATCAAGATGATGAAAGAGAGAGAAAACGACGGAGAGATAAGATGACGGGGGCCTACATGGTGTACAGAGACTGAGAGAGACAGACGATGATTACGGTTAGATGTCCAGAGAGCCAGTGTCAGCGGTGTGGCGAGGTCGATGGATTAACCCACGCCGAACTGCTAAGGATCATGGGATAGACTTCTGACACTTGCCAACCACAGGTCAAATGGTTGACCTACGTAATAGAGTGAGGCGGTTGCCATCCGTGATCTACCCAATCACGAAAGGATTGCGCAACCTTTCTGAGAACAGGGTCTAAGTTTACTATTTTTAATGTGTTGTATTGTCTAATCTGACTGAGGGAAATAAAGAAAAAGTTAAACAAATCTGTGGTAAACACCGGAAGACTGAACTTTGTACGATCTTTTGCGTACGGTGGGGTAGAATGACCATCTCTATACAACAATACGTTCGGTTTTGCACAGGAGACGATGTAACAGAAGTGATATCATATTTAAAACCGAATATTGATAAACCGGACAGCTGGCGAAAGTTTTACCAACCAGACTATTCATGGTGTCCTTCCCCATAAAGCTATACATCCGGTTACACATTTTAAGGCATGAGTGTCCTATCTTCCCTTTTCTAGACCACGTGGTGATTATATACGGAAGGAGATAGGTGCGGTGGATTGGAGGAAACGATATCCCATTTTTGGAAAACTCTTGAAAGGAGCAAACCTTTGCAAGAAAAGAAGATTACAACTGAAAAATTTTGTGACATCCTCCAAATAAATGGACGTGACCAAACATTTGCGAGTAAAACTACTGTATTAGATAGCGCTGTTTAACATTAATTTGTCCCTCACGAACTTTAAAATGGTACAAAGAAATCGATTGGTGTGGGCGTCCCCATAGACTTTGGTTTCACTTGCTAATGTTTGGTAATGTTCTTTTATTTGGTGGATTTCACGAACTGTTTCTGTTGTAATCTTATTTTCTTCCTTGGAGTACCACTCACTTGTTTTTGGTTTTGTCCTCTCACAAGTTTTCCAAAATAGGTTGGAGAAAGAACCTTATTTTCTCCAACTCATCGCACTTTTTGGCTACCGTATATCCTTATTATACATTAAAACTAATGTGATAAAAAGAACACTAACATCATCAACGGCAAAGTTACTTATAGGTAACGCATCGTGAAGAAATTAAAGCGTTACATAGCTGAAAACATGTTACTATTTCGTATTTTCTTTCACACGAACTGTGGCAACGATATTGTGAAAAATTAAACGAAAAAACTGTTGTAATCAATGCAAGAAGTCAATTGGTCTTTTATGTGGTTGTGAGTAGTTACAAAAAGCTTCTGTAAATCACCTTTTAGCCAAATTTTTATCCTTAGCTGATGATAACACACGTCACATAGCAGGCCAATAGAATATCATTTTTTCTCCCATGTTGTGGCAAATGTCTCCCCTCCTCAGCCTTAATTTCTGTAAAGGTTACTTCTTATTTGTTAACATAGGCGGATATTTTTTTACGTTTGTAAGTGTAAAACCTGTAATATGGTTAGAAACATTGTGTTTCTTCAAAACCAATATTCATGAGACTGAAATTCTTTATGTAAATGTACTTTAAGATAAATATCCCGGACTGCTCTCTCCAATTAACAAGTTTTAGAAGGACCTTTAGTAGGAAAGCTACATTAATATATGTAAGAATGTTTTTGCCATTGAAATGGTGAACATACGTTTACTTTCCTGAAAGCTGTAAATCTCACGGAATGACTGCTGACGTGTTTGCCCATTGTTACATAAACGAAGTAAATAGAGGCAAAGCAGTTATCTTTCTAAAAGTCGTAATTTAATATTACCAGCATTTCACATTGTGAATAGCTTTCACACAAGCTTTGTGCAAATCTATCAAAATGAAATTTTACATTAGATATTTTAAGCGTACCTAGGCAACAACTGAACTGTAGACCACGAAACTCTAAATGCTTACTCAAGTACGTTGTTAGAAAATGTTCAAACTGAATTTGTTAAAGTACGAACTGGTTTTGCGTAAACATACTTTCACGTAATGTTCAGAAAACATCCACTGTAATTTTTAGATCAACCTTTAAGCCGCTCAATTCAAATGTAAAGTACATTGAAGTTTGTAGTGTTAAAATCAATATCTTAAATTGTTTTAAGTTATAAGGGGTTTATGTCAATCAATATCTAACATGGAAAGACCATATTCTTTACATTGGTAATAAAGTTCCTACTGGTGTAGGTATTTTCTGAAGTTCACTTAATCGTATACCAAATCATAGTCTCCTCATGCTTTACTACTTATCCTTCCTTACTTATTTTATTGTAATGTTGTTTGAAGCAGTGCTTCACCAACTAGGATCCAGCCATTCTTTATTCTTCAGAAACGATGCATGCGCTTGATCTCAAACAAGCATCGTCTAGATCATGCAATTCCTCTGTTAATATTAATACTCTCTCTGAGTATAATCGTAATCGTTAATGTATAGGTATCTCCATCTTCAACAACTGGTTTCATGACAATTGCTCTCTCATTTTTAAAGACAAAAAGTCATCACCCCAGACAGTTCCAGTTCTCCTAACTACCTACCTCTAGTCCCTCCCTCAGCCTGTCTTAAATTCCTCCACATGTGTAATCAAAACAATGGATCCCTGAGTACGTTGTGTAATACGAGCTGCTCTGCATCTTTCGAATTTGCTATCAATCTAAAATTACTGTAACTTAGAACTAGTTGAGAATTTTGCTTTCCGGGAGGTACAAATGTAGCATAGGGTGATGCAATACAGCCTTTAAGCCTACTTTCTCTCCCTCGGTGAAGGTCATTCCTATCAATCTCACTTCTCGAATATTATTTCCATACCCTTCTTTAGACTTAAATCTTCTCAACAAAGGATTAAATAAACAGGTGTCAAACTATGGAACTCCCTTCCTGATAATATCTGTAACTGCAGGTATATCAACACCTATAAGCGCAAGCTACTGTACAACAGTATCTCATTTCAGTACAAGAATGATATATGCCTGTACTCCTCTTGTGTAGTCCTTGTTTTGTCTTCTTCTTGTCTTCTTTTGTTGTTCTTCTTGTTAGTCTGTCTCTTTTATCTTTTTTTGTATTAATATTTCTTTCCAAGGTGATTACCCTGACAAGCCTCCTCATGCTTTCAGTACAGTAATTACTCCCCAATCTATTGCCGTCTTTATTTTGCTGTTAATTCGTATACGTTTTTCTTTAATTTCTTGTAAGAGTCTGGATAAAGTTAATGAAATTAAACCGAAACTAATACCAGCTCCCTGTATAGACTATACGTGCTTGCCCAACCCTACAGTTGATTTATTGAACGATAACATCCTTAATTTATATTTATTCTCAGGATGGACCGTGCACCTTTTACACACGCAGGATGTAAAAACACAGACCCTGTACTGTTCAAGAGGTATAGGCCCATTGGAGATGATTCATTGATAGGCATGCAATGTAAGGACTGTCTCTCAGAATGGCTTTTAAGGGAATTTTTACCATCTAATAATCTAGGAGAGGAAACGATATCTACCGAAGATGGAGAATTGCACCTAATGATCAAACCAGACGTAAACAAAAGTAAGTTTAAAGTGAAACCAACAGAAACAGTGGTAAAAGATTTTTCGAGGCTTGTACCAGGTGACCATATTAAGTACAAATGGTTACTGGATTTCTCGCACCATGCCATTGTTAAGGAAGTTACCCCAGAAGAAATCACTTTGATTCATTGGCAAGGCGGATACGGGTACGGGAAAATTGGTTCCATTAACGCAAAGAAGACTGCAGAAGTCACTGAAGATAAAATAAGCCTAAAAGAAATGAAACGAAAATTCGGCGTCATCATTCGGTTGGACTACAAGGGAGGTGCCGTTCGAGAAGGATTTGTTGAGGAAGATAGCAAAGTTCTCACCCTAGCTAGGGCAATTGCTTCGAAGGGTGATAGAGGATATAATGTTTTCGAAAACAACTGTGAACATTTTGCTGTATATTGTAAAATAGGAAACCACTTGAGTTTTCAAACAGAGCGACTCATAAAGAGGTGCTCAAGTTTCTTTGAAGAATCAATTAAGCAATTCTGCATTAATTTTGGGATTGAAGGTGCTGGAACACTGATGGAATATACCGTGAGTGAATTTACTCGTACTCCTGCTCTCGCAGCTCAGTTGCAAATCATTGGTCTTGGCTTAGTAATCACTATTCAGGGAATTGCTTTGCTAGTTGATTTAAGAAAAATATACAAGCAGCGTAAAAAAGGTGATTTCACTAATGAGGAGGAATTTGTGGGCAGGGTTTGGCACCACGTTTTCAGAAGATTTGATAAGATTTTCTTCGCTGGTGTGGTTCCCACAGGATGTGTTGTAACCCTTGGAATACTTCTACCCGGAGGTGGTGCTATTGCTGCTATACTTGTAGGGGCAATTGTTTCAGGGGTGCTGTCAATCCCATGGGGATATAATGGAGAGGTATCGTTGGGTGGTAAATTGGTCAGCAGTTTAGTGAGGGGCATCGTCCAGCATGAAGACGTAACAATCAGACATATTCGAGAATTATCTCGTGGAGATCACATAGTTCTCTATCGATGGTTTTTGCACCCACGTTGTCACATGATTGTTACTGAAGTAGATATATCCAGAGATACAATTTCTGTCATTAGATTCGCATACAGAAGGGGAGTTGTAGAGGAAAACATTCCTTTCTATGCTCCTTTACACAAAGTAATACATACGCGTGAATATTCATCTGAGGTTATTATTCGACGTGCGAAAGAGAGAAAAAAATTTCCACCACATGCTTACAACATTTTTAAGTTCAACTGTAAACATTTTGCCTTTTGGATAGCAACTAATACGGTTCCCCAGGAGGCTTAGATGCTCTAGTCAACTGGGAGAAAATCAATCAAATGTGTTGAATATACCAAACAATATTTGCGTAACGCCTCTTCCGACGTGGGTTCCCATGGGGGATAGACCGGGCAAGGGAAAAATAAAGGGGTAGATGGGGTGCGGACAGAGACAACACAGGCTAAAAGTCAGCAAAGGCGATATGTACTTTTCTCTGTTTTTAATTGCTGCACTCTCTCGTGGTGATTGTAATCAATCAATGTAAAGTCCAATTAGAATCAATATCATGTAATCATTTAAAGCACATGAAATAATACAAAGCAATGTCCGATGCCCGAGGCAGCAACCACTCTCGTCCACAAGCGCTGGCTTCTAAAGTGTACCTGTTTTCCAACGCCAGGGCTAGCAACCCCCCTCCCTCTCTTACCCACGCTCTGACGTCTAGAGAGTACGCCTTGCCCGACGTCCGAGGCAGCAACCCCTCTCTCATCCACATCCTCCACAAATGTAAGCGGACGACCTCGGCGTTGAAAATAAAAAAGTACCCAGCATTACATTTGTTCTCTGCAGTATCATGTCAAACGTCTTTTGATGACTACTTTCATAAACCATTGTAGAAATCTGTAGGGAGTGTTATTTAAATTCAAATTTCATTGTGAACAGTTAGCAAAGTCGAAAAGTAAAGTTGAGTCTCTGTGAGGACAAATCGTGTTTTATTTGCCTCTTTTGCAAGTTTTCGACATGAAAACGTGTGCTGCATGCGTGTTTCGTGTTTACTCTTATCAGCCACAATAGACACATGTCCACCATGTCAAAGGAATTGGTGTGTAGCTACTAACACTAAGCACCACCAAGGATGTCTCAAGGTCATAATGAATTTCACTAGAACACTGTTAGATGGTTTGATCCCAGGATATATTTTTCCTCCACAGATACACTGTAAATATTTACAGGACAATACCAAAGTCATATGGCACTTTCCAACAGAAATAATTGGATTTACTATTCGCTTTTCTAACACGAGAAGTAATATTTCGCTATACCTTATTTTTTTATATTCCTCTCCTGACGCAGTGTAAATTTCTTCTGCCTCAGTTACTCTCCATCCTTTCTACTGTTTTCTCTTGTTACTTGGCAACTGGGCAAACAAATATGTAGCCTGGTCCTACTGGAAATTTACAAAGATGCACTAGCCCAGACATGCTTGGATGGCATTCTGGTATTACCCTACCTAGATAAAATGATGGATCTCCCTATCCCTGGTAATGGGTACACTTTGACCTCAGTCCTAGAAATATTGGAGAGAACCTATTTTTCATCTTCTACTGACCCTTTGACCCTTCTAAAGAGGTATCACATGCCGAAATGTTCAGACTCAAGGACGTGATCACACAGGTACTAACGTGTCATGAACGCATTTGCCATGTTGGATTATTTTGAACTTCTGGCAGATTCCAGACGATTTGTCTTTCAAAGAGCACTAATATCATTATAGTTTTTCCTTTCAACCACTTGATTTGATCTTTACTGCAGAAATGCTCCTTTAATTAAAAGCTTGAGCAGTTATGTATGTGTTGGAAAGTTTGACAACCTCACGGTGATCTCCGTCAGCAGTGAGTGAAAGGTGTGAGACAGAAAAGTTTTGATGGCCATCATGTTTTTAGATAGCTAGCCAAAGAATCGGGATATATATATAAATGTAATATAAATATTGAATTATGAATAATGACATGTGCACTATGTTCGTTCACGTTGAAAGTCATTGTTTGCATGTTCATAATTCAATTACAATATATGTCTTGAAATGTTAGTAAATTTCTATGTCTATGTTGGGAATGTGCGAATTATCTCTGAGAAATTTCTAGCTGTGTTGAAGTATTTTCCGTGGAATTGAAAAGAAATAAGTTTCTCAGATGCTAATCGAACAATGTTGTTGTTTGCTCTCGAGGTTATTTAGTTATTTATTTTATTTCATAAATTATTCATATTATTAAGAATCATCGATATGGGTACTGGTGAAATGAAGTTTCAACCAAAAATAGAGAAAGCACCTGTACTTGTTTTCAGAAACACACACGATCGTTTAAGTTCTTATAACATTATCAAGGATTTACATTTGTTCAAGGCACATTCGGCATTGGAGCAAGAGTGCATTACAATATCAATAAAAACTGAACAAAATTTTATAAACCTAACATAAAAAACATTTGCGGATACACAGTGACGCTTTCCTTTTCCAAAACTTAGTTATGTACCAGTATGTGAGAAAAATAAACAAGTAAAACACTAAATAACATGTTATTTTAAGTAAAGATTCTGAGACTGCACATAGCATCCTCATTTTTCCTTTCAGTACAGATCCTAATGCCCTTAGCAATTCAATATTACTTGCAAGTTACACTTGCAAGACCATCATGGTAGATTCAGTACAACACACGACAACAGATTGAAGGTCTTAGTGTCATTCGAAGACAAGGAACCAATCCGAATCATAAAAATTAACATTTGAAAACATTTTTACGGAGGGAAAGCAAGACTTTACTCACAAAATATTGTATTAAGTACACCGAATTAGTGATTAATTCGCTTTGCATGATGAATGATTCATTCAAATTGTTACTATTTGTACAGTGAGATGTAATTGAAATTTCACAGTGCATTTTCTTTAAAGATATGGTTACGCTAATGAAAATAATATCTATCATGCATTTCTGCAGTGAAGACTTTCCCGCAAACCGTCAATACAGCTACAAATACTTAAGAAAATGAAGTGTCTGAATCACATCAATTGGACGAGTTTAACTTGCATACATTGTTCACATAGCATTCTAGCCTATTCTAGACTTTGAAAGCTGTTAAACAAAAGCTTGAGTTGAACACGTGGGTATTGAACACGTGGGTATTGAACACGTGAGTATAGTTTGTTGTGTGCAGGGATTTAAGTACATTCCAATTGTAATGCGTTTACTTTCATTGTTAATATTTACATTTTCCTTCTATTTTCGTGCTCCAGACCTTTTCTTGTTTGTTTTATTACACATCAATGTAATGGTAGTCGCTAAAGTAGTGCGTCAGACTGTTACTTTAAATTTCGGTTCACTTTGGATTTGGGAAATAAGTGGAAAATAATATCTGTCAACTCAATGTCCAGAGGAAAATCTTACATTCCGCCATCCTCGAACTCCATACATCAGAGGCTTTTGGGTAAAAAAACAGAGACCTTAAAATCGAAAATCACGACTGTCAGACGGGACGCCAGAAGCTGCCAATTAGCTTTCATTTCTTTGGTTAAATTACTTAAAGAAAATATAATTATTGCGTCAATTCAACATACCCTCTTTGTTATCTGTAAAACATGACGGATTGATATCATCGTACAATGTTTTACAAAACACCGTGCAGTGATCGTGTACTACTGATATTATGGTGTCAATACTGTAATAGAGCAAATTAAAAAACATTAAAAAAAAGTAATTTTTTCACTTTATGTAGTTACTGAGAGAAATAGGTTACATAATGTTTTGTGTTTTTTCCATATCAAATAATTTGTTCTCCTGGTGAAATTTCTGGTGCCAAGCACATTTGGTTAAAACTGTCCATGTGAAATTAAAAACTTTGAGGATATTTTTCATTAGTTGTTGCTGCTTTTTGATGTGTTTCATCTTCTGTACTCTACAGTAACGCACAGCTAGACGTTTTTCTGAAGACGTTAATTATCAAATATACGGTCCAGCCTGAGCACTCGAAATTCCTCAAACCCTCCAAGTTAAGATGGTTAGAGGATTATCTCTTTGTATCTTTGTAAGATACAGAAAGATTTCGTATTATCTTTGAAAGACAAAAAATAAAATAGATTTAATAGTGACTAAATTGTACTTGATATATCCAATATCAGTTTTCACTATGGAATAAAAACATTCTTACCCCACAGACACTAAAACGTTGTATGTTTTGTATACTTCGTCTTGGTCACAAAACGAACATCTGAGCTCACAGGGACTCCACACGAAATTTTCGTGCATTCACGTTACTATCGCGTATTGTGTACACGCAGTCTAGTGCGCAGAACGGAGAATGACAAAAAAATGTGTTCCTTTTGCCAAGCTACAATCTTGGACACAATACCTTGGGACATCCCGCTAACCCGATTAATGTTGGCCGTAGGATTGTTGTTCAAAGTGTACATTCACTCCTATACTATGCAACATTGGAGATTGGCGCGGGGTTTCATCATATCCTCACACCTAAAATTCAGTATTATATTTGCAACGTACGACAAAGTGTCTCAACAACTTTGTCCAAGATTGTAGTTTGCCTTGTGCTACGTCGGCTGGTTGAGCGAAAGAACATTTGGAAATATTTTGAGATACTTTGGAATAAATAGAGTTCAATGTGAAGATTGTTCGTCCCATGTTTGACTCAAGGGAGTAAAGTGGTGACCAGGCTTTCATCAAAGCTCAAACTGCTGGGCTTAGGGCAAAATATTTAATCGCAACCGATTCTGAAAAAAAAACATTTCACAAAAACGCATAGACTGATCAATTTCATCAGTAGCTAGCCTAACAAGCTTGCATCATTCTCGCTTCTTCGAAGGGGTTTCTATTTTTAATTTCGATGAAATCGTAACCTTTGTGATCGGCGTTGTGTGTGTGTATGGGTGTGTGTGCGTATGTGCGTGTTTATGACGCCTACCTTGTAGACACAATATCCCAAGAACTGAAGCTTTGACAGATCTCATCATTAGATGAAGCAGGAGTACAAGAACCCTACTGTTTTGGTGGATTTTGAAAGGTCATTTGGGGTCAACAGGGGTCAAAGTCTCAAGAAGGGAAACTTGGTCAATTCTCTTACTTGATAGTTAGGTCAACTACATTGATTACAAGGTCTCTTTTGATTTTGGTGGTGTCAAATGTCATTTGAGGTTAACAGTCGTCAAATTGTGAAAAAACTAGTGAGCACGGTATCTCAGGAAGTGAAACTTCGAAAAATCTTATCAATGGTATGAAGGTGTACCACGTTGAGTACAAGAAACCCACTGATTGTGGTGGAGGTCAAAGGCCTTTTGGGGTCAACAGGGGTCAAATTGTGAAAACATTGCAAGCACAATATTTCAAGAATGGAATCTGGACAGGTCTCATATTTAGTTCATAGGTGTACCACGTTAGGTAAAAAACCATGTTCTTTCTGGTGGCGGTCAAAGGTCATTTCAGGTTAACAGTTGTCAAATTGTTCAGAACTTGAAAACATGAAATCTCAAAAACAGAAGCTTGGACAAATCTCATATTTGCAATGCAGGTGTACCAAGTACAGGAAAAGATCGCTGGAGATTTTGGTGAAGTTCAAAGGTTATTTGAGGTCAACAGGGGTCAAATTGTGAAAACGTTTTAAACACAATGTCTCAAGAATGGAAACTTGGACAAATGTCATATGTGGTATGTAAGTGTACCACATTGATTACCAGATCACTTTCGACTTTGGTGGAGGTCTACAGGGCTTAAATTGTGAAAATATTGTAAACACGATATCTCAGGGTGTATTGCAGGTGTATATCATTGAGGATACAAGAATTCTATTGCCTTTGGTGAAGGTCAAATGTCATTTGAGGTCAACGGGGTCACCTTAATAAATTCTTGTAAACGTCATACCTCAAGAATGGAAGCATTGAAAGATGTCATATTCAGTATGTAGCTGTATCTCACAGAGTACAAGAATACGTTGGTCTTTAATGGATGTCAAACGTCATTCGACATCAGCAAGGCTCAAATTGTGAAAACCTTACAGACGTGATCTCAAGAAAGGAAGCTTGTACAGATCTCATATTTTTATACAAAGCATAGTTAGCCTTTGACACATACCGATGCTTTAATATCAGATTCAGAAAAAAAAGTGCTCATAATCGGATCATCAAAGCCGCATTGCATTTGTGCGTTCTTGTTTCTCTAGGCATATCTTAAGCACATGTATGTTAGTCTCGTACACTAAATTTTGCACTTTTTACACTTTTTATACCCCTCTTACTCGAAGACAGTTTACATTTATGGATTTCAGTTGTTCTAAATAACCATTGTTAGACTAACTACTGTAACCTTGGAACCGTAGCCTCTATGTTTCATTGAGCACATCTGAACTACTTACACCGTGTAGACTATAGCAATGCAGGAAGGGCTGATCCTGTAACCTTAGTGAAGGTTATGAAAATACTCCTTAAACTAGAACGACTGCATTTGCCTGCAATGCGTGCTACAGAAATTTAAAAGAGAAAACGCTTACATGTGCAAAATGTCGCAGTTGGATATTGTGGAAATTCAAACTATAATAACATACTGAATATCTCACTGTTTACAGTTACTGACCGTTTAATTGTGTGGGCATGAAGCAGTTTGTAACACAACTAAGGCGGTGAGAGCAATAGCTTGAAGATAACAGAAACGTAATCTTTATTAAGTACTAAGTGGACCTTTTCAGAGACAGTTGAATAAGACATGTAATTACGAATTATGTACGACAATCAGGTCGGTCGTCGTGGATTAAGGCTGGTCGTCAACTACTTCACAAGCCTCAGAGATCATAGTCAATTACGTCATCATGGCCGCGCCCTTCGTGTACATGCATGGTGTTAGAAATTCTGTTGCGCGGGAAGTTTGAACATATCATGTTGCCCATGAGAAGTTCCTTTCAAAACGTCAAGAATAGGAATTTAAATGGTTCGAGATGGCTTAAATAAGTCAGAAGACATGTTCCTTGACTGGAATTCCCCTTTAAAGTTTCTCAAAGTGATATGTTGTTGGACAGCTTAGTGTGTAAAATGCCAGCTTCATTTTGAGTTAGTGCAGTACTATTGACATTAAATTGCATTTCCTTTGATATGGTGTAAGTGTAACACGGGTGATGTCCTCCATTTAAGTTTAACCAATTGCTCCCAGGCTATAATATCTCTTAAAGAAAATTGGACTATCACAAATGAGTATTCCCTGTGTCTGCATTTCTTCCCCAGAAGAATATTCTTCTCTTCTAATGATCGAAGTGATTTCAATTTGAAAATGGACAAGACAACTCTGTGTAATCCATTCTACCACACCTCATGTCGTTTCTTGAACACGTCTTAACTAATTTCCAACTGTACTACAAACTTACCGGAAAATGCAAATCCACTCACTCATTTCCATTCAGCTACTCAAGCACTACAGAATCATGCTTGTACAATTAAAAATCTCACATTTCATTATAAATAATGCAATTATTATTAAAATATAAATATTCTTGTCACATATTGTTGTCTGTAAGTACGCAAATGTTATTGTCATGATGGAACAAAATAGAACTGAACATAAATTAACCATTGTAACAAGTGATCAAAGAACATTTGTTAATACAACCCATGAACATTTATCAGTAGTGTCTGTTGGTTTGAATGTTGATGGTCTAGAGGAAGAAGTAGTTGTAGTTTCAGCAAGTTGTACATAGATGAAGGGCTAGGTCAAGCTGTATGACAGTATGAAAGGTTTATCGTAGTAGCTCTTCGAGGAACATATGTTAAGCTAGATGACTTTTCAAAATTGTAGGATTTTGGCGATATTTTGAACCTTGAAAATTAACGTCATTTCTACATTCTCGAACGTCATTTCCGCTTGAAGGGCAACAGCGATGCATGGACGTTGTGGTAAGGAAGCCAACATTTGTTTTGACTGATTCACCAGTTGCCGGCAGAAGACGGACACCATTCTCCTTTTCAAAGTAGACAACCACTTCTGTTGTATCATCATCAGTCCGAGGTTAAGTTTAAGTAAGGATGAATGAAGCGGTACAACAAGATCAGTTCCTGGAGCTTCAGCAATTGTAACATTGTCTGCAGTGTGAAGGGCAACACTAACAAAGCAAACAGAAATTTGAAAAAAAAAGAACAAATGAGTAAGCTGCATTCAGTCAAAACTTCTGATATCACTTATGTATATTGTATATATTATATAATATTATATTGTAATATAATATATTATACTATAATGTAATATATTATTATTATATATATATAATGTAATATATTATTATATATTATTATTTATATTATATTGATGATCGAGCCTTACATGGAGGCGTAACAAAACTACTGTTCACGTGAGCTCAAGATATTTTTCTAAAAGATAGATGTGTCTTCAGATTAAGCCTTGATTTTTTAGTAAATTGAAGTTTGCTCTTTAAAGCATCTGTCATCATGAGTGAAAATCCCCGTGGAAGGCCTAAGGGTAGCCTTGGCAAGAAAAAACGTCAAGAGGCTGCCTCCCAGTTAAGCCTAAGCCTTATCCTATCACAGGATAGGGACAGAGATGATGACTCTGAGTCTGACATTGAAGCCAGCCGTACCGAGAGCACAGTGCATTCTCTAGGAAAGAAAATCCAGCAAGTCAAAGAAAGGCTACTGAAAGAATTTGAAAACCTACAAGAGTAATTTTCTAAGGCTATTGACTACCTCAGAGACAGTGTAAGGGATTTGAATACAGAGACTGCAGCTTTGAAAGAAAGGTGCGATTCTTTAGAAAGGAAAGTACAACAACTGGAGGCTGATAAGGCGAGACAAGCCCAAGATATCAACAAAAATGAACGATTTTCAAGACGAAATAATAGCAGAATAGTGGGTTTTCCTACTGAAGAAAATGAAGAGTGTCAGAACATTGCAGTTAAGATTCTTGAGGAAGTTGGAGAGCCTGCATGCAAGCTGGAACGGGCTCATAGAGATGGCATGCTAGTTGCTGGTCGAGAGCGCCATCTTTTAGTCAAGTTATCATTTTATCAGGACAAAATCACAGTGATGAAAAAAGCTCGACAAGCCTTGGCAGGAAAACCTTATTACATTGTAGACGATCTGACTAAAGCAGATCTTATAGAAAAGAGACGTTGGAAGAAAGAAGTACAGGAACTATTCAATCAGGGCACTAAACTACGTTTCTCAGGGGGATGGTGGAGAGGCAATGTTGGACGACCTAATATTTTCGGCCCTGCCCAATAGCTGCTCTAACAATTTTTTTTACAAAGTACATCTGGTACCGTATGTTTCTTTCTGGAACAGCATGGAGTAAACATTGTATTGTTTGCAGCTCACCTTTTAATCCTATTCAGACTCAACCTAAAAATGTTTGGTGACTGTGTTGCACCATTTTTTTCTCATATGGGAACGTTTGCCAACTTCCACCTCTTCTTGTGGAGCTCTTTAGCTGTTGGATTTATCCCATTTGGATTGACTTTCTTGTGTTTTTGTGTTTGTGTCTTTTTGTATTTGTTGTGTATTTACCCTCCATCAACTGTAGCAAAGTCCACTACCAGCCTTATGAACCTTTTTGCCAGTTCACCTCTTAAATGGCTGAGGATCTAACCATATTCACTTACAATGCGAGAGGTTTACGAAGTTACAATAAGAGACGACGTTTATTTTCGTACCTTCATCGACGAAAGACTCATATTTCTTTCATACAAGAGACCCATAGTTTACCAGCAGATGAGAAACTGTGGAAAAATGAATGGGGAGGTAAAGTTCTTTATTCACATGGTACTCATAGTAGCTGTGGTGTATTTATTTTATTCAATCCTACTTTGGAATTTGAAATAAGAAAGTATGTAAGCCATGATGGAGGAAGATTTATCATTGCTGACATTGCCTACACTGATCAAATTCTAACTCTCGTTTCTTTATATGGACCCAATATAGATAGCCCTAACTTTTTTGTTCACTTATTCAACGCAGTATCTACTTTTTCCTCTGAAAATATGATCATAGGCGGAGATTTTAATTTCGTCTTTAATTTAGCTCTAGACAAGAAAGGCGGTCAGCAGAGAACCAATTTTAAAGCTCGAAACGAATGCCTTTCATTTATGACCCGATTATCACTCATTGATATCTGGAGAGAGAGGAACACTAGGACCAAAAGCTTTACTTGGTCCTCCAACATTTTATCAGGTCTGCTCTGTCGCCTAGACTTTTTCCTTATTTCGCGGCATATGGCTACTTCTGTCAAAGATGTCACATACTCTCCTGGAATTCAATCGGATCACTCCTTTGTTAATTTAAAGCTTGGTCTTTTTTCAGAGAGACGTGGTCCTGGATACTGGAAATTAAACAACTCCCTGCTTCATGACTCAGATTATGTGAAACTAATACTTATTCTAATCCGGCATCTCGTTGGGAAGGCCTTAAGTTTATTTTACGCAAGGAGAGCATGAAGTTTGCAAAGGAAAAAGCTAAAGAAAATAGACGTAGGGAAGAAGAACTCACATTCAAAGTTGCTAACCTGGAACAGGATCTCTCTACATCAGACTCCATCGAGACACGCACCAAGCTATCCGATGCCCGTAATGAAATTCTATTATTCTATGACATTAAACTTCAAGGAACCATAATCCGATCACGGACCCGCTGGATCGAACATGGCGAAAAGAACACAAAATATTTTCTTAACCTTGAAAAACGTAATAAGCTTTGTAACACTATTCACAAAATTATTGAAGACAATGGTAATAGGTATTCCGATGGGAAATCTATTCTTCACAGTATTAAACATTTTTATGAGAATTTGTATGTTAACAACCCCTGCTCCCCACTTTTAATTTTGGACGATCTTCCCCCATTCCCTTTTAGTAATGATGACTTATGCGAAGGTGACCTTACCTTGGAAGAATGCAGTATTTCGCTTAAGTCTTCAAAAAATGATAAGTCTCCAGGGAGTGACGGTTTTTCTGTAAACTTTTACAAGAAGTTTTGGCATCTCATAGGTCATTATGTTGTTGATTCTTTAAATTATGCCTATTCTCATAACAATCTCTCTCATGAGCAGTCTAGAGGCATAATTACCTTAATCCCCAAACCTGAAAAGGATCCCAATCTCCTGAAAAATTACAGGCCTATTTCGCTCCTGAATACAGACTATAAAATAGGAGCAAAGGCGATTGCAACTAGGCTTAAACGTATCATCGGCAATGTTATTAGTCCAAATCAAACTGGTTTTGTAAAGGGTCGATTCATTGGTGAAAATATCCATTTTGTTTTAGGCCTAATTGATTACACTAAACGCAAAAATATATCAGGATTTATGTTATTCGTAGACTTTTAACAGGCTTTTGACGAACTAGAGTGGAATTTTATTATATGTTGTCTACGCTATTTTAACTTTGGTCCCAGTTTCATTCAATGGATTCATACTTTTTATAACAATGCTACCGCTTGTGTCTTCAACAAAGGGTACTCCACATGTTTTTTCCCTGTTCGTCGAGGGGTCCGTCAGGGGTGTCCGCTCAGTCCCTAGCTCTTCATTTTATGCACCGAAGTATTAGCTTTTTACACAAGTCAAAGCAGATTGAAAGGTATTGTTATTGAGGGTAAAGAAACAAAACTTCTCCAATATGCTGACGACACAACTTTTTTTCTTGATGGAAGCCGGGAATCTCTTGATGAAACCCTTCACATACTTAACGTGTTCCAGATGTCCTCTGGATTATCTATCAATACTTCTAAGTCAGTCTTGTTTCCTCTAGGTCCTCTTGTAGGGCAGCCGTCAGGCTTTGTAAATCTTTATGCATTTAAATTTTCATGTGGTCCTGTAATATGTTAGGCATTACCTTCAATCATAATGGCAATGATCTTTTTAGGCTAAATTTGGTTCCGAAGTTATCTAGACTTAAAAGTTGTCTTCGGGTTTGGTCGACGAGAGACTTAACCCCGGTTGGTCGTAACGTTCTAGTTAAAACCTATGCATTATCACAGCTAGTTTATCTTTTTATAGTACTACCGGATCCTCCCACTTCCTTCATTAAGGACGTGGAAAAGATTATTTACGATTTTATTTGGGCAGGGAATCAAGATAAAATAAAAAGAGGTTGTATAATTAATCATTTTAATAAAGGTGGTTTAAAAGTAGTTCACATCCCAAGTTTTGTAAAAAGCTTGAAATGTACTTGGGCAAAGCGGTATTGTGATAATAATAATGAAGGCGTTTGGAAACTTTTCTTTGATGAAAGTTTGTCAGCTGTGGGCAGAAAGCTCATCTTCCACTGTAATTGTAAGTCTGATGACCTCCCTCGTATACCTAATATCTTTGTTTACCACACTGTGAGAGCATGGCTGGATGCAGCTTTTCACTTACCTGTAGAAAATTTTGGTAATCAAGTCATTTGGAACAATCACTATATCTCCATCAATAACACAATTTTTTACTATGATTTTTTGTATAGCAAGGGCGTTAAGTTTGTTTCTGACTTTTTCGATAATGACGGAAATCCCTTAAATTACCAGTCCTTTAGGATGAAGTTCCACCTAAATCATTTCCCTTTTACAACCTATTGGGTATTATTCAGAGCATTCCTATCCACTAGAAGCAGTCTGGATGTTCTGAGACTATTTTTAATAACCCATGCATTGATTTTTTTCGATAAAATCATGCAATCAAGCTGTATTTCTCAACTTGTATACCGGTCTAAGTATCTGGATAAAGTCGCTGTTGATCCCACAGCTCTTACAAAATGGAACGTGGAGTTCCCTCATTTAACTACTGAAGAGTGGGATAGTATTTTCAGTATGCCGTGGTGCTCTGTCTCGGAAACCAAACTTTCTTTTTTCCAGTTCCGATTTCTCCACAGAATCCTCCCAACGAATAGACTTTTAAATTTAATGGGTATTTCTGACTCCGATTTATGTCATTTCTGTAATACTGAGGTCGAAACTCTACTGCACCTTTTTGTGGAGTGTAATCATGTAGCTTCATTTATCAGTGATGTTGTTAATTTTTTGTTCGACTCTAATTTTCATTTTTCAAAAGACGACATTTTCTTTGGTTATCAAAGGTTAAAACGTCACCCATATAATTTTCTTATCTTGCATTTGAAATATTTCATTTTTAGTATGAAGCGTCAAAATAAGACTTTGTATTACATTGAGTTTTTATACAAGTTTCAGTTTGCTCTTCGAGTCGAAAATCAGATTTACATCTATAGCCAAAAATAGGACGAAAAGTTGTTTAAGCTATAAAGATCTAAAAGAGACTTTTGGTCACTGTGATCTTATCCTTGATTTTTAAGGGTCTTTTGTATTCGTCTCGCGTCATTTCGACTTATAGTATTTTGATTACGCCCCGAGTATTTTCGTAATATCTTGTCATCCGATTACAAGCTGTCTGTAAGGTTTCTTTTCCTGTTATGCGTTAGTATTTTACAGTCAATCAGATCGTCCTCCCCTCACAACGCTTTACCCGTTCAAGCGTGTTTTCATGTGGAAAACAGCTGCATGAGAAATATGGAACAGATCATCAAGTCGCACAACTCAACCGTCCTGAAATTGGCAAACCATGAACCCAACAAAAAATCATGCAACTGCAGACAACCAAACAGCTGCCCACTAAGAGGAAACTGTCTCAGGAGGGACGTCATCTACAAAGCCACAGTTACATCAAACAATAACAACACATCATAGATAGGCCTTGCAAGCGGACAGTTCAAAACCAGGTACAACAACCACACAAAATCGTTCAGACACAACCGCTACAGAAATGACACCGAACTTTCTAAACATATCTGGGAGCTAAAAGAACAAAATAAGGACTACTCCATAAGATGGGATGTACTGAAAAGCTCAAACACAGCTAAGCGTGCATCAGGCCTCTGCAACCTATGCATCGAAGAGAAGATAGAAATAATCCGCAACAAGGAGAACAACTTGAATAAAAGAACAGAGTCCATCTCCACCTGTAGACATGGAAACACACACAAACAAAAACCACCGAATCGTACAAGTCGAAAACGTTAGCTCAATGTAGCATTGGCCCATACACAGTTAAAATCACTTGCCTGATGATCGCCACACTAAGAGCGTGAAACTCAGAGTAGCAATGATTCTTTGAACAATATCGTGTGTTCAATATATATAAACAAGCTCTACTAACAAGTATTGAGCACTTTCATAGTTGGAAGTGACTAAATTCATTTCATATATGTATATATATATACTAAGAAAAAAAAGACTTTCAAATCATAACTTAAAAAAAAAATCTGAAAAAGCTTGTCATGATCTCCTCTTAGACGATCAGAATGGTAAACTAACAGTTTGGTGAACACTTGTCGCAATGAAAATTGAGGTGTACGCAGTTGGCAGTCAACTAAAAAAGTCACGAAATTTACGAATCGTTGTAAATGTGACACTTTAAAAACAAATTATGCACGTCACAGAATTAAAGTACTTAGAATAAGTGCAGGATAAAGAAACGTCATTGCAATCGTAATTACAAGTACTTGTTTAAAGTGATTCAAGTAATTCATGTTGACGATTTCAAAGGTCAAATCGCTAAAATGTTGAGAACACAACTAGGTGTTTCAATAGATCTAGAGACTCGGCATTGAAGATGGCATGCTACATGATAGAAACATGAGATATTTGTATAGGATGCAACATTTAGGTGTTCTACAATATGGCATAACTAACTAAAGGTAAAGATAATCATGACAATGATCGACAGTGAAAAACAAAACAGAAAAATAAAAAAAAATGGGATTTGTATCCCTTCTAATCTGTTGTTTGGAAGGTACATTTATACAAATCAGACATACTGTTCATTCTTAGACCCAAAATTTACATATATGCCTTAAAGTGCCATAAAAAGTATCATAATGACAAAGTATCGATATTACACACTTGTATGATCTCGTAAAATTGTCAAAGGTCCCACACTGGGCTATGGACCAGAATCATTATTACGAGACAATCTGTGGGAAGCTGTCATCTCTGTTGTCAATTAATTGGACAAAAGAGGTATTTTTGGGGATTTTACAAGATCTAGTGAGATTTGGACCCAAACTTTCTTGACGCCCTCAAGTGGCAGCTGAGTATCAACATGACAAATCATCAACACCCTTCAAGAGAATTTGTTGAAAAAGAAGCATTCTGCAGAAATTCATTACATGGGCCATGGGACCCTTACATGAGACCTTGGACCAAAAAGTCATGAACATCCTTTAGGTACCACTTACAACTTTTCTATATGATAAACCATTGAGTTTGTACTAAAATCCGTTCCCTGGGTTGGGGTGTTCTATAAGCTGGAATTGACAAGTATGGATCGTTGTTGTAAGTAGGTATGGACCTTATTGTCATGATCCTCCCTGGCCTCAGCATCATTAGACAAGACAATTATGTCATCCATGATACACTTCACCCCTGGAAACCCCTCAATTGCTTGATTTTGCTATATTGAAACTCTTCTGGTGCTGGTTTGAGACCAAAAAGAAGCCGAAGCCAGCGATACTTCCCAATTAGTGTAACTTAAATTTATTTTCTGTAGGACGTCACCTCAAGCTCTCTCAGAGCTTATGACGTCCCTTTCATGTATGTGTAAATAGTACTTAATAGTTACGAAACAAGTTACCTATATAATTAAGTCATTTGTATATATATACATACGTGAATGAATAAACTCAACTCAAACTCAACCCAACTCAAGGGTGTAATGAATGTAGTGAAAAGTGAACTGGCTGCATCTAGCTTTACATGCCAAAACCCATGCCTGGCATCAAAAACGTTACACCCTCGTGCCTGACGTAAATTTTGGAGAATGTCATCTAGGTTTGGCACTGGGTAATGGCTTCTTTGCAGCCCATCAAGTAAATACATATCTTTGCCTTGACTTTGTCCTCTTTCTCATCGAGGGCCGACTCCGAATATAGAGTAACCTCTTCCTTCCATTGCATCCACCTGGTGCAAGTTTCGGTGAATCAAATCAAATTTATCGGGAGGCCTATAGCTTATCCAAAGCGCCTCGTCTACCAACAGTGTATGTAACTATCTCCTAACGCCGTAGTCGCATCTGTACTGTTTGCAGCAGTCGCAGTGTATCGACAGTATAGGCTTTGTTACAGTCTCTCAGACAGGTCGTTGGAAAGTACAGTATAATATATGCAGTCCCGAACGTACATGCGGCATGTGTACAACACTGAATAACATGTTGTAACTCACATTTGGATCCTGAATAATCGTCGCCGGAGGCGCACCCTTTCTCGCAACGTTTCGACAATCAAGTCAGTCTGATACCCTAACTTCTGACACCATGTTTCAAGGAGATAAAATAATGAATGAGAAGAAGATCGATAGCTGTTTAAGTGTGTTTATTACTGGAGAATCTCGAGTCGCATTTCCGCTCAAACTCATCACAGATAAAGTAAGAGCACATAGAACAGAGGTGTCATACACTTGTTACAATAGTCAAGTTATAAATCTCATTCACCAACTTAAAAGACGGTATTGAAAATGGCCTATTATGGAGGAAGTTTGTCGGGAAGGGGGGGGGGGGGGTGTTCACATAGTGCGGCTTGAATCCAAAGTTCGCGTATGTACCCAATAGATACCACTAATTGAATATCATTATGACAAACCACTAACATTGTACAAGAGGATTTGTAGGGTCAAAAGCATTTCTCATTATGTCATGAAATGGGCCATAGGACTCACATGGAACGTTGGACTACAACTCCTGAACACTCTAAAGGTATCCTCAACAGGATCATCATGACAAAATCATCGATTCAGAGAATCTGTAGAGAAGGAACTTAGAGAGACATAGGGTCCACGTGGGACCTGAGAACAAAAAGCATTTGAATACCACAAATACCCCACCACCCTAGGAACATTGTGTCTAACTTCGATACAAATGTATGACTGTTTTTCATATTCAGAAGCATTTTGAGCAAAATTTCGTATAAGGGCCACATATGATTTTGGACTGAAAATTCTGTGAAGGTACCACTGACAGAATATCAGTGCGACAAACCACCAACATTGTGTGAGAGAATCTATGGGGAGAGAAGCATTTTGCAGAATTTGGTATTTTGTACAGAATTTCATACAATGAGTGTAAGGTCCACATGGGACCTTGGACTTAAAAGCCTTGAACACCAGGACGGAACCTCTAACAGAGTATCACTGTGACATAGCACAAGCAATGTGCAATGTGCAGGAGAAACGTCATGAAGAATGTCATAAAATAGGTCATATAACTCACACAAGACCATGGACTACAAATTCATGGCCACCCTAAAATGAACAGTAACAGAGTAACTTTGCCGTGACAAGTCATCATCGTTGTGCAAGCAACGTGGTCCACATGAGGCCGTGGACTAAAACTCCCTCACTACCCTTGATGGGTCGATCTATCTATCTATCTATCTATCTATCTATCTATCTATCTATCTATCTATCTATCTATCTATCTATCTATCTATCTATCTATCTATCTATCTATCTATCTATCTATCTATCTATCTATCTATCTATCTATCTATCTATCTATCTATCTATCTATTCTATCTATCTATCTATCTATCTATCTATCTATCTATCTATCTATCTATCTATCTATCTATCTATCTATCTATCTATCTATCTATCTATCTATCTATCTATCTATCTATCTATCTATCTATCTATCTATCTATCTATCTATCTATCTATCTATCTATCTATCTATCTATCTATCTATCTATCTATCTATCTATCTATCTATCTATCTATCTATCTATCTATCTATCTATCTATCTATCTATCTATCTATCTATCTATCTATCTATCTATCTATCTATCTATCTATCTATCTATCTATCTATCTATCTATCTATCTATCTATCTATCTATCTATCTATCTATCTATCTATCTATCTATCTATCTATCTATCTAACCACCCGGTTTCCCTCAAAATACAACCTGGACGCATCTTTTCACTTTCTGTAAACACTCAATATTAACTAGACTAATCTCAATGTTTACTTTCAGGAACATGTGACTTAATCGTTTACAAGTCGGGGTTTCAAACACTCACTATTAGTTTTTTCATACAGGAAAAGAGTTATACCAACAGCTTCTGTATATATCAGGAGAGAGCCGGAACTCCTCCCCCCGTCCCCTCCGATTCATATGGATAGTAAACCCATTCAAGACGTATAGCATCTTAATGGCTAGTTTCGAAGCACTCTTTTCTGAAGGGGCAATGGGTCTTTTTGAAAACGTGTTGAAAAATGTCGAAAATCGTACGCACAAATAGTGTTATTACATGGGAGAACTCGATTTAACATTTTTAAAACCTTAGCATGGCAACTGTGGTAAAAAAGTTCGGACCACCATTTTGAGGTTGGCACCGTTAGGGTTTGGTGTCATTAGTAAATGGAACTTTGGTGGTATACCCATGCCACTATATCAGCAATCCAATTTTTTCCCATTTTTTTGTCATCACAAGTGGGAAACCCAACATACTACTTCGAAGTATAACTATTGCAACTCTGTCAAGCTACCTGGCCGCGATTTTTTATGGGTGTCCCCATCAATTTGGGTTGTATCCACACCGCTTGCCCACCTGGTCAGTTAGTGTGTTTTATTAAAGAAAAGGAAAAAAATCATCCCAGTTAGTACACGAGAAAAACTCGATATGATTAAATTAAAGCGTTACCATGGCTGCTGTAGGCAAGCCACCTGGCAACCCATTTGAACGTGACACCTCTATGGTCTTTGGTGTCCCCAGTTCATTTAACGTTTATGGTGTCCTTACTGTATGGTAAATTATTGCCAATGCAATTTACGTAATTTCTCTTACAATTTTCCAGGTCAAGCCATAGCTTGACTAGAATATTGGGTGTATAGAGCACTTAGCGGTGCGAAATACCTTGCATAATTTCTTAAGTACGTTACAGCATTCACGCTGACGTTGAGTTGCATACTTAAATACCTTGGCACTTGTTTCAGTTAAACCGCATCACAATGTATGATAATATTTATAATTTAAAGTTTCACAAAATGTAGGCCAAATTATATCTAATAACTTAATGTATTCTTAGGAAATTTAGGGGAATTCCCAGGGATAATTTCAAACACCGGTGACTAACTGTCAATAACACATACACATTACACGAACGTTTGTTCGCGTAAACACGGAACTTGTCCAAGTCTTTGAATTCGCAGCATAACGAATACACAGTATGCTGTTGCCGCTCAGAACAGCATTGGTGAACCTTTGAATGCAGTTTTGTTGTGTTTTTTGTTTGTTTTGTTTCAAAAAAGCCGTACTTAGATACCGAACGAACACATTTTCAGGACGGAAAACACATCATGGTATGTTAGACTTTGGAAACAGAACTGTTTTGCCAGAGCAGGACGCGTTTAAAGTGAGTTCGGCTTGCTTTGTTCAGTGTGTCGGTGGTTAGTATGTATATGACTTCATTCACCGTTGGTTATAGATGCATTGCTTCCTGTATTTTTGTCTGTCATGCCGGTGGCACAAGATCTCTGACGATCTCTGCAAGAGCAGGAGTAAGTATATCCTGTCAAATTTCTCCCCTCGGTCATCGAGAAGATCACTACGACCGACTGAGGTAAGTTAATTTGAGGCTATTTGGGATGTAATGTGCAACATGTATCCAGTGAAACGTAGGCACGATTTGCTAATCAGATTTCACGCGGGAAATTTGAATGTGGGCAAGGCCTGGTTCAAGACGGCGCCATTATGTAGTCCGAAAAACTGTTAACATTAAGTTACTTGTTTTGTTGTACTAGCAATATCCGAATAATATTCGAAAATGCATTAATTATTGTACGATTAGTACTTATTGACACACGCGTGGTTTTCTTTTCCATAAATAAGCCGATATGTACACTACAAGTAGCACAATTTGATAGTCATACTGTAAATGCTAACAGGCAGCTTAGTTCTTATGACAGAATCACTTTACGAAATATCAACATGGTGGCGGTTACTTTCATAGCATATGCAATGCATTTAGCTCCATGAATTTGTTTGCTATCATTCATCAAAGGTCTGTCTCACATATTTGAAAGGCAGAAAAATCATTTTTTAATCAACAATCTGAAGGTTCAGTTGCACTTTAAGCGTGAACAATAGTATTATTCGAAAAAAAAATCATGTTCCTCACCTCATTCAAAAGGCGGTATACACGTATACGGCTTGTTGAATTGGGTGAGATGAAAACTTCTTTTGTACTAGTTAGCTTTTAAACTGAGTGATTGAGCCTCTAGACTTGGCTTACTATTCCAAATGTTTGTACTGTGCACATGAGTGTTGGTTCTGAATGATAGTGCCATTGAGTGTATCTGTTTGCAGTGTAAAGTCCAATTGAACCCGCGACATACTAATATGTACTATAGTTACGTGATCTCATATGGTTGTGTACATCATTTAGCACACATGCAAGTGCAATGTATGTCTGGCATATACTACATTCACTCTATCTGCCTACTAGTGTTGTTGGTCGAACAAGTATCTCTTGGATTCTGTCAACAACACTGCATCATTTACAACTACAACTCAATCACAACGACCACTCTGCCTCAACTGTATTTTAAAATAGTGAAGTGTGCACTGATGTTATAATCGGTTAGAATTGTACTGCAGTCTGTTTTTATCAACCAAGTCAAGCATTACCAAGCCACATAAAACCTGAGAACTAATGTATAGTGAAACCGCAATAGTATAAGTATGGGGAGATGCTATAGTACAAGCGAAACACAGGGCATGGGGGTAAACTTCAATTGGAGATATAAGCTATAATATATAAGTAACATTAATCGTGCTGCTTAATATATGTAAGTAATACAAAAATGTCTAAAATAAGAGAAACGTTTTACACGCTGTTGTAGTGATAAAATAACGCAGTATATACAACTTGACCTAGCTAAATGATGTATAAAATTCAGTGTAGAAATGTAACACCTCAATCTGAATAGTCACTATTATTGTGCGAAGGTAGCTAGGATATTTTCCAAGGCATGAAAGTTTCTCAAAATTTTTGAAGGTCACATAAAAAATATTTCTATATGTAGGATGGACTAGATGCAAAATGTTGATACATTTGGTGAGTAAGATATGGACTGAATATATCTCCACGAATTCTTATATGTTTTAGTAATGATTGTTCTTTTGTTTTCATCTTGCTTGGTGAAATATTCATTCTTAGACCGTAGCCTAATTGAACGACTAATTCAGAGTGACAATGTAGGTGAAGTGGGTGCTGGTTCAGTTATTGCACGTTAGTCATAGAAGCATTTCACCTGTAAGGTGAAATAAACTGACTTTTGATGTAGCAATGGGACAAGAATAGTTCTTTATGCCCAGACTACAGACGTTTCTTCTCTCAACTTTTAAAGTAGGAGCGTCATCAGCAGTAGTATGCCTTTAATTATATTTGTGGCGTGATGTCTTATGCTTAAATGACACAACAGCAATAGCGCAACAGTGGTGAATGCGACTATTAGTGCATTAAAGTGATTTCGTGTGAATTTTGATTCTGTAATGATTATCTTTTTGAAAACCCATTTTCACAATTAAAGTCTTTTATACACTTTGGCCCTGTTACAGGCAATAATCATTACGCAACTAATAGGCCTTTTTGCTTTTAATTTTGCATTTGTGAAACGAATCATCATCTCTTGAGGCTGGAGGTCTTTAGGATGTCTTATAGGTAATTTTAGTCTTAGTCTTTTAGTCTTATAGGTAATTTTTTGTTTGTAGTGTTTTTTCAGCAGAGATGCTCGGCATACGTTCTTAGCACGTCTTAGAACTTCTTTACGTATAGGGATTTCTGAGCGACCATATGTTGGTGCTATTGAAAATGAAGTAAGTCCGTACAAAGTATTGCAAAATATTAGTAGGTCTATATAATCCTATTATTGTTTTCCCAATTTGCCGCCTCTTTCGAGGCAAAAATGTCGAAGAGATCCTGATCCAGGTATAGAGCCGAACATACCAAGCACAAGTATCGTCCGACACTGTATAACCAAGGACCAAGAGCCAAGACTAGGGAAACTAGAGACAGGCTGAATATAACGAACAAACTGAATAATGTTTTACTAGTGTAGCATTGTTTTAGAGTGCCACCGTTCTATCCTATCAATACTGAAAATAAATTGTAATAGCCTACATGCTTTCGCTTTTGGTTGCCTGAATTTTTATGGTAGGTGTATAAAAAGTGCCCTTCTGTTTTAGTTGCATTATGGAGTTATACACTATCGCTATATGGTTGTATAGTCCCCATTCACTGCACTGATCATCATATCACGCACTCGGCAACTAGTCAGGTTAATAACAGCTCCCTGGCTCTATTGATGGGTCAAATACGTGAAAGGCGATTTAGGCAGGTTTCATATTGACAAACGAGATCTGCGGACAAAGGTGACATAAAAATTTTAAATACTGTAGGGATGAGAAGTGGCTCGTCACAGTCTCTTACTCTTAGACAAAGTTTGGGACATGAGTGACGGAGCGCCCATTTCGACAGATTTCCCAGTTTTTCTCTTTTTTTTTGTGGGTTGAGGGGTGCAAATCTCCTCTGGTCGTCATTAGCAACTCCATTTCTGTACTGTTAAAATAGGATAATTGACTATGACTAGTTGCGATAAATCTAATACAGTGTTTAGTGAGATTGTGATAAGGTTTCACTTTATGAAGGCCATTTCTTGCGCATGGAGGGGACAACACGTGGGGACAACACCGCCCCCCTTAAATATTCCCAAACGAACAATTTTCCTTCGGATAACATAAATTTAAACATAATCCTTTGAATCCGTTGGAATTTTCGTAGAGGAATTTGTCCGGGTTGGGAACTATCCAAGGAGCAATTGTCCGGCAGAAGTTGTCGGAGGCAACGCGTATTTGTTTTCGGTGACAGAAACTTAAAAAGACTGCCACTACTGAATCACCCAAGTAATTATTCTTCCATGGATCCATATAGTTGCAGCTCCAGTAGCAAAGTAACTTCATTATTTCATCTTAGACCTGTAGGGGTGCTGAGGTAATAAACTTTTGTTTGATTAACAGAGAAATTTGAACTGGCGGGACTTATGAGAGCAATACAAGTACAACATGGAAAGTGCGATACAGGCCAAAGAGGATTTATGCCAATCGACCAGTCAGAGTTCTACTCGTCCATTCAGAGGTAGCTACACACTTCTCTACTTTTCTTCTTTTCATCCACAAACGTCATATTAAATAAGCACTTTAAACTCAAAACAATTTAGCAACAATAATTTGCTTATTGCTGAACATAACGAGTAATTACTCCCAGTTATTGATAATTATTGAGGAGTAGGTTCAATAGTTTGTGCTGACCTAGGGAAAGAAGATAGTGTGAGCGGTCAGACGGTATCAAAGTATCATTTATGTCAAACAAACGTTTGATTGATTTTACAGGATTTGGTAGTTTTAAGGTAGAAGCTGGCAACCTACTAACTCGACGGAATGTCGTGGATCTAGCCACAGTAATGGGACTGCCAGCAAGCTTCATGAATAAATTAGAACAAGACGATGCCCCTGGGTTGTGCCTTCTCAACGAGTTGGAACAGCAACGAAAAATATCATCTAGCAACATCGATTACCTGCTGAAGTGCTTGGAGGACAGAGCAATTAACCTTCCTGGTCTTACAAGGAAAATAATGTATATTTTCCGTGAAAATTCCAATGAAGATCTTGGTAAGTTTGCGTGTTGTCATTGCACAACGTAATTTCTATAGCTTAAGTTGGGCTCAATGATTTCATTGTAAACATTGTCTCACATGCACCTTATAATAATCGCCAACATTTATAGCAAAATCTGGTGTACGATGTTAGAATAATGCAACTCACTCTGAGACACTTTTGGGACGAGTGTGTTGTATCACCGGTAATACTCTTACCGACAGAATGTCTTAGTGCTTACTAGATATACGGTTGCAGTACTAGTTGCTAATTAAAAGTAGGTGGTTAAAACACACTTAAAGGATGATTACCCAAATACTGAACACACAGGTAGAGGTTTCGAGAAGAATGCTGCCTTACAATGGAAAACTTCATGTTCTTATTTTCTCACCTAACATAACATATTTGTCAAATGAACGAACAAGAAAGATCTTATAAATGTATCATACTTTGATGAAGGATGCAGAGAATTCTCGACTATGATGGAAAACATATGGGGAATGATTTCTGCAATATGGTCATTTGGTCTATTACAGCTAAATCATATCTACATATCAGTTGCATTCAAATATCCTATGGAAATAATTTCAAAAGTGATTTTCAAGTGCCATTTCAGATCAATAACGAAACAAATTCAGCATGGAATATTACCATGTATGTCTGTCAAGTAGAGTGGAAATCGAATTTCATATCATTCAAATTTCAAGAGTACTGATATCGTGTTATTAATGTTCATTATTTTACGGAAAGAAATGTACTAGTCAGGACAATTAAGTCCCTATCTACAAACTCTTTACCGTTTACTCAGTACATTCCAAGTAGTAACTATATGGATCCATGAACTGATATACTTCACTAACAACATGGATAATGTGAGATTCTAACTACAAGACTACATTCTCTATTCCAGTTTACAACTTTCTCAACAACAACGCAACAAACGTTTGATAACAACACTTACATCAAATCTACAGTACCTGTTTCCCTCGTGGTATTTTCAGTGTTTCTGCAACCATCACTCACCTGCTCATTGCCTTGTTCTCTGTCTTGGACATCGTCTCGTATGTACAAAAGCGTTGCAATATAAAAGCAAAAAGAGACTGAAGTGACTCACTTAAAGTAATGAATTTGACTAAATATATGTACCCCACTTTGAGATACCATTGGTACTTAATTCTAAATGACTACTTTATTTGAGATAATTCGATTTTCCCTCTCCATCTAATCTAATGCGAAATCAAGAAAAAAATCATACTGATGACCTCATCTGCTAGTTGCTTTTACTGAAAGTGCACATATTACATATGCAAATCAGCATATGAACGAACTGACCACAGAGTAACAGCAATGGTAAAAATTTAGTCGTCACCCTCTGTCGATATGTCAAAACTGCTGCAGGGCTTTAAATCAAGACATACAGTAACAAAACTTATATATGTTGTATCTCAGATCGCCGTCATTATATAGAAAAAATTTGAATGCAGGTACAGTTAGGATTATATCCTCCCCCCAGGTATACATAACGAGGCAGGCGACAAAGTGAAATACAATTGTGTAGTGCAGCAGTCTTCAAACTCTTTCGCCGGCGTCTCAATAAAACTCCCATCCCACAGTTTGGCGACCGTCGGTGTAGTGGATAGGTTACAAGTCATCTACGCACATTATGAGCTAACCATGGCTCTGTAAAACGTCAAGGAAAATTCAATAAACAAGTGGTCAGTGAAGTTTTGTAGATCACATATTTCTCACAAAATACAAAAATAGCTGTGGATAGGCTTTTTTGGACAAATATACGAACATTTCTTTTTCTCTGTTTGTGTATGTGTGTATGTGTTGTTAGCCGTTTGTGAGCAAATGATCCTTATTGCTTCTTTAAAAAAATGATCCCTATTGTTTTTGTGGATTAATGTCACCAGAGGTAAAGTATAAAAACCTATTAAGGGAGATATCCAAGCAACTGAATGTTGCTGGAACTTCAAACTCTTATCATTGGTATCACTTGATGAGTAAATGATGTCTATCATTTTTTATAGGGGTCAAAGTTCATGTGAGGTCAATAGAGGACATAGTTTGAAAACCTTGTAAACAGGGTATCTCAAGAAGAGAATGGTGATTAAAGACTAGATGATCCCTATTGTTTTTCATGGAGACAAAAGGTCACGTGGGGTCATCAGAACTTATAATATCAAAATCCATTAACAGACATATCTCAGCAGCTGACAGTTGCTGGAACTTTAAACTGCTAACATTGGTAACTCTTGATGAGTAGATTATACTTGTCGATTTTTCACTTAATTGAAGTCAAAGGTCTTGTGTGGTCAGTAGATGATAGTTTGAAAACCTTGTGCACACATTATCTTCACAAGGTAATATTAGTGGGACTTCCCATTTGATATGTAGATTTCCCATTGAAAGTTGATTATTTCTATTAGTTTTCATGGAAGAAAAAGGTCGTTTGATGTCACTAGGGGTTACAGCATGAAAACCTATCAAGGGGGATATTTCAGCGACTGAATGTTGCTGGAACTTCAAACTGGTAACATTGGTAGAATTTGATCTCTGTCAATAGTTTGGCAGTCGATCTTCATGTGAGGTAATAGGGACCATCGTTTGAAACTTTAAAGACACTGTATCTGAAGATAGTAAGGTATTTGAACCTAAAAAATGGTATGCATGTATTTTCCTTTTACTTTCATGCCTATTGGCAAGGAATCACAATATCATTCAACATTCTGGTTTTCACTTTGGTTGGTGAAATACTCCTCATCTGATGCGGCCAATGAGAATGTGATGAAACGTTGCACCTCTGTCACAACAAAAGCAATGTCGAAAAGATTCTGCTTCGGAGTAATCTGAATAATGTTGGAGTAGCATTCCTTTAGAGTGTTATTTTCTACTCTGTTGACAATTGCACTGGAAGACATCTTCCATACTTACATGTACTAATGAATGTCGTCGGTCATAAAGGTACCATTCAAATTTCAGAAAGGAAACTAATCCATACGTCTAGACTTACTCATTTTGGAGAGGCCAGAGTATCCTGCAAAAGACGAATAATCAATCCCTACAGATTTTCTAGCGGCACTTGATCAGTTGATGTCACAGGCCCTTGGCTTCGAGCCCACTGTTATCGCTACGTTGACGACACTTGAGAAAGATTCGTAAAACATTTTTTGCACTCATCAACCAAGTCAACAATCATACCACATTTACACGGGAATCAACCCACAAAGGGAAACTTGCTATTTTGATTGTCTGGTTATTGTTCTGGGCGATGGCTTTCTTTAGACATATGTGTAAGGGAGGATACACATACTCACTGATCAATACTTAAAACATTATGTGCTGTTTGAAGGACAAAATAGTCTTTATCGCTACTCTTCCATCATTTTCTTCCTTTGATACCAATCTGGAAAATATACCACAAATATGCCAGAATATTTCAGAATAGATTTCATTAATTAGACTGCTAATTACGATAGAAAGAAGAGTAAGTTTGTTTTTTTCGACTTAAAAGTCAGCAAAACTGAACCATGTGGTAAATGCACTGTACTCTTGCTAATACTAACACACACACACACACACACAAACTCCTATGCAAACGCATTTCTTTACTTTGAAAAATTGGACCACTCTGCGGTAGCTTTTGCATTTTTTTGCAACTATAAGCGAAGTATAATCAGGTGTTTGGTGTAGTTTAGAACAACTGCTTTAAAGTTTTATTCCCATCATCCTTTTGTACATACACTAAGAGTGAAAAAAAAAAAAACATCATCTACAGTGTGGATACCATATCTTAAAACAGTCAGGTAAGACAGGGAGAACATCACCACATTAAAACCTCCCATGACTTGCTGGCGGATACCGTACATGGACATTCATTTAACTATTGCTAACAAACATCCAGATATTTAAGGTTCAAATCAACACCCCAAGCAGGATGGAAATCTGTCAAATCCAGTAACACAATCCTCTATATTTCTGGTCTATCAGAAAAGTTACGCGAAAGGTTCGAGCAGCGTCAAATCAAAGTCACTTTTAAACCAAATAACGCGGTTGATCAATACCAACCACACTCTTAATAAGGCAGACGTGGTAAATGAGAACAATTAAAAGTGGAGTAAAGGGACTAATACATGTATCAGTCGTCCTGATGATTTGTCTTGGACAAGACGTGATACCTAAGTCAAGATGTGTAGTTTTTTTTAAATAAATACATGTAATTGTTTTTTGTCAGTGCTAATTGGTATTATGGCTTAACATTTATAAAGTCCCAATCATAGAGTAGAATACAAAAAACTAGAGCTCGGTCCAAAAATAGCGTGAAAAAATAACCGGTGTAATCCCATAACCCAGACAAAGCAGGGCGCATCGTATACCTAGCTGTGCGTTGCCTGTATTGTTTAGACAAATCACTACAGTGACAGAACTGAGGGTGTTTTTGATAATGGTCTTTCTTATCAGTTTATGCAAATCCTCAGGGGGTTTTGAACATGAAAGTATTTTCCAACTTAATTTCTTCATTGAATTATTGTTTCAACTTTTAAAGAAGATTTACCGCAATACCCTCTGACAAAATCTTTGCTTGATAAAATTTCTAGCTGTCTATTTAGTTTTGTTCTGTTCTGTTTCATAGAGAATATTGAGAAGGAGAACAGGGAGGAGAAAGAGCTTAGAAACGTTGATGAAGGAAACAGAAAACTTGAGGAAAATGGTAACAAAGCAGAAAAGAAAATATGTCACAAACAGTTTCAACCCAATCACATAAATTATGTTTTTCTTGATTCATCCTCCTCGATTGTTTACTTGTTTAAAAGTCAGACTATAATGTGGGAAAATAATTAATCACATATTTAAGAAAATAAGTTTGATATAAGTGCACGTATTTGAAGACCATTCATAGCACATGTTACTTTAAATTTTGATCGAAAGAATGTGTTTATACATAAGACGATGGTAAGGGTATTTCACAATTGATACATCCTATAATACAATTACAAAATTGGGTAAATTCAATGAAGAGCCAAAACGACCCCGACAGTAATGTTTGTTGCCTGTAACACTTCAGTGTAAAACAAGTAACCTCAACGTATTTTTAGTAACTCGCATAGCTTTTTGTGGTTAGTTGTGTATATATGAACTCTAAATCGTTCTTGGATATATTTCTATTGATGCTTTTGTCTGTCATTAGGCAACCTACTCAAGACGCCAAGGCATCGCAAACCATCCAAAAAGCACTGCAGTGAGTAGCGTTGTCTTTTTCATCAATGTTACACTAACCGAGAGTGCTACTATAATAGATGTGCGCAAGGCCGTCGCAACTGAGGGTGTGGGAAGGGTGTCTCACCCCCAAAATCAAAATCACAAAACACCAGTTGGAATTTTTCACGTTTAAGTCTAGCTCATTTTATGACATAAAAAGATGCCAAATATGGTACTAGATTGTGTCTAAGGTTACCTGAAAATTTTTCCATTATCCTGAAGTACCATTTGAATTTCTTATATTTCAGTAAAAAAGAGACGATATTCGGAAAATCTGATAAAACAGTTGGGATTTTTCGCTCATCTCAGTCTAGAACATTTCGTGAGATGATGCCCACTATTGCACCAGATTGTGTTTAAGGCTATTTGGTAAATGAAAATTATTAATAACTCTGAAATGTCAGTTGGGAATGTTCATAATATTTTAACCTAGGTGCAAGAACATGTGAAATATCAGTTAAGAGTTTTCATATCTCAGTCTAGAAAATTTCATGGCTTTAAAAGAAATACAAAAACAAATATTGCAATAGATTGCACCAAAGGTTACCTAGCAGGTGAAAAATTTCTCAAAAGCCATGGGAGACAACTCTCATACATCCCTCTCTCAGGCCAACCATCTCCTCTCATGCCTTCCGCACCTAGAAAACACGTTTTTTCTATCATCAAGCTGGTTATCATTTACAGGTTACCGGTACAAAAACTAACCTTATACTTTATGCAGTCGACGGTTGCATCAAACTAATAAAAAGCTAATCTCCAAAGCTTCAAAGCTAATAGCCAAAATGTTATTGTACGATCCGCGCCATATGTATATATATATGTATATGTATATATGTATATATATATATATATATATATATATATATATATATATATATATATATATATATATATATATATATATATATATATATATATATATATATATATATGTATCACAGGTGTTTAGAGCATTTATTGACACATTGTCAATAGTCAGCTTTCTCCAATCTGAGGAATTTTGAAGATAGCACTAAATCAATGTGTAATACAAAGCTTAACAGTTTAATTCATGGAATTCCCCTTGTTCTATGCACCATTCTGTGTTCGGTAAACTGTCTTTCAGATATATTTTATTAAAAATGTTATCGATGTGTACTCACAATTCTCATTCCTCTCTTTTCTCAGAAGTTCTGTCTCCAAGTCATGTCATAAACATCAAACACAAAGGTTAGTGACATATCACTGTGTAATACTAAGAGATGTCTTAGTAAGCGGCCGACTATGGTTTGCTTTCTTTATTTTAGCTAAATACTTTGTTGGACCAGACTGTATTATTATCTTTAATGATATGATGTAGGACCTATTTAAAGAGAACGGTATCTACATCTTCGCATGTGCAGAATTACACTGGACAATGTAAGGTATTGGATGTATGCAATATAAAAAGCTCCTTCGATGACAGCAATGAGTTGGCATTTGAATTGAAGCATTTACGACAATTATTCACCTTGAATCATATGTGTCACATAGCGCGCCCTTTACGTCTCACTTACTCGTGGCACTAAATCTCTACTTTCCATTCCTTTCGATTGCGTGCGTACAGAAAAAGGTGGATAAGATTTTGTTTTATTTAAAGTTAGTTTTCTTTTTATTTTGAAATGCACACGTGATGTTGTTCATTGATTGAATACGCCATATTTTTCATTGGCTTGTTCAAAGCAGCGCATGATTTAGTTGCATAAAATTTCCAACTATTAGCCTACGTCATGGTATTTTCCTCATTTTGTCTTTCTGTTAGAATACTTTGAAATGATATGGCAGAATTAACCATGTCAAACCTATTTATTGTCGAAATTTTCTGAAAAGTGCAATTCAAGACATACCAAACTTGTGGACGTGAGCTTTAAATGATAAAACTTTTTGACCACTCAGGCAATCTTTGTAACTAAACTTGAGAGACGTAATACTATTTTGTCGTATCCTGTACATTAACTGCATCTTTGCATACTTGCTGTGGCACGGAGAGAGTTGTGAGGAAATGGGAATTGTCCTGCATAATTGTCAGAGAGGAAACATTACTAGACACATATTGAATTAAATTAGTGTAGTTAATTAAATTTTAGCAATAATGTTGTGTTGTGCAGATGGTGCACTGCGAAGTGTATTTGCATTCTTCTGCAAACTTTTTCGCACAAACGAGACAGTAGCTGCACCAGGAACTTAGATTTGTAAGAATATGAGGGGCATATGGAAGGCGAAAAGCAACGCGAAGCTCCATGGTTTTTGGTATCTGTCGGTGAAAAATAAAATTTTAGGTATAGCTTTGTTCAAACGGTGTCATTAAATATTCCAAACTATTTTAATTATTTTGACTATTTTTTCATTCTCTAAGTTAATAACATGAGAAATAAAGGACCATCATAGGGTTCAGGGGCATAACTTCAGTGGGGGTCCAAGGGGCAAAGCCTCTAGAAGCTCTGAAGTTTTGACACATCTTTGAGAAAAAAATAACTCTCAGGATAGCATGCTTTTAGTATGAAAACTTACGACACCTTGTAGGGTCAAGAGGCAAAATCTTTTGAGGGTCAAAGGGGCGAAGGAAGCTCTGAGGCTTTAGCATATTCCTGAGTGAAAACTTAGACCTCATGGACTTCGTAAATAGAAAGGTAAATAAAAAAATATATAAACAGGGGATAGACATATTCATGCATGCATTTGCAGCAGAAGTTTAGAGAAGAAGTTTAGCTTAACCGAAACTCGCTCTTTCGCAATCACTTGACCGAAGATGGGTGCCAGAGATCGCCGCAGTCTCGGTTCAGTGTAGGATTAGACGTTTTCGTCGTCCTTGAGCAGTGGTTGGTTTCAAAGTCAATAATAAGGGTATCTCTCCATCCATCTGCATTTTTTTTTCTGAAGGCCGCGGGCCGTAGTTCAGAGAGGGCTCTAGAAATGGATTTTCGTTCTTTGAAAAATGTACTACAAAAACGTGTTATAGATATGTTCAGAATAATGTAATTAAGAAAATATATCTATAAATGCAAAAGAGGGCGCTATTCCATAAAATGTCAGAGGAACAAATCAATGAATGTAAATGAGTACGCTTAGTTCTGGGCGAAAGGGAAACATAATGGAAATGATATATGGAATTTGTTCGTGCACATGCTGAATTTTGATTTGGCATCAACGTTGTGTTCAAGAGTAGCAACAGCATATCGGAAGAAAGTGCTAGTGAGAAAAATGCAGCGATCCTAATTTATTTTTTCAATGTTGCAAAAACATATTGTGATTTTACTATAGGCTACTCTTCTAGTAGGTGTTCATGGGGAAGGAGATATGTGGGTTGTGAAGGACAGGGTGCAAAGACATTTGCAGTCTTGTACTGTATAGATATGCAAGTACATATTATATACTATCACGTAACGTAAAAATCCTTCCACGCATTCAACTTTAAAGAGACTAGGCTTGCGATACTGAACATGATATCTCAGTAAATAAGAGTGCCGGTGAACCATGTCATATTTAATCTTTGAACTCTAATGACATAATGTACTGAGCTGAAACTACATCATTATGACAGTTTGCATCTATATTCCCTGGAAAATTATGTGTGGATCAAATAATTTATTTTCCATGGCAAGTTTTTTTATTATGTAAAATTTGCAATAATGTACATGAACTACACATGAAGTAACTAGAACAACAACACTTGAATATGAAAGAACCATACCCACACCTGTCCCCCACTTGCAAAAGATGTGAAACATCTTAATTTACAATGAATATTTAGTGATAAAGCAACATGGACACTAAATATTACTTTTTTTTTTTCAAAACGATTAACTTCAATCCCATACCAAAGGTCTTTTCTCATTGACATACTCATGCTATGTTCCTCCTCATTTCGTTGGCTGACGTGTACATATATCTCATTTGTATCCAGTGAAATCTTTGTGACTTTAAAACACCATCATTGCAATATTCGCTAGTTGTCAGGAATCACTTTCATCTCTACGGAATGTTTAAAAGCAGATTTTAGTGACAATTGAAGGGGTTCTTAAATAAATATAGAACCGATTTTCACTGCAATCAGTTCAAACCCTATGTCAATATATTCTTCCTATCTCAAGATATCGCTGTTTGAACATAGTCTTAGGTTTATGGAATACCTTTTGTCTTCAGTGGCCAATACCTCTCTGTGGATAACCTCTCTATAACCTCTCCATGTGCAATTGGGATTTCAGTTCTGTACGTTGCTCTGAATAAACATAACTATGGATCTTCATTTCAGTTTTTCCCTTGTCTGTATGTAAAGTCATTGCATCCAATCAATCAAGATTTAGTATCTTCCAAAAATTATGAGCATTTTGTCAGTTTCATAATCCCACCTCTTTTGAAAGTTTAAAAAAACTGTCCTTTTTTCAATGTTCAAGGCCTTAATCATATAACTAGCAGCCAATTTGCACATTCAGACATAGAAAACGCAGTATTGTCTCGGTCAGGCAAATCCAGTAGTTTGGTACTTCAAGCAACTAACGAAAAGCCTACACCAATTTCAATCACCTCTTATTCCAACTTTTTACATTTTCAATCATAGTTCATTGGTCTAGGACTACTTTACGTCCGTGTATCTGCTGTAGTATATGTAATGCGTTACTGTACGGTCACTGTCGGTATTATGAAATACTTCTGGCGATCTCTGACTTTTTGCTTGAACACTGCCTCTAATCGTCTGCTCGTTTTCGAACCTTTACTTTGAAAGTCCAACTAAAAATCAATCTCAATCCCATTCCGTATAATAATGAGAGCGTTTTAGCCTCTGCCGTTTCACTTTTCATTTTGCGACGAAGTTCACACCGTTTTTAATATTCGCAATACGTTGCCGGATACTTCTGTTAATGCACTTCACACAATTTTCGAAAAGGTGATTTGTGCAGGGAACGTGATTTGTGCAGGGAAGGTGATTTGTTGTGTTCTCTGCATTTTGACTTACTTTTTAGATAAAGTTCATGTAGTTCATGTAATGTCTGAACAAAAAAAAAAACGTTTTTGTTCTGCAGACCCACTGCCCACTAGATCTGAATAAAGTTCCTCTATAAAGAGAGTCGCGTCAGCCTTGTCCAAAAATGGAAACAAAATGGCACGACTGGCATGTATAGTGTCTGCAAGATACACGGCAAATGTAAACAAAATGGCTTCGAAATTCTACGAAGTTGGCGCAAATCTCTCTGTTAAGGGACCCTAAAGCTGAATGCAATAGGCTATTCAATCAGAGCGCTCCTTCAAGCTTGATAGAAGCTTAACCTCTGTTGTATGTTTACCCTCAACTGATCAAAGTCTTCCGTATCAAACGTTGTCACGCCTACTTTTCATAGGAATGCAAAATGTTGAAAACGTATTAGGTTAAAATGCACATAATTAATTAGACTAAATATTACGGGTAATGCAAAGATCACAATAATCCCATTCCGTGCTTTTTCATTACGAGAATTTAGAAATAATGAAGGTGCACAAAGAGCGTTCGCATGTATAGTAAACTAATCTTAACATAGAAATCTGGATTATCTGTTTTTCACAAGAATCAATAGAAATTACTTTTTTTCTTTTTAAAGATGAAAAGGGTACGACAAAGATGAAGATCGAATGTTTTGATGAAATTACTTCTTATGGTATGTAGTTTGTGACTGTGTAGACCATTAACAAAGTTGCAATGATTAATTCACGTGACTGCCGACATTAACAACATCCATCTTTGGATCACTCACGCTGAAACGATTCTTTTTAAAGTCTTGATACTTTGTATGAGCCATAAGGTTTAAATGTCAGTTAGTTTGTAAAATTTGTTGTTTCCGTAATATGTGTGTTTAATCAAGTGCCAAAAATAAAGCAAACTTAACATGTATGTTACAAATCGTAAGAAGTGTTAATAGATAAATTATAGACACGACCATATATAAGGCAAATACATACTTTGTGGACTATTAATATGTCACAATTAAGGCAAGTTAAGCTCGTAGTGTGGGGAATAATGCCTGGCGTGTATGCTTGCAGTATTAAATTGTCCTCAATACAACTTGCAACATAGAAAAACACATTTGATATTAAACGATGCTATCATTTCGGAAATTTAGAAAATACTCGATCTTCTTTTAAAATTTCTCTTAAAGGTAGAGCTAAGAAAAAGGCACGGATGTCATCCGAAAACCCACAAAGTAAGTATACTCTTTGAAGGGTGAGATGTAGTTGACAGATTTATTAAGACCTGCACAAACGGTCCTAAACCATCAAAAAATTATCATGGAAAAACAATTGATATGACTAAGACATGTAATTAATTCAATCAAGCGGTCCTAAATAGTAATGATATGTGCATGATGACGGTTGTTTAAACAACGGATTTATTATTTTTTAGAAAGGAGTTGAAAACAGATGACTATAAATGTTGGACAGACATAATGTATTTTACTTCCCAAAGCAGCACAAGTCGTTTTCTCACATCCATACTAACAAACCTTCAAATACAAAGGATATCTGTAGATATAGATTATCTTTATCAGTACTAACATATTAATTTCGGTAGAAAAGTGTAACACAAAGAAATTGTTGAATATTCCGAGTCGATAAAGCTTTCCATCTGATATCGCAATATTAACAGGGGAGGGGCAAGTTACTTTTCTGTTAGCCGCAGCACCTTTAATGTTCGGTTATACCGTTTATAGAACAATATTTACAAGTTACTTAGCCTGCATCTGGAATGTCAGTGTTTAAGATTATTGCATTCTTATAATGTACAACTTGTATATGTCAACAACGAACCGAGGAACAAGGTATAAGTAAAATTTATTGATGGTGATCAAAGCCATATTAGATCACAGGAATATGAAATCTTGTAAGTACAATATCTCTAGAAGAATTACGGTGACATATCGCATATTTATCATGTAGATTGCTTATATCAAGTAGACTTGTTCCATATTGTCTTTGGTGGAGTTGAAAAACCTTTTTAGGGCTAACACAGATCAAACATCAAAACTTTTTAACATTGTTCATCAAGAAAAATAAATATGAGGAATCTCACGCCTGTCATGTGGCCGTTCCATAGTTGTAGACATATACACATAAAGCAAAGAATCACCCCGCAGGGAATCATCATTGTCTGGTTCTTTTTTTCTGACTTATTATGTGATTCAGTTTTGACACGTTACTTTGCAAAGAAATAAAAAAGAAGCACTGTGTCTTAGTTTAATACATCAATACTGTATAAATGGGCATGGACATACCTCGTATGTGGTATGTGTAATGCAAATGTACAGTTATTCATAGGAAATCGTATTACTCATGTATTACGTATGACGTCTGTCAGCAGAACCTCATCGAAAATTCAATAAAATTCAAGTTTTGTTTTCTCATGCCGCTCTTGATGTTTCAATGACACAATGTTACCTGGTTTCATAATTTGGTGTCTACCTTACTTTCATGAGCTTAAGTGCAAGCTTATAGACTGTGGGCCAAAGCTCTCATTCCTGCAGTTTAGTAGTCCACCTCTAGAGGCCACATGATTTTATGCAGATGAATCCTAAAACAATTTAAGAATCATGAATCCGAAGAGTCCCATGTTTTTTTCTCTGTGTGTGCACAGTTTAAAGAAATCATTTCAAAGATAATTTTTTGAGTATTACACGGCTCCTAACTCCTGACCGTACATTGTGAATCGAGTACTTGACAGCTGTTCAATCATCCGACCTAAAACACATAGACTGTGCAGAGAAATCCTAAGCCTTAAGAATTCTCTATCTGTGTGTGAACATTGGTAATCTCAAAGCTTAAAGTTGCAGAAATTTTCTTTGTAAATTTATGTTACTAGGCTGATGCAAGTGTGTTTGTGGAGATTGTTAACATGTCTAAGATCGGTTTCCATTTTCGTTTTCTAAATTCACACACTTATCTGTGATGGATCATTTCTGTCAACAACTTAAGCCACTGATCTAGCATTATATCTCATATGGGTGTTACTTTAGCCATTAGAACTAGACCTAACTAAAGATTCCCCACATAAATCACTTTTTGTCATGAAACTATGAGTAATAGATTGCTGGTCCAGACCAATTGCCTAACCTGTTTTGAAGACAATCTAGTAACCAAAGAGACTTCAAAATGTTTTCTCAGTGAGGGCATATAAAAGTGATATAATGGATAAATGTAGTCATGATGTCATGTGGCATTCTCTGATGGCAAGCTATGTGCTAGGTCGGTGATTCTAGGAGTTGCGTGATAGCTTGAGGTTTGCTGAGGCTTCTACAGTTACACTTAATCTTGAAAATATACTGGAACTCTATCGTGACCATCGTATACTCACAGTTGTACGTAATGCGGTTGTAGGTACAATTATGTTACAGTACGTGTGGTAATTGATAAAACGAAGCACCAGACTGGGGCTAAGGCGCTTCTGACTTAAGTTTGTGCTCTTAATTAATTAAAACAGGTGTTCCTCTATTACGAGAACCATTGTTTGTGTTGTGAGCGATGTAAAGCAACATTTGATATTTTGAACATTTTGATATTCGTGAATTTCACTGAAGCCTTAAAGTTTACTTATGAAGATGTTCCGCTTCTCCTCCTCTTTCTACAAAACCATGTACCATGAAAGTTGTGTATGAAAGATAAGCCTATGTAGCTTTCAGCAGCTTTAGCAGTAGTCAAATAAAGTAGGCATATGAGCAAGTGTGTTATTCATTTCAAAATGTGTATTCATTAAACAGAGCCTGATCTATTTTTGATTTCTCAAATTCTGAAATGAAATATCCATTATGATGGGTTTTGTAAAGTTGTATTAATATATTTTAAGCTTTCTCAAATGCTAGGCCACTTCTTCTATGCCAAACAAAGAGAGTGGTGTCTTGGGCACAAGCGAATTCGTAACATTTACAACTAGTATTTCTATTTCCGTTGTCCATAGGGCTTAAAGTCTCATGGTTAAAAAATGGGTGGGGGAGGGGATAAAATGAGCATTTTATGGGGGAATGGGTATTGGTTTGTGTGCACGTTATGTGGTAAATATATATTATGTAGCGAAGCTCGGGAAAACTGAGGGTCTTGTTTGTGGGGGAAAATATGACATTTAGACTACTGACGTTCCACTAATTCCTCCAAAATGTGCAACTCAACCCACCCTACAGAAATCTATAGCGCATACGCAGTTTATGATGATTATGTATATAAAAAACCTCTCTGAAAACTGGGTGAATAGTCCGCCATCCCCCTCACGGGGCCTCCGTGTACGTGTTTCTGCAACTTTGAACGAGGATAGCCAAAAATTTTGTCCGCTTTTTACGCCATTCAGATGTACCACTTCCTGCCTGGGACTGTATTCACAAGTACTGAAAGTTGTTACATATATTGTGTATACATGTATTGAACATAATAGCACCCAACAAAGTGAACAATGTTCCTGTCAGTTATCCATGGTCGGTGAGGGGAGGAGGTTGGAATTTAAGTACCTCTTGTTATTAATCCTGTAACGACTCCTTATTCCTGCAAATTGTTTAGCCAAAGTTTTGGAATAAGTTTGTAAGTAACCGTTAAGTTGTCTTGTATTACACTACATGCATGGGGTAGGAAGGGAATGTACGATGCATCTATAGCAATTGACCCCAACGTAATAATTCATAGCGATTGTAGGGATCTTGTCGGTGCATAATAGTATGGTCATTTTATTCAGTTGTGGACCATATGGAACAAAGATCAGATACATTGTAATAGAGGAGTTACCTACAAAATATGTAGGTTTTCATGTTGCCACCAGAGGTGGACTACGGAACTTGAGACAGGAAGGAAATTTAGACCTGCGGCTCACCGTCTATAATGTATGAAACGATGTTTAGAGGTAAAAATTTAAATCAGGCTGTTCCTTATCTGTGTCAACATGTAAGCTATGCCATATCAGTTCATTCACACTTTTTAACTAAATTCTAAATCAATGTCATTAATTGTATATTTTGAAACAAAGAGTTTAATACTATTTTTATTTTTGTCTTACCTTCTCATTTCTGCATAATACCTTCGAAGAGAGTACAACGAGACGAATCCTTCTTGACACGACAGTGAACAACGAGGAAAGCGATTGAACAATTATGTGAAAACGATTGGACAATTATCTGAGGGTTCCTATTTTGCAATGTGATAATGTTAAATAACAACAATATTGATTAATGTCTCACATGTTTCATACCATTATGTACTATTCTTTTAAACGTTCCTTTTCTTACTGTCCTGCATCATAAGAAACTGCTTTTCTTCTCTAACTGCAATGTTTTTAAGTCTAATAAACTTCATACATACAATGCAACACATACATACAAACGTTAATGCAGCCCGACTTTCATATGATCAGTGCGCTGCAGTGCATTTTTCTGTCACACGCTTCCGCCAGGAAAATCGATATAAAGTATCAGTTTGGAACCTTTGTAAGTTCATATACGTTTGGCACATATACTACACTGATGGCTTGAAACTCATTACTGTAAGGATTGCTATTTGCTTTGTTGAAAAATTTGTTTGGAAGTACTAAAAAACAAACTTTTTAGTTGTTATCATTGAGAATGAATTCTTCAACAACTTTATAGATATTCACTGATGGAGAAAGCATTGCAATTTTTTTTTTCTCTGATGGAGGAAAACATTGCAAAGTATGCCTGATTGGATAACGTTATTCAAAACCGCATTCCTCAAATTGTCTTTTCTTGTGTTTTGTTTGATGTTGATGTAAAGACGTTCAGTGGACAGTTACTCAAGGTGATCCACTTCTATTAAAAATAATGCACAAACAGGCCATTAAACGACAACCACCACAAGTGTACGTGTGGATGTGTGCCTAGAGGATGTGTACCACCAAGTTTTTCTTCGGTGTATTCTATAAACTTATTTATTAGTAACACATTGTTTAATGTGGATTTTAATTTTAATTTACTGTAACAACGTTACTCAGAGTCTCTCTCGGTTTATGGGCTAGAAAGTATAGTCTAATTTGGAAACCATTTCGTAGTGATACCTCTGGGACGGTTTCAGAACTAATATCCACGATCATCCAACTGATAGAGTCACAGTCTTAGTAGAGCGTGGTTTGAGGACTGAGACTACAAAAGGGATAGTTCTTTAAATGCACCGCCTGAAGAACATCAATAATTTATATTCTAAAGGATGCGAAATTCCCCCTCAATAAACATGTATCCTACTCTTCATTCACCTTTAAGGGTGGTAAAAGATGGTGTTTGTACATGCATCACACTAATAGGGACTGAAATATTTTCATGTATACTTCATTAGTTGTGGTATATTATAATGAACTGAAATAGCGTTGCTGGGACGACAAGGTCCGCATAGTCTCCCTGCATCTGTATTGGTTAGTTTTATGTCAGGAGAAGTTGACGATGTACATGATGTCGTATACAACCTTAGTCTCACAAAATCCTAATTTTGTATATTCTATAACGCACACTGGCCCTATGTCATGTACAACACGAGAATATAAGAATAACAGATGGTATTTAATGATTAAGGTGAGGGATTCATTAACATTTTATATCGTTTGATGATTTGTGGAATATTTCAATAAAAACCCTCATTGACTGAAAGTGACTATTTCGTCATTCTTAAAAATTAATGAGAGCACACACCCCTGGTTTGTCACTTCCACTGAGCCTATAATTTATTACTGCACACAAATATGGACATCATCTGTTCATTGTTCCAGATGCATGTTTGATATAGAGTTCATAGCAGACTTTATATAAAATGACCAATAAAACGCACAAACTAAACCAAGAGCCCTAATACATTAGTACCACCAACCAGACTCTTGCAGCGAAAGATCTAGATGAATTTAGATTAGACAAGCATAGCTATACGAAATACAATTTGCTTCGTATGTGATGAACAAAACACTGTAACTTTACACTTTGGCGTTTCAACATTATTGAATTATGTCATATCGTAGTGCCCCAGCTCTGCTTATTGCTCTCTTGTCTTGGACGTTTCCTGTGTTACACCCACACGATCACGACCCACGCTCATTTAAGCAAGATCTTTCATTCTTTTTTTTCACGTTTTGCTAGCATGTGATAATTGTTTCCATTCTTTTCATTTCAGCTCTTTAAATGTTCAATATGATTTATGAAAATGATTCGAATAAATTTGGAGAGATAAAATCTCGTTGGAATAGCTTTTTTCTATTTAACATGACATTCTTTGGAGGCGATAGTGATCTTATCTTTAATTTCATAAATCTGCCTACGGTTTACGTTAAATCTCTGTTTCAATAATGACTCTTGTAGCCTATAATAGACTAACTATCTAGTGTTGTAGTATGCAGACATGTCCATTGCAGCAACTGTGCATTCTGAATATTGCCTAAAGTGGTCCCCAAACCTCACAGTATTAAAGATGAACGAAAAGTATTGCAGTGTTGGCTATTGATTCTGTTATTGTATCACTTTGACAAGGTATGTAAAAGAGAAGCTGCTGGAACACTATCACATACAAAAAGAAAGCCAAAACGAATTTTCAGTCCTTTTCGAATGATCCAAAAATAGCTACAGAATGTTTATGAAAGTTGACAATGTCCTTAGTAACAGACAATCATCCGATGCCTAGTTAATGTAAAAAGTGTAGCTATTTCCAGCATTGTGAAGAAAAAATATGACAAGCAAATGTACACAATGTAAACATTTGCCGCTATCAACAGTTCTCAATTGCAGGTGTTTGCCCTGCATCTGGTGATCCCGGCAAGAATAATTCACATTGCAGATTCCTATTTGGTCTTCTTAACAGAGCCAAGTCCTCAATAACTTCATATGGTGTGTCGGGTTTAACAATAGCCCTGACGTTTCTGTCATTGATGAGGTTTGAGAACTCGTGTTGTAATTCTTGATCATCTCGGAACGTTCTCTCAGCTTCCTTTAAGACTCTTTGAATTTCTCGCTTGAAAGTGATTCTCACCCGTTCGAAGGATTCATAGCTTGTGCCGTCGTCGATGGTAATCTTTACGAAGAAACCTTTAGTTATGACAGAACTGCCTCTAGAATATTGATCACCGCATCTGCAGCACACCAGTCCTGTGTTAAGGGAAGGAAGAACATGCTCCATTTTGTTATAGACTGTTTACACAAAATGGCGTGCAGGTTAAAAACTAAATTTAGTACAGCTTTTGCCACTTTCCGGCAAAGTCAGAAGGCACTATATTGGGACCATAAAACAGATGCTTCATGAGCCTTTTTTTTGTTCTTATGTTTGATAGAACTGAAACATGGAATCCAAACCATTTCTTCCTTTGAAAGAGTCATTACTAAGATCAATACACCATGCAATGGATCATACACTGCTATTTTATATACACTATTGTATTTTTTGGCCATCTCGTTCGGTGCTGAGTTATCACCGGTTGTTTATATCAAGTGAAAATATCGATTGCGGTGACGTGTCAAATGACAAAATATCAAGGATTATTTCTGTAAGAGAGTTAAGATACTACTGATTAACAATATTGCAGTTTCATCGATTCCATAGTCGAAAAAAAGGCGTGTTCACTGTGCTTGCTTTCACAAAAAAGAATTTCTGACTAGAGAAAAGTGACTTCCTTACATTAGAACTGAAAAGGGATACCCGTTGATATGCTTAATTCAAGAATGATATCTCCGCCATTTTTAACTCACCGTCAACACAAGTCCCATCATTTTCAAGTTTCTTTTCAAAACACTGAGGTCTGTTGCAGGCTGTATAGTTACACACTTCGAGGTATGTGCATATACCTTTAATCTGATATCTTCGAAAGATGGGCAGTTGGTTCGCAAGTTGGTGTAGATTACCGTTTTGATCAAGCTCCTGTGACAGAAGCACCCATTAAAAAAGGTAAAAAAATATTGCATACTTTTCAAGTGCAAGCTGAATCTATAGTCAAAAGCATAGAATTGTAACAGGTATGAATTATGGTTGTATTAACCAGAAGTTACATCTGTTGTCGTTTTTCTTTCAACCAAATGATTTTCATTAAATTTAAATTATGACAAAAAGATGTACACCCTTGTCAATCTATGCCAAGGGCGTCGCATTTAATCGATGTTGCATATGCACATATTTGGTAGGACAGACAATGGGATGACAGGAACATGTTATAGTTTTGATATCTGAATTACAGAATCAAAGAACGTTACCACCCGACTCCTGCACAGAGAAGCCAAACTGATCGGTCACAAGAGTCATTCTAAACAGTGTAAAGTGAACATCACAATTATTGGTTTGAGACAACCCGAAACCACCTGATTCCTCTATCGTTACAATCTGTGTCTTGATTGAAGATTTTGTAATCGTATTGTACTCTCATTTTACTTTTTGTTTGTTATACCACCACATCTTGCACAATTACAAAGAAAATGCACTTGAAACGCTAACCTTCACGATATTTTAGTGGCCACTAGCATCGGTAAAAATTAGGTCTACAGATATGACGACCTTGGAATGCCGTGATGTCTAGAGGCAATGAATAACACTTCGTGTGAGAATCAAAGCTTTATACTTATCACTCAAAACGAGAAGTAATCTCAACCAAAGTAGACTTTGTCTTATTAAGCTGATTGTCGATATAGGTTGCCACAGGTACTATAAACAATAAGTCCTAGAGTCATACTTGGTGATGACGATGGACCTCCCTAAGAATATGTCGCACATTACCTTTACATTCGATCCACTTTGAGACAGCAAATAACAGTGCTTTGCATCTTGATGTGATCGCTTTGCAATGAAATCAAGAAGTTCGATAACACTGCCTGCGCAAATGTGTAACGTTGATAATGTATCTTCATCTATAAGTACTCGCAGGGAAAAGCACTCCGCATCTTGAACGGTGAAAAGAGTAATAACCCGAGGAGACTTGTTCCTCAGTAACGTTACCTGCGTATGGCAAAACGTATTATCACAACTTTGAATTTTCAGTTACAATTCATATAGTTAAGCAGTCACATATGTCGTAAAATCAGTGGAACAAAAATGTACAAGACCAAGAAATATTTCTGAGGTTGGTATTATGTTTTTCAACATGTTTCTTTTTCCATCACCAGTAAATGTTAATACCACTCTTTTAGATGTGGGTACCTTAAAATTACCATAAAAATCCTAGTCCTATGCATAAATATAGTCATATGAATAACGTTTACTTTTCAAAAAATGACCATGGCTCCTGACTTAAGAAGTCTTGACACTTGTCAGTAATTTCGTTTTTTAATTTCTGAAGTAATTTGTTTGCTTCATCTTTTACTCCTTTATTTTTTCTTCTTAGTTTCTCCTGTGTCTTTCGCTGTCACTTCGCTGTTCAGTTCAAGACTAAAAAAGCTAACCAACGTTATTTGGCTTCTTTTTATGTACATTGTTACTGTAGTTTATCTGTCACGTCTTACTACACTTTGTATCCACGATCAGTATATGAGGTGTGGAAAGGAATGCTGGCCAATGATGTCACATACAACTATTAAGCGGTTGACGGTAGCGCACAAGAGATTTCTTATCCTAAAGCACCTCCGACATCCGCTTTTACCGAATCTTCCAACGAAGACAAAGTGGAAGATGGCACCCAGTCGAGGTAAACATGGGTTATTTACCGTAGCATTCTACTTTGTTGTTAGGACAAGCCTAAAGAAGGACATAAACTAGACTTGCAAATGCACAAATGAAAGACGAACGTGAATTGCCAGGCACAAATTTCTGTACTAATGAATATAATGTAATTTGAGCTATAGATGAAGTTATTCACCGTTAGATAAACTCCAGGTCAATGTGGTGTCAACTTTGTCGTCGTATATGACAGCTGAATTACCTGAAAAGGAATCTTGTTCATGTTTTGCCAACTAACAACACTAAATTTTGCATACTTTGCAGCAAACTCTGCTTTGAGGCCCTTCTTTCTATAGGTTATAGCACAATCATCAGCAAAATATGCGCCAAAGCGAACGACTGGGCGTTAACCCCAGGTCCTACCCGCTACCTTACAGGTATTACACATGACTGAAAAAATAAATAAATAAATAAATGACTAGTCTTTGTTACTCACATTTACTAGGATAACCTTCAGTGATGTTATTGTGTCATCTGATTTAGAATTTAGGGCCCGGGAAATCGGTGTCCATGGACATACGTGTCGTGGCGTATTCATTTTTGTACATTTGACATTGTTGGTTGAGTATAAAGTAACTTCTAGCCCACTGTTTGCTGATTCATCTGCAAGAAAACCGTGAGAAAACTGTAAGAGTACATGCTAAGCAGTAAAGGTTGATACTTTGGGAGAAGACTTATTTACAGTTTTGGGAACATATGGGGGCTATTCTTTCATGATTTCTGTTTGTTTATGTAAAACAACGTAATGGTTAATTGAGCAGTCTACTAAGGCACTTTAAATGTTCTTTAAATATTCTTTATAATGTTATAATGCCGTGTTTAGTGGAAGAGTATAGGAAGAATAGGAACATTTCAAACAAAATCATATAAGGATGAAAATGAAATATTCACTCCTTATTATTACTTTATTATATTCACACTTCAGTTTGTAGTTGTGCACTTCATTACATGTTTTGATATAAGAACTTGGAATTACAGGTGAAAGAAGTTCCTCTCACAATTTTTCAACGTTTACTTTTTACAATTCTACTTTTTTTATGGTACTACCAGATTCATTTGTTCTTAACTTCACAAAAGAAGATGGCATTCAAAGCCGTAGAAAAGGCCATGTCTTAGGCAAGGGAGGGGGGGGGGAGGGGTGAAGTAAATAAATTTCGATTGCCTGAAAGGGGGAAAATGAAAAAGTCACTATTTATTAAGTTTATAGTTGTGCACTTCATGGCATGTTTTGATACAAGATACTGCAAACGTCTGTAAATCCCGAGTCGTCCACACTGGCAACGAACTTGCAACTACAGGTGAAAAGAGACAGGTCTTTGGGGAGGAGAGGGTGGAGTTAATAAATTCCGACTGCTTAGTTTCTCAATTAACTGTAAAAACGTTTTATGAAAAAACTGAACATAATCGCACTTCATCTTATCTAGAATACTTATTTTACTGTCACGTACAGAAAAGTTTACTAAACAGCTTCTACTTTCTAACGATATCACTTCTTTTCTTATTCTAGAAATTTCCAACTACCAGGTAACCTTGGATAAAATCTGGTGCAATATTTTATATTTATTTTTCCAGAGAAATTCTTGTCCCAGCTCAGTTTCAACAATTTTTACTCTCTGGTGATTAGCTCTTTACTACTTTGCTTCAACCGCCGATGATTGCATACTTAAGGATAAAGCTATTTCTTGAATCGATAACTTTGTAAATGATATCAAGCTTTATGAGAAAAAAATGTTATGCAATAAACAGGGGAAATCATGAGATGAGGGAGGGTTGTGAGGGGGGAGGTGTCCCCCATCCCCTTTGAGAAAATTTTCACGTAGTAGGTTACCTCAGATGGAATCTAGTGCAATGTTTGGCGTCTTTCGAAGTCACAAAATGTGCTAGACCGAGATATGAAAATTTTTTAGATGTATTTCACATTTTCCGACTGTCGAAGCACCTAGACTGATATATGAAGATTTCCAACTGGCACTCAGAGTTATTGCAAGATTTTTCAATTACCACACAACCGTAAACACAACACTTTATATAGAGTGAGTCACTATGGGGACAAATTGACTCAGTTTTAGGACAGTGACTCACTTTTTATTTTCTGTGAATTTGGTGCAATATTTGGCATCATTCTATGTCATAAAATGTGCGACTGCATGAAACATTTCAACTCAACTCGTATTCAGATTTTTCGACTGTCATCGCCTCTACATTTTAATATGAGAAATTTCACTGGTATTTCAAATTTATTGAGAAATGCCTTAATTACTAGATAACCTTAGGCACTTGAAAAGTTCCAACTGGTATTTCAGATTTTCCGACTATCGTCGCTCTGACAGACTGGGGGGGACACCCCTACACCCCGGTAGCGTCGGCCCTAATGACATAATATCATCATAAAGCACAGAATGATATTTGAAAGAATGATTGTGTGCAATTTTTATCATCTTTTTATCCACTATGTTAGAACATGGTTTACTGTTATTAGACGTTTCACGACAAGAATTTTTGGTGTGAGCGGGTTACCTGTTTTTACAGTCGAAATTACATCCATCATTTCTAAATTGATTTTTACATGAAAAAGTGGAATATCTCCTTTCTATCAAAACAAAAAATATCTGGTTGTAAATTTGAACATCGCAGGTAAGTTCAAAGTGACAGAGAAACATATGAACTAATCACGTGCTACGGGAACAAAAAATCTACAAAATTTGATATATTTTAGATCAATCTACTCACTGTCTGAACTGGTTTCGTCATTGCGGCTACAATTAACATCAAACAACTTGGTAACCTCTTCCTTTATTCCAGTTAGATTAATGGCATCGTCCCCTAGAGCGTCGGTCAGGAATGAAATATCTTTACTCGATATCTTGCCCATCGATTCCAGTTCTTGTAGAAAAAGTAATCCTGGTAGATCAGCCTTCTCTAAGCGGTCTTTAAAAGCGGGCTTGAACCCCATGAGCGTTGCTAACATCTGTATAGTTTTCATGCTCAGATGATCCCAGCACTTATGAGAAACCGTCCAAAACCTTCAGTTTACAAAATGCAATCATTTAAAAAAACCAACAGCAAAGTGACAAGTAAGTGGAATCTATGATAATAATAAAAATTGCAATAATAAAAAAAAAATATGTGGCAGTTTTATGGCACAAAATGTAATTACAATCATATCTTACAAGTTTCATTTTGAGTCTCTTCATCATTTGCGGAGTAACTTTTATTATAACGTTGACTTATTTGATAGACACCCTGTACGTTTGAAAACACTGAGTTACACATAATGTTCTAAATAAATAACAGCTTTACCGCAAAATTGATGACAGAGGAAAGTGAGTAAATATTTAACTATGTAGACTGTATTAAGACATGCAAGTTGATGTGCTACTTTTACCTTTGAAACGTTCTTGTTGCATTTTGTGGTGCGGTTTAGTTGGCATTAGTCAAGAAGCATATTGTTTGCTCGCAGATTTCTCTGTGTGATTCACAGTCACTGTAGCCAATAACAGTCTTGCATTTCTTCCAGAAAAAAAGGAACAAACAAAAGTACAGCAATGATCATGGCACTAGCCTTATTTGGAGATATTATGTTGCAGTCAAAATAGTACGACCCTCAAAGCTTAGTCAGTGAAATGTAACACAACTACGTCTTGATCTTTGTGAGCAAACGAAGAATATATTGTTAGCTCAACGTTCCGTGTCCTAAACTGTTAGGCCAAAGTCGCCAAAGATAAATAGGCTATTTCTAACGGTACGGCAGTGTCACATTCTCAAAACTGCTACATGTAGTATGAAGCTTCCCTAATTATGCACTATGTTGGTGGTAAATGTTTCACTGAGTGCATATGTCGTCGTATAAGTTTGACTAGTTAGCCTATGTAAGTAAAACTTACCGCGTGCAACTTTAAACAATTGAGCAACTTCTGATGAAGAAATTTTGGCACGCTCACTAATTGGCTATGTAAAGCGATTAAGGAGCATCTGCTTAACACTATGATTCATTGCAATGAATTGGCTCAGACTTACCTGCATTCGTACAGACACATGATGTCAATAATCGTTGTAGGGAATATATACGTACCCACAAAACAAAACGCGCTATGCTGTGTCCCGTTCAGTTTAGGTTCGATTACAACGGCGAATAATGTTGAGGCACTTCCTCTTATCTATGTGTACGAACTTTACTAACATCAAACACATTGAAGAGATGATTTTGGTCTCCACGTACAGGCCTATTTTGCGCCAGAAGTGTCAGAAGCGCCTTCAGTTATGTAATACTTTAAACATGTACAAAGTCTGAATAAATATTTATTACCATATTTTATCGTGTATAATTTTTTTGGGGCCATGGAATAACTCGCCGATCGTTATCTGAGGTTTAGGTCGTAGTTAAAGGAATACTCTACCGCCAAGGTTAGGAGTGCCTAACAGAAAGAACATACATGTTCACTGCAGGCACTTCAAACCTGAATCACGTTCATATCTCAAGGTATTAGTGTACGAAAAAAAATAATAATTCCAGTTGCCTCAATTTTTAAAAGGTTGTGTGAGACCCGCAAATGTAATGTAAAGTGTGTCTTGTTCACAGTACATTTCCAGGAACGATACCTGACCTTTATATGATTTACATTTCAAATTGGCTCGATGTATTTGAACAAACATTTCAAGGGCCGGGATGTCTTAGGAAGAGTATGACTGGGTGGTTGGGACACCTGAGGAAATTGCTGGTTACCATTGGTATTGAGTGAGGCCAAATCTGCCTCCTGAAGTTCTTCGAGTAAGTCTTATATAAGATTCAATGTAGCTTAGGGACGTAAAATTAATGATCTTGATATTATTTGTAATCAATGATCATCTTACTGGATTTAATGAAGTGTAAATAAGTCAGACATTAAAGCTAACAATACCTTAAATACAAAAACTCATCCTCCTAGGCAGTTTCAATTCTTCGAACCACTTACGTTTAATCCCTCCCACAGCCTGTCTAAAATTCCTTAACATTTGCACTCAAAACAATGGATTCCTGTGTACTGTGTGTAATGTGAACTACTCTGCATCTTCCTAATATGCTCTCAATCAAATGGTAGAACCAGTTAAGAATTCTGCTATCGGGAGACAAAAAAAAAAAATGCACCTTGGGGTGATGAGTTGCTGCCATGATCTTTCTTCTGATCGACTTCACAATGAGCGGAATACACGACAATATGTGTGTTGTCCAATGAAACTGGAATACCCTTTTTTCTACAAAATTTGACACCAGTGAAAAATGTAGATTGTATTTATTGTACAACGAGCTTGACATGTTGTGAATATTTAAGGTTACAACTCTAACCCTTTCCTTTAAACCAGTTGAGATGATCTTCAATTGGTCAGCCAATGAGATGTCATAATTGCAAAAAGCATAATAACCTACTACTTTAATTTCCACTCTGACGGTAAACCGCTTCCTTCCGATTTTGGCAACCTTTCAACTCGTCATGCTTCTCCAGGCAATATGAACAATTAGACAATGATGTTTACTCCTGAACATCATGCACTATACTCAAATGTTACAAAAATATTTTCGCACAAGTAACACAAAAATGATGCACGATTTAGCATTAAATAAACACATAGGTACTTAATGATGTCGTTTCAGATTACTGAACGTATGGAAAATTGTACTAAGCTCACTATACGCCTACACGTTTAGAGTCTCACAAGTTCCCATCTATGCATACAATGCCTCATCGCAATTTAAACGTACACAAAGGAACCGAGGGAGCTCACCAAATATTTATGCACATATTTACATACGAACAGCAATGTCTTTCCTAATTCTGATTCATTCGAGATGCGGATAAGTGTTGGGAATTGATTTCGTTCTATCCGTACTGCTATATCTCTCACCCCTGTCTCCCCAAGTGCTCCGTTCTTATCGGGTTTTGCCATCCTGTTGCGATTATAGCAGTATGGAAATCCCCGATTGCAGGTTCGCGGGTAAACAGTCTGAATTTGAAGTTGTACTAGTTGAACGACGTAATTTGAAAACCAACGAAGTTCGAGAAAGGGAGATAAACGGTGTAGATCCACTATCACACTCTCATTGAACTCAAATGGTGCTGTCATGCGGTTACTGTCGAGTAATAGCAGGTATCAATATTAGTTCCCTAACACTTTACAGAATTTTGGAAAGTATTTGTTATTCACAACTGACTACCCTAGACGTTACGGCATATTACTATGATCCCGTATAATAGCCATGTACATTTGTGTAAGCAATTACAATAGCTGGATGGTTATGTATGCTGTCCTAACCACATGTGGCACTTGCGACTGATGTTCTTAATGATCTTATAAAGAATGTCTGGGTGTATTGAAATATATTCAGAGCAGTCACTAATCATAAGCGCTAGTAATTAAAAAAAACGTACTGTTCAGTTCCAATAGAATTTAGTCTTCGTTAAAGATCATGATTGAATGTGTAGCAACCTAGGTATTACTACAGTTGGTGTACAGTTTCTGCGTAGGCGAGATAAAAGATTGCATATCACTGGCAAAATAAAATATTACCGGAATCAGTTAAAATGCCAAACTGAAAAATTCGTGTGCTTTTTGGTACTAGGTTTGGATTTCTTATTTCGCCTATATGGTTAAGACGTAAAAGTGAACGAACTTCAAGTAGGCAAATTACCAAATGCGTGTAGTTAGCTCAAATTTGCGTAGACAAGGCTGACGTTTCACTTCTTTCGTTTTCAACAAACTTTTGACTAATCACGTCAAATTTGTTCAAGATTATTGTTTAGAAATGATATGCAAGCAGATTGTTTAAATTGTTTTGATGAGTGTTACTCTATTTTTTGCAATTAAGGTAAATGATGGTCACTCTAGGCCTACAACGTTTTGTGTATGTACCGGTTCAGAGAAATAATGATCTAGCGTGGGTGGGGACATAGTTACCCGGTCAACCCAAGGATGTTATGGCAAATATCCAGCATTTTAAGACTTGTTAAGTTGCATATGTCAAAGTTTACTTTGTAGGCATAAATTAGAGTAGCATTTAGGCCTTGGCTTGGGCCTAGATTGTGATAGGGAACTGAACTGCAGGATGTTGACCTCATTACGGAACACTCACCCCACCACTGTTAAGTGTATAGTAAACCTGAGAATAAAAGGGTGGTATCATGGTTGGCAACATTGTCTACCTTGAACTTACAGTCACTCTACGTGAACCGATATTTTAATGTGTGCGTATATATCATAGTTTGTATGAAAATAAATAATCCAGTATAGCAGATGACTCTTATGTCACAGAGATAATTTTACTAAGGATACTGTCTCAGAGGAGAGGTGTACCCGAAGAATGACAGGTAAGGCATTAACATAGTATGTTGGTATATGCAATTCAAAGTACATCAAAATGCCTTGGGGTGCACTAGATTCTGCATAAACATATAATTTTCAATTTTGATTACAAATAGTATCTTAATGCAGAGTGTGCAGATCAAGTAACAATAAACAAGCAAATTACACTGAAGAGAAATGATCAATTGCTTTTTTATTGAAATCATTTTATTTGTATTTTATTTCTGTTCTGGAATTTTAATGCATTGCTTACAGCTATTCAGCATTCTTATCAGATAAAATGTATAGAACAAAGGGAACCATAGTGAGTAAGTGTTGCCTTGCGTTTGTCACTGAAAAAATGTTAATGTTACTGTGTATAAATAGAAGCCCTTAAAGGAATATCTTCAAGTAAAGTAAGCAGCATGAGATGACAATGCTCAACTGCATATGTCAAAGGTAAAAAATGATATGCTATCATATTAATTGTTACTTCTTTAAAGGGGCCGGACTTGAAAAAGTTTTGCATATTTCTGGCTGCCCTACCCACCTACCCACCTACCCACCCACCGTATATTTAAACTGACATGTAGTTACGAGGATACAATCTTTCACCAGAAATCCAGGAAAAATCTCTGTCAGAAAATTGGACAGTAAATATTTTGTCAAAAGTTGACGAGATAGTTTTGAGTGATCATATTGAGGCTAATCTCGAAAAATGCATAACAGTACGAGATCTCGGAAGTCTGAAACACCAAATCAATCAGGAGCCAAGAGTAAAGAGAAGCCTACGCCTAGGGTTACGTCTTCTAGATCTACACCTAGCCTAACTAACAGTGGCGGAATGGGGGAACATATTGCTGATATTATAAGGGAGGAACTAAACTGTGCTATAAAGTCAGAGGAATTTACCACCAACCTAATTAAGGCAATATTACCAGTTCTTAAAACAGCTATAAAGGAGGAACTATGTCAAGAGATTCATGATGCCCTTACACTGGAACTTGCAAAAACTCAGGGTGAACTTGAAAGTGCGACGGCAAGATTGACGCCCTTCAAAAGGACGTAAGCGACCTACAGAGTAAACTGGATGATCAAGAGCAATATTCTAGAAGGAATTGCTTGAGAATTTTTGGTGTTCCTGAGGCAGAAGGGGAATCTACTGACGAAACTATTATAAAATTGGCCAAAGGGAAATTGGATGTAGAGATCAGGAAAGATGACATCGACCGCTCTCATAGAATTCCTAGCCGCACTGCCACTGATGGAAACAAGCCGAGGCCCATAATTGTAAAACTTACTTCATACAAAGTAAGGGACAGAGTATACAGGGCACGAAAGTCATTAAAGGGCACCCGGATCTTCATTAATGAGGACTTAACTACTTTGAAGCAATCGTTGTATGCAAAGGTAAGAAAACATCCCAATATTGCAAGACACTGGACACTGGATGGCCGCATATATGCCGTCACAAAGATCGAAAAGAAATACCAGGTTAAACAAGCAGAAGATCTACAATCTCTATAGGCTACTTGTAACTTCCCTGGGACGCCATTTTGTTTTTCGGTACATTTCTCATTGCACTTGTGTATTTAACTACGTGTGTGAAGCAATCTCAGTGTACAGCCATAGCTACTACAGATGTCTTCTATGGATGGTAAAAGAAGTCTACTTTCTATGGCAGGATTAAGCTTTTCTGCAGGCCGAAGAATTGAAGAAGTATTCTGCCAAAATTCCTTTCTATAAACTTTATCCTCTGGCAAGCCCATTGTTACAGTTCTTGGATCGTTGCAGATAAGAAACATGCACACCACATTGATCGAGATGCTGTCAGATCAAGTGAATTAGAAATTGCAATGGCGGATTATCTGGTGGCTGACACTTGCTTTCCAATTTCGGAAGTGATTTTTTTTTCTTATTAGATTCTTATCCTTACTGTGTTGTTTTCCATTTTTTTTCTTTTTCTTCTTTACGCATATTATGGAGAATTCCGATGTTGATTCATGGTTTTTACAGGCTCAAATCAATTGTTGTTATTCAGATTTAAATGATTTTAATGAATTTTTCAGGGAAAGTCATGCAAAGTTTTCTATTCTACATATTAATGCTAGATCACTACCTCATAACTTTGATTCAATCGTAAGTTTCATTCGCTGTGTTGATAATTATCCATTTTCTTTAATTGCTATCACAGAGACATGGCTACATGATAATGATTATACTGCACTGTATCATCTTCCGGGTTACAATTTAGTATGTAAAGCGCGTTCAGACAAGCGTGGGGGTGGGGTAGCATTATACATTAGGAGTGAGCTGCAATTCACTGTCATGAACAACTTGTTAAATTCTATGCATTTTGAGTCTTTGTTTCTAAAAATTAATAATGTTAATTCAAAAAACCTCATTGTTGGAGTTATATACCGTCGGCCAGGTGAAGTTGTTGGTGGGTTTATAGATGATGTAGTCGAAGTATGTAATACATTAAATGCTGAGCGTGACGTGTGTTTTCTTGCTGGTGACTTTAATATTAATCTTCTTTCTGAACAAACTGCAGATGTATTTGTGAATACTTTACAATCCTTTATCCTGTCATTGATAGACCAACTAGAGTAACCAGTGTGTCGTCATCCCTTATTGACAATATTTTTACGAATATCGATATCAAGACTAGGTCCACTGTCATAAAAACTGATATATCAGACCATTATCCTATTGCTATTATTTGTGATGATTTAAACCCACCTAGAAGACACGCTCATAGAAGTAGTTATCTAAGACGTGATACACGCAATTGCAATATTTTAAGTATGAAAATGGAGCTTAGTTCATGTGATTGGTATGATGTGTTGTTGGATAATAATCCACAGTCCTCATTTAAAACCTTTTATAGTAAATTTTGTGAAATATATAATAGAAATTGCCCTTTAAGAAACTTCAAGTCTAAGAAAAATTTACAGAAATCACCCTGGATTACCACAGGCATTCTTCAGTCTATTCGAAAGAGGAATATCCTGTATTGTAAGTACAAAAGAAGTCCCACTGAATATAATTTTCTCAGGTACAGAAATTACAAAAATAGATTAACCACTGTAGTCCGTAACGCTAAACAGTCCCACTATACTAATTTTTTCACTGAGAATAAAGGAGACAGCAAGAAGATATGGACTGGTATAAATAAGTTATTAAATAGAGGGGATCCTAGTTCTCATTGTTCAAGTCCAAGTATCACTTCTACAACGGACTCAAGTATAATGGACTATGCTGTCAAGTTTAATGACTTTTTTTTAACTGTTGGTGAAAACCTAGCCAATGAGATAGGTGACAGCAATGTCAATTTCGAGTCATATTTAAATGAAATTAATGTGTCTAATACCTGCGTTTTACATCCTGTAAGCCGGGAGGAAGTTATATCTACTATTCTAAAATTACAAAACGCAAAATCAGCAGGCTATGATGGTATAACCAATGAAGTATTAAAACATGTGTATGAATATATTGTAGATCCACTTACTCATATTTTGAACCTATCTTTCAGAGAGGGAATTTTCCCGAATGAGTTAAAGATTGCTAAAGTAATACCTGTGTATAAGTCTGGTGATTCGGATATGGTATCTAATTATCGCCCTGTGTCAGTGTTACCAGCTATTTCTAAGATCTTTGAAAGACTCGTTTGTAATAGACTGTTTAATTTTATAAATAAGCATAATCTTTTATATACCGGACAATATGGTTTTAGGGAAAATCACTCTACATATATGGCCGCCTTAAAATTTGTGGACGACATTGTATGTAGTCTGGATAATAGGGCTTCTACTGTAGCCTTGTTTATTGATCTATCAAAGGCATTTGACACCATTAATCATAGTATTTTACTCAACAAATTGTATAAGTACGGAGTACGGGGTGTGGCACTAAATTGGTTTAGAAGTTATCTCGAAAATAGAAAACAATTTGTCCGGTACAAAGGTAAAGATTCTGACATGAAGGAAATTTCTGTCGGTGTTCCACAAGGCTCTATTTTGGGACCTTTATTATTTATTTTATATATTAATGATATGTATCGATCTTCTAATTTACTCAAGTTTGTACTCTTTGCTGATGACACTACTGTCTATTGCCATAATCGTAATGTATACGAAGCCCTTCAAGTGGCATCCTTAGAATTAAACCGTGTTGCTGAATGGCTAGCTGCTAACAAGTTATCCTTAAATATTAACAAAACTAAGTTGTTGGTTTTTGATAACAGCAGGGGAGATAACTCTCATTTTTTCTTAAATTTCAAAGGTACCATAATAAAAAATAGTAATTTCACAAATTTTTTAGGTATCACAATTGACAATAAGCTTTCTTGGAAAAATCACATTGACAATGTTGCAAAATCCGTTTCTAGAATAGTAGGTGTTATGAATAGATTAAGGTATCATCTCCCCAGTAACACTTTGTTGGCTATCTACAACTCTCTAGTAGTCCCACATCTTACTTACAGTATTTTACCCTGGGGAAATTCCTCCCAAACTTACCTCGATAAACTCCTTGTTCTTCAAAAGAGGTCTGTCCGCTTAATCTCAAATATTCCACTTTATACCCATACACGTCCGTATTTTTATAACCTCAATATTCTCACTCTAAAGGATCACTATAAATATCAGTTAGGTATCTTCCTATATAGACATCACAATAATCAACTTCCCCATGATTTAAACTCGTTTTTCCACTCACACAGTACTCATCATAACTATTCTACAAGGGGAAGAGATAATCTGGTACAACCTTTCACAAGAACAATGTTTGCCCACTCTCAGGTGAGAAGCTATGGTGTACACCTCTGGAATTCCCTTGACACAAAATTACGTAATTCCTCAAATATTAATTTGTTTAAGCAGTACTTCAAAAAACATCTACTTTCTTTACACCTTTCTTAATCTGTATCTTGTGTATTTTGAGCCTAAAATCCCTTACGATTCATTTTTGCGTATATATGCGTACATTATTACATTATGTTTTGTAATATTTAACGTTAATTTTGGATTGGACCAGACTAGAAAAGCTCTTAGCTTCATCTGGTTCCTTTTTTTCCCTTTGATACATACGTTAATTTTTTTTTTTATGTACACTTCATCTTGTATAAATTTTATTTATGTACTTCAATTGGAAAAAATAAACAAACAAACAAACAAAACAAACAATTCTAACTTCTTATGTATGCCTTGATTTCCAAAATAACTTGTAATCATGTAATAAACTTTTTACATATGTATTTCATATCTCTGATATTCTTTGGTTGTTTTAGAAATGAAGCGATAGCCAGCCTATCATCCAACCTATGTAAGTGTGGCCTCAGACAGTCTCCAGAGATTTTACAATTTACAACATCCTATCCCAAGATAAATAGAAGTTTCTGGTGTGTGTGCCATTTCAGTGTACCACATTTAAAAGGTTCCACAGTTCTGTAGTATTTGAAAAAAACATGACAATTTTATTTTACAGCTTCATGACTTTTAATGGGAGATTATTATTTATTGTATATTACAGTACCAGCCTCTTCATCTGTCTGATCTGGTTTGCAATATGTTTTCTAATACCAGGGTGTTACCATATCATCCCCTTTCTTTGGTAGGTGAGATCAAGATTGAAAGCCATGAATAGGCCCTCCTATTTTTGAATACAACTATACCTCTTGGAAGATGTCCAAAGATGTTAAGATTATAAAAGGAATTGAATGCACTAGTTCTTTATAAATAGGTCCTCTGATTTAGTGTGGTTGTATCTGTGATACTTCGCACCTGGAAAAGCATTGCATCCTTATCATTTAAATTGCCATGTTCAGGTTGAAAAATAATCTCCACCTTTTCTCCAGAGCCAGGGTGGAGCAATCTTATACTCGCGGTATCCTTTTGACAACACTGTGTCCTGACTGTACTTCTAGCTCTTTCCCTTTTTCCCCAATGTATGTTTTCAGTATTTTCTCAAATCACTTGAATATTCCTCCCTACATAGACTTCCCACATTCCAACCACAAGAACATACAAAACTGTTGGTCACTGGATGACATGTGCTCTTGAGAAAAGAAATAAAAGTTATATGATACTAAAAGATTTAGGCCCAAAACTTGTGAACATTACTAGTAAGTCTTTTCCAATAAATTTAACCGTTTGATGTGACTTTTTAATTTAAGGTACAAAAATAAACCTTACAGAAATGGTATCACCTGAATTTAAATATACAGTATTCCAACACTTGTATGAGCGCTGGTCAGTGTCCGTGTCATTTCTGACCATTTTTATCTGACGTGTGATTCTATGGAACCCCAAAAGGGAAGTCTATTGATGAAGATTGGTGAAACAATTATGGGGCAAAGTTACATGATGAACATACAAAGGGATGTGTGATGATGGTGCAATTACTGTTAATTATAATAAAAAGTCATGAGATGAAGAGTGAAGACTAGTCAAAAGGTGACAAGACAAACATGATGAAATTATTTTATCTATTTTTTAACTAAACCTTTTTTTAAATTCTATGAGGTGGAGCTGATTTTCCCTTTCCCCAAACCCTCATGAAAAACATAAAATAACGATCAAAACAACTTGAGAGTAAAACAAGAGTTAAAGGTAATTGTTATTACATAAAGGGACGGATGAACTGTTTGTCACATCAACAGGCAGTATTAATACATCCCAGCAATGTATCATTATGGATCTGATTGGGACTGGTCAGTTTCAACATTTCAGAACGATTCCACTAACCCTCAGACATTGAAGTTGTTAAGTATAAAACTCAATTACCTAGTCTGGGACCCCTTTTTATTCAGTAGGGTGCAACAAGAACGAAACTTATTGATACCCTTGGGCTGTCTAATGTTGGGATATTTAGATATGGTGGTAGTCATGCAGAGGCAAGTCGAATTATTGGCCAAATAAGCTGTTGGCTTGGAGTTTCCGCGCATAGTCCCAGACCTCGTCTTCATGAAAGAGTGGTTGTCGCTATAAAGTTACCCTTTTTGTCGTTCCATAGAATTTGGCTCAATACACATTAGCGCTAGCTTGCACTACGCACAACTAGTTAAGGTGGCCTGCAGAATGAGGGAGTTAGCTTTAGGGGTTTTGAAGACAAAAATATCACTTTCAAGGATATCGGTGGACGAAGCAGTTACTTGATGGTAGAAATTACACACTAAACTTTACACGTGCATATCAAACTTTTGTAGCGATGTAGCTGGTAGGATCAGTAAAGAGAAAGAGTGGAAAAATTAACGTGCTCACACGATGTAAGTTACTGACCCTGGCAGTTGATCACAAAATTATTTTATTGGACTCGTTGTAATTCATTAGCGGAATCTTGTGTGAGCACAATTTTTTTCAGTGAAGTACTGGAAGCAATTTTCTTTATACAGGCTAAAGGGTTAGTGTATATATTCGTGTATTCGTATTTTTGAAGGCAAATTGGTAAATGAACACGGAGACCTGTTACACCTCAGAACTGGCTGTTCATATTACCATTGACATGTCAATCTTGAAATATATTCCAAACGGTTCTTTGAACTACAAAACGTCAGAGATTACCGTGGGCCTAGAAAGGGCCGAAGGTTTACCACAATGGACCCAATAATAGCTAATCTGCCAAGCACGTGTTGGTACTGTATGTTATGTAGTATGTCCCCGTTTGTACCGTTTTCTTTTCCGAACACAGAGGAGACCTGGTGCATGAGTAATACAGGACCGTTGTGTGGACTGAGTAATACTTAGCAAGTATTTTGGCCTTCGTGGGGAAGCAACCCAATTCTTCGTCATAATGTTGTGTCGACAAAATATTCAACAAAAAGGGGGAGGGGGAAAATAATTTGTTTTCGAGGATTGGGGAGTATCTGCCTAATAAATAAGCTCCATAGAGCATATTCTCAACTCCAGAATATGCAGGTCCAACTTAGGTCAAAAAGTGTATCACATAATTATAAACTTATTAATACCTTGATTTGGATCTATGCATAACTATTAAAATATTTGACAAAATATTACAAAAAATGAAAAGGTTTAAAATTATAGCTGGTCAGAATGGCAGCTTCTTGATTGCTTTTTTGAATGTGTTCAAAGCCTAGCAATGTAAGTAGATAAATTTTGGTGATGGTGTTTACCACATGTTGTCCTCTTGCATACAGTTTAATCCGCATCTCTATATCACATTATTTTTCTTTTTTTTTTCGCATAAAATATCATCTTGAATTTATTTATCTAGCAATTCTAGACAGTCTGTTTCATGATCTTCCTTAAAGAGGGTCACTTATACAGTGTTTTCAACAACCTGAATGTTACAAACGAATGTAAAGAATTTAAATCCTTACGGAAAACTGTTTCCGATCGTTAAATCAAGCGAATGAATGACAGTCATAATTTCTTGCATTAAGTAATGTTTTTGACGATTTAGGAAAGTGTTTGCCAGTGTTTGCTGTTATGTAATTAATCATCAGGCAGTATACATGAAAAATACATTTAACTTGTTTACAGTTTACTCGTTGATTAAGATTTGATAGCTGCTTTTTCAAAATGAATCTTTCGAGACTTTGTAGATTTAAAGTGTACAAAGACACTACCTAAGCTTTTATCTGTTCTTGTGATAGGTAAACTGGTTAGAAAAGATGGAAGATTGCTGTCTAGGAGATGAAAGAATGCCGATTGCTGATGAAAAGAAGCATCCGTTCAGAGAGGTACCTGGTTCCGCTCGGTCGGTCAAGGGTAAATTTGAAAATGTATAATATTCAACTTAAGAAAGTGAAAAGTAGTGAAACTGTTAATTTACATTGTGCTTTGTGCAGTGTTCTCTCTTAATGGATCAAATAGGCATAGGCCTATAATCCTCTTACTAAACTTAAGAGTAGGTAGGCCTATTCAATTTCAAAGAAGTTTCCTTTTAACAGTCAACCAAGATAATTTGCTTGCGTCACTTTTGCTCACCATGTTTGCATAATGGATGTGTATTTGTGACTAAACAAAGGAAGGTAACATCGAAGGTATTATAAAACAAGTGCTTCTTACAATTACAATACCCTCTGTTGTTTTCTACTGAACTTTTGTTTGTTGACGGAACAGAGAGTTTCAAACGATTATCTACACCATCGGCGGATGAATATATAAAAAACAATTCCAACTAACACATGTTAGCCGTTAACAGGCCACTGACGCTACCTTGCTAAGGTAAGCGATGCACTCAAACTGCAACCTCATGCATCGCTTGCATTAACCTCCGATCGTAAGTTATCGTCCAGTTAATGCACAGACGTGTACGAAGTTAATTAACCTTGTTTGTACCTGCAAAAACTAAAGTTTAAAAAAAAAGGCGAAAAGGAAACAAAATTTGGGTTCGTAAATGACGTCATTTTTATTGAAAACGAACCCCGAGGAAAGTTTAATAAGATTAATGTTTTGCGAGACCGCAATTGTTTTAAAACGACATTGTCTACGTTTTTATTGCATTCTCCACAAGTACTGGTAATTTGACAATACACGGTCACTTCATGACTGAATGGGTGATAACCACTTAAGGACTCTTCCCATGTATGTATGAACAATAATTGTACATTGTTGAGTAATGCAGAATTGAAATATAGTGTTTGGGGGACTAAGATTATTTGATTTGTGGAATTTGTCATTAACAAAATCTTTTGATATCGCCCTGTATTTATCTCGTGCGACATGATACTCAGATTCTAGAATGTAACTTAGAAAAAACTATCTATTGTTAAGGCTACATGAATGCACAGTACATAGTATTACATGAAGTCGCTTTCAGCATACCAATGATAACAGTTGTAGTTCACACAATACGTCGTAATGCATAGCATATCAGTTCTGTTGTTGCATAACTGTCATGCATAACTTTCTTTATCATTTGTATTTTGTAACTAGTTTCTCAGATGTCACAATTCCACACGAGTACTTTTACTCTTCGTATAAATGGATAACACAATGTGTTTTGTTTATGGCACAGTAGGTTTTGGACCTTTCTTAGTGAAGGCCGGTGATCATTTGACACTCAAAACAGTGAAGAAATTAACAACCTATGCTAAATTCCAAGGTGATGTTTGCGACACAATAGAGAGAGAGGAATTGCCAGGATTGTCTTTTCTGAACGAGCTCGTATCAAGGGGACAAATATCAAAAGACAACATATCATATTTGTCAGATGCCTTAGATTTTATTGAGTGCCAGGGCATAATGAACAAGATAGAAGAGCTTTACAATCAACACTGCTGACTGATGTTATCAATAATGGTGAAAGTAAGTGCAGGTTCAGTTTTTCGTAGTTGTCTGTATGTTCATGTATAACGTTTATTTCGTTCAACTCAAGTACCCGATCACTCGAGTATATACATTCACATACAGTGGGGAGTTTTTGAGCTATGCTGTCGGCAGAAAATTCAAAATTTAAAACTGAAGTTAGAGAAAGTGATTAAAAATTGCAATAGTCTGGAATAATTTCTGGATTTTTTGGTCCTAAAAGTCTCTTGAGATAAAAGGAAGGAAAATGGAATTATGGTGATAACAGAATTATCATTTTCAATAATGCGAGGACAATTTTGTTCTATGTTGAAGCTCATTGCCAGTCAATTACCAGTGCATGTCTAGTGTTTCATGACGGGGAAGATCTAACATGAGCAATTTTGAAATTTTCCTTCTCCATTGTAGAGGTAAATTCCGTGAGTTTTCAAGACGGCAAAAGTCCTGCGAAGATTATGAAACTCAGTGACACTGGTACCTGTCGTTCTTCTTATCTATGACTCAATTACAACTATGGAATTGTACAAACTAGCGGTGAAATCAAGACTAGACCTATTGATAGGGATGCGCCCGATTGAATTTTAAGTTCCGGCCTGACAGGATTCGGCCGAATCTTAGATGGAATCCGGCCAAACCGGATTTTTGCAATGCTTTTGAAAATTCGAATTGTGCATGGTTTCTACGTTTCCAAATGCAACATAGTTATGATGCACAGGACAAATGTTCTAGGATAAATTATGCCTCAATGAATATGCAACTAATTATTCCAACATTAACTCTCGCGAGTTCGATTGGATAGTCATGTTGTGGGCTGACAATCGTCATATCACTAATGGGTATAATGTTGTGCAGCCATTCTATAGATGACATTACAAAACAGGCCAGTTAAGAATTGTCATTGCTAATTGAAGTAATTTAACATGTAGATGTCCTTTACCGAAATCTTTTAGAAACTAGGAATGAAAGTAGTGTACTAAAGTAAACATAGTTTACTTAAGTCCAATTGAATCAAGATCAGGCCGTATCTTTTCTATGGCAACTGCAGATGTCTCTTAAATCACTGCCCTGTGTTCCTAACAAAATGAGACTTTAACTCATTCTACCTCCATATCAAAAGTTTTTACCCTAGGACCTATTGAAAGTGCTAAGTCCCCATCCGGTGCTTTCACCCCAGGGCCTCTGAAAAACTTGCTGCGGTCCGAGTCCATGCCAAGTGAAAGTCCCTTCAAATAGTGAACTTAGTCTTGACTTCAACCTTCAACTACGTCCAGAATAATTTATGCACGTTACATCTGAACATTAAGTACTCAACAAAGAGAAATGTAGTTTGCCATTATGTGCACAGATTTCAATTTGTTTGGCCAGCTTGATATTAATTCATTCTGGGATAGAGCACATTTATTTCAACAGCCTATGCATTATGTGAGAAAATAAGATTGCTTTTCATCTTGCAGCATTAATTTGTGATACTGTAAACATTATTGCATTGAAGCCTAAAAAGGAAATATACTCACATATGAAAAAAAAAAAAACAGGACTTAGTTGTGTGATGCATTCTAAGATCAAGTCATTTCATTCAGTTTCATTACTATAACAAGTCACTTACATGGTCACAGTGTTAAATTGTGTTCGACACTAATGTTGCTCATTAAAGTTCGTATTCTGTCTTTTAATTATTTCTTTGAGAGAGCTATGCTCTGCTATTTCATACCAATATCTGGCACTGAAAGTGCAAGAAAAAATCCAGCCCGACTTTGAAACAAATTTGGCCGGAACCGGATTTTCTTTTTTTAACCGGACCGAATATCCGATGCATCCCTATTGATTGTCTGTTACCTTACGGTCGTTAACGTTAACTGCATTTAATATCAAAATAAATTATATGGTGCAGTTGAAATCTTTTCAGATATTATTGCAATGGAACATTATTGCAATGGAACAACCATTCGCAATGTTTTTTCTTCTTCTTCTTTAGATGAACCAAACACTTGTGATGTGTTTATTGTCCAAGCTATAAAGACCCCACAGCCGGAACTGCATTCGATGGGTAATGGTTACACTCAGGCAACGTTTCTCGGTCATGGTCTAAAAGGAGACCAAAGAAGCCCAGTGCTTCTGTATGACATTGGGGTAGGTTATGCTCGACCGGAACTTGAGACATTCAAGAGTTACATCCTAAGAGATTATTATGAAGTGCATTCCAAACGCCAACTGTTTATCACACCTTGCACAAAAGTAATCGAAACAACTCCACGACACGGATTAGAAGTATTTTCAAATCCAGATCCTAAGACGGTGGTTCCACAAAATGCAGTTTGGAAAGTGACTCCAATTGGCAGAGTTCTTAACATGGCATCCGAGGAAATTGTTCCATCAGTGACAGGTGTTCTTGTAAAGGTGAGTGATATATCAGACACTAAATTATCATGTTCATAATGGATGGTGGTGGCTCGGGTAAAATAAAGAAAGTGTTTCTTTTCATTTTTATGAGACTAAAATTTGCAAACCTAAACTTAGAATTCTCATATTGTTACACAATTAGAGAGATCCAGGTGAATCGGCTGACAACATTATTTTCCATAAAACAGATACGAGCAGCATCATATCCACTTCTTAAGATTATGATTGTTGAGGTGTACTAGTGGCAGGTAGCAAGCTTTTGGAAGCAGTATGAGACTGTACTGCCTCCAGAATGAAATTTAAGATTGTGTACATGCATCAGGGAGGAAGTATAACATGGTAATGTATCCATCAGGAAAAAAAATACGTCAGTAGTACGTATAGGCAATAAATGTAAGATGGTAGTACCCAGTCGAAACACATTCACTTGTAAGTGCATTGAAAAGTTAATATTTGGTGGTGCATCTTCACAAGACTTTAGGTTAGTAATCAAGCAGTAAATGTAACATGACAATGGATGTTGGTAGTGCATAGGACAGGAGGTATAAGCGGGTAATGCGTCAGTCACGAATCTATGATTGTAAACATCAGGCTGGAAAAATACGATGGTAGTGCTACAGGAGGCATTTTCACACAGAGAAAGTTAGCTTAATATTTTACGCAGCACGGTATTTATCCAAGAAATATATAACAAAACTATTATGACTCCGAACTTTCACTCTTTATTCTCAGTCCTGAGAAGAGGTCTGCGGTGAAGAAACATTTTGTTGGTTTCGATGAAATCGTAACCTTTGTAATGTGTGTTTGTTTGTGACGCTTACCTTGTAAACACGATGTCTCAAAAAGAAAAGTTTGGACAGACCTCGCATTCAGTACATAGGTGTACCACATGAGCACAAGATCTCTATCGATTTTGGTGGAGGTCAAGGGTCATTTTAGCTCAACAGAGGTCAAAGTGTGAAAATCTTATAAACACGATATCTCAAAAAAGGGAAGCTTGGACAAATGTCATATTTGGCATGTTGGTGTTCCACATTAAGTACAAAATCCCTGTCGATTTTGGTGGAGGTCAAAGGTCATTTGATGTCAACAGGGGTCAACATGTAAATCATTGTAAACAATTGATTTTTGGGAGGTCAAAGATCATTTAAGGTCAACAGGGGTCAAAATGTGAAAATATTGTAAACATGGTATCTCAAGAAGGAAAACTTAGACAAATCTCCCAATTAGAATGCAGGTGTATCTCTTTGCGTATACAAGAATTCCATTTTCTTTGGTGAAGTTCAAAGGTCATTTGAGGTCAACATGGTCACGTTATGGAATTCTTGTTTGTAGTTGTCTCTCATTGAGTTCAAGAAGGTCTTTAACAAAAGCATTAACAACAACATTAACATCAACATTAGCATCAATGTTAACAACATTAACAACCACATTAACAACAATATCAACAACAACAATAATAATAATAATAGTAATAATAATAAATAATAATAATAGTAATAATAGTAATAATAATAATACTCCATCCTTTTAGATTCGCTTCCATTGGGTTAACTTCCGATCATCCGGAACTATCTTGACGCTTCAGGATGCCAGTCATCCCTCCTTGACGGCGATTGTGGATGAAAACATTGAGTCCATTAAGTCGACGCTGCCGCAGCTTTGTGAGGGAGATATCGTTGAAGTTAAATACTTTCGAACCAAAAGAAGCCAAAGAGAATTCACAACTTGTTACGTTCTGTCAGAGTCAAAATCAACAGTTCGAAAGGTCCGTACCCATGTTTGAGATATCGAGTTTTACCGCCTTCTCTTTTGTTTTTGTTTGTTTGTTTTTTTTTTCTTTTGATCTTCCAACACTTTGAAGCTTAGTGCATCTAAAAGAATTCAATAGATGTATTCTACTTTTTAGCAAAGAAAGCAATTGCATTAATTTATTTTTTTCTTGCATTACCACTGCATAAATTGTCAGTTGGCTGTCTTACCCTGTCCTCATAAAACAAATAGAATACAGTTGATTGGCACAGATTACGTTGGGAGTTACTGGCATGTTTTGAATGATAAGTTGTAGAGAATCTAAACTGAGTCTTTGACAGTCAAGAAAAGAACATTGTTTTAAAATAAGTGAGCATTGGCCTGAAAGGACATGGATAGCAATGAACCGTTAATCAGACATAAGAATTAGCACAAGTGATCGCAGTTTCCACTGGAAATATTAGAGTTATATAGTACTCTAAGGTTTCTTCCCCTTTAGGTGACAGACGAGCATCTGCAGTACGTTGCTAACCAGCTACCTGGTTTTGGATGTTACCAGATCCGAGGAATATGCACTTACATACAAACCGTACTATATGAAGAGTGCGCAGAAGTTTATTGCCGTGGAAAGAGATTGAGGAACAGTGACATGGACCCTTTCAGTAAGTGTTCATTTTCATATTCATGTTCTTCCTTCATATCAGCCATGTTTAAACATTCTTTGGTCTCGATATTCTACCGAGTTTTTTTTTTTAATAATACGTATGTATGTGCAATGAGTAGACAAACCAAAACAAACAAATGCTGGTATGCTTAGGGAAAGCAGCTTTGACAGATCTCATATCGTTGACCTGTAGGTGTGTCTTCTGAGGTCGACAAAAGTCACACCCTGAAAACCTTAGGGAAGCCTACATTCAGTGTCGTCAAATTGTGTATAACTATACTAATGCAAACACGATATCGAATGAAAAAAGCTAGGGCAGGTCTTGTATTTAACCTGTTAGTATACCACAATACTGAAAGACCTCTGAATTTTATTGGAGCTCAAATGTAACATGGGGCAGTATGTATTTTCCTAAGGTAGGGTCCCTAATGTACTTTTAAGTCGAAGAGATACTGTTTTAACAAAGGTTTGATGACATTGTTTATCTTAAAAGTCAAGGACGCCACCTACTTGCTTCTTAGTTCAACTGCTGTTGCCGTCAGAGTTAGTCGTTCAAGGTACCATGGACCATGTACTTTCATATCTTGTCATTTAAAACTCATCAATCAGAAATCCCGGTAGGAAATGTATTCCTTTCATTATCAAGCCACATTGCTGCATTTTGGTCACTAAACTTGTCATTTTACCTGCCGTATAGTCTTACTGTATCTGTAAACTAAAGGAGAACTGGAAATGCAGAAAACTGGAAAAGATAATGAAATAATTTATGTTAATAAGTCATCAAAGTTTATACCTTTAAGGGAGTTGCTTGAACAAGAAAGTGATACGTGACATGATCGACTATCCCTTCACCTCAAAGAAGCATCTTTGTTATGGAAGACCTAGAATGATGTGCTCTAGAGCACATCATCCAAGGTTAGGCCGGGGTTATCCATCACATCAACATGCACATCATCCTAGGTTAGGCCGGGGTTATCCATCACATCAACATGCTCATCATCCAAGGTTAGGCCGGGGTTATCCATCACATCAACATGCTCATCATCCAAGGTTAGGCCGGGGTTATCCATCACATCAACATGCTCATCATCCAAGGTTAGGCCGGGGTTATCCATCACATCAACATGCACATCATCCTAGGTTAGGCCGGGGTTATCCATCACATCAACATGCTCATCATCCAAGGTTAGGCCGGGGTTATCCATCACATCAACATGCTCATCATCCAAGGTTAGGCCGGGGTTATCCATCACATCAACATGCACATCATCCTAGGTTAGGCCGGGGTTATCCATCACATCAACATGCACATCATCCTAGGTTAGGCCGGGGTTATCCATCACATCAACATGCACATCATCCAAGGTTAGGCCGGGGTTATCCATCACATCAACATGCTCATCATCCAAGGTTAGGCCGGGGTTATCCATCACATCAACATGCTCACATTTAGGGGAAGCAGGTATACTGTTACTTTGTTTTTTTTTTTTTTTTTGGCCTTTCATCTTCGCCAGGAAAGATGTGCTGCCCCAGATGTGAGACGTCGTACCTTCCTCCTGTTCAGAAGCTCGGTTCGTTCATTAGGCTTGTCATCGATGACGTTTCAGATTTGTCTTCCGGAGACTCATGTAGCCCTATAATTTTCAAGAATACGGTGAAGGATATACTTCAGAAAATGCTGGACAAGCAAGGGCAAAAGGAATTTAAGGCAAGTCCTTCAAAGATATTTTCAATGACAAGTCAGTCAGAGCGATTGTTCAACCAGGACGTCCTTGTGATGTTGTGATAGATTTAATGTTGGTGAAGAGATTCCAAAGACCCCCTGGATGTGACACAGATGTCACTTCCCGAGAAACTATGGAAGAAGAAATGATGACCACCTGATCATTATCTGGACAGCATCGATTGAATTACATAAATATCTGCCGTATGAATAGTGGCTGGCTAAAACACGGTTTCAAATCTATGCAGGAAAATACTTGTTGATTCAACTAAATTCATCCTGTTGTTAGATCAATGGAACATTCTAAGTAACAAATGTATAGCAAATGTATAACAGACCTGAATACATGGATAAATGCATAAAAAATAAAGAAAGATATTATTTTCACGTTTCAAATATAATTAGTGTGTATGATGATCTTTTTTTTTTGTTAAAGAACGATATGTCATTGTGGAATGAATTTTAAATACACTTAACTTGTAATCATGTTCTTCTACAGCAACGATAAGTATGATTCATGCCATTGTTATGTATATGGGATCATTCAAAGGTGATCTCTCAGCCGAAATTTTCTTTGTCGATGACAACAGTTCAGACCCCCTTGCATATGACGTCATAGTGACACAGTAAAACCTCCTCCTTGAGGCAGCTCAAGGAAAAAGAAGTCCTACACAAAGAGATTCCCCGAATTCAAGCCCCAAGAAAATTCCCGTTAATGGAGCCTCTCGCTCTCCCATTCTACCTCAAGACTCCCCAGAGAAATACTGGGTTGATGACTGCGCTGTAGACTATCGATGAAAGTTGCAACGTTTAAGCCAGCCTTATTGTTATATGACGTCAATGCATGTGGTCAATTATTACGTCATAAGAATTGGTGGCATCAATTATTTTGTGGGATAGTGCAAAACAAAGTGAAAGTCATTCTCATAATTATTTAAACATTTATATCACTATCTACCTTTCTAAGGTTGCTCTCAGACAGATCATTTCTCTGACTTTCAGATACTTGACTGTAATTACAAAATGATAGAGTACCCAATTGGTTCTCACACTAGGGTAGGCCTATGTTTCGTTTTTTTTCACGAACAAAGGTTTTCTCAAGAGTCGTTAGTAATCTCTGTAAATCATTCGGGAAAATTCCTATGGATTCTTTGATCCAAATAAAATAAGAACCTTTTTTTTCAAAAAGTAAAGCAGTCATTATAACTTGTAGAAACGTGAAATCAGTAGAAATATACTGTAAGGTCAGAATTGAGTATTCGAACGAAGAACGTTAATGCTCATGTGCATCAACGAATTTATTATGAAAGTTTCAACTGGCTAGCAGTGAGGTGTGTCAAGGGTGCTGGAATATTTGGATAAAAATGGCTGTGGAGATAAAATGTGTTTCCACACCATTTTCAATCAGTGTTAATTCTCTCAAAATATATTTCAAGAAAAAGTATATATTGCTATACACGGCCATGCGTTGAATTCTTCAGCAAGAAAGAAAAAAAAATGAGGGAGGGGCCTGCAGGGCTCAACGGACTACCGTCATACGAAACGGCCTTACAGGATGTAGTGTGTCCTCATCCCCTTTGCTAAATTATGTTTAATAACAAAGTAACCTCAGGTGCTATCTGGTTTGTCATTTGGAGTTGAATTACTTGTACAAAATGTTAGTTTTGGTCACCATGATTAGGCCGTCCGATGTTTTATGTACAATAGTTAACAATATTAGTGTACAAAAATTTGAAATTGAAAATAAACTGAGAAATCATTAGCAACGTTACCTTTACTTTTCTCTACATGACTCTACATATAGTCATAGGAATACAACTACCTGTCAGAACGAGAGCGCTTTGCTAATATTTTGTAGCACGCTTACCAGAGTCTAACAAACAGCAAACAATACAATTCATTCACTTCGTAATTGTCTCTGCCTATAGGGGGGGGGGGGGGGTCGATGAGTAGGGTCCAAAGTACCAGATGTTTTGTGTGTCTTCCGAAAGTGACGAGCACACTAAATCATTCACACATCACTTGAATCGAATTGAATTTACCACACATGAATTATTAATTAAGATATTATATTTATTAAAATATTTCCAGAGTTTCATTTTGTTTATTGGGAGGTCAGGTAAGGAGTCCATGATTTTATTATTATCTTTATGGGGGGGGGGGGTTCTCCGATTGCTTATGACCCCCACCTCCTCCACCCTCGTTCTTAATCCTAAATATCTTTAGCTCTCATTGAACAGGGCAAAGTGATACATCGGTAACTTCCTCGTTGCTGTATTAGTGCATCGACTCTTTACATTACCAATTACCAATGTGTTACCCTCACTAAATGTAAGCAACACTTACATGTACGCTGAAGTCCCGTCAAAAATGTTTCTTTATTTAGAGTTATCTGGCAATAATTAAATGATTTCATAAGCATCGCCGGTTAAAAGCTGCGACAAAAATAAAATAAATAGGTAAATTTAACAAAACGGGGGAGGGGAGAACTACTCAATAATTATTTGCAACAATTTTGGTATCTGTGAACTCGAAATGAACTGCCAATAAATGCAACTGCAAGTTACTCTTTTCGTTGTAGTTCTTTATCTTGATTGTTAGTTGTCCTCTGTCAACTGTCTTTTAATGACGTCAGATTTAAAACGTACCCAGAGAGCGATCTAGGACCGCGCCGAACCCAGGTGTACACATTGTCTGCGGCTCCTGATTTAGTCTAATCGATAATCTTTTATGGGATGATTGTAATAGAGTTGTAAGGACTAATCGATTGAATTTTATTCTTTTCAGCTCCCATCTTTCGTTCCTTTCTAAGTTTGTATCTTCATGGTTTAACTCGTTACCATTATTGTCCATATTTTGTTTTGTTGACATTCCTCATAATTTGATTAGGCATGTTGCTGTGTTTGTATTTGATATAAGGCAGTAAATAAGTCCACTGAATAGATATTCAATATTTATCTACATCCACTTACTCAATTTGATCAAAGCAGCAAGTCAGCGAGCTGCTTACAGTTTCAAGCTTCCCTTCAAAATGATAAACAACTGAGGAACTTGAAGTAAATCGATTTTTTTTGTACTCTGGTTTACTGCTCCAACACAGAGGATGCATCTTCATACTTACTACAAGTACATTACAAAACGTGTACGAACACAAACATATTGTACGGGAAGCAAACAACACTACCAAATTCTACCTTGGAAATGTAAGAGTGATTTATTTTTCGCACAAACAGGTATACTCTCTGTCTTGTTTGGAGTGACATCTTAAAGGTGTGTACTTTGCCAAGACCCGTTATATCGGTAATATTTATTGTTATTAATTGTAAGCAATTTGCATGTCTCCAGGAAAACTTACAAGCTGGCTTTCATGCAGTGCTATTTAAACAACTGGTTTGCATATAGAAAACAGTCTTAGATTGGTACTGGCGGGCTTCGATGATCAAATTGACTGAGTTGTGAAAACCTCTTTCACCTCAAATATTTATACTTCATTTTCAAATTACTTGAAAATATTTAAAAATTTGAAAATAGGCCTACTGGAATAAAAACCATGAAGCTGCAGCTTAAATTCACTCTAGGGTTTTGTTCCCTTCTGATAATATTGAAGAGTCACGCGGTATCGTCCCAGTGTACTGGGTATTGGCAATACATGGAGAGGAATCCATCCTCCGACAAAAACCACAAATTGGAAAACCACCTCATCAGGAATTTGACAGGAGTCAGCTCGGTTTTAGGATGTCTGTCGAGATGTCTCAAACACGGATCGACGTGTCAGTCGATCAACTTTGCGCAATCTCTGGAGGAATGTCATCTGAACGGAGAAACAAAATCATCGAGTCCCGGAGACTTTGTCGGTGATGGCAATTTTGACTACTATGGCCCAGGCTCCAGCCACTGGATGGTAAGTAGCATGTTCTCTTAAAATATTTAGTTGGTCGGTTGTGAGGCTATGGTAATTAGAAGTTGTTTAGCGGGTAGTAGGTACTGGTTGGATGATGGTAAAAACAAGGATGATCAGAAAGTGAAAATATGGAAAAGGGAATCATGGAGAGAGAAAAAAAATGTGAGTTCAGTGCTTTCATCATTTGCAATACTTTTTCATGTTTGTGTAAAATAGCTAAAGTGACTACCACTGCGTACGTGAAGGTAAGAACATTCAAGTTTCGTCTTCAAAAGTTAGTAGTGCTTCTTTTTATTTTACCGTTCAGGCTTTTTGAAGAACACCAGCTTTGGAGGACAAACTTCTGTCACATCATTTCAAATTTTTGTAGTTTAAGGAAACTGTTTAATGCGATAAGGAAGTGGTCGACAGCTTCCATTCAACTTAACCTTGTGCTTTTTGAACAAGTCAATGGGAAGAATGATAGGAATGAATATTGCGTTATGCTGACGTCGTAAAGAGGTGATCGAGCCTGTAGTTTTTTTATTTAGATAAATACAGTACTTTGTTGGCCCTAAATATTACCAGTTACCGATACCTACCACGGACGTACGAAATGAGGAGTACGTTTTTGATATACCAGTAAAACGTTTATTGTATCACAGTAATTGTAAAGGTAAGGTCTACCTGCTATAGTAAGAACTGTTTACTTTTAAGGGTTAATTCTGGTTTTTTTTACTATGTATATGTCGTTTCCCTTCTTTTTCACAATGGTTATACTGTCAGTTTCATTTATTCGGAGTGACGTCTACCTCAGTGAATAACCACGAGTGCACCGTTCACATTTAAAGACAAAGTAAACATCAAGAATAAAGATAACGTTAAATTCAAACACAATGTTACTTTTGTTAGTAAACACATGCAATCACTTTAACATGCAAACAATTTTCAGGAGTCTTTTAGCTGAGCACGATTACGTGCAACAGGTAAGGTGGCTGTGTATTTCAAAAGAGCGCCCTCTACTAACACTTTCTAGCTACGCTTACAAACAACTTACAAACTTAAGACTTTTGGTCATTCAGGTCATGTATTTTTTTTTTAATGTAAGCAAAAGGTAAAAATACTTTGACATTCTAAATTGACATAGCATTTCGTGTGATATGTTTTTAGATACGGCAATTTGTTCAGGTAGGGAGGAGGGCATAGAATTGTCTCAACAATGTTACTGCATAATTTATATAGTTACATAGATATGTATATATATATATGTATTTTTTAAAATAAACTTTTCCACTAACAACCTCCTGGATCAAGTTGCCACTCGGTGCCAAGAAACGTCAGCCAGCTGAAATGTTTGTTTTAATGATGTAATGTCAACTTCTTAATTCCTAACAGGATGCTCAAACCCACGCATGCGCAGACACCGATGCATGTTACAATTCAGCTTCTTGTACCGAGTACTGTCATCCTCCCTGGTTTCGATGTGACTGCCAAGCAGACTTCACCGGTGAACAGTGTACATTGTGTAAGTAGCCTAACAGTTTAATAACTGTTAGAAAATACAAACTAAAAGAAATTGTTGAAATGAATTCATTTGTTGCCTCAGATTATTATTATTAATTTTTTCGCGTTATATGATCAGGATTTTATGACCTTCGTTGTTAAATCGAAGTTAACATAGGAATATCGAAGCTTATGTATTTTTGTCTTATTTTACTGGATTAATGAATGAACTTCAGTACAAAAAAAGAAAAAAAAAAAGCTGAGTGTGATGGAACAGCTAAGTTGTGCACGTCAGTCGGTTTTCCTCTAAACGAGTCTCGCGATAATCTGTATTTGAAGTTTTTTGATAAAGTTCACTACCTGATACAATTAACTTGATTTCAGTCTACCACGACTGAAGTAAAAATTAGATAAAAGGTGAAAAGAGATTACAGGGAACCTGGAAAATCGTATTTGTGTAATCACCCTTTAACGAAACTGAAGCGTCGGACTTTAAAAGTGTCATAGACAGTTAAAGGGAACAAACACAACACAGAAATAACTATAAAATTTGCATCTAATTATCTCACACAGCGTCACATTATGACGGTATCGCCTCCAGCTGTAAGGCGTATCACGATGCCGGACATACAACCAGTGGTGTTTTACAGATCGATCCAGACGGTCAGGGTGAATTCGATGTCTACTGCGATATGGATACCGACGGCGGTGGATGGACGATATTTCAGGTGAGTTGACGGTATGGCAATAATCGTGAATTAGTTGCAGTTTTTGGCTTCCTTGATCCTGCTGGCGCTTGTGATGTGAGCAGCTCCGTGATCGAGGGAACGGACAGGGGGGGGGGGGAGGGTGGGGAGGGATTAAAGGGATGAAGCCTCTCCAATTTTTCCCCCATTAAAATCTTGAGTCGCTAAAAAATATTAGCTTTATGTCATGATGTGCCTTTGGGTCCTTCCTTCTTTCTGCTCTCCTTAGGAATCTGGCCTGTCTACCGGTCTATGTCTGTGATCTAACTTAATAGATGGTATAGAAACCATGTATAATTTAAATAAAAAGCCGCTGATTCTGTCACAACTGTAGTAGAGCATTGCTTGAAGTTGATACTACTAAAGAGCCGTGGGAGGAGAATGTGTGTGTGTGTGTGTGTGTGGAGGGGGGTGGGTTGATGGTAAGAAGAAATGAGATCCGAAAGTCATGAGTGACCAGTTGCATGTCATTGCCTTCTGAGGCAATACTTAATTTGTGGGAGATTATTAACAAAATTTTAGAAAGGAAGACATCAGTAGGGATTGTGGGAAAGGGCAAGAAGAGAGAGGGCGGTATGATTGCGTGATTGATGATTTTTATGTATCGGTTGACAAAATTGACTATCTGCTACCTAAAAGAGCAAACGAGTACAACTTAGGGGTTTTCTTTTATTCTTCAAGCATGGTAATATTATCATTCAAATATTTTCATCTTACTTCTCCATACCGCAATCTGATCCAATCAGAAACGCTTCGACGGCTCGGTGAACTTCTATCGCTCATGGAGTGACTACGCTAATGGCTTTGGTTCCATCAACGGTGAATACTGGCTCGGCTTGGAAAAGATTTACCGTCTCGCGTCTTCAACTAAAACTTTGCGGGTTGACCTGACCGATTGGAGCTGGAATAGCTACTACGCTCAGTATAACTTCTACTTACACAACTCTGGAGATAGGTGAGTTCAAACTCCCAGTGTTGTGGAATTAACGAACAACAGCCCCTCACGCACTGCACATGTTTTGTAGCCGAGCGGATAAACGTGGCCGAGGCATTCAAAGCAATGAAAGTTAGCGACCGTGAGTTTAATGGGATTCGATTCCCGGCCAGGTCACAGTAAGATGGGTTTTTTCGTCTGATGGAGATCCGAGGATTTCGTTTCTGAACTAACCTTCGAGAAATATAAAACATGGCAAAGTGTACATAAAATTGTTCAGTTCATATTCACGCGACGTGAAGTTGCAATTTATAGGTTGAAATATGTGAATTGCAATAAATATATATAGTTCTAATATAGATATATATATGTAGTTGTCAAATATAAACCAGAATAAAAGAGCTAACGTGCACATGAACGTATCAGGTTGTGCCTTTCAATAATTACCCTCGACTCCCTGCAGAAGACAGGAGTCACAGTCAGTTGCTTGAGTATAATAATGACTGAACTTGAGTTGAAAGTAAATTAAAAAGATTTTAATTGGATAGAGACAGGTATGTGTGTGTGGGGGGGGGAGGGGGGGCATTCACGGTTATGATCTTCACACATTTGCCATTAAACGAATATTTGTTTGCGTAGGATAGAGAGGTGAGAGGGGTTAGGTTAGGAGTAGGGCAAGATAGAGTGTGGAGATTGAAACTAGCACAGTGCTGAATGCTCGACTTTAAAAGACCCCTACTCTACGTCTTTTCTATAACTAAGTTATAATCAAAGAGAGTGGGACAGGTAGGGAAGGGAGAAGGGAGACAGGGGAGTAGCCTTAAGGAATCGGGGACTAGAAATTTAATCCCGAACTACGACATATCCTGTGAGATGTGTCGCTCAATCCAAACACATATTGCTAAACCATCATGAATGGTTGTGTACACTCAGGCATGACAACACGCCAGTCACTCTAACTACGCAATGTTCGCGATCCCAGTCCAGCCCCCCCCCCCCCCACCACACACCACCCACAACCCACCATCGTACTCGTGGGCTTAATTTATCTATTTAAATGAGGTTGCTGAAGTATCTCTCACGGTATGATTGGAAGCACCATTTCGTGCACTGTGGTATAAACACTATTGGTAGGCCTACACTAAGAGCAACGTAAAATCCAACTGCTAATACATGTGCAAGGATTTTAAAATGTACAAAAAAACATCCATTTTACTTTTCTTTATCATTTGACAACAAGTTTGCTATTAAACATAGATTGCTATTTAACATTTCGAACTATGTAGATAGTTTGCTGTTTAACATAGGTAACATCTTTGGTGGTTACTGAATATAAGTATCAAACTCCAAGAACTATGATGATCTAATAATGAGTATATACATATTAACACCAAACACTTTTAAATTCTTCCCCTTAGATACCGCGGTTACTTCTCCAGTTACAGTGGTACTGCCGGTGATTCCCTCTCCTATCACAACGGTTACCGATTTTCAACCTACGACCTCGACAGCGATGGCTGGGGGTCCAACTGTGCGACTACATACTACGGGGCGTGGTGGTACAATGCATGCCACGCCTCCAACCTGAACGGAATGTACATTAACGGTGGTCACACATCGGAACACGCCAGAGGTGTCGTCTGGTCCCATCTTCACGGACATGATTACGCCCTCATGATTTCAGAGATGAAAATAAGAGGATGACTTACCTTCGTTAATCGTTACACATGTAGAGATTCTTCACGTGACGTCATTGCGTTTCAATTCGGCATACTTTCCGCCACTGTCCTTTCGCAGGTGTGTAAGTAACATTTTCAATTGTTGTACAATGGGCGTCTGACCGCGTCAAAATATAGAAATGCGTAGCGCAATGACCTCTGTGAAGAACCTCTATGCACATTCTTCCTCTTGCCTATATGTAAAATAGCCTATTTCCTGTCCAAATATTTGCACTGGTAATCCGTGTTTTTTCAAATCTCGGAAGTCGTTATATCACGTAGTCAGTATGCTTTGCTTGATTGCTCTATTTTCCGGTGTGACCAAAGGTAGTATATAGAGATAACTGAACACCAATGGGTACAAAGTACCAGAAAGATAAATATGGCTTTGATAAATATTATGTTTATCTAAGTCTCTGTTAAGTTCCACGTGGAAGATCCAGGTAATTTAGGTACCATGCCCAGTGTAATAGAAACCGTCTGTAGCGGGGTTTGTTTTCTCTACCTGATACAATGTACATTTGCCATTCTTACTTCCCTAGACAATTCCACATAGATTAAACTTGTATCACTGCCGTACAACCCCACCCCATCACAACGACGTTCTTAAAAACATCCATAAAAACACAGCTCTATACTAAACAGTCTCATGGAAGTAGTGCGAACATTGTGAGGTAAGCTGACATAGGTAAAAAAAAACACGTAAACTTAAATGCAGCATTTCATTCAGGGTTGAAGTTCAATAACTTGACTCTCGGGAGTATACCGTCTGTACCAAAGGATACTGACTATTGTTCGCTTACCATGCATGTACAGCCTGTAACTATGTAAATAATAACAAACATGCCAGGAGTGGGAGGGGGGGGGGGGATTTTGTCAGGAGATTCTCTTAGGTTTGTTATAAAGTAATATTTTAGTACCAAATATTTTCGAAGCTTACGCTTTTTTGAGTTGAGGGTGGGGACATTTTTGGGCAAGTGGAGCTTTATGTAAACTGTGATAAACTCCCATGATAAGGTAAATTCATGTATAACTTGTGGATCTTATAAAGTGCCATTTCCGGCAACCTCGAACAGTGGGGCTTCGGTGGAAGCGGGAGACATTGGAAGCTAACTCCCAGAACGGAAAAAAGGTGAGAGGGGACTAAATGTATGTTCAGACCCCTCAGATTTATCACGTGCTTCAAGAATTAATTAAGAGTATGCCTAATTCATTATGATTCTTGTATCATCACAACCCATATCCAATATGTATTACCATTTGTCATATATTTCAAAACTGGGTACATGCAGCTTACAACACCCAGGAAGTGTCGTTTCCCGACCATTTAGGGGGGGGATTGTAAAGTCAAAACTTTTCTTGTACGTTCCCCTCCAACTCAGCGTGACTTTCCGCGTATGTCCTACCGGTACTCAACAACCCCCCCCCCCCCCTCCGTGCCTGCCTCAATTTCTTTCACGTTTAGAGGCATCTTTTCTTCATTTTTTTCGTTCCACTCTGTCTGGTCCGGGAGGCATTTTTCTATCATTTTTTGAGCTACGCTTCGCGCCAGACAATGGTGATGCTCAGATTAGATGATGCCTCCCGTCCCTCCCCTTCATATTTCTTAAAAATGACTCTGAATGTCTCACTTGGTGTATTCCACCCGTCTTTTAAACTACTTTCTCGTGAACTCCTAACATATGTTTATATATCTGCACTCTTTTGTGAAGGTTTTGTGAAGGAACAAAGAATTATGACGTTCCATGCGAAATACCGTCCTTTGAAGTAACGTATGTTTGACGTTGGCACTAGTAGTATTACCGACAATCAATGAATTAGCGTAGCACATTAGTAACTTGGAATTTTACTTAGTACGTAGAATACTGTTCCACTAAAACGTTAAAATAGAATAGGTCACCTTATATATTAATTCCTTTGAAGTTAAACACAATTCTATTGACTGATTTAAATGGAATGCTGATGTGTAACATGATAGTGAAGTAGGTGGACAATTCCTCGTTAAGGTCGCGCGAAGAGAAAATGACATTTTGGATATTGGCTGTATTAAAAATCGAACAAGTTGAAGATATCAAATCTATCAAGTATTGACAATTTTACAAGCAATTCATGTCTAAAGCCTGTATCATGAATATACTGGCTACATTGGAATACGAGAACTTTGCAAGAATGCATTTTTATTTTATTCAATGTAACTATGACGGTTTAATGTAATCTGATGTGTCACACCACCTGATGCCAGTTTACGGGTACCAATCCATGTGTCTAGTTCTATTTTTTTATTAAGTCTTAAAAAAAGTGTATGCTATTTAAACGTGACCAGTCATTGTAGTATCAGCATCTTTCAAACTGGATCTGCCAGGGAGCTTTGCAAAGGCAGGAAAAGCCTACCTCCATGCCTAACTAATTGAATTCATCTGTAAAAGAAATTACTTTGGGTGTGATACGCATGCAGTTTAAGCATCAAACTGAGTTTGGCTGGGCCATGGGAAGCCAAATATAACAGTTGATCATGAAAGAAGATTTTTCTTCATTATTTGGAAGATATATTACCAGCGTCATGCGTTAAGGTGTGATAGATTTGTTTTTTTCACTCACCATACCTCAGTTTCGTGTTCGTATCAGGACAAAGGCTTAACAGAGGTCGTGCCTTTATTATTATTATTTTTTTGGTATTAGCTTTTGTCTTTACATCCACTTTTGTTCCTGTGCATCCATACATTACATCTTTTACACTGAAGCTAGGAAAAGGTACTTTCAATGGCGCGAAGGTTATACTAAATAACAAATATTAGCAAGACGTGTACTGTTGACATTGGCAGCAAACCTTTGATACTGGATTGCTTTCTGCCCTTGAATAAAGATTGTGTCATAGTTAAATCACTGCACTTGTACGTGTTTTGGTGACTTCATGCGGGGGTGCATAGTGCACTACTTTTCGTTACACACTTACGCTGTCATCACTATTTACACAGCAAAGGAAATAGTGAATAAGTGGAAGTAACCACGTGGTCTGTCGCCAATAAACTTGGCCGATATATACATGAACGTTCAGTTATAGTCTCACTTTCTTCAAAGACGAAGTGTTCAACCATATCGACATTTATGCATCCCTTTGAGTTTGGAAGCAAAAATCAATAGGACCAAATTCATCGATAAAAGTCAAACATGTCAGTGGGATAATAATATGAATTGGAACTACCAAATCGGACGAAACCACAGTAGTTCTCAAATCTAGAGCTCATTACTACAGCTGATGTATAGGCCTAGCTATGGCAATTTTCAAGTCGTAAATACTATGTCCACTCTTTAACTGTTACATCTTTATACCGGCTTACGGTCTCCGCTCCAATTCGTAGAGTGTGCTATAGAAAATACAAGGAGAGTTACGGGATATTTCGGTTCCTCGGCCTACCATGGACATATCGGGGATCCTGCGACTTCTGTTGGTCATGATAACCATGGCCATATATTGCAGTACTTCAAATACTGTTGGCGGAAGTTTCCGCCAAGATATGTATCACAAAAACTTCGGCTGCCCCCCAGGAGACAGCGTCATTCACTTACCGAATGGACCTAACTGCCGGTGTGGTTACTATGCTGTCAATCGTCACAAAAAACATATTGCCAAGTTACCTCCAGAAGAAAGGATGGCTCCATACTGGACTTCTGATGGAAAGTTGTAAGTAATCACACATTTCACCTTGTCAGTTAGGCATAACAGTATATTTGAGTAAATAGTGGCAATTTCAAACCGTTGGAAGACCTGTAGCTTTGATGAGGAGCTGTTCTACAGTGTCAGGGGGTAAAAGTCTAAAAATATATAATACATCCCTCTTACATTTAGGAGTAGGCTAAGTGTCTAAAATCACGTTTTCAAAAATATTACAAAGTGTAAATAGTATGATAGGTTATGTAATATGTCTCTTCTTGTGAAAAAGAGCACTTCTAGAAATTGTTGTTAAATATCTCATCTACCCCCTGCTGGTTTTGGAAAATAGAGAAGCATTTCACCTTTCTACCTTTCGAGGACTATTATAAAACCTGATAAGGATTTTGCTCTAGTATCAACGCCCTTCTGCTGTGTGCATATATGATCTTCGATTAACAAACAATGTGATTTCCAACTATGCCATTATTAGGGATCGCAACAGCTTGTTTTCAGCTTAAAAGACTATATACAGCCACAACAAATGCTATCATACTTGGAAAACTTTATGCAGCTGTGTCGGTAAGGAAAATTGCTCGGTTGGAACTTCTCCTACGGTAAATGAACTGCTGCTATATATTTGTTATCAACACAAAATAGATTGATTTTAAGTGCTGACAACTGAATGCAGCTTTTGTTACTTACACGTCAACTCAAAATAGACGAACCCAAATTGAAAATGATCTGTTTTGTCACAACAGGAAATTCTTAAAGTCATTACAACCTCCTTAAAAAAATGGAGGAGGGGGGGGGGCGGGGATCAGGAAAAGATTGATTTTGATAGAAGGTTCGTAACTACCCTCATTACCCCCAAGTCTCGTGCATCACTCTTGGCTCTATAAATAATAAATCTCACCGCAACGTTAAAACATACAGTAGGCTAATTAGAATAGGGGACATCAGTCTCTGCCGGCTTGAAAGGGCTTGAGTCGACAGTCAGACACTGACGTCGAATCTCTAGTATCATGTGGTATGGTTCTCTGTTTGCCTCGTATTATTTGCATATACTTATACATTCAGGGTTATACTAAGTTACTTGTTAATGGAATGTACTATCTTCAATAAAGGTCATTCTATGTAACCTCTCTTTCACAATGTTTTATTGCTTATAATATGTTATTATTCACAGTGAATAAGTGAACACGAGATATCCACAAATGATGTGAAGAGACGAGATATGCACGAGATTCCAAATGTTGATTTTCAAATCTTTGTCTTTTTCAACGAAAATTTCAATCTCCCTTGTTACACCAAATTTGATTTTCAAACTCCCTGTTTTTGGCACTTGAAGCTTGAATTTATTGTATTCTCATTTTAGTCCTCCGAGCTCAATCATTCCCTCCCATCTGAAATTAAATAAGCTCACATCAGTCAATAACTCCCAAGTTCATCTTTCTTATCGCTTGGTTTGTGTTCGGCACCGCTATCTTCTGCTGGTCCAAACCACTTTGCGTTCTAAACCTTGACCCCCACACCTCAATGCAACAGACCTCCGCTCTGTATATTTATTCTTCGCATCTCTAACCATCCTAACACTGTATGATCTCCGCAGTCACATAGGAGTAATTTTCTTCTCTTTTATCCAGGCAGTTTTATCTCTGCATTCCTTGCGTAATGTGTGATTCCCATAAACCTGTGCTGGCAAAATGCTCGTCTACTTCAGACACTGTTTGCGGATCTTCGTGTGTTGAGCCTTATACAGACACCAATGCTGGATGTTTTTTAATTCCGGACAAAAATACCTCCTTGTATACTGGTAAGTTGAACAAGTGTATAGACATACCACCCACGTATTGACCAGTCGCATCACGTGACTAAATTCTAAACAGATCTACTTCCGTCAACCGTTTGTCATGTCAAAGTAAGATACAACTCTTGATGATGGCAAATCCACTACATGCAGCTTAAGGATGTGTATTAAACATTCTATCTGTGAGTATTGATTCATGTTAAATAGATTAATAAGAGCAAGTGCAGGGTATGAATTTAAATGTAATTATGCAGTTCTCATATAAGTTGAGCATCCAGCCATAACGTCATTTACTGTGATCACCAATCACGTTCGTAACGACTGACAAGTAGGTAGTCATATGGACAGAATGTTTGCTCGTTTGTACGTTTTTAAGATGTAGTAAAATGCTTATGATGCGACGACTTGGTCAAGCAAATGGTCCAATTGTCACAATGTGGTTTGTAAATTTTTTTGGCACTGTGTTGATTTTTGTTTCTTTACTGTTTCCAGAAGATATTTAATAGTGGACCACAGATTATGTTTTTCATCATGTATTCCTTTTATTTTTCGCAGTACCAGCAACGACAAGCATACCGTTTACAAGTCAGTCATTTGAAGCAGTGACTACTACAGAACGACCGTCTCTTGATAAACTTATTTACGGTTTTGGCAATACCCATACATGCATTAAACACGAGATCTTTATAGGTGCCGCGGTATGTGTTATATGTATGGTGTTATTCTTGCCCGTCTGTATGTGGTGTTTTAGACAAAGATCTGCCCGACCTTTTAACAACAAGTGGTCGACAATCTGCAATCGGTTCAAGCAACAAGGAAAGTCAAATATACAGGCAAGCACGAACAACATTTCAATTGACGAATCCCCGAATGAAGAAGAGCAATTGGCGGGAAGAAGTGACTTATGATGCAAAAATTGTAGCGAAACAAATTAATTATTACGGCTAAGCAAAAAACAACAACAACAACAACAAAAAAACAGAGGAAATGGAGGAACATAGATTGTCCGTAATAATAAGATGAAATGGTCAAGGTATACGAGATACAAGGTATATGTGTTAGAGAATTTTTAAGATAGACATGTTGAGAGGTGCATGATACTAAGTGTTACATGGAGAACATTTTGAGATATGCATGGTAGTTGGTCGTAGACGGGAGAAATGTTAAGCGATGTATTGTATCTTAGCGGTATTAATACTGTTACACGGAGGATATGTTGCGACGTGAAGGATATCAGACCAGTGCAGAAATCGTCATTTCGACGTCGATTTGCTTGAAGTATACTGACGAAAGGCGTGACTGCCTGGAAATCCAATACCGCTAAGGAAATGTCTTTCCCGTGCTGCATGGCAAAACAAAACCAAAAAGAACAAAACAAAAATTCAACAGTAATTACAATGAAAAACTGGATCCACCTTGTTAAAACTTTTATTGCCACATTGAGTAAAATGAACTTCTAGAAAATGTTATAAATTGGTCCATAAAACAGTCACAGGTTTCATTTTATCAATCACATGCAAAAACGTTTTGGTGCATGGCTGAGAAAATCTTTGTTCTTTGAACAGGATGAAGAGGTAATACTTAAAGGTAAAAAAAAAAAAGCTAAAAAAAAGGCTCAAAGGTATTTTGCTTCCGAAGTTGTTACCTTCAATTGCTCCAGCAGTTTCGAGTATCACAGAGTTAGTACATGTATTTGATATCTACTAGACTGCAGATACGTTGAGAGATACCCGAATGATACGCATAGTGTGTAAATGAGGGATATTGAAGGAGATTTCGTTATAATCTGTTGGGTGTATAAAATGGCCGCAATTGGAGAGATATTCCTTGGAAAGCTGACGTTCTAATGAACATATTAACATTGAAAGGGTCGATCATAATCCTTTACATGTCAGTGAGTGGTGTCACTGATGCTCAATGGCTTATAACTATTTCAGGGAAGTATTCGATCAAAAGAAAAAGAAAAACTGCAAACAGAGAAATAAACAATTATAAACAAATAAAAGGAACAAAACAGTTCAAAAGACGAGTCAGAATTTAGGAATACTGCCTTTAATCTTTGTTTGTAAGGAAGGGGATAAAACCCATCAAATGTCAACAATAATTTACACTGCTGTACTCCTCTCACCAAATATAATTCATCGCTGTGCAAAAAAGTGTTTAATGCAAAATTTGGTAAAAAAAAAAGCAACAAATCAATCAGACAAAATAAAATATACAAAATTAATAGTAATTAAGTGGGTATCCCCCTTTTTTTCGAACAGTAAAAGTATGCCCAAATTGTGAATTTGCAGATTTTCTTTTTTGCTTGTGCCTACATGGTAGACGGTTTTCACATGGTTTCATGATTTCGTCATCAATTTCTGTTCAAAACCCTACTTCTGGTCTCCCTCTCAACGTGTTGTAATTTTTCTTTGGTTAACTTGAGGGATTTTACTTTAGTTCATGGCTGAGTTCATTGCGTTGTACCACCTACAAAAGTATAGGCTATCTGACGAACGCTTCTAGAAAAAGCTATATCGTTAACGACTTTGAATCAGGTTAAATCTTCGACAGTGGCATATTTGTGGTTACACCTCGTTGCTGATGTAATGAGTTTACTTGGACCAAGAGGTGTCCAAAGCAGGGAGGTGTTATCTAGGCAACCTCATTTGCTCGTTCATACCTACAGCGACCCCAACAAAAAAGATTAGTTAAAAAAATGCTTTAATGTCTAACTAGTTGCCGACAGTCAAGTACGAAACACTGTTCGGACATTCCAAACGACTGTTTATTGAAAAGAAACCTAATGATGCTGGCTATAAACCAATGCTCATGGTCTATGCAAATGGGCAAAGGAAGTATAAGACTAAACTTTGCCGTCGGTTTTTGACTTATTTTCGCATTTGCTCGCATGATCTAAAAGACACCCTCATTTTGAGCAAGTTGTAGGGTACTAGACAAGTATGTTGTAAATAGCGTCGAAACGCGTCGAAACCCTCAAATTAATTTACAGCTTAAGCGACTGGCAATGTTAAGGCAAGGGGAAAATTTAGCGAGCTGCTCATCGAGATGTAGCAGACGACATCTCCCACTTGTACTTAGTTCTTAACACCTCTTAAGACTATTGAATCATCAAGAACAACACACAAAAGAGATTACTGTCGGCAACTAGTAGGCTTCAAAGTAAGAGTTTTCGATAGGTCTCCATCTAATACTATCTCCCTGCTCAAAGATTGCAAGACTGGGGAATTTTTGATGTCGCAATATGCAAACATCCGATTTAGCAATGGACTTTGATTTTCAAACAAGAGTATAAAGTCGCCACTGTTGTTGTTCCTACAATCTGTTCATAACTGTTCACAGACTGTGTGAACAATTCAGTGTGAACAAAGCGTTACTTGTTAAGCAAAATATGCACCGTCATCATGTGCACTGCGTGGGCTCTAGATATAGCTATAGTTCGCCGCGGACGGTATGGAAGGCCTTTTTAACATTTAATCAGAAATTTCAGATATCTCAAATTGTGTGTTATTGTAGATATCTAAATTTAAATTTGAGATATCTGAAATTGAAGTTCAGATATCTGAAATAAAATTCGAAATATCTTGAATTTAATTCAAGGTATCTGAAATTCTATTTCAGATATCTGATATTCAATTTCCGATACCTCAAATTCAATTTCAGATATCTGAAATAGAATTTCCGATATCTAAAATTCAATTTCAGATATCTCAAATTCATATTCATAAGCTAGAAAAAGGCGCGAAAAAGGAAAGCTGCACAGAAAAACCCTAGTGTGATACTGTACGTACTGCGTACGTGTCCGTGCGACATACTGTGTAGTGTACGCAGCTCCGAGTTTTGACGACACATGCACCGTACAGCTTTTCTTAGTATATTACGTATATTGAGCCCATGTGAAGCCCTTGGCTACTCAGTATCAGTCTTCATCTGAAGTGAGGGTTAGGCCTTGCCTATATCAAAGGTTAACTTTTGTAATAGCAGCAAAAAGTGTAACTTTTAATTATTATAATATATGCGATACTAGTTGACCTATCAGAACTGGCTGATAGTATACATACATAAATTTAACATGGTGTGGGCTGAATTTCAGATATCTCTAATTCAACTTCAGATATCTGAAATTGAATTTAAGATATCTGAAATTTTATTGGAGATATCTAATATTAAATTCGAGATATCTAAAATTGAATTCCAGATATCTAAAATTAAATTCGAGATCTGAAACAGAATTTAAGATATCGTAAATTGATTTCAAGATATCTGAAATTCAATTTGAGATAACTGAAATTAATTAGAGATATCTAAAATTCCTGATTAAATGTAAAAACGGCTTTCCTTACGGAAGGACGCCCTTTGTCATAGACAAAGAGTAAGAGCTTCAATTTAGCAGGGTGGACAGGGTGGACAATGTTTAAGGCCCAGAGGATCCAATACCGCCCTCAGAAGAGTAATAGACAGTGATAGATAGATACATTGTGATATATATTGTTGGTTTGGGTTCCCTCGCTGTCCCGTATTCAAGACTCCCGAGGGTCTTGCCACGTCGTTGCCATGAAGCGTCATAATAAACAGTAACATAACTGATAAACGCAGGTCTAAGACCGAAAATAGAACAATAGTGTGGGTTAGTAAGTTTCGAGTTACCGTGAAGGTCAACCGGAGTCAGTTATAGAAACATACACACACGCACCCACACACACGCCCCCCACACACGAAATTAATCAGTAATGCCTTCAATTTCCCTTAAATTTCAGAGCGAATTCTGTTTTTCCTTGATACGGAGGAGGAGGGAAGCTGGGGATCAAATGTGGATACCGATGTATGAAACACTGAAAGTAAAGTTAGTCTATATTTAGTTTGAAGAAAATCGTTTATCTTCGTGTAATAAGTTCGTTTCGTTTGTTTTTGGTGAGGGAGCGGTGTAATATTTTGATACACATGTCACCGACTGCAGAGGTAAAACTAAGAATAGATTTTTATTTTGACAAGCTGAAACAGGCTAGCTTTGAGGCTCAAATTACTTCTAATGTAATGGGTAAAATATGGTACATCTGTGCAAAATATCAGAAAGTATTAAAATGACTTGCACGAATTTACTTTCCGTTTTGACTTAGAATTTTAGTTTGCTTCACTTGTGAAACCTCAATAAAAGTAAAAAAGTAAGAAAAATCTTTCTTCAGTTACATTTCAGTGACAATTTAAGGGCTTTTCAAATGAGACTAGAAAACATATTTTTTTTACTGCAGGTATCTCAAACACAACCCCTAAATATCGCTTTCATAATTGGAGACACTGCTGCTGAAAAAAAAAAAATTAGAAAAGAAATATCGGCCAGTATTACAAGTTCACAAAGTGCTATACAACACGGGCAAAGGCCTACAATACGCAGTACTTTGTGACGTCGTTCTTGTGCAACTCACTGTACCTTCATTTGTTTCTTTTTGGAATTAAAATGTTTGCTTAACATTGAGGCGCTAACTGTTTTATTGCAAAGCATGTTGTACGGAGAGAGGTTGTATAGTCAAGTCACATCATAACAGGAAGACAGTGATCACATTTCGTCATAAGACATGATGACTTTTGAAAGAAAAGAAAACAAAGAAATAAATTGAATAGTTTAAGAAATACATCACAAATGATTGTGCAATCTACCATTTTAATTTGAGGGAATAAAATTTAACATTTTATATCTCGGTCCATGAACGTCGGGTGAAGATGGAAGTCGCTTTATTTGGATTTCCTATTTGAAGCTCTGTGACTGACGTAATAGTACCTGTGACATGAGAAACTATGTTTTTGGTACAAAATTATCATGTAAACACAGAACAACCAGTAGAGCTATGGATGCATATAATTACGATACATTTTGGCATTCCTCTTGAGCCATGTTGTTTGGTATATACACCCGAGATAAGTGTCTTGTTTGACACATTGACTCTTTTGAAATCATATGTTTGATTTATATGGGATGTGACTTACATGAAATTCAAACGATGTTTTGGTTTATCATTAACATAAAAAGGCGCAGTACAATATTGGAAATACAAGAAAGAGGGAAAGATTTGTGTTCCTGTAAAGTTTCATACACTTTTTCTTCACTTCTTTTCATAAGTCCATTTTCTTTTTCTTTTAACTTCAAAGTTGAATAACTTCAGAGTTGAAAATATGTTTATCTCTGTTGTCATCTCTGGCAGGTTCCATATCTTAACATCAATTTTCTTGTCACTTATAATGAAAAGAATTTGAGGATTACAAATAAATTAGAAAAAAAAAACACTGTAAGAAAAATACCGAAAATCAAACACTGAAAAGGAATACAGAAATTAAAGTACTTTTCTTAAAGGTTTCGCCTGTATGGAACTTTTAGTTGGATTTGGGCAAGTACCAGGACCAATCTAGCTCAAATTCATTACAAATCGACTTTCAGTTATGGCAGTTTTGAAGTACCATGGCAAGCTCTCACACATTGTATGGTATGTAGACTATACGCAATGCTAGATACCATATTATTCACCAAGTATAGACACTCATCTCATACTAAAGGTGACTTAGTCTGGAGTCAGGTCTATGTCAAAAGTGATCAGGTTTGGTTGCAATATCTTATAATATTGCTTGAAGCTGTTTTACTGTATGTACCTGTTTCTGTAGGCCTTTTCTGTTAACGTTAAGCCCACTCAACCTTTACGTTTGTTTGTTTTTTACCAACAAATCGCCCACCACCAAGGCGAAGTGAACAGATGTGAACAATGCACCGGAAACCATATTGTTGAAGCCATATCGTAAAAAGTTTAGCCAGCTATTTACACGCTGGGTAACTTTTTCAGTCTTTTTTAACTAGAGCTGCATGGCTATTCAGTATTGAACTGAGTATAAATTTTGATATGATGCAACTGCTCAATTTGTGAGGGGTCTAAGGGGGGGGGGGGGGGAGCGCTGCGGATTTGACATCACATGGTACAACAATGATATGCACAGATACCTTGTACTGTAAATGTTTGTGTTAATCAAATGCCATATGACCAAGCAAAAAAAATAAAGACATCTGTGTTACTTTTGACTTCATGCAATTGCTATAAGCTACTCTTACTCAACGTAATGGACGTGACGGACAGACATTGCATACCGGTGCTGCCATAATTAAGGCAGTGCAAGTCATGTAAAAGCAACACTCATGGAGTGACAGGAATACATCATATATACTAATTAAACGGGCATATTGGGGCCAAATAGGTTACTGAAAGGCGTAAATGGTTAGTTCTTAATTTGTTCATTTCATAGAATGAAAGCAGATATCATGATGTCTGCAGGATGTTTTAATGAAGACGATTAAATGTAATAATCTTGAAGATTAACTCGACGGAAGAATGAATGAAGAAACATTAGGCAACATATCTGCAATTAATCAAATCGATGTTGGATTGATCTATAGAATACTCATGCTGTTGTCATTTCCAGAAAAGTTTAATCAACAGGTTTTACTTTTTAACGATAACAGTTCTTATTTTTGAGAAATTTTCAACTACCAGGTAACGTTCGACAAAATCTGGAACAATATTTTGCATTTATTACTACGAAGTTTTCCCAAGAAAATGTAGTCCCAGTAAAGTTTTAACCATTTTTGCTCATTGTCGATTAGTTTTTTGTAACTTTGCTACAACCGTCGATGATTGCATAGTAGGCTAGTTCTTGCAACGATAACTTTGTAAATGATAGCCAGCTTGATCAGAAAAAAGGTAATGGAATAAAGTATTTTGATATCGGGGACAGCATGAGATGAATGATTGTTGGCCTGGGGGCCCATCCCTTTCTGCAAAAATTTTATTCTGGGCAACTGCAGATGCAATCTAGTGCAATATTTGGCGTCTTTCTAGGTCACAAAATGTGCTAGACTGAGATATGAAAATTCCAACTGGTACTTCACATTTTCAAACTATATGGTCGCACCTACAGGCTGAAATACGAAGAATTTCAACTAATTACAGATTTCCAAATAAATTTAATCACAATCTGGTGGAATATTTGGCATCTTTTTACGTCATAAAATGTGCTAGACTGAATGAAAAATTCCAGCTGCTATTTCACAATTTCTGACCATCATCACTTCTACACTTTAATATGAGAAATTCCAACTGGTATTCCATATTTATTGAGAATCTTTTTTTTTTTTATTAATTATCAAGAAACCTTGGACACAATCTCATGCAAAAGTAGGCAGCCTACTATGTCATAAATTGTGCTAGACCGTCAGATATGAAAAGTTCCAACTGGTATGTTAGATTTTCGACCATTGAACTCTTCTACAGTTTAATAATAGGAATTCCGAATCGTATTTCAGATTTATTGAGAAAATTTTTAATTACCAGGTAACATTAGACACAATCTGGTGCAATAATAGGCATCTTTCCATGTCATAAAATGTGCTAGACTGAGATACAAAAAATTCCAACTGGTACTTCAGATTTTCCGACTATCGTAGCTCTGGCAGGTTTTTTTGTGGGAGGGGGAGGGGTAGATATCCCACAATCTCACCCCACACCCCTCCCTCGCGACGGATTTGAGTGTGGCTAGTATGATATCACAGATTTCCTATAATGTAATGCAAAAATTCGAGATAGAAATATCGGAAAGTTAATAAACAGGAAGGAGAATATGTTGATTGAGAGAATCTGTTTTCACAAAAGAGAAAAGCTTTTTTCAATTTGATGAGTTTTCAGGTTTGCATTATTTCCGTTAAATCACCCCGAATAATTTCATTGAAAAGAATGTGTTTGAGCGAGGAAACACTCGTCACAACGGGAATGAAAAAAGAAGAAGAAGACAAACACCCACACTGCTGTGTCTGCAACAAACTACAGGTGAACACCCACGAACGCCTATACAAAGTGATCAGTTTGTCACCTCAAGCTTTTAAATGTAGGCATACACCGGCACTGGCATTGTTATTTGTCACTAAAATTCGTTGTTGTATTTGATTATTATGGGATGAAACTTAATGAAGGACAGTGTTTTGGTGCAGAATTGCTATGGAAACGACAGTAAACAACTACCGTGAAGGATAAACACATTCCTATGAAATACGTTGCCATTCATCTTGAGCTCGTTGCAACCAGCATTGTTTTTTTATACACACTCACTTATAACATTATGGGAATTATAGTCTTTGTCACACTGAGTCTTGAAATCAAATGTGTACATTTTATGCAACTTAACTTAGGCTTACATGAAATTCAGACAGTGTTTTGGTACAGTGGAAATCTCCGAACAATGAAGAAATAAAAATACAGAAAAGAATGAAACTCTTCGTTCACTCATAAGGCTTTTACATGTGACTTTTTCTTTCCTTCTTACCGTGCTTGTGTCCAATTTTGTCGATTACAGCCATATGTTCCAACACCCTTATGTTCCGACACTCATATGTTGCATAAAAGAGAGCTCATACAATAGAGATTGCAATACCATTGGCTTTGAGTCCAAACACTCAGGCTGCTCATGTGAGGATTGGCTGCACTGCTCCTTCTCCATGGAGCCAGACGCGGCTAAGCCTCTGCTTTCGGAACATATGTGGGAACCTAGGAGTATCGGAACATCGGGCACTCACAATTTTACCAATTCGTTTTTCTGTTTTGTTTACTTCTCAGATTAGTGAATGTTTGTCTTTCAAGTGTCATTTTGAACTGTCTTTGTTTTGTCATCTCTTCCAAATATGCCCCATCACCTTGCCATCAATGTGATTCTTATGTGACAATAGAACATCGGGAAGCGAAAAAAGATAATTGAAGACTGAAAGGACAGAACAGAAATTAAAGTAATTTGTAACACTGAGACTTTATTAGGACCTTCCAATGAAGTTGAAATTTGGACAAACTAGAATTGCATCCCACTAATATGTCAAATTCTATCATGAGTGGCAGTTAAGGAGTACCATGTGACAGGCACTGAGTTCTGTAACTTATCGTATGGTATACACAATGTTAAACATATAGATATGATAATTTACGCAATGATTTGAACAATTGACACTCACTACCGCAAAAAAAAAAAAAGGTGAATAACCGCGGTCACTGCACACTGAGTGAACATAGGCTGCACTAACTTACAATAGTGCCTACATTACAGTGTGTGCCCCCAATGAACTTACCTGTTTAAGCTTGACTGGGCGACTTTATCTTTGACATTTTTGTTTGCTTTATTGTTCATAAAATCGTAGCAACAGCTTATTCAGTGGTACCAGAGCACAGAACTCTGACCTTATTGTTGCTGGCTGGGTGTAGTACACTCGACTTTACAATACTAGAACGTGCCACCTAGCTTGTGCCATTAGAAACCGATACTCCAGATTGTTACATGCACAGTGGTATGTACGTGTACTGTAAATTGTAAAGGTTTATGGTAACCCAAGGAAAGCGACCATTTGACAAAAGCAAACCAATTACAAAATCTGTAACCCAGACCCAGTATACAACTTTTTCAGTGGGGGGGGGGGCTCTATTTTACCACAAGTGGAACATTTTACCAGTGTGGCCAACATATTAAAACCCATAGCCTATATGTTGCTATATGTAGGCCTACTATCATAGGCTGAGCGGAACTTCAGATTTTGTGTTTTTTAAAACTCTTATTGCTTATTTCATGGGGGGGGGGGGAGGATTCCTGATCTAGAAAAGTACGACCCTTGGTTTCTTCACCAAAATCTAAAGAAGAAGGATGGAAAACTATGAATATCTTTGTAAAAGGTTTTATAATGATTGATGATAGCCTAATGTTTTTATAGGGGTCTTAGTTTTCCAGGTCTTTGGTCTTAGTACTTTTCCATGTCTTTGTTTTCCAGACACAGGAATAGAGCAAGCTGTTTGAAGCAGTCAGTTGAAAAAATAAACGTTAAACAACTTTATAATAAATATAACGTGAGACGAAGAGTATGGCACACAGTCGCAATCATTTTATGGAGTCATTCAGCTGAATAACTCCTTTGTGAATAAAAGCGAAACTCAATTTGATGAAAAGAACCACCATTTGGACATTGGCGGACGCACACACACAGGCACAGATTGGTATGGACACGTTTTCATGTATACCACACAACAGGACCCTCCTGTACCCATGGTCACTCTACCATGGGGTACACCTGGGGTGTTGCTACTCATCCACTCCAAGCGTTTCCATGGCAACCGTTCTCCCACGGGTGCACAGTACAATATATATTTCCACTAGCCAAGTGACTACAATATCTCATCTTAGCCCCTATAGGGCGATGAGATAATAAAAGCAACAGGAAAACTTGGCGACATCTGTCTCACTCTATAACCTTACAGTACTGTACATTGCGTGTAATCTAAATATGTTTTGAATACAATAATGCTGATGAAACGTAACGACCACCGACTAGTGAGACAAGTAGTGATTAATCTCCCATTTCCTTCACGGAATATATGCAGACTGCCAAAATTCCACGTTCCTTGGCAGTTGTTGTTCCATGGTCATTACGCCTGTAAAGGCCTATACTTCTTGATTGTTTTTTTTTTATCTCATCGCACTACAAGGGCAAGATGAGATATTGTAGTCACTTGGCTAGTGGAGCTATATATTGTACTGTGCACCCACGGGAGAATGGCTGCCATGGAAACGCTTGGAGTGGATGAGTAGTGACACCCCAGGGGTACCCCATGGTAGAGTGACCATGGGTACAGGATGGTCCTGTTGGGTGGTATAAATGAAAACGTGTCCGTGCCAATGTGTGTGCGTGTGTGTGTGTGACCTGTCCAAATTGTGTTTTTTTCCAGATTAGTTTGAAAAGCATATGAGCAATTAAGTCGAAACTTGGTAAGGTTGTGCATGATGCCAATATGTGCGAGATGTATTCGTTGTATGGTAAATCGAGTCAAATTTGTTGATTTTTTGAGAAAAAAAGCCAATTTTGCCCCCAAATTGATATTTCCAGCACATCTTGAGAAGTATTTGAGCATTTAATGCAATAGTTTGCAAAAACTTACCTGAGCATGAAATATTCAAGGTATATCACTTTTGAAGTAAAGAGAGTGAAATTTGCTGATTTTTTAGAAGAAAGCCAATTTTGCCCTAACATATGTATTTCAAGCATGTCTTGAGAACTATTAGACCAATTACCTAAAATTTTTGTAAGTACTTACCTGAGAACACATTGTTCAACATAATATTACTGTAATGATTTTTGAGAAAAAAAGCCAATTTTGCTCCCCAAATTTGTATTTCCAGCATATCTTGAGAACTGTTATACCAATTAACTTAAAGTTTTGTTAGGACTTACCTGAAAACACATTGTTTAACATAATATGAATGTAATGGTAGGGCAATTCCGTAAACTCGGACGTACATTTCACACACTTTGTGCAACCATATCTCAGTGGCTGTAAATAGCAGACAACTTTTCATTTTGGTTTTGTGGAACACCTTGCTTGTATTATTACTTTATGGTATATCAGTCCTTGTCCCTCTCAAGAAACCACAAAAATATCCCAAAAACCTCCCAGTGACGGACGTACCCTCAGAAAGTGACTTTTTCAGATCAAAATTCTGTTTTAAATATTTCTGTGATTTGGAATGGTGTACAAACTAAAACTAATACAGACACTATAAAGGAGACTCTTTGCTATGTATATCAGTAACAAGCAATTTAAGTTTTTGCCATTTTCCTCTAGTATTTAAAAATAATGTCCTTGTAACGGACGTACAAATTTTTGTGACGGACGCACATTTGTGAAATAAATCAACAAGTGTACGTCCGTCACATACAAAAAAGCTACTTGTTATACTTGAAAGTTAATTTTTGACAGGATTCCTTAAAGAGCTACCAGTGTTTACAGTTGTAAAGAATGCTGCATCTTTTCAGTGTGTCCCAATATGAACAACCAAGATGAAAACAGTGAAAGGTACTATATACTCACTGTAGCAGATTACACACTTAAAAAAATTACGTTTGTCTCATTAACAGTGTATTTCGCTTAATACAGTGTTAGTGTTAGTACAATCTAAAGAACCATACACGTAAAATACATAAAGAACATGAAAATGTGTTTTCTCCTTCTGCTTGGAATGAACACATTAAACACTTTGATGAAACTTTACTTGAACTTGAAACAGTAACAATGTGAATTAAAACAAAGCATAGAATTTTCTTGAAGTTAAATTGCCCTCTGTTGCCAATTGGAACAGGATGTCCAATTTTTTTCAAAATCTGGTCTTCGAAATAATAAATTTCATCAAGTTTGCCTGTATACCATTTCCAATTACTCCCTAACTTACAGTATGCATTACTTTAACTTGAGGCTTATCGTCAGCAAATCCTGAAATTTCACCAGGGAAGGTGTTCTGCATGCATTCAACAAGCACCAGTCCCCTATTTGGAAGTCTTTTCCAATATTCAGACAATCTACTGTATCCAGTGTTGTAGTCACCGTAGCAGGATCTAGTGGAGATCTTCTAGTAGTTACAGTCATTTTCACACAATTCGTCCTCAAGCTCACCATCACTGGCAGTCTCGCTGGGCTTTCGTATGAGTACAGTACTTCAGTCTTGTCAAGGGAGTCAGATGTTTCAACAATTAAAAGGTTGTTTTGTCCTTTTGGTTCAATGGAATGCACTTTTTGTTTGAAAGGAACAGCAATTGTGTCCTTCCAGGAACCCTCTAGAGGTGCCTTCTCTTCCTGGATTTTGCTAACTGGAATAAAAGCAACATGGATGGTGGGGTTTCTGAGTTTTTCCCTACATTGCAGTTGTATGAGTATTAAAAAAGTGTGTAATCTGCCTACATTTGAGGGACCTTTCATTTCAAAACAATTGAACACTACACAGCAGTGTCCTTGATATTCAGGGTAGTGCTCACTGCTCCACCACTCCTCAAGGATATGTTTTTTTTTTTGCTACTCTTAAACACACTGTGTAAATTTAAGTGGACTACAGTATTGTAGGTATGACTAGTACAGTTCTGTATTAGACCTAGACAGACCTAAATTAAGGGTCATACTTCCCTACAAATTGGGAATTCTCGTCCTGGTTTTACTTCTAGCACCTCCATTAAACACAAAAATGATAAAAACTTTGTCTCTTCAAAGACATAGGCCTACAGGTTTGTTGCCGAAAAAAAAACTCGCCGAGAAAATCACGGTGCATGATTTTAAAAGTACTACTATTGTAATCTGAGCATGCTACTGCATGTGCTGTGGAATTAATGCCAAGTACATTTTAAACTTCACTGAATCTAATCATACTGTACCATAGATCAATCAGAGTGGCTTACAGTATGCTGGAAGGCATAGTTGAATTTTCTCATATATTGTTTCAACAGAGTATCAATCAGAGTACAGTCACCAACAGTAAGTTCAGAATTTGCCATGCACTGACCTACTGCACATCTATAGGCCTACCCTGTCTTTGGGGTGATGAGATCTTAATTGCTTTTCATCTTATATCTCTCAACTGAAATTACTTGACCAGATTCTGTTAAAGTGATAAGCTCATTTGAAATGTAGTACACTGATCACTTAACGTTTGGCAAACCACATTAACTTCAACTATGCAAAACTTAGACACCTAATTTGTTGAAATATCTCAAGTAGCTAGAAAGGGTTTATCAACAGGACCATGTTATAAAGGAGCACCTATCATTTGCTTTCACTTTCGTCTTCCCAGCACACTAATTTACCTGACGAAAAACAACTTTTTACTTACATTCACAGTACTGAAGGCTGCTTCTTGTATGCTTGCAACTTCTCAGCAAACAAGACAGCATTGATTGATGAGTGTTGATTGCTTGATGTTCATGGCTTCATGACCAAATACATGAAAGTGTTAGTTCTACACAGAAGCATACCATATTGTGCATGTGATCAAACGCCATGCATGTGGTTCTTTGTCATGCTAATCTTGCAAAGCACCAACCAATGACAAAAGTTATGACAGTTGGCACTACATGCATAGTGAACCTAAGACTTCTCCTCAACCTCTATGTCAATGGAACAGCATAAAATTACCCAGTGTCTGTGTTAAAGGGCTGTTCCATTACTTTGAAAGGTGATGTTGAGATCAAACAAGCTGATACTTGTAGACAAAGTCTAAGAAAATAGTGTGACGGATGTACATGTGACGGACGTACAAAAAATAAGTGCGTCTGTCACAGCATTTTCCAAAACTTTGAAAGGCCAGGGATCAAAGCCACAACATGTAGTTTTTAAGCATACCAAATATGCATTGCATTGTGAATGTCTCAAATTCTGGGTACTTGCTTCTATATGAAATTTTAAAAAATGTCATTTTTCTGTCACGGACGTATATGTAATAATGGACAGTAGAAAAATTGTAATTTTTTGGAAAATTGAAAATCTCTGCAATTTTGTCAATTTAAAAACTAGACCTTTATAGAACATCATCTAATCAAATGCAAGAACATTTAAACCTCTGAGGATATACAGGCCAGAATATGCGATTTGCTTTTGGGTGATTTTTATGAGGCAAATTTGAGATTTTACAGTTGACTCACAGACTTAAATTTTATGACTTACCCCAATGTTCTCTCACAAAATGTGCAGCATATTATGAAACTAGACAGTTTTAGCTTTCATTTGATATCCTACACGTAATGATTCAACGTTTTTTAATTTTTGGTGGAAAGGTTTACTAGTTTACGGAATTGCCCGGTAAATCCAGTGAAATTTGCTGATTTTGGAGGAAAAAAGCCAATTTTGTCCCAAAATTGGTATTTCCAGCATATCTTGATGTGTATTTGAGCATTTAATGCGAAATTTTGCAAGGACTTACTTGAGAATGCAATATTCAAGGCATATCACTTTTGTATTAAAGAGAGTGAAATTTGCTGATTTTTTTGAACGAAAGGTCAATTTTGCCCCAAAATTTATATTTCCATTATATCTTGAGGGCTAATTAAGCATTATACGCAAAATTTTGCAAGGCCGTTTCTATGAACACAATAATGAAGATACGGTATATTACTCTTATAGTAAACTGGTGAAATTGTATAATTGTTTGGTAACAAACTTAGAGCCAGCATCTGGGTCAATAGACACCACCTTTTAAACTTTAGCCAAAACATCTTTAGCAGAACTGGCCCCTGTGGATAATTTCTTTTATTTGAACATTATTTTTAAGTCAAACAATAATTTTAGCAGAACCAGGTCCTGCACAGGTAGATAGAAAACTTATGTGCAAATACCCATAGAGGGATGCTCTTATATCCGGCCCCTAACTCTAACCACTAAGCCTAACCTACATGGAATAACCCAATGTTATAATTGTGTTATGTGGCGTAATATGCACAGATACTTTTCGGCCATTAGTTATCGTTGCTTAAGCGTAGTAGCACCAGGTTATAACCTTAAGTTTGCTACCTTACAGTAGATATCAGTATTGAGATGCTTACCACCATTTTATGCTTGAAGAACGTTTGCCACTCTTTTGCAACCAGTTCCCCGAACTAGGTCTCTGTAAGATGTGGTTGCAGTAAACTATTACAAATCACTGTGTGCATGCCCTGCATTTAAATCAATGCATGTTGGCGATGAGATACAGCAACTCCGTGGATTGCCCTCTTGTTTTTGTTTTACCACACACACTTTGTATTTGGCGGTTCATAGTCTAGAAGAGAGGTCGGATAAGAAAATTAGTATTGGGAGGGGTAACATTTAATGATAATGATCCGTCAGACCTGGTATCTAGGTTTATCACACTGTATATTACCAATCTTGGATCTTTGGAGGATATGAAGGGGCAAGTTGAAATTGGGGAGTTACCGTCTCGCAGTTAGAAAGGGTATCTTAAATTGTGTAGAGATAAACAGATCTGCCCGATACTGTAATTTTCAGTCAGAATATTAGTACGTGTCTCGACCCCAGGGATAAACTTCTGCCTTAGCACCACAACTCTGGCATCCCTATTGAATTTGACTAATCTTCAAGTGGACTTACACAAGCGCATACGTTCTGACTTTTGATATTCAACAGGAGGATAGAAGAGGTCCTGTGCCAGACTGACCTACGAATGGATGGGTCGCTGTGCGGCGAGTGTGTGGGCGTGTTGGGGCATGGTAAGGAGATGGGGTACATTGGCAATGGAAGCTCAAGTTCGCCACCTAATTTGATGTAACTTGTCATTCGTATCCTCTGAGATATCATGTTGACCTCACTAAAGGCAAAAAGAGTATTACAGAGCAAGTAAGAACATAACATATTGACAACCATGAATATCCAAAGAAACAAGAAGACAAAATGATAAAAATTTTCTTATGAAGATTTTTATTGATTTTTATACCACTTATCTATATATTACACAATATTCTGCAAAGAAACAAAATGGGCAATTAAGCACGGCAAATCTAACATAATTATATCAAATTTATATATATATATATTTTTTCTTTCAAAGCAACAATGTACAATAGAGGAGCTATTACTAAAAATAGCAAATTAGGTGATTGAACTTTTACATACAAATATGCTTTAAAAGATTGAAAATAAAACAAGAACAAGACAAACAAAGTAGTGGAAGATTTCTGGAATCTGGAAGCAGACTTAAAATGACAGGAACTGGACGAAAAAAATCTCCAAAATCCAGGCCGAATGATTAAAAAACTCTATGCTATTCATCTCAACACCGCATAGAATTTTATGACACAAATTACAGTTTGCCCCAAATACAGCCAAAACAAATAAAACTGAAGGACTAGAATACAGAACGGCATTCCCCATTTGAAGGGTTATTAGTGACTCAACTGACTACTTTTCAATCTTTCAATCTGACCTGTATTGCGTAGCAAAGCTTTCACTCAGGAGTTGTTTTAAGGAATGAACCACAGATTTGCAACCTCACAACGTCAGTTGCTGACCAAAACTGACAACAGATGGGCCTATTTCATCCAGTACACTGACCACAGAGATGGGCCTCTGAGACTTAGCATGCTGCTGCTAGTGAATTAACAGAGATAGGGCCTGTGATAGTATGAAGACTTAGACTGACCTCAGAAGTGCCAGTTTCATTCAATATGCTGACCCAGACTATTAACCAAAGATGGGCCCTCCTCATCTGGGATTTCTGACCCACAGTAAGCTAAGGAGGGCCCTTTCACTCAGGAGCCTGACCCCAAAGAGAGCAGAGGTATATATTATTTTAAATGCACTATGTCAATGGTTGCCCTTCTGTAGTCTACAATATATAGTTTCACATCTTGACAGGCATGTATTTACCCCGACTGACCTTTGACCTATCCCACATTCACGGTGGTACATCAAATATGAGGCAACCAAGTTACCAGAAATCACAATATATGTGCACGACCACATACACTTCACTTTGGATGAAAGGGTCATAATTGCTGTCAATATGATAAAATGACACCTTCTTAGACAAAAAACATGATGCAGAAGTTACTTTGAAAATACACTTCAAATAAATATCAAAAGTAGAAAAGAGCCCCCCAAAAATTGGTAATATTCGCAAAAATGAAACCATAACAGGCAGTATCAAACAGTCTATCCATTTCCATTTATATACATACAGACAATTAGAATACTGATTTTGAGGCACATCACTTTGTGTCTTAAAAATTGAGGGAAGATTCTTTGTATATTATAAAATACATTCAATTTGAGACAGATTTACATTTTTTTTTTTTAATTACAGTTGTTTATCATATCAACACCCAAAGATGATGAAAACAACATTCGTAAATAGACTCCCTCCAACACATTTTTGAAAAGAATGTGGTAAAGCGATTGCAACGGATGCAAATACTGTATCAGAAAGTGGAGATACTTTTCAAATCCATGTGATTCTTCAGAAGTTATTTTCTTTTTTTTTTTGTTGGTAGATCATTATTTTAAGAAAACCTTTGTCTATGAACTGACAGATTGATTATTTCCTGCGTTTCTGCGAAAACGGTAAATTAAAACCTTTAACTATTCAGAGAGCACTGAAGTCACTGAACATGTATCCAAAAAGTTGCTTTAAAAGTGAGGCGCATTGAACCTCCCCTTCACAATGATTCTGCTCCATAAACCATATCCTGAATACTGATAAAACAACATGTAAACATAAACGACAGAACATTTTGCTTTCTTCTTAATAATTGTTGCTAGTCTTGTCTGACATAAAATAAACAAAGGATAAACAGAGAATGGTTGTGGGATGGCAATTTTGATGACATGTGAAAAGCACCAGGGATCGCCGTTAGACAAAAATGTTAGACGCTGGCACTGTGTAATAAGGATGTGAATCTGATGGTTGCCCTTGATCTTCAAGCAGAGGTGCTTCAAAAATTGCACATACTATGATGATGGAAATAAATTGTCTCAAGGGACCTACCACTTGTGAGTTCACTTTGTTTAAATTTCCAACTTTCAAGTGTGTCTTTCATTGTTCCAATACATGGATATATTCAGGGCCCATGGGGTGAAGGGGTTATTGGTGGCAATTTTCCGCAATCATAACAAGTCCCCCCACACCATCGTTATTATTTCTGACGGTCTTCTATATGGTAATTCAAACAAGCAACTCAATCTACGAGCTTCACCTATCCCACCTACCTATGCCAAACGGTAACTCATGAGCCTTGCCATGTTGTGATAGGATATATTCCTTTGAAACTACCAGCACATGAAGCTACATGAAAAAGAAGTAAATATGTACATACCATGACTTTAACTTATGTGCGGAAAGCAGAATTGAGTATGTTTCACTTTTGCAGTGTTTGAACAAAACAAGATGAGTCTGAAAGAGCCAGGAATACATCCAAACTTGATAGGAAAAAAAAAACGTTCAGAAGTTTAGAAAAGCCTTGTCTTCTGTGGGTGAGAAATCAAGGGTTGTCTAAATAATGCTAATGATTGAAGTCTTACAGTTGCCTGGTCTGTTGAAATAAAAGCAGTAAGCATCTAGTACATGATTTTGAGAAATTTCCTCTCTCACACCTCTCTTCAAAAGTAAAACCTCTAAAGTTTTGATTACAAATACAAACGTTATTCAGTCCTTTGGGAATGTAGCTGCCACAAATTATTTGTTGGTCCAGATATTAGAGATTATCATTATGTAATATTGTGCTAAAATTTGGATAGGCAGTGAAGTATGTTTTGCAGTATACAAACCTGATATCTTGGACTAGATATAAAAAGTTGAATGCCAGCTCGAGCGAGGATGCCTTTGGACGAATTTATACCAGTATGTAGAAAAGCCGTGACAACATAATAACGAAATCACACATTTCTCAAAAGGCAGTGTGACTGATAGACAAAATATTGAAAATAAAACTATTCTCTTTGCAAATCACCAGCAAAAAAAAGCAATGTAAAACCATCAGTTTTGAGTAAAGACTCATTAAACGTTGGATCCAACAGCAGTAAGTGGGCAGTTCCCCTAGTAGGAACCACCCGGTGACCTGTCAGCAGTACACAGGCAGTTACCCTAGTAAGAACTACCTAGTGACCCGTCAACAGTACATGGGCTCTTACCCTAGTAAGAACCACCCGGTGACCTGTCAGCAGTACACAGGCAGTTACCCTAGTAAGAACTACCTAGTGACCCGTCAACAGTACATGGGCTCTTACCCTAGTAAGAACCACCCGGTGACCTGTCAGCAGTACGTAGGCATTTCTCCTAGTAAGAACTACCTGGTGACCCATTAGTAGTATGTGGGCAATTTTCCCAGTAAGAACCACTGGGCTACCAGTCAGCAGTGCATGGGTAGTTCCCCTGGTAAAAAAACCACCTGGCGACCCGTCAGCAGTACGTGGGCAGTTCCCCTAGTAAGAACCACCGGGTGACTTTATTGGACAAGTCGTATTGGTCTAAGATGATGTCCACACCACCCATGTAGGGATTATCTTTCAGGAGGTCCGAGTTCCAGACAGTCAGACGTACCGTCCTTCGGCTAGCCTCTTCCTTGGATATTTTGTATGTGATCTTGGAGAGGAGAGATACAGAGTGAGGAAAAGTAATTGATAGTGTTTCACAAGATAAGGTCCGATCGTGAATCCTTCCTATCATTGTTTATCATGTCTAAACAACAGATTCATGTACCACACATTTGGTCTATGAATATTCAACATCTTGAAATGGATTAAATTGTTCATGTCACCAGAGGGAGCAAAGAACAAACCTTCTTTATCTTGATTCTGTTTAATTTTACATCATTAAAACCAATTTTGAAAATTTTTGCTGCACAAAATTTTCTTTGCCTTTGTGGGCTTGCCTTCTGACCTTCATCATTAAACGGGAAACTAAATGAAATGCACTTTATAAAGATATCTTTGCAGATTCTACTGCATGGTTTTTCTTTCAAACTCTTGTACTATTGACAGGTTCTCATCTCTTTAATTTAAGAGCATTTCTACCCCAATACAAACATTTAAGAAGAAATAAAACTTCACAGAAAGGTTACAGCCAATAAAGGAGAAGTCATGCATGTATGCCGGACTCTTCCCTCTTACGAAGTCTGCCAAATAATATGTTGCATAAAACAATGTGTCCGACCATAATTGTAGAATAGGATGGACTTTTTTCATCCTTTTTAAGGTTTCTATTTCAATGTTTTTCTTCCCCCAATGCCCTGTGCTTCAAAACTTCAAAATACCTGCTCTTTGTCCCTTCTTTACTTACCACCTCATTGTAAGTAGGGTTGCTGGTTTTCTTTATAACCTTTGTCTTTTTCTTGGTGGACTTGTAAGGATCCGGGATAAGGTATGTCTTCACGTAAGGATCTGGCAAACTGCCCCCTCTACTTGGCTGTAGGAACATGATGACATCAGTAATATGTAGAAATATTACTTTGTAACAACGTTAAGACTTTTTCAAACTTAAAGCAAATAGTACTTCAAAAACATCAAAATCTACTTGTGAGAACAAGCAAAACTCAATTCTTCTTTCTTGCATGGGTCATGAAACTTTATTGCTGGTGATTTGAGAAATCAAAACGTGTCTGTTTCAAAACGTGTCTCACAGTGTCTGCAAGCAGATTACCATCGTTCACATTTACCTGCAAATTGTTTCATTCATAAAGCGGGGATTACTTTAGGAAGCCCAGACCATTGAAAAACTGAGACTGCAGCAATAGCAGGCATTATGTCTGACTGAGAAAATGAGACTGTAGCAATGACAGCTGTTAAGTCTAACCAAAGAGAAGAAGCAACGCTGACAGTTTTGGGGATCACGGCACAAGAGTGCTTGGAATGTTGTAAAGAGAATGAAAATGGGAGATTAACAGCGGCGACATTAAAAACTTGGCAGGGAGGGGGGGTGGAGTGAGACCACCAAGACACCTGATAATCCTTCTTTCAGGTCTTCAAATAATGACTGATAAGTTCTTGACATTTGAAAATCTGAAAAAGACAATTTTTAGTGCATTTGTCTTACCAGGTTTTTGGCATGAGATACGATGATGAACAGAGCATTTGTCTGATAGTAAATTGACAGTTTGACTTGACCTCCGACCTGACCTTGAACTACTTCATTTGTTTTCTTTTCATCACCTGAAAATGTGAAAGGTACATAATGTATTAACAGGAGAGTATGCATGTACAACACAGGGATATTTTTTTTAATTTTTTTTGACAAATGGGCATCTTGATGCCCCCGCATCTCCTCTAGTAGAAGGGCGAAGGACAGCTGCTCCCACTGCCTCCAGCAACCCCACATGACATTGGTAAAAATGGTCATAATCCTGACCAACAAGCAAGCAGAGTGGTCTGTGTTCGATAGGACGAAACAGAGAAGAATTTCAATTCAACCAATGCAATTCCAGGCCTCAAGCCTTGAACAACCAGCCTTATCCAAACACACCTAATACTGTTCACTTTCAACAGGTGAAACGATCTAAGGTGAAATTTTTCAATCTTTGTCAATCTCTTTTTCAATCTTCAATTTTTTCAGATTCTTACCTTTGACCTTCTCTCCTTGTTTGGCTTGGCCGCAGTCCTTCTCGTCTCTCAACGATGGATGGAAGAACGTGTAGACCAGATCACACTGAGAATGGATAACAAGGATTAAAACTTGTGTTAAAGTAATAAAGGGTGAGAATTGTGGGAAAAAAACCCAAATGGAGCAAACAACATCAAACTTGTCTCCAGCAGATGCCGCATGACACCACAGAGATGTAGCAAACGAAAGTAATAAAAAGATGACAAAATGAAGCAAAAAGTAAACACTTACAGGATAAGATAACATAAAAATGTAAAAGAAAACAATCAATAAAGAAAATAAATGAAAAAAGATGAAGAGATTAGAAAAATACAACAGGAAATAGGAAAATAAAAAAAAATTGAAAAGAAAAAGGAAAATGGCACGAGAAAAAAAGACAAAAGAAAAGACAAAGGAAGAAGGAGGAATTGTTCTGATTTTCCACTGCACTGCGGATGGTTAATTTGATTGGTGGGTTGGTATAAAATGAGATTTGGAATCTGCAATTCCCAATGATTATCTCACGTTAATCATCTCCGGTAGTAAGTTGGATTTAAGTCACCAAACGACCACAAATAATAGAATAAGACTCTGCCAACATGTGAGCTGAAAACAAATCTCACACACAAACAGAAGATGACATCAGACCCACAGACACATTTTTGACGATGTATGATTGTTTCTTATACATACAGTAATCACATCTCATTTGTTGTTTTCATTTGGTATAAGCAGTTGCGATACATTTAAAACTTGCTAAACTCATTTTTCCTTGACCACGTGAAACGTAAAAGTTGTTGGCATCAGTACAGAAGTCTTCGGTGATGAGATCGATTGGTTGGATTTTAGCTGTGAGACTAACCTCAGAGACATCTTTCAATAGAAGCAACTGACTGAAGTAGGTCTCCAGTTCTGCTTTACGTTTTTCTGCGACCTGCTTGACGTGCGTCCTGCCGACAGCTTTGTGTCCGCTTAGTGACGGTAGCTTGACGTGAGGGTACAGGATGCCCAGCTTCTGGTGGAGTTCCACGACCTCGCTGAACCTCCTGAAGATGAAAGTGGGGAGGTCCTCCGACTGTCCTTCCCTAACTATACGGATGATGTACACCTGTGAGGAAAATAGAGACAGGGAGATGAGATGGCCAGTGGCTCCACTAATCAGTCTTTGAACAAACAGGCAATTGTGATAGTTTCTTAGAATAAATATACAATACAGAAAAAACAATCCAAATATGATATTGAAAAAGGAAGAAAAAATGTTTAGCAAGCCTCTATATATAAAATAAGTGTGTACTGTTTAAAATACCACAACAGACTGCCAATGTGCATCAATATAACACTGGAGTAATATTGCTGATGGAATTACAAGAAATTCTAAAAACATCGGAGTGATTTCATTTAGACCACGATGAGATCATCAAGAACTATTGGCTTTATTTGGTTATGGTGAGACAAGCAGAATGTTCTACTTTCAACGAAGACTAATATATTTACACATTGCTTGGTGAAAATCTCACTACTGCAGTATCTTCCTCTTAACTCTATAAATATTTGAATAATGTTTGCCAGATGGGACCTGCTCACAAAGCTAGTGATCATAGTGGGTACGAGGTAATGTCATTGTCGCAGCAAGTGACAAGATGGAGGAGTCTGTAATGTCACTGTGGTATAAGTGATCACAGTTAAAATATAGTTTTGCTGTACTAGCCCTTGAAAATAATAATATTGAACTGTTACTAAACTCTCGATATACTCTGAATATACAGTTACCGGTACATCAGACTAAAATTTATTCTAAGAACTTGCCTTCATGGCAAACAAACTTTAATAGATACATATAAAAACATTGCATTTAAGTTGCCCACATCACTGATATCAAAATGTTTCAAAATTTGACAAACCATACTTTCAAAAACTTCACTGTTCCATAGTCAAACAATCACTTTGAACCACCCCCATTTTTTTTTTTATTAAGTTAAAGACAAGTGACAAATTTCAAACTTTTGCAATGTGTAATGAAAGGCAGAAGTAGGCTAAGCAAGGCTGCATGACATGCCTAAGTGTTTCTAGTTGTTGTACAGTGTGTTACTTTGTCAAAGCAAAACAACACCACCTACAGTCATTCCATAAACACACAATGGCATACAAAAACATCTCCCCTAACCCTTCCTTCCACTGAGATGTTGCCATGGCAACCAAAGATGGAATTAATGTATCACACTCACGTAGTACTTCTCCGACTCGTACCTCTTCTGGATGCCAAAAATCGTGACACTCTTTATTTTGCCATCGGTTTGCATGCTGTAAATACAAGAATAGTATAGAATAGTATAGACTTAAGAGTGACATGCTTCCAAGTAACTTTCCATTTTTCTTTCAGTAGAGATTGACTGATGGATCAATGGATTATTTTAATCACCATGGCAACGATGATGAGATGATTCACTGTATTTTGACGGGATCATTTTACATGACTGTAACTTATATACCATAAAATATTGAGGAAATATAGGACAAATCTGGCAAACTTTCAGAGTGTTTATTTTTAAGAAAGTCAAGAGATACAAAGGATGTTTAAGTAGTTGAGTCTGAGTGACAGCATAGATTTCCCATCATGCAATGTACCATTTTTCAAATATCAAATGACTTCCAACTGAAACAAAATTGAGTTGTGATTATGACCGATGAATAAAAACTTTCCTAATTTTTAGAAAATAGCAATCTTCTTCAGTGACCAATGACCAATCGTTTTAAGGTAATGTGTCATCTTTCTCACATGTTAACTTCTGCTGAACAGTGACCAGTGACTGCGTGAAGGCAGCACTTGTGTCTCAGGGATAAAACTCCGCCTCTTTCTCCTCCTCTTGCTTTGAACAAGGAGTAAGAAGGGAACTGGACTTTCAATACTGACCTGTATCTTTTTGGAGCAAAGGAGAGTTCCGTCGAACTCGAGGCAGAAAAGTTTCGTTGAGCAAGATTATGGAAGAAGAAATTAATCTGGGTTGCTTTCGAGCCCAGGCTGGCTTCGATGCACCTCGTGAACATCGTGGTCGCCTCTGCGTCGGTCGCCTCTGGCCGGAGGACATCCTGCACGTATTTAAGGTCTTCTGTTTTGGACAATTGGGCTATTCCAGTGTTGAGCATCTGCAGGGAGAAGAGATTACTTGATAAAAAAAATGCAAACATTAAAGGAAATTGTTATGAGAAAGCCTTCTAACGGTTATGAATCAGGGTAACTATAGACTCCTGAAACTTGTTGAGGTCTTCAACAAGTGGGACAGCTCTGCACTCCAAAGAGAAACTATAAAGTTGTATCTTTTTTTGTGACATTTTTTTCAAAAGCTACCAATCAGTGCAAGTTTAAAGGAAAGGTGAATTAACCAGATAAAATGACTGTTAGGATAAATTCAGAACAGTGGAATAGTTTAGTTTCTTGATGAAAGATATGGTTGCTCAGGAAGATACAGTTCCTAAAAGAAACAGAATTTTTCAGAGACACTGTAAGTCACTTTAGATTTAAAGAAAGACATGCACTCAGCTCTTGAAAGTTAGATTAATGGACAGAATATTTCAAGGATTAACAGTGATGCCTATTGGTAACTATGGTGATTGTGGTAATCATGGCAACAGTGGTATTCTATGAAATGTTCCATCACACACAGCAACAAAAATCCCTGACACAAAGAAACTGACTTCAAGTTTTCTTTCTTTGTGCTTTGTTTCTTCAGCAGTTTACTCGTTCAACATCTGTCTATTTCTTCAAAGGAAGTGCTAACACCCCTCGCAATTCTTGACAAGTATATGTCTGCGGATGTAGTCCCCGGTTTACGTTGCATCAAATGATGGATCAAATTATGTTATTTTGAAAGCCTTGAAAATCAAGTTTGAGGTGAACTGCAATGTGTCAGCAAAGTCAACTGTTCTACTATTTCTTAATTATTTCTTGCAACTTGTTGTGCATGAATACGGATGACTCTCCTGCATCTTGCTGTAATTAAGTTACCATTGAAGGCACGATGTTTTTTTACTTGTTGATCCCACCCCCCTCATCATTGGAGCTTCTACTTCTCAGACATTGACGTATTTCAAAGAATAATGAAAAACTCACCAAACCAAATAAGTTGAGAAAGATATCGGCATGCTTCCTGACGAGATTAAATGCCTCGCAGCAGAGATCGACAAATTCCTGGAATCTGCTGGTCGGTCTGTCGCCACCATTTATCACGTATGCCATATCCGATGAGAGGACGAAAGGGGTTCGATCTCTGGTGGTTCAAATAGAATAGCATAGTACTAGGCTGATTTTGTGACTTTTTTTTTTCTTTCAGATCACCAAATTCACACACTTTTTACAACAGATTCTGCATTTAGCTGTACACAGAGAAAAATGAACATAGATAAAATGAGATGCTGTTTACCCGAGAAAAAATTGTTTTTATCAACAAAGATGAAGAAACCTCATTCCTTTACAACAATCAATAACGGGAGACATCTTCTATTGTCTTGTACATTTCACCCAAATTAAAAAAAAAAAAGTCAGCTTCATTATGCTGCTAGAATCTGTTTATTACAACAAACTTGAACATTTGGAATGACCTCTCTCCAATTTAGTAAAATTCCTTGACAAGGATACCATAAAGTTGTTATCAAATTCCAGACAAAAACCAGGTTTCACCCTCTCACCTTTTGATGCTTCCAAACATTTGAAGATTTCCCAAAAACTTTCCAAAGTCGACATGGAAGGTGTGCCCCGTTTTCGTGATCATGATGTTGTCGTTGTGGCGATCGCCGACTCCCAGAACGTAGGTGGCCACGCAGTAACCCGCGCACGAGTATGTGAAATTTTCCACCGCCTGTAATAGGGTGGAGCAGGCAGTACGACACATTAAGATGCAATCTGCACACCGCAACGCGAGCATAAACAGGAGCTGATGCCAATTACCTGCAAGGCTTTGGCTTTAAGATGCAACAATGAAAAACACAAATAAGAACATGCATCCCTCCCAATGGAAATATGAATTCTGTTTGTGCTGCATATGCCGAATCTTGCATTGTGCAGTGGAACTGAAGTTTGTAGTTTGTGCTTGCTGAATGATACGTTCGAACCAAAAAAATTTGAAACTTAAGTTGATGGGGCCTGGCGTTCAATTTTCTTGCATGGAAAGCACTTCTGCCAGCTGTTGTGCAGACATGTTTACCTTCGTAAGTGTGAAAAGGATTCTAGCACTTAAGTGTGGTGCGAAACGTAGTTGTTCATTACATCTTGTAAACAAAACTACATCTAGCAAAGTAAGACAACCTTACTTTGTTCTTGGTCTTGCTTTGAAGAGGAGAAATAACTTCAACTCATCACCAAAAGACAAGTGTCACATTCTTGTGATTAATACATCACAATCGAGAAAATTGAGCATTTAGGGGACGAGATGGATCAGACTTCAATGGGAGTCTTGAGGCTTTGATCATTTCAGCTAAATATTGACATTCTGTATCTAATGAGATTAGACTACTGAATCTACCATGCAAACATCTTTGATTGATGTACCCAGTCAGGTGAAACAAATGTGAAGCATCACAAACTGAGACAAGTAACATCCTCTTAACTTTCGTTGATCCTTCAACCTTCACCACCAAAACAGAAAAGACTCTACAAGAAAACCAAGGGCTGTTTTGTAGACTCTTTATGTTGCATCTGTGGATTCTACTTATCTTGTGAAGTTCAGTGATTTTGCAAAGCAGCAGGCATGCCGTGGGGAGTCGTGAGCGACCGAAAGTCACTGTTTACCTTTGATCCCCTTTGACTTTCTGGCGAACCTATGGCAAATAGCTGACCTTTGAGTGAGAGTCAAAGACAAACAATTATCTTGGCTTACTCTGAAAGTATAATCACATTCACTACACCCCACTTTGCTGAAAATGAATTACGCTGCTCACATAAATCGATGTTGTTTGCCTCTTCCAACTTTTCCTTGAATGCTGCATATCGTATTTTTTCAAAAACTTTAAACCCAAACCCTCTTGGGTGGTGGTGGTGGAAAAAGAAAACATAATGTTAATGTTGCAATAAGCCTTTCATGGGACAGAGTTATCTAGTACCCTCTCATTCAGGTCTTGTATCTGGGGCACTCATATGTGATAGCACCCTAAGGGATTTCTAAAACACTATCAAGGAGTGCAAAGAGCCTCCAGGTGTGAAGACCAGTGCAGCAAAAACATTTCTGACTACTAGATGGTTGCAAAATGGCACGAACAAAATCACCATTATAACATTTCCACATTTCCTTGCATCACTGCATATAAAAGTAAAGCCTCTTAAACCTTTTTCTGCCTCTTGATACATGTATTTGTGTGTTTAAGAGGCAGCAAAAGAAAATGAGTTTAAAAAAAAATTGTTGCTGACAAAAATTAACATTTTATAAAAATTAGGAATATTTTTCTCTCTTCATCAGTGAAAACTATCTGTCAATATCATGCTCCATTTGCAAATTGGTGGACTTTTTAAAAGAAACATCTATTTCAAAATGATGAATATGCATTGTATGAAATCTGTGATGTCACACGACTTGTCATGAAATTCCCCTTACAAATTTTGACAGAAATTGTGCAGCCATGCATGTAATGTTTATTCTTTGAGTCCTCCAACCAAAAGTTCTCATTTCCTTTCTACAGTTCTTAAACCCAACCATAGGCCTAAACATCCGGTATTTAGAAGCATGCATTTCTGTGATGGGTTTTTTTACAGCATGGGCTCATTTCATAGCATGACGCACAACTATGTGCATATTGTTTTTTTGTATGTCCTTTTTAATCTTGACTTCAAAAGAAACATCACGACAGTCCAAGAGATGTTCACAAATTTGATGTCAACAATACGTTGAGGTAAATCTGCAAAAAGCCAATCTGAATTTTCACTGGTGTCAAACTTCACAGTTATATTAGAACGTCAATTTTAAAGAAAAGCATAAAAGTGTATTGCAAACATTTGCTGCTTGTTACGTGGTATTTTTGCGACCTTGAGGTAACTGGAAATCTTTCTTGACCCGAGAAGTAGTTCTTCAAACAGTGATATATTACAAATTACTGCACATCTCAAGGTCTTGGGAAGTGTGATATATTGCAACCTACAGTACACCTCAGGTCTCTGAGACACACCTGCAACACACCTCAAGCATTTGAGGAGAGTGATATATTGCACACCTACAGTACACCTCAGGTCTCTGAGACACACCTGCAACACACCTCAAGCATTTGAGGAGAGTGATATATTGCACACCTAGAGGACACCTCAATGTCTTCAGGAGTGTGATACATTGCATAACTGCAGCTCACATCAATGTCTTTTACAGCAGCAACATACCTCAAGTCCAAGAAGTGTGATGTATTGTACACCTGTAGGGCACCTCAAGGTCTTGAGGAGTGTGATACATTGTACACCTACAGAGCACCTCAAGTCTGAGGAGTGTGATACATTGTACACCTACAGAGCACCTCAAGTCTGAGGAGTGTGATACATTGCACACCTACAGAGCACCTCAAGTCTGAGGAGTGTGATACATTGTACACCTACAGAGCACCTAAAGTCTCTGAAATGTGGGGTTTAAAGCCACCATTCCTGAGAATCCTTCTCACCTTTTCATATTCCAGCTCTGTTGGGTTGTGTTTCTGCAGCCATAGGGCCAGAGGTTTGTCTTTGAAAGATCCCGTAACTCCATGTTCCACCTGGATCTTTCGGAGTGTCTCCGAATTTGGGACCAGTTCTACCAGACCTGTCAGAATGGACCAAGAAATGAAGAGAAAACATCAAGACAACATAACAGGTGCACATGATGGGTAGAAAAGGAGAGAGGGTTGTCACAAATCAATAAAGTGAATATTAATATGAACGTTACATATATTTGCGTTACATTAATCAAACACTTTTGTACAGCAATCCCGAGCAGTTTTTCAAATTTCTGCTTTACAAATGGGTATTTAATGAAACTTAGGCATCAAAGATGTCACATTTTGCCAATTCTCACCTCTACCAGGTCCGGTCGGCAGGCAACGGAACACCACCATCCTGAGGTCGAGCCCCTCAGAGAGCCAGAGTTTGTCCATGATTCTAATCATCTGCATCGTCAACATATCTTGCCTCATATCTTCTCCAACCTAGACGACGAGGAAGAAAGAAAAAACATTGACATTTCTATGTCAGACATCCTTCTTTGAATTCGATGGTACAGCTGTTTTCAAATCTGCATCATTTTCTACAAAAATAAGGCAGCTTCTCCAGTGCAAAGGCAATTAACATGTATTCCGCTCAATGGTGGGTCAAGGTACAAGATTTTAAGTTTGATGGAAACATTCCTGGTACTTTTTTTTACAGCCTTCCTGGTCAATTTAACAATTATATGAAAGTGATGACATGTCATCACATACTTAAACACAAGACCATCAATTAATGAGATATTTTTTTTTTTACTTCAATTGCTTCAGACAGCTTTGATCACTTGACCCTTATTATTAAAAAAAAATGATGTTATTGTTTATGAAATGGAGTTAAAAAAAGCAAAATTTTGTGACCATTTGAGGTGGCTTGCAATTCAAACCATTGATACCAGCCCATTGATGAATGTACCTCCCCACCTTTCCTTCATCTGCATCTATGTTACATTTAAGTGCACATCACCAAAAGTGAAATGAAAGAACATTTCAAGTTAGACATGCATTTTATAAATAAACTAATTATTACTCAAAATCAATTATCTCAAGGAACTAAATTTGACATATGAAGTAAAAAAAAAAAACATTTAATCAAACGATTTAACTGTCTGAATTGTTGCCATGACAACATGAGTGTACCTTGAACATGACCGAGATGTCCTCTCCCAAGATGTCTGCATTGTGAAATGTTAGTTTCAAGGGCACCGTGAATGACTGGAAGTAAGTACAAGCCTTCAAAACGATTCAAAGAAAAAAGCAAAATTAAAATTTAATTTTCTTACATTTCAGATGGGAGTAAAAATATATGATACGTCAATGGGTTAGGATCAACATAATTGACAACAACAACCAAACTGTTTCATCAAGTCTCGTGGCTCGCAATACAAATACTCCATAGTTTAAAATCCATTGACATTTATCACACTGTCAACTTTCAACGAATGTAGCCAGAGGAACTTCCCTATTGGTTTCCAGGATATACATATTTAACTTTTTGTGTCAATTTAATTTGGGAGGTTTTTGGTTTCCAAAGGGCCGCTCGGATTCCTACTGCATCAACAAACCAAAGACTTCCTTGATTTACATCAAGATGGGGCGTACTTGATACAGTTGATAGTGACACCGTGTTTGATTTACATCAAGATAGGGTGTACTTAATACAGTTGATAGCGACACCGTGTTTGATTTACATCAAGATAGGGGGCATACTTGATACAATTGATAGCAACACCGCGTTTTAATTACGTCAAGATAGGGGACGTACTTGATACAGTTGATAGCGACACAGCATTGGATTTACGTCAACATAGGGTGTACTTGATACAGTTGATAGCAACAGCGCGTTTAATTTACATCAAGATAGGGTGCACTTAATACAGTTGATAGCGACACCGTGTTTGTTTCGTAGCCTGCAGTTTACCACTGTGTCATACCAATGATACCAGGTTGTTCCTCCCAAATTAATTACCAACAAAGCAATATGATCTGCTTTGATTATAAATGATTGATAAGTATCGTTTCAATAATTTGAGCACTATTATAGGATACAGTTTTTAAAATCAATGGAATCGTTGTTGTAACTTTCATAATACAATATTTCTGATGTCTGTCTAATTTAATCTCTGGGTTGCGAGAGATCTTGAAGAACTGAGGGTTGTACTACTGAGAAAAATAATACCTCCTCTGAGAAGTCTTCCTTATAATGTGCCATCTAGCAAAATTCTGGAGTAAAACAAACTCAAATGCCAAATTGCTGCCATTCCGTGTTCTAAGCTGTTTATTCTATGTGCATGTTTCCATTCTTTCTAATGTGAAGTGTGTTGTTGTTGATAAATGATTAGTATGGACTTATTGGTCTTTCATAGTAACAGGGTTCATGCGCATATTGATGGAAAATATTCCAGGCTATAAATCTGATTTTTAGGTCACCAGCACCCTTTAAAATCCGGAGTTAGCTCTATAATTTAGGTGCCCCATGTAAATGATGGGGTTATTCACTATGGTAACAATTTCCAGGACTTTCACAGGACATGTTTCATTAAGAAGGGCAACTTCAAGGACTTTCAAAGCCCTTGAATATGGACCAATCAAATTCCAGGACAGTCCTGGTTTTCCAGGACCGATACAAACACTGTAGTAGATTCAATCTTGGCAATCAATGACACACGGTCAATTTAAGAGTCAAATCACCAGCAGATGAATACAATAGAAATGAAGATCGCCAGTGTTTTGTCGTTTGCTCCCTTGCACAAAACAATGGTGGTACTTTCTCTACCTCACTAGAACACCATGCATCCTTTTCTTGAAGTTCATTTTAAATGAGAATTTGGTAATTTACAAACTTAGATTTTCTTTTGTTTTTGTCTATTTCGTTACAATCTGTACAATGGGACCAATGAATAAGGTCAATCAACTTTGTACCAGTGCATTAAGGCACAGTCCAGTATTGATTAACCTTTTATCATAAACTGTAATAGACCAATAAAACTGAATGGCAAGAATGTCCTCTAGTGATGCCAGAATCCAATTAAACATTCCTAAAACCCTGATTTAGGCCAAAACCTTGGCATTTGTGTCTAAGCCAAAATACACAATCTTCTTAAAGTTTAAACAGTCATTATTTTCACTAATTTTTATTTCACTAATAATTCATTACTACATCTAGCAGGTCTGAGTGATGGTTTGAACTGCAACATTTCTTTATGCCAACTGATGCTCTGTTGATTTTCACCTCACCTGGGTTTTAAAACCGTTGACCTCGACGCTCGGACAGGTCGGCAATCGAACGTTCTTCGTCAGGCCATCCGGAAGGTCGTCCAGAGCTTTGTGGAGCATCGGCTGAAATGAGGGAAGGGTCATCAAGAATCTGAACCTCAAAATGCTAGAACATGATGCAAATATTCAATTACGACATTTTGAAGACAAAGGGGAAAGAAACTTCCATTTTTTATGTCTATGACTCCTCCTGAAACCTACCAATCTTGCCACATCCTTGACAGTTTTTATCCTATCTGCTACGACGCTGAGTTGTTCCATCAGGGCCATCTGCTGCTGTAGCTCTGTCCTCAGGGCATTCCCACAAACTGCTAGGAGGGCTCCTAATATCAGCTGGGCTCTCTGTTTGAACTGCTCATCCTGCATCGCATCCTGCAAATACCTGATGAAATAGTCAAACAAAACAAATAAATAAAAGCAGAACATGAGAATGCATTGTGGTTTTGAAGATGATGTTATCAAGAATCTGGCATATTGCAGAGGGCAAGGATGAGCACTACACGCTTATTTTGCCTACGTAATATAATGGTAGAGTAATTTATCATGTCACCAATTGATATGAAACACCAGCTACATCCACAATGATATCTGTTGACCTATAAGATTGTGACTGATAGGCATCATGCACAACTCAATACAAAAATGAAAGAAATTTAAAAGCTTCCTCTCCTTATTAAATTAATAAAGGCTCGTTAACTGCCTACACACTTTTGTGAGGTTGATCACAACCAACTTACAACACCCGTACAAATAATTGCATGGTCACATAGCATCTTTGGCATCACACTGCACTGTAGAGATCAAGTGAGCTGGGGCTTAAAATCTGATACTCCCAGCATTCATCATTACCTTGAAAGGCAACACTGTGTGACCCATAAAAAGGTATGCAATAAAAATAATGGCATTTAAACTAGGTGGTCATGGACTTTAACACCTCCTACAAAGGTGATAAAATAATTTGTGACGTCCTTTGTTGCTAGTAAAAGTGAGAAACTTTCTGTCATACAAAAAAAAAAAAAAATGGAGGGGACCTTTGTGATGTAAAAAAAAATGGCGGGGACCTTTGTGATATAACTAACAGGGTAAAGTTAAAAATCTCCCTACTATATTCACAAGTAATAGATTGGTTTGTTGACAGAACAAAGCATAAATCAACTTCCGCAAGTACTGAGGCAAAGACATGACAAAATTACTGGGCGAGCCTCACCAGTAGAGGTAGTGTGCAATTCGAATGCTACAGAGAGACCTCTGCAACAGGAAAGACACCAGGGCTGAGTTGTGGTAGCTCTCGTACTTGAGGGCCTGGACCAGTTGAGGCAAGAAATTGCACAGGTCGTCGTCTGGCAACGGCTGCATCCACTGCACAGCCTGGTAACGGATCTCTTGGTCTGCAAACCTTGGTGAGAAGAAGAACAGATCTACAGTAGCAGGCAGACATAAACTAAATACAGAGGATAAAGTCAAGCATTAGTTGAGAGCAAATTTATCAGGGAAGCAGGAAACATTTCCCAATGCGCATTATATTTATTAACTTTCTGCAGAAGAATGTATATTTTTCGTATCCCTTTATCAATTTTGACATCTTTGAAGCTTTTGCTGAACGAGATGGTGCCAGACGATAAACTGCTGATCCTACCAGAAAACTGAGTTGCCACAGTAAAGGCTTGTTGATGACTTTCCTAAGTTTGTTTGAGGGTCAACCTTGCATATATTCTTCCGGTCATGTTGCAGATACTCATCTTGCTTTGCATACCTTGGGTGGAGCAGTTGCATTGCTTGCAAAGGTTCTAATGGTGGCCAGCTGTATAGTAATGAATAAATTTCGGGAAGGGAGGCCCAGTCCCAAGTGGGCGCGGCACTGAGTATCACCGGCAGGGCCCCTCGAAACTGATGGCAGTAGTGCCTCTTGGCCCAGAGGAAGGATGCTTCAGCTTGTCCCAGCCTGCCAGAGAACATTGGAAAAGAAAGATAGGGTGTGACTTCACTTCACACAAGGTTAAACTTGGGACATTTGCAGGGGCAGGAAATAACTATGAAAAAATGTTTCAGTCATACATTTTTAACAGTTTGCATCACAAAAATCAAGTTTCTGACCTGTGTGAAATAAAGTATTTAAGTAAGCAAAGCTACACAAATGCCAATGATGGCCTACACTAAAATTCACCTTTTGGATGATGTAATCCAAAATTAGAAATTAGTGATAATAAATAGATAATAAATTAGAAATTAATTTTAAGAAGGTTAACAAACCTGCTTATTGATCCCTTCACCAGTAGTCTGCTTATTCTGCTTCGGTCTTCTTCATCCAAATCCCTGTAGTCTCTGACGGTGATTGCGGTCATTGGCTCGATGGAAGGAAAAACCAACTCGTCCTTGAAATTCAGAAAATCCACCTGAATATTGAGACGAATTAAACGGCATAAATCAAGAGAACATTCCGCTGAATTTGATCTCCACAGACTCCAAAGGACAACCGACTTTTCTCTGTTTTGCTAAAGTTTGCTAGAGCTCAAACTGTGCATATGCAAATAAGAAAGCTGAAAGCCTAACACACATTCCTTCTTCAGATGAAACTTTGGAAAAGTTATTCACAAGCAAACACAACCAAACCAACAAACAGACAGACAAACAAACAGAAATATATGACATCATGATCAAGCAGGCTAGAATGTGGACAGATTCAATGAAAACAAACACAAGCAATTAACTTAATTTAAAGGATACTTAATATAAACTAGTGACTTTACTAGTGAATCACATTGGTTAAAATCTATAAAGTTTTATGGTTGCAAGTTGATTCCACTTTATTGTTTATCTCAAGGACTGTAGATACTGGTAAGATACCTTTTACATATTTTTTGGTGGAAATTTGCAATAGATTCATCACTATTTTGGCTGTGTAGTCAGTTGTTTCTCCACAATTTTTGCAAGATGCATGTTTAGCCTTGATTTTGAGGAGAATTGCTACAGATATAAATGTACAGTCTTTGTAACAAACACCTTTACCTTCCTAAAATCACAGATGAGACGGTTAGGTGTCTGACTCTGAGTTCTCTATTAAACTACTAAAATCATGCTGGGAAAACAAAATCTAAAGCAGTCAGCAAGTCTTATACATTCACTTTGCTTTTCTTTTTTTAGACCAAATCATGTAACTGCTGTGAGCAGACAAAAAAAACAACCGCTATGCACAAATGTATTGCGGTTTGGATGATTTAATTATGTGGATTTTTTTTCTGAATTTTACATATTTTGCAGTGTCACAATTTTGACCCATAAGTGACCTTTGAACTGCACAAGAAATGATAGAGTACTTGTACTCAATGTGGCACACCCTACACACTAAATATGACATTTGCCCAAGCTTCCCTTCATGAGATATTGTGTTCAAAAGGTTTCACAATTTGACCCCTCTTGCTGCCAAATGACATTTGTTCTCCACCAATATCGATAGGGTTCATGTACTCAATGTGGTTAACCCACAGACTAAATATGACATCTGTCTAACCTTCCCTTCTTGAGATATCATATTCAAAAGTCTTTGACAAAATCGTCCGTTTAACCCAAATGACCTTGGACCTCCACCACAAAATAGGGTTCATGCAACAATGTGGTGCACCTACATACTAAATATACCAATTGTGAAAGCTTCCCTTCTTGAAATATCATACTTCCAAGGTTTTACAATTTGACCCCTGCTGACCATAAATGACCTTTGACCTCCACCACTCAATAGGGTTTTTGTAACAATGTGGTACACCTACATACTTGCTATGACAATTGTGAAAGCTTCCCTTCTTGGGATATCGGGTTTACCAGGTTTCCACAATTTGAACCCTGTTGACCCAAAATGACATTTGGTTGGACTTCACCAAAAACAATAACGTTCTTGTACTCAGTGTGGCATACCTACATATCAAGTATGAGATTGGTCCATGTTTTGCTTCTTGAGATACTGTATTGTGCTTACATGGTAGGTGCCACAAACATACATACCTGCAAACACACATACCTGCATGATTAAAAAGTTACTATTATCATTTAAACCAAAAAACTGCAAAATGTTAGCAACTTCAGATGAATGAAATGACACGAGAAAAGTGTTCATGATTACAAAATGTAAAATACAAAATGATCTTTCGTCATGTTTTACCTGCAATATGACACTGTCCATGCTCAGGAGGTTTGAGGCACAGGTACCGATAGGATTGGGGTTACCATTTGGCCACAAACCTAGGAGCTGAGTCCCTGAAATTAAGACACTGTGAAAGAAAATTGAAAAGGAGATCCTCCAGGCGTGAATAACAACTATGAAAACAAAGACTAAAAGGGTCTCAAATATTTTAAAATGAAAGAAGGATGTGGTGTAATTCCTTCACTTTTACAAGTACACCAAAGCACTGGCTGTACTTCTTACAGTACCGTACCATGGTCTATTTGTCCAAAAATATATAAAAATTGCCAGAATTCCAAAAGATTCCACTGCTTTTTGTCTTGATCTTCATTATTGGAATTATTATTATTGTAATTTTAACTTGTCTCTGTTCCTCTATGCCCCTCTGTATGGCTTTTGAAAGACTTTTCACAAGGTCACAATACACTAATCAAATCCTTAAAGTAACCCTTGGTTTGGTTAAGGGTTTGGCAGGGGGGAATCTTCTATCACAGGAGGCTATGGCTGCTTTTACACAAAATATTTTTTGCAAAAGCATTTAATCAGATAAGGATATCACTCACTACTTAAGGCCAAGTTTTACACTCAAATTTGATTCACTGCTGTGGATCAGAGCTCACATGGGTGATCAACAAACAAGATGTACATGCACAAAAATCAGTTGTCATGACAACTAGCTGCTTCTTGCAATGTACTAGTAACAATTTGAATTAAGTCATCCACATGTGATGAACAACAGGCAGTAGTGAAGATGAAGATGGAACCAGAGTGACGGTGTCACTTCTGGTTTACAGTTCTCTCACCTTTGGTAATTGAATAAGGGCACTACCACCCATCCAAGACACACCTTCTCTGGAGGATTGGTGCCCTGCCCATAGAGGGAAAAGCAGAGTCGAGATTCTCTTGGAAGCTGGCTGATGGGTATCGGTAATTCCACACTGAATGTATCATGAAATAGCAAAGATAACAAGATCTTTTGAGATGCTGTATTTACATTAACATGAGTGGAAGCAAAATGAGAAGGAACTTTCACTATGAAACACGTATCCTGACCTGATGAGATCTTTCGAGATTTACTCCTTCACCAGCTCACTTCAGCACAGGCTTACTCATAAGATCTCAGCTGTAACAATGGTCATGAAAGGTATAACTACATCAACATTTAACTTTCACCATTCATTCAATACCAGAGGTCAGGAAAGCGGTAACAATTCTCAAGTGTCAACTTAAGGTATTGGAAAATAATTTGAACTGAATACAAAGCTCAAACGTTGTTCTGAAGGACTCGCGTCTTCCCAATCCCGTCTTTGCCCAATGAACAAAAGTAGCTGCTGACTTTATCAGCAGTGCTCTTTTATCATCAGCTGGAAGAATAAAAAAACACACAAAAAAAAAACATACAAGCACAGACAAACATATATACAGGTAAACAAGCATACAACAAACAAGAATGCAAACAACAAAGCAAACAAACACAAACATATGCACAAACACACAAACAGAAACACAAACACACAAACATAAGCCAATACACAAAAGAAAAACAAGCAAGCACAAAACCAAGCAAACAGAAATACAGAAAGAAACAACCAAGAAGACAAGAAATCAAGAACCACAAAAAGCAAAGACTCAAGTTCAGGGACACAGAAGCAAACTAGAAGGCACAGAAACAAACACACACACACAAACAAACACACAAACAAACAAGAAACACAACTTGAGCACCAGTGGTGCAGAAGCTCATACCTCAACATTTTGAGGGTACCATTTATGTATCATTATGTCAAATCATAGGTACCACTGAGTATCGTTATACCAAATCATCAACATTGAACAAGTGAATCTGTAGGACTGCACAATTTTCAGAATTTCATAAACTAGAGCCCCAGCAGTGCAGCAGTTTGATCTTTGTCAATAAATTAAAGTTGTGAAAATTTTGATGGGTACTACCAAATAACAATGCTTACAATTAGCATCACTATTCACATCCAGTAATCATGAAAACTGCCAATTTTTACTAATTTTTCTTATTGGTTTGTACTGGCTGTGGACATATGAATTGGTACTAATGTGGAAAAGTGAATGGTCACCATTTTCCAAAACCAATTTGAATCATTAGCTACTCACTCATTAGTGGTCATTTACAAGGGACTCATAATGAGGCCCTCTTAGTTGAACATTAATCATTCACTATAAACTTGACACAAAAGTGATATGTTTGTGAAGACTAACTGAAGTTCATGACATGAAACAACTCAAAGTGCCCCTTAAAGTCCATATACTGGCCAACATACCCAAGGGCAATACAGACTTTCAGTTAGCTTACCAACTGACACTGTGCAGTTACTCAATTATCATTCATGCACGATAGGGATATTTGAGATGTATATGAAAGTTTAAAGGGGCACTTTAACGGAAGAAGGAGAAGCAATTTGCAGAATGCCATAAAACGGGCTCATACGGTCCTCATGGAACCATAGACTTCAAATTCATGAACACCCTAAGATAACCACTAGCAGAGTATCAGTATGACGAACCGTCAACATTGCACAAGAGAATATGTAGGAGAAGAAGAACTTTGCAGAATTTCCTAAAATGGACTATAGGGTCCACATGGGACCTTAGACTGAAACTTTTTTGTACACCCCACATGAACTACCACCCAAGGATTATTGTGTCCACGTTAAATACAAATCCATGGATGCATGTGTGAGAAGCAACATTTCAAACAGAATTTCACATAGTGGGCCATATGGCCCACATGGGGTCTTGGACTACCAATTCCTGAACACCCTACAGGGACCATTAACTGAGCATCATTGTGACAAACCATCAACATTGTACAATATAATCTGTAGGAGAAGAAGCATTTTGTTGAATTTCATAAAATGGGCCAAAGGGCCCACATGGGACCTTGGACCGCAAGTTCCTGAACACCCTAAATGGTCCACCACCTATGAAACATTGTGTCCAAGTTTCAGACAAATCCATGAAAGCATGTGGGAATAAAAGCACTTGGAACAAATTGTGGACAGATAGATAGATAGAATGACGCTGCGTGATCGCAAAAGCTCACACCAGCATGCTGGTATGAGCTAACAAAACAACAAACAGTACAAGAAATGAACAACCATGCAACAATCAAAAACACAAATACACTCCTACGGACAAACACATAACACAGCACAGGAGCAAAAGATGAAATGATACAAGAAATAAGAAGCAAAAAACTTACACATGGGCAAAAGTTAACTTGTCAAAGAAAGCTGTTGTGACTTTGGTAGGGTAGGATTCCATCGACACAGGGTGAAGGGGCTGACCACTGTAGAATAACTGTAAGGTAACTATGAATTCATCGTAGCTGTGGAAGCGATCAATACATTTTAATAAAACAGATATCCTGAACAGTGATAGCGTATTTCTTTCAATTAATGAAAGTTCCAGCCACCAGCACGTGACAATTAATAGCACAAGAAATGCTACAAACTTATGAAACTATCAAGAACACAGAGGTCAAAGGTTAACAACTTTGTTGTGACAGCTCTGTTAGAAATCTGTTAGGTCAATGTGAGGCATTGTTAGCAGTTCAATACTACTAATTCTGTTCACTAATATTTTGCGAGCTATAATTTTAGCTCTGTTGGAGATCCTATGAGGTCAATATGAGGTCTCGTTCCCAACTCAATGCTACTAATTCTGTCTACTAACAATCTAGTGAGCTGTCATTCTAACTACACCAAGCAAATCTGATACAGCGTCGGTTTACCAGTCACACAGCAATGACCAAATTATTTTCTATTTTCAATCCAATCAAAGATTGACTACAAGGATGACTTAAGGCAAAAAAGGCCTGGCAGATAAATGTAGGTGAGCTCCTGCCAAATTGACTTGGAAATGTTCTCCTTTACCTGGTCTTCCAGGATCTTGGTAACCTGTGAGCTGAGTCCAACCTAACAGCCATACGTTTACCCTTCGTCGTGATGTCTTTGACGCCAGCCTTGGCGGGCTTTTTCGCCTCGGCGGTAAGTTTATTGAAGTCTGTATCAAAAGCCTGGCAGTATGAATCAATCAGTTCAAAGACCGCTTTGGTCAGGCTTTCCACAGCTGTCTTGGTGGTGCTATATTCAAGTTTTTGGATGGCTTGCGTGATGCTGTTGGTTTCCACTTTGGCCAGCGTGGTGCATATCACCTTAACTGACTGAATCAGGGGCTCCTTGTGAATCTCATGTTGTGCCTGGGGAACAAATAAAAATTTGAGCTGGGTAGTCCCCAGATGTGAAGTTCTAATATGTAAGCCACAGGGTTCCTCCACACTTACATGGTTGCTTAGAGTCATGAAATAACTGCCCTTAAAAGGTTGGAATTACATTTCCGTTTCACACTTAAAGACAAATGTTCTGCCTATCTCCAAAATACACGACCAAGTTTCACTTGGAGCCACCCGTCAATGTATCCATAACATGTTTGTTTATTTCACAGCAACAGTACTCTAAAAACTTAACATCAGTTTAGCTCCTACTCCCCAGGACAAAACACTTAACCCTTTCCAAACTTTCACTTTATAACAGAAACCTCACAACACTGACACTTAGCAGCTGTCTCAGTCTCCATTTTACATGTTTTCTGAAATTTGCAAAGAAGCTTATACAACTACAGGAAAGACTACACATGTTAACAATTATTAATGGAAAATCATCTTGAAATTATCACTCCAGTTGTTGGATACAAAATACTAGCGAGCATTGTACTTGGACAAAGGACTATCACCCGCACCACATGTCAGGTATTATTTAATTTTTATGGTTTGGTACTTTGAGGGTGCTCACGGATTATGTAAACATTTCCATGTTTTAATAACACCATGAGTCACAGCGTAAAAAACACTGGTACTCTCATAGAACACGTTCTTAATGATTGCACACATTCACAGAGATAATGTCAATACAATGTCACCAGTAATTAAACCATGAAATGACTTTGTTCACAAACAAGAGGATGCTGAGATGATTCCAATGAGCCGAGTCCATTCGACAGCTAAATTTAATCACGAAAAGAGTGATGAATGAAACAAGACATGCATGAAAAGTCATTATCACAGTCAAACTGTCATAGGAAGCAAAGTTTAAACTCACGTTCAGAGCTACCATCAGTTTGTCCGCTTCTGAGGTAAAGTTATCAATGAGAACATCCAATCCTTGCCTGTGTGTGATTACATAAAAAACCTTGTCACTGAAGTGTGTGATTAATAGAAATTGTGTTCTTACACAGCGCCAAATCAACACTGACACGACGCTCGAAGGAATGAAGTAATTGACCGTCTATGTAATCAAAATTCAGAAACATTCATGTTACAGAATTCCACAGGGACTATGATATCATCAGAGCCAGTTAGGCACCCACTAATGAGTTCATCAACTACGTCACTATTACCACCTGTTCACTTTCTAAAAAATGCTGACCACCGAGCAGGAGGGCAACAGGTCCCATTTTTTATAACCTTTGGTACGACTCAGCCAAGAGTGACCCATGACCTCACGGATGGAAAGTGCGTGCTCTTCCGACTGAGTGGATCCATCCAGTCAGCATAAGACCCCTGTCTTGCAGCTGAGGTTCTCTGTCATTGTATGCTACTCAGAGAATTACAACACAACTAGAAAGCCAAAAGGCTTAGTGATTCCTTGCCTCATGATATATATTGCAACAAACATGAATCGCCCACACGACAAGCATGAGATCCCACACAGTTATCCTACTTGAGATACCATCTTAGTAAGGTCAAAACCTTTTGAAATCTCATGACTCAAAATGACCTTTCACCTCCACTTACAGCAATAGGGATCACCTACCCTATATGGCCATCAACATGCTAAATATGAACAATTTAAGTATAACATCCCTCACATTTATCACCCTTAAAATATCATGTATACAAGGTTTTGACCTTTTGTCACCCCAAATAACCTTTGACCTACACAAACATGAGAAAACTCCCAAACGGATAAGATGCTGCAGGGGAACAAATTATATTTTGTCGTGTCTAATAACTTGATAAAAAGGTAAACATGTTTATTTAATCAAAATTCTAGCACTTTATTTTGTTGAGTTACAGCTATTGGTGGCAGCTCTTCCGTATTTGATTTTTTGGCGTGATGCCCTTCCCAATGGCTATGAGGTCCTTGAAAATTAGCAAAAATGGATAACCCTATTAAACCAGAATCTAGCATGACTTGCAATTTTGCCTTTAGTCTACTTAAAGACACAACACAGTACAAGTTTCCCTGGTTTGATACACAGTAGTCATTTGTTCAAAGCTTACCTGAACTACTGTAAAGTGAAATAGGGCGTTTAGAATACACCAACATGGCGTACAAAGAAATTCGCTTCAACCATTGTTAAGGGGGCACACCACTATTAGAGGTACGGCCTTCCTGAGAAAAGTAGTACCGGGAGTACACCGTCAATTTTAGGTCCATTCTAGGTGTAAATTTTTCATGTTAAGAGGATCAGTTGTGGCAGATTTTTTATGGATATGAAAGGGGAGATGTCAATGCCTGAGTGACGGCAAATTTAGATGGATCGGAGGTGATTTAGGCTGTTTCAATAATTGGTGTGGAAAAGGGTTGATTTCCGTCACTTTGCGGATTAATATGACCAGGTGTACACCCTCTAAATTTCTTCCCCTTGTATCTCAAAATCTAAACGGTCATGCTATGGTAAATTTGTTGTGCCATGATAGGCCAACTTGTTGGCTTTCATGTGAGGGGTAGCTTATGGGGGTTGTGAACTGTGACAAGGCTGTGGGGGGGTAGGAAACAGAAGTAATTTAGTGTGTAAGTCAATGGAACAGCTAATGGTGGTGTGCCCCCTTAATTGTCAAAAAGTGAAATTTTGGAATTTATGAGCTTCAAGTCCAAAAATGGGTTTATATCACTTGTCGTGATGGACTTACATTAACTATGTCAAAAAAATTCAAAATTTCACGCTTGACCGGTTTTTACGCATATGATTAGTTTCTATGTGGAAATGTACACAAATTTGCTAGTTTGGGGGAATGTTACACTCTAATTTGGCTGTTTCAAGCAGAAATGATCATTCCTTTTATTGTTTTGGAATTATGTGACCATGGCATAGATCAGTAAAGGCTACCATAGCAAAATCTAGCCTCTTATTCCTCTAGAACAGTGCGAAAATGGCCACAACATAGCTTGGGCTAGTATCGAGGGAACTTCAGAATCCTCTTACGGGATGTTGATATTTTCACCTGAAATGAAGATTATGTAAGCCATTTCGACTCGCACAGGTATGCTTTTTACACTCAAATCACATGCCCCTGCATTGTATGATTGATCACTGGCAAGAAAAGTCAGGAAACTTCAGCGACTTGGTTCTGCTTTGAGAGCGTCGTTCACCGGTGTAACGTAGCCTAATATGAAGGCTGCAGTATGTGTGCCATAAGTGTGGCAAAATTTGCACTACTTCCAGACTTAGCTGTTACAGAGAAAATCAAGGTATATAGGTCCTTGTTCTTTCTTTGGGATACTGTACACATCCTAGCATTCCTAGCTCTAATTTATGAAGTAGATTGCATGCCATGTTTGGAACCTATTTTTACGGTTGGACACATAAGTGTCATGTTTTTCACTTTCTTTTTTGTTTTGTTCATCAGAGCTACTTGCACTTTGAGTGTTTGGCTGCATAATTGACAAAAGCTGCAATCTGTGATTGGACATGCATCCAGTAGGTAAAGTCAGTCAGAAGAGGTGTCCATACCACTGACAAGTTCATCTGAGTAGAAACTGAGATGGAGAGTGTATGGAGAAGCTTATGAATGCCAGTGACTGTGCAGCCAGAAACATAACAACTATGGTAAGATATGTTCACTGTAACTTATGCTTGTAAAGTCAGACAGTGAGAATGTAGGTTTGAAAGGTTGGCCCCATGAACCCCTTTCTACTCTCTTTTCATGTACAGTTGCAATGGAGAGGCATATTTTAACTTGTAGGCAGAGTAATTATCTACTATGTGCACTTTCTCAACTGTCTTTGTGCAGTCTATCTGGCATTTTGTAGAGCTTCTCCTCACTGTATCTGAATATTGCTCAAAGACATTTGTGGTTTCACTAAGCTGGGTTGCACAAAGTACACTGCCATAGTCAATTCTCTAGATAAAAAACACTCAGTTGTCAAATATCTGTTCTGGAAGATTATGGGAAAGCCATAGATAGACTCTGAATTCTTCAGAATGATTGAATATTTTTCACATTTGCCAGTAACAAATGTAAACCCTCCATGACTTGAGAAAAGCCTTGTTTGGTCACTTTTCAGAGCCAGTCAGAAAGGGTTGGTTACCTGAAACTGTCTTACTAGATGTTTTTGCTGATGAGAGTCACCAGATCTTGCAAACTGTGTTCACAGACAATCTTGGCAGCTGAAATCATCATTGAGTCTCCAGAATGAACCCCTAACCAGAGGATAGGAGACGTTAATAGTGCCCATGAAGTACCACCTTGCTCAGATGCCACTCAAGAAATGGACTTTTTGACCATGTGTACTGGACAATGCATAGTTTGGATGTGGAAATATTCATTGTAGCATATTTTTAATGGTAATTTAAAAGCATATTGGCACTTACATTTACTTGAAGATCACAAAAAGTGACATTTGAATGTTTTGAAAAAATTTCACGTCTCCCTTAAGGGGGCACACCACTATTAGAGGTACGGCCTTCCTGAGAAAAGTAGTACCGGGAGTACACCGTCAATTTTAGGTCCATTCTAGGTGTAAATTTTTCATGTTAAGAGGATCAGTTGTGGCAGATTTTTTATGGATATGAAAGGGGAGATGTCAATGCCTGAGTGACGGCAAATTTAGATGGATCGGAGGTGATTTAGGCTGTTTCAATAATTGGTGTGGAAAAGGGTTGATTTCCGTCACTTTGCGGATTAATATGACCAGGTGTACACCCTCTAAATTTCTTCCCCTTGTATCTCAAAATCTAAACGGTCATGCTATGGTAAATTTGTTGTGCCATGATAGGCCAACTTGTTGGCTTTCATGTGAGGGGTAGCTTATGGGGGTTGTGAACTGTGACAAGGCTGTGGGGGGTAGGAAACAGAAGTAATTTAGTGTGTAAGTCAATGGAACAGCTAATGGTGGTGTGCCCCCTTAAACCATTCAGTCTCATCAATAAATATCTGTCAAAGCTTCATCTCCTCAAAGCATTATGCATGTGATCAGTAACGGATGCATCATTTGAATTTTAAAAAGTTTGGGTGAACAAATTATTGTTGAGCAACAAATAACTAAATTTCTGATCTGTGAGAATCTTATTCCTTGAAAATAAGGCTACTGTAATTCATTATTTTGAATAATCTATCATTCTATGTCCACAAATAATGGTTTTAAAAATATTGTTGTTTTCTGTAAAACAAACGCCCTATTTCCCTTGAAGGGCTAAACAGAGACACTGTTTATAAAGTAAATGGTTAAGTCCATTAAGCACCTGGCTCAACAGACTGTATGATTTATTCTGGACATTGTGGTTTCTACTGGCAGTCAACTGTGATAAATTATGTCAGATAACAGTGACCAATTTGAACAGAGGTGGGTCAGTTACAATTTGATTCATTCAATTAAGCAATCACAGTTCATGTACGCTCAAGGGTATTTGATCCAAATGATCAGTAATTTAGTTCTTTTTATAAAGCTAATAACCCGTGGTATATTTAATCAATTCCAATTTACAATTCATGAATGCTCACATGTCCTTATGAGGACAGTGGCAGGTTTGCCAAATAATAATCTTTGATACCAAATTTAATGTTGTCTTCATCTTTTCTTTATAGTTATCAAAGAGACTATGTTGGTATGTCCTAAAAGAAGTTCTCAAATCAACAACAGGATTCTACATTACAAGTATAAAATTCACTAGAAGTTCTTTAAATATTGTAGATTCAAGTTTTGCACATTTTGACCTCCCATGACCCCAAATGACCTTTCACCTCTGCCAAAAAAAAATAGGGATCATCTACTTGATATGGGCAAACCACACGCTAACTATGAGATATCTCACATTTATTGTTCTGGAGATATTGTGTTTACAAGCAATTTTCAAGGTATTTACCTTCTGACCTCTGGTGACCCTTGCACTCAATAAGATACACCTACACACTTCGTATGACATCTGCTCAAGCTTCTCTTCTTGAGATATCGTGTTTACATGGTTTTCACAATTTGACCCCTGCTGACCCCAAATGACCTTTGACCTCCACTGAAAACAATAGGGTTCCTCTACTCAACATGGTACAACTACATACTAGACATGAGATTTCTACAAGCTTCCTTTCTTGAGATATCATATTTACAAGGTTTTCACAATCTGACCCATGTTGACCCCAAATGACCTTTGACATCCACCAAAAACAATAGGGATCATTAACTCAATAAGGGCAACCTTCATGCCAAGTATGAGATCACTCAGAGTTACGATTCTGGAGATACCGTGTTTACAAGCAATTTTCAAGGTATTTACCTTTTGACCTCTAGTGACCCCAAATGACCTTTGACCTCCACCAAAAACAATAGGGATCATCTACTCAATAAGGGCAATCTACATGCCAAGTATGAGATCACTCAGAGTTACGCTTCTTGAGATATCGTGTTTACAAGCAGGCGTCACACACGCACATACATACATACATACACACACACACGACATCACCATCGCATAGATTCCTCTGCCTTCGGCAAGGAATCAAAAAGGACGCTGATATCAGAGTATCACTTATCAAGAATGCAAATGCATCTTATCTCAAATCTCACTCCAGACGGATTGATTCAGACTGATGCCAGATATCCACACTTGATACAATTATTTAAAAAATAAACACAAAAAGTGATTCAGCGAGTCACCCGAAGGGGCATCACTTTGTCCCAGAGGGGCATCACTTCATCCCTACTACAATAAAAAGGTATTCAAATAAGTATTGACCTGAAGGGGCATCACATTGTCCTCACTACAGTAGAAAGGGATTCAAAGGTATGAAACCAAAGGGGCATCACTTTGTCCGTACTACAATAGAAATAGATTTGACAAGTATTAACCTTGAAGGGGCATTGCTTTCTCTTTACTATGACCAGGGAAATATAGAAAAATCTTAATTTCCTCTCATCTACACATATTCAAATATATTTTAAAAACTTGAAATCATGGGGTAAATAATACACTTTATGCAAATAAGAGATAATGACCAACTGGCCAATTACTTTGACTCATGTGATGGAATGAACTCATCTTTGGAGGACTAAGATAGAGAATACCAAAACCGACAAATGGAAGAAACATGAAGCATGCTCTACAGAAATTATCAACATTACAGCCAAAACCAAACTCTCTCCCTGATGGGACATCCTTGTAAAATTCACAATTTGAGTCATCATTCAGGTAACAAAGGAAATAGCAGTGTTCTTTGAAAGACAATTTATCACGGAAATAACAACCTCAGTCCACTTAAAACAGAAAATAAAAATCATCAGCCAAAGTCAGTATATCAAACATAAACCTGCCTGGAAACTGAAGTTGTAACCGGAGTGTCTATGAGACTGGTGAACGTTGTGATGTCAATTTCGGTTTCATCGTCTTCCAGCTATTTTTAAAAAGAAATGAAAAGAGAGTAACAAATGAAACTTATCAAATGCTCATGTGAAAGTGATCACTCCTGGAAAAAAAAAAAAACACTGCAAATTTGTTCTTTACAAATGTCAGTTTTTTAATCTTGAGAGAGTGCTCCATGTAGCTAAACAACAATGCAAGACCCATCATCACAACTCACACTATTTTCACTTGCCCCAGACTAAGTATAAGCCCACCGCGCAAACCAGACTTGTAGTGCGTGTTCACTGCCATGAGTATGAGTACAAGGATTGTGTCTATGTTATGAGTATGTGTAGAAGTGCATGCGCTTTTTAATGAGTATGAGTATAAAATTTTGCACTACCCTACGTACATGCAGAGGTTTCAAAATCTGTGAGTATGAATACAAAGTTAATTCCAAAAAATAATTCTCAAGAATACAAGTACAGACAATGATGCAAACTTATGAGGTCATGTACATACTCACTACACGTTTGACTAGACAAAAAAAGCCCTCTACAGAAATGTTCAGGGCCCGACTCAATTCGTATATGTGAATCACCAGTGGAAAGATTTGTCTCCTTATTGTGTGACATACTAAGTGTATCATTGTACATGTATTGTACTCCGGTATTAATTACTGTGTTGTGTTATTTTGTGTACAGTAAATAACCTGTTTATTTCCAATAGTGGGCAATACATAAATTCAATTCAGTGTAGCTTTGCAGAGATATAAAAGACCTTCCAAAATAATAAGTCCATACTTGGCACGACAAAATCGCTGCAGAAATTCCATTTTGCTAAAATATTTTTCATCTCCACCATTGCAGATAGGTCATTTACAACCGAAGATCCATGACCAACGGTTACTTCATTCATTTATCATAAGTGGTTGTAACAGCTATCCTGACCATGGGAGGAATCATGACTGCTGAACAACTGTGATCTTAAAAACGTATTCCATTTGACTCATTTCCGTCCATGACTGTGACTCACTGCTCTCATGTTTGTTGTACTATTCCAAAATTACGACTCACATTCCATTAGATTCATCAAATTTTCAACCCCATGAGCATGCAGATCTGAACCGTTGACTCTGTAAGAATGTGTTTATATTTTAATTGTGTTACAACTAATCAAGGCTAAGGGGCGAAGCGTCTTACTGTTCGGGCAAGGCTGACAGATATCTCCTCTTGCGTGACAAGAACCAGTTCGACGTCTTGATCGAACTTCCTCCGTTCCTGGACGTACTCGCAGTGGCCCAGGATCATTTCGCTGCAAAACAGGTTCAATGAAACTTCTGAGTGCTTTTAACGACCATCAACGTTATGGGTATGATTAGTGTCATTAGCAAAATTAAATTTGCTTTCAAAAGGAAAATTTTTGTTTTCATTCAAGGCCAACTTAGTGACAATTCTGTGGTCAAAATCACATTGGTCACTGTTTTTGTGATCTCATTCAGATCTGTCGGTGAACTAACCCACACTAATAGTCAGTTCATTTGTGAGGAACTTTAAGATCAGATGAAACTTAACATTAAAAGGAATCTTAATCCTCAGCAAAATTTTTGATAGTGTCTCGAAAATTTATTCATTCATTGATGGTTGTGAGTATTGAAATGCAATCAACAGATTAAATAGATATACATAGCCACCAAAAATCTTAGCAAAGTATTCTCCAGAAATTGTACTCACAGACAAAGATGATATCTCACAAACTATTGCACTCAGCGATGATGTCTAAAATCATGTGGACGTTGAAAAAAGGGCAATCCATTACCCACACCATCAAAGTTAAACAAACAAAAATGATAGTGAAAAAGGCACCAAAAAACATATTTTTGAGATGATGACAGCACCGATTCATCGACAGCTGCTGCACATTTATTTGTTTACTTTTATTGCACCGTTCGGGGGTTCCATGTGATGACTGAGACAACAAACTTGTTGGCAAATCATGACCAAAATTGCCTGATGGGACAAAATCATAACTAAAGATCACGGGCCAGTTCGAACAAAACTATAAAAGCTTTTGTTTGAGCATGAAATTTTGATTTCCATCCACTTACTTGGTGAGGTACTCTGCTCTTCCGGGAATCTTGAGACAGTACTTCCCGGGGTCGCAGTCTAAGTTTCCTTCGGCCGAGTAGCAAACCGCCTGGATGATGATGTGCTGGACGGAGGTATTGACTGTGGAAAAGAGAAACACGGTGACGGTGATTGCAATGCGGGTGCCGTTTTTTTAGACGGGTAATTTTACAGAATTACCAGAATTGACATTTAAGCTAAAGACTTCTGTGGCGATGGGCTAAGGTCCCAGACAAAAAAAAAGGCCCTAGCATTTGTGCATGTGCCATGCACTGTTTTTCCCTGCAAAAGTCATATTCTTCCTGAGACATGACCCCCAAATTTTTGCAGGCTTTGTACTTTCCAGTCAAAAAGTTATATATATTTATATATATACATATACCACATAACGAGTGCACAATTTCACACGTATGTAAAGCCGATGAAAGTCATATAGTGTATCCCCTATAAAATGACACCAAAATTTCTGGCCTTAAACATGTCCACCCAACACCCCTTCCCCATCGTATCACTGCCAATATCTGTAACAGATCTAATCAATCCACTTTCTATGACCAAGTGCCGCGCCCGCATGGTTCCTTTCGAACTATGACAGGGCAACAGCAGAGAGCACCACTGTCATTAGATGATAAACATACCGGTGTGTATTGTGTGCCTGAGTTTGTGATACAAAGCAGGAGACACACAAGAAATAAGCCAATGTAAGAGGGCATAGACCAGTTCTGGACCCTGGTTCCCCAGAACTCTCTTGTGTGGGTCTTCATGAGTGACTATACTTACCCCTTGCTTACTTATGCATGTTTGACTTAGCTCGTAATGTTCCCAAAAACAATTCTGACACCGCACCCTCTATGCCATAGGGGCTCGCCCTCGTTTGGCTTTCGCTTTGGCATGCTTCAAGAAATAAGCCAATGTAAGAGTGCATAAACCAGTTCTGGACCCTGGTTCCGGGTATCCTAATGCAATGCAAAGTGCGGTATCAGGAAAGTTGCTGGGCTTAATTGCAACCAAAGTCAGTGAAATATTCTCAAGCCAGTCATAGATATTGTGAAACATTACACTTTTGAACTCTCAGAAGCTCAGGAATGTTGGGTTTGGAAAGGTAATTCCATGTAGGTTTTGATGCACTTCCCTTCCAAGTGAATTGCCAAACTGCCTAGTTAATTTCAAAACATAAATGGTACCTTGGGTGTTGATATGAAAGTCATCAGAAATACCATTTCCAGTTTCCAAATTTTCCATTACGTTAAATCGTGGTAGTAAAACAGACCTACACTACAGAAGTCTCCCTGCTATTTTAACTATTTTAAGGTGTTATTCACAATTTTACTTGCAATCAAGGTGCTATCAGATAGGTTCAGTGTAAATCCAATTGCAAAGTATGATATCTAACAATCATGATAACATGTGTAGTATGATCTTCTGGCAACCACTGTTATATCACCAACATTCCCATCTCCTCTAAAAGACTAAATTTCGGAATGAATGTGACCATTTTGGCACACCTGCAAATGCCATATTCGACAAAGTTTTAGGGAATGGAATAAGTCAAAGTACCTAAGCATAGCACCTTAACAGAAACACACTTGAATTTTGACATCACGTCCAACCGAAGATTCCTACCACTACCAAAAAAACTAGATCCTGATTTTTACATATCAATCTCCTGCTATGGAAGAGTGCGTAAACAGCTTAGAATAGCAATACAATCGTCTCCATATTGACTGCACGCACATCCTGAATTCTGTCTCGCGAAATCCTGATTAACGCACGTGCTGACGTCAAACCAGCTTGACGATAACTTGTAAGGTGAGTGAGGTGGACCCAGATGTGGGCGAACTGAACGAGGATGGAGATATTGTGGCATCTCATGCGGGATATAAAATGTCATCCATGAGGGTAATTATCTTACTTTCACTTCCCTGTCACAAGAATATCAATAAAAGTCACAGGATGTCAAACTTCATCCATTTACAGAAACTGATACCCCCAATTTCCTGTCCAGAGAGTGAAAACTTATTCTGTCAATTGATACTGAAATATCAAATGGTTACAACAACAAGGGGAAAAATGTTGTTAAGGTTTCAACGTCATGATAAGTTGCACTGTAACAACAATACAACATGTAAATTGAGGAAAGGCATTATTTGATGTCAACAAAGCTTTGAATGTTTGAAAAGAGAAAAACAGATCAATTAAGGTAAAAGGTGTTTACTTTTGCAACTGCCCAAGAAGTGTGAACTTTGATCAGATACTTGGAGGTAGAACATATGTAGCCTACAGAGTACAGTATGTGCCCTCACAGTTTATTTTATGTGGCAGTAATGAAAGCTGTACTGTATGCATACACCACAGCTAAATTCAATAAAGGTGTTCTGTACCAGAAGTGACAATACACCTTACCAGACTATCTTCCATGAAGATATATGCATGCAGGCTCACTTCCCTGAAACTGATAAGGGAGGTAATGTTTATTCCACCCCTGTGACCCCCCACCCCCGCCTCATCCACCAGTGACATATTACACTAATGCAATACCAATGTTAAAAAGTCACTGATGAATAACAACAAGCACTGAGTTTTTCAAAGTAAATGGCCAGTACAAGGTCATTCAGTTTTCACCCCTTTATCAACTGTAAACACACCAAACACTCTATACTGCTTAATCCTCAGCCCACCAATTGCTACGTACTATTTACTACTCTCCGATGAAACACAACACATTTTATTCCCCACCCACCAAACACCTTGAAGTGTTCATTACATGCCCACCAAATACCATGCACCGTTTAATTCTCAGCCATCAATCACAAGATATTACTTACTACTCTCCCATCAAACACAACACAGTTTTACTACTCACCCACCGAACACCACTTTCAACAAATAACATGTGCTGTTTAATACTCACTCATCAAACACCACAAAGTATACTCCTCACCCACCAAACACCACAAAGCATTAACTACTCTTCTACCACATAACATGAATTGCACAGTTTACTACTCACTGAACAAACACCACATAGTGTACTCCTTACCCACCCCGACACGGCACTTCTTACCATCACATGTGAACATTACTGGTTTCTCTTTGCTGGTTGGATTATACAACACCATCTTAACACTGGTCTCAAATTCCTCCTTTGGTGCTCTGTTGAATACGGGTGTGACTACATGACCCGGATTCCTGACTTGGTCCAGGTGATTGAATTCTCTTCGTATTCTGAGGAGTGAGAGAAAACAAAGAATGGTACTAAGCATGGGTCAGACTACAGTACAACGGTACATCGGATCCAAACATTTGAAAAATATCAGACCAGTAGTGTTCTAACAGCATTTCTGTTTATGTTGGTCATTCTACACCAATATCTCATCTTACTGTGGCCAAATTGTCCCAATTTGATATATTCTGATATACCACTCTATGTAGAGCTTTATTTGAAAACCATTCTGAAACTTTTCACTATAACCTATCTGATTTAACTACTGTGCATCAAGATGACATTATGCCTGGACTAGTTGACATTCTATTTTAGTATTCATCAGCAAGATCACCAATGTCTGGCTCTTTGTTTGAACTGAATCGGGAGAAGACTTAAGCTGAAACTTGTTAAAACTGAATCGAAAATGAATTTGATATCGCTTTAGTGTAACCTATGCTTACAAGTTGCTATTGTGCCCATGTAAGATACACACAAAGGCAATACACTGGACATCTGTATGTAAAGGTTGGCTTTCTCATGGGTTGAAGTCCATTTTTAGTCAGAGAGCACAGTATGCTCAAGGTACGGGGAGGAAATCGGAAGGGTTTTCCTTCTGAAAAGTTGCCTTCTAGGCAGTTCAGTAAAATCTACTTAAAATGATCAAATACAAAAACGACAATATACTAACCATCAAAACACCTGCTTAAAGAGTCAACATATAGCACAGGATAAAGTCCAATAGCTGGTATTTGTCACAAGCATACTGTTAACCTTAAACCATTTAGGGTGACTAGCGGTCTGAGTATTTGGATAAAGTTTAACTTGTTTGAAATATCTTTCTTGAGAGTTTTCACTTTGTAATCGTACTTTTAAAATAAGTCATTCAAAAAATGTTTTCTCAGACAATTCTTCAGAGTATTTCAGCTGCTAAGTAATGACAGTTTTGTGTGATAAATACAATTACAGTGACTAATCCAAGTGATCAACAAATAAGAAAAGAAGAAAAACGAAGTGACAATATTCTCTACAGGTACAGTAGCTCTATTTACAAAACTCACAACTTTTGCAGCAAATTCAATAATTATTATCGAATTAAAAACTATTTCCAGAAAAAAAAAGACCTAAAGCAAAACTCTAGCTGGACTGAAAAATTGTAAGCCATTTTAACATACTGTACTGTAACAGGCAAATTTTACAACCCCATGCAATATCTTAAAATGATACCAAGAATTTCTGTACCTGGATACTCTCCTCCCGAAGGATACGCCTTCTTCATCTGTCAGGGCGTTGATGTCGTACAAGCCATCTCCAAAGAACACCTTGCTTGGCTATTGGTGGGAAACATTGCCGAAAGAAACTTTCAAGTGGTCTTAATGTGATTTGGTATCTGGTAATTACTCCTCATTCATAAAGATTAGATTTTCCCATTTGCTTTCCATGTAACTGTACATATGACTGTGAAAGTCTCCATCAATATTTCACACCTCAGTGTAAATTGCATTAGAGACAAGTTACTACAGAGTACAGACCATGCCTGTGGAGTAGTATTGAATTTAGCTGCCAAAATGTTTTGCAGAACTATTAAACAGCAACTGCACATAATGCTCATTTTTGTTACTTTTCATCTCACACTTTAAGACTTCTGAGATTATCTGAAATTATCTGAGATTATCTGTGATTTTTGTTGCACACCATATATCTGAATACTGTGCAGTTCAAAACTTACCTCCTTTGGATATTTGAAAATTACAAACAGTTTACAAATATTACACAAACTTACCCATTTGTTACTGTACCTCACAACAAATGCACTGTTCATCCATACGCTAAGCTCTTTTTGGTACTTTTAACACCATACTTGATCTGACCAATCTACTGCCCTCTTCCAAGTGTAACCAACCAAACAAGATTTTAGAGCTAAAAGCAAGATGTTAAACCCGTCAGGTTGGATGCAAAAATGAAAAGGACTGTTTGGCAGTAGAGTAAATGGGTCAGGTACTGTGTTAAAAGCACCAAAAAGAGCTTAGCACGTGGAAGAATACAATAGTGCATTTGTTGTGATGAGATGGGTCAGAGAGAAGTGACACTAATTTTGCCACAATATATATTTTGATTGCGAGGAGGTACAGCACTTTGCTGACAAAAATATTAAAAGGAAAGATAAGAGGAAAGATGATAAGAAAGACAGAAAAGTAAATATGGTGACAAACTTTTACATAATGCCTTCTCCTACATCTGGTCAAAGTTTAATGGTGAAATATTGGCTTAACTAATAAATCAATCCCAAGTCCCACTCTCAAAGACATCAGCTACCCTCAAACATACAGTATCCCCACAGAAGGTACCTGACTCCCCACCCCCATAGTCACTGGTCATCATTGTTTTCACTTTCTACTGTACTCACATCAACATTCCTTGTCAGGGTGCTTGGCACCCACGATTTGGTAGGTGAAACCCCTCCATGACCGCTGGAGTGGGACCTCGTAGTTTTCATTCTGATTACGTCAGACTCTCCAGCTGCAAAGGAGGTTGGTCTCCTTGGAGGAAGGGCAGGTGGAACCTCGTCCTCCGTGGAGGAACCGTTGCTGGTAGTCTTCACCTCGTTGGCACCACTATCTGAAGATGACTTTGGTTTAACTCCGATCGGTGGCTTCAACTCTTCTGGAGACTTGAGCGGGTCAAAGTAACTAAAATCAAAGACGTCAGAATTTGTTCCAGTCGGACTGAAATGCATCAGATTGTTCCCAGATGAGGGTGCTTCAGTATCGATACCCTCAGAGCTATGCGACTGGTTCACGGTGGCGATTGATACCACCTGAGGAGAGCCGCCATTTGACATGAAATCCTGGAAACTTGGTTGGCTGCTGATTCTGCGCATATTGCCATCTGCTGTGCCAATGTTACCAGATGTCAAATTTTTGTTGTAGGAAGCCGAATGCGAGATCAATCCGAAAGGGTTACTGGACCCTGACGAGGAGAGAGGCACACCAGTGGTGGACTTCCTCAGGGATGAACCTCTAGTGATGCCTCCCATGGGGGCATCTGATGAGGGGCTGGAACTCAAAGAGTCCACCGAGGCCTTCAGTAGCGATTCCATCATTTCAGAACTTGAAAGCTTACCAGACGGCAGGTCCTTAGAAGAGGGCTTGGAAGATGACCTTGGTGGACTATTGAAAGGATTGCCTGAAGACGCATTGCTATCTGCCGACCATATTGCACTGTTCCTCTGACTGGGGGATGAAGGACTTTTCCTGACCACTTGTGGAGCCGCTAAATTCGGCTGAAACAACCTGTCACCCCATGTGGCACTGTTTGACATCACTGATTGGTTTTTGGCAGTGGTCCCTGTGGAACCTGCGATTGAGTGTCTAAACTGATGACTGAAAGGTGCTTTACTGGCTTGCTGGTATGGAGTGCTGCTACTGACACTGAGTCGACCACCGAGGATAGCAGCCGCTTTCATACCTTCAGTCTTTTTTGCAAGCGTGTCTGCATCGTTTTGTGGGAACTTGTTCATGACGTGGTCAAATTTGAATGACATCAAGTCTGGAGGAGAACTTATTCTCTGTGAATGTGTGGTTGATGTTTCCCTTGAGGAACTCTGCTCTGGTTCCCATGGTGAACTGTCTGGTTTATCGTAACCAAGAAACTTACGCCTTTTGTCCTCCTCCTCCTGGGTTTTCAGGCTCTCTTCAATGGCTTTTCTTAGATCTTCTTCATATTGCATCTCCTCAGCCGACTGGAGAGGGCCCCCCATCATGGTCCTCTGGCCTGGGGAAGAAGTTTCCAGAGCTCTGTGTCTAAGGTGTATTCATGAGCAATATTTCATCAAAGTGGAAATGCATAAAAATATCTGTGGACATAGAGAACAGGAAAAATTGAAGATTATTTTGTCTTGCTGCACTTCATTCAGTGTAAAGTATAGTACAGAATTCATCATGAAAGCTTACAGTTTCAATGTATTCACCTCTTTAAAGCTGTGTGAAATACAATCTTGAGAAATTAAATTTAAATCCCTCCAAATAATAAACATTTGGAACAAAAACTTCCTTTATTGACAGAAAACAAAGGTTAGATGCCACTGATTTAAATTTCCATACAAATGGGAACACACACACACTAATGTGAGACCTAAAATCTGAGAAAAATTTATATTTTTCAAACTGTTACGTTTTAGTGGATACAGAACATTTGCAAAAAAAAAAACAACTTACAAGTACAGTACCTAATGTGCAAAATTGAACATTTTCTGATTACATTAATCTCTGCGATAATTTGCAAGCAGAAGTACTGTATTTCTTTTTGGTAAATACATTTAACTGTATATACTGTAGCGCTGAGAAGAATGGTGTCCCCCAGAATTACTCACTTGGTCTTTATACTCAATGTACAACTACAGTACTGTACAGTACATGTGACAGACATTTTGAATTTAATAACATTACACAACAACATCTCCTGTAAAGAAGAATACACTAAACACTCACAAAGACTAAAGATGCCATGTTTAACATCTAAATATTACAAAGGTAAGGATTTTTAAAGACATGGGGGGGGGGGGGGAGAAGGTTGATTACTGTAGCACTCTATGAGTGGTACAGCAGTTTGAGCAGCTGGTGCTAAGTAGTCCAGGTTAGGCCTAGGCTTATAGGACATGTAATGTAGTGTTTAAATCTTGACAAGATTTCACTAGTGTCGTAGCAAGTGAGGAATGCTGCAAATAAAATCTTTGATTCACTGCGTACAGTAATGGGATAATTGGCTGACAATGTCAGTTTTTGTTTTACAGAAGGTACAAAAATAGAATGCCAAAGGATGTATACCTGAAGGAGAAAAAATGGTTACGTGGGTATTACAGTACTTTGTACACGAGGATACAGTGTCTGGAAAAGTCATTGAACTGCCTACCCTACAGCAATTAGAGAGAGAGGTACTGTAAGGTGGAGCAAATGATTTACATAGAGCTGTTAAATTGAAATGAAGATCACTACACGAACTGTAGATGACTCAATATGTACAAGGCTCCTAAACACCACCATACTGACCTTGGTCAATGTGTATTCACTTTATATATAGATTCTTTTATTAGAATGACAATAACTGTTATCCAGTGAAGCAATTATTCTGAACCAAAAAGAAAAAAGAGCAGAGCACAAAAAAGTAAATCAGCAGGTCCGCTAGATTTACAGAAGACCTTGACTTTTGCTTATTCTGAAAGGCATATTTTTAAGTTTCTATAACTTCTTCAATTTAACGAAATCTCTTTCAAGGGAGAGAGGACAGCCTACCAAATAACTGTCTGATACTTCAAATACACTTTTTCAAACAAGACGCCATTCTGTGGTACTAGTACATTATACAAGTCGAAGAAAATACAAAGCTTTTATGAATATACAGGTATATACAGTGGTACTGTACATTTTTTTTACTCACAAGTTGCCAGGTTGTTGCAAACCTACTATACTGTCCCTGAATCCCCCAAACTTGTTGGTTTGGGAATTCGCTAGGAATTCACCTCATATGACCTCTGCATTACCGTACTGACCAAGTGACCATGGTCTAGCATCTGGCAATTTTGTGTGTGTGTGTACGTAATTGCCAGCCATGGCCAATACGGTAATGCATCTATGTTTTATGAGGTAAAGGAGTATGCGCTGTGAATTTGTGATGTAACACATGGCGCCACATGTCAAGCACAATTGCAGGTGGATGTGCTTTGTACAGTAGTACTGTAGGTTTAAAACAAGGCGATACCCTATACGACAACAGCAGCAAATTTGAAGTAATTACTTGGAAAGAGGTCATTGTGAAAATGACACCAAATAGTTGTGACTGTTTGTGAATAAATGTGCAGGTATAACTGTACTATAGAGTGGGTTGAAACAGAAACACCCACCATGGTTCAACTGGAAGAACTTTACGGTAAAAGAAAACAACTCACTGAAATCCCAAGAATACAGTACATAAGGTAAAGACTGGTTCTATCCAAGGAATTATCCATTGACAAGGGGAAAAAAAAAAAAGGAAAAAAATTCACTGCAGGCTTCTCAAACACCACAGTAATATCAGGTTCCTTACTGAAGACATTGCTGTTAAAAAAAAAAAGACTTCTCTGGTCAAGAAAGATATCCAATTGCCTCAAGGTTACAAAATTGTCCTGTAACATAGTCAAACTATTGCAAAGATTAGCTCTTCTTTATTAAAAAAATTGGATCGCTTATTTGACCTTGAAATTTGACACCAGTGAAAACTGAGAAGAGCACTGCATATTGTAGATTCACCTAAAAAGATTGTGGACATTGAAGGCACATCTCTTAAACTATGAAAAGTTACTTTTAAGACGGTCAGAATTACAAAGAAATACAAAGGATACTTAAGTAGTTGTGCCTGTGTGACATCACAAATTCCCATAAAGCAATGTGTATTGAAATATTTAAAACAATAGTTCCTCTAAACACAACATGCTATTGAAATGCGGTTTTCACCAACAAAGAGAGCAAAATATTCCTACTTTTGGGAAACATCAATTTTCTTCGGTGGCCAATCCCCAAAATATGAGCCTTCCCTTTTTAATGTTGTTACTACACCAGTTCAGTGATGAACGTCAACGTGATTCCCAAAACTAAACACAGTACTGTGGGGTTCAGTTAACAGAATTTAACACGCACAAAAAAAAAAAAACATTTTAGGCAATTATCACTCCATTATCAACTTCTATGGGGAAAATTGGGGGAAAATTTTTTGACTGGAATCAACTTACCTTTCTCATCTTGTTCCAATTAAACAACAGAACACAAATTTCAGCTTCACCTGGTTTGACTCATAGAGTACTGCCATTATGTGAGTTACAGTATGAGAGAAGTGTACAGGGACACTACTGTACATTCTTGTACTGTACTAGTTAGGAAATAATTTGGTACATTTGCACTACTGTAATGTGCAGTAGCACTTCCAGCAAGTACTCTTTTAACCTTCTGTGACGACCAACACTGGTCTATCATTGCAACAGACACCTGTTATAAACTGTACACTTACATTTTGTTTTGTTTTTTTAACACTCTTTCTTTTTCGTTCATGAATCATATAGATACAAGTTCCTTTAATGGGTGCCAACATTTACACTTCTATTCCCAATTTGGTTAACAACATATTTTTGTCATGACTGCAGTGCATTGTGATAAGAATCAACTGCCAATGCAGTGACAGAGGGTTTTTCTATTTACATCACATACAATCACAGGCCATTCAAGTTTACACAATCACTGGATCCTGCTTGATAGTACAATAATGTGTATGGCAAATTTGCTGTTTTTTTTTTTTCACAAAAAACAGCAAAGTGCACTGTACTGTGCAGCACTGTACCTGCAAAGCACAAGTTACAGTACCATGCAATGGCGTTTTTCAGAGCACTAGAAATATGTGGCTGGTATTACCAGAGGACTCACCACTTATCCATTAAAGGGTGGTGACCCATTCATTAAACTGGGTATAAATAACAAAATAGATTCTTTTTTTAATAAAATGCATTATTACTCTTTGTATAGTTGGTTTATGGGTAATACTGTACATACTGTATTAGGCATGTAAATACCTACTGTACAGGTAATTTAGTCACAGTAGGTATTTTCAAGGGCATTGCAGTTAAAATTAAAACTGAAAGTAGACAAGGTGATCAATCTACATTGCTACAAATGCTCCTCATTGTTGGCAGCTGAAAAAAAAAAAAAAGAAGCTAAATCACAGCTCAGTTTTCAGTAACAGCTAGAGGACTTCATGCCCCTCACAGCAGAAACAAACAGTCCTCTCTTTGCTAGTGATGCATAAGTACTATTAGTCTGATTTCCAGAATCGATATTACAAGCACTTTTCCATCAACTGCCAAGGGATACAGTTTTATCTAGTACCTGCATACTGGTACGGTATCACAGCACATCTACAGTCAACGATATACAGGGAACAAGAGTGTTCAAAAGTTGCACAGCAGTTTTCAGGTTTCTTGGGTGTAAACTGTATATCCAGAAATCGATGAAAGCCCTTTAAGTTGTAAGAACAAAAACTGCTACACAATATTCCATTTGTGTAGCAATTTGATCAGTTAACATACATAGCAAAATGAGATGCGATGCCAGTTTACTTATTCCCTGATAGGAAAAACCGTGGGCAGTGCAGGAGGCTGTTATTTCAATGATAGGTCCCTGGATTATTACATTAATCAAAGTAGTTATAATGCAACAACAAGGTATGATTTCTTGTTTCCATGTATGTTATTCAGTACACTTAGAACATGATTTGAACATGTTCTACAGACTTCAGAAAGATAATTAATCATTTTTTTTCTATAAAGCATACAGGGCCTAGACAATATCCCTTATAGTCATTCCACAAACGATACCAGAATGATAGGTTACATGGAATACTGTGGATTGTGTATAGTAGTTACATTGTAGTACAGCCTCAGTCTAACCTTCTGACATGATACATTTTACTGACACACAGTATCAATCAAACTGGTTGTAATGGAAAAACAAGATGTGATTTCTTGTTTACATGTATGTTATTATGTAGAAGTAGACTGTGATTCAAACATGTTCTCAGAACATGAAATTTCTTCCTTTTAAAGCTTGTAGACAATATTCCTTGCATCATTTCACAAACAATATCAGTTTAGTATTGGACCGATTATTGGTGAGCAGTGTCAGCACTGGCCGATAATGATGTCATACTGTAGGTATCAGCGAATATGATAGTCGTGTCCAGTAGTGGCAATAACAACAAGCCCTTCATTATGTCATAACTTTATTTTCTGTTAAATTTCATTACTTTTTTCGTAATTATATTTTTTCATTTCATTATTTTATTTTTTTCAAGAAAAGCAATATAAATGATCTTGCTTGCATCCTTCCACACATGATATCAGGCAGTACTGAACCAATTATCAGTGAGCAGTGTCAGCTGATAATGACGTCATCCGTAAGATATCGGTAGATTCAGCAAAAAATGATCATCATCTCCAGTAGTGGAAAAGGAGAACTAGCCGGCATAACAGACGTGTATTATATACTCATGCATAAACTCTGACTGCATTCCTAAGACCGACTTACACCAACTAGCACTTGGATTCCACCTGAATGTGGGTGCAAACTCTCAGTTGTTGAATTACAATTACAGTAGCACTCGATACTTCTTTTGCATACAGTAGGCTATGATTAATCAAGCTCTTTTGAGACAATCATCAGACGTTATGAGAGACTCATAAATATAGAGACCTTGGACCTTAGATGAGACAAATCTCTAAGCGTTTAGCATTTGCAGGTGATTAGGTTTGCAGGCCTACGAAAAATGGCCGTACATACCAACACCTGCTGTGAAGGTTAACACAGAACAACCATCTCATTATTTCCTTAAGCACAGCACTTACAGTACTTGTACATTAGGACATCCCAAACATCACTTGTAGACAGTGATTTTGCACACATACTATACATGTTACCAACTCCTTCCTGGTTCCAGTTTGAAGTTACAGTAGCACATAATTTCAGCTCAGGCTTTGCTGACACTAATAAAGCTGTTGAGCAAATCCTGGGCTGAAATATACTGAGTGAATCCTGTACTGAGCGAACACACTGGAATCCTCTGCTACTGAAGCTTCAGACTGGTCTATAAACCAGAGATTTCATAGTGCGGTCAACATGAGGCAAGGTTTGAATTTGTACCAGGAAAACTTCGTTGAGCGTTGTAATACACCGCAGAGATGTGCTACTGTATGTCACCACACGTGCAGGCTTGTATAAATGCAAACGGATTTACAGTATTTAGTTTTGTTGTTTTTATTGTTATCGGTGTCAGGATGACATTACAGTTACTTTGAATTATCAGTTATCGACAAGTTTCAACGGCAGCATCATCGGCTCAACACTACTGCAGTATCAGGAACAATGTGTCATATCTAGCTATTGTGTTTTTTCGGTGTCTCAATGTTGTAACATTTCATACATTATCCATTGCACAATACGCATAATTGTCCCTCCAGTGGATAAATGAAACACTGTTGCAGATGCTTGACAATCACTCTGAGGACTCACACAACAGTACTTGAATACTTTTGCATACAGTTACATGTTTGAATTTTCTTAAAGATGATTTTTTTTCCTACAGCACAGTATGACCCTCATCGTCTCCTTTAATGACACTTGATACCCATTGCGGATTTCTGTATGTGATGCTTTAAAAAGAAGGCACTGAACACTGCTACTACAGTAGTACTGTATCGGAAGCTTACAGTACTGTAGTGCCTTGCTATTTTGTTTTATAAACTACATGTAGTGTGATTAACAGAAAATTAGTTGAGGATCTTTACAGTACCTGTATCCTCATATTTTCTTCCTTTAACCATAGTTTGGGGACTTCTGGCAGACTTATTAAACTTCACACTTCTTTTTGCAAGGTAAAATCTTTAAATCCATCAGGATATGGACGACCAGAGCCATGCAGCGTCACTGAATCTGACTGGAAAAGTTGAACTCGTGACTTTGAGATTTGTTTCTTTCATCTACAGTACAGTATGTACAGTATACTGCACATGCATGTTATGCACATACATGATACTGTACATTTGGGAAAAATTTTCCACAGCTCCATCTGGAGGTGACCATCTCCTAAACCTGAAATGTTTAGTTCTTCCTTGCATTTTTTCATCCCCTTCTGCAAGATCATGGAGCTATCTCTAAAGAGGGAAGGACTTTTCAGCATTTACAGAATTTGCTGTCCTTGGGGGGAGTGTCTAATAGGAGGTGGGGAAAGTGTCTAGATCTTGTGAATGGTGCAATATTTAGGGACAATTTAGCTTGGCACCCATTTCTAATCCATGTTATATTATTTACACCTTTTAGATAAAAGGCTAGAACTTTCTCAATAGTACGTCTGACCCTTGAGCCCCGAGTCCTCTGAAGTTCCTCCAAATCCCCCTTTCCCAGGGGAGGATGCACCCATGGACACCGTTGGCTCTCTGAAAATTTCCAAGAATTACAATTTTGTCATTTTCCCAATGGTATGCTTGAGGACATTTAGTGGATACAGTGGCTCAATACAACATCATTTGTGAAAGGCAAAAAAAAAAAAAAAAAACTCAGTGAAATGTGCCACTCTGACAATACAGATGTTTTTACAAGTACAGCACTGAACAGTACATGGACGCATTTTGCAGTGTAAAGAAATATGGAAGCTCCGAATTTTTAGAACAAAATCAGATCGAGACTTAAATTCAATGAGATTCATTTCCCGATACTTTATCAAGTTGCAAACGATTATGTGATGTGTAATGATTGCCTACCCATACTGTAAGATGAACACAAACTGATGAGTAAAACCAAGCACTGTAAAATAACTGCCAACTTTCATTTCACTTGGTGACCTGAGATACAATAGGAATTACAGTACTGTACTTACTGTAAAGTACTAAAGGGGAAAACTGGTCTAATTAAAACTTTTCCTGAGAAGTTAGAGTGCAGGTACAGTACAGTGATATTTTAATATCAAATGACCTCTGACCCAGTGAAATCCGGTGCTAACATAGACCTGTGGTCAATGAGGATCATCAATTCATTGAAGGGCCTTTACAGCACATGTATACAGCACGTAAATTGTACTCTTCAGAGCTTGTTTTTACACCATCTTATACTGACCACTTGACTGTCTGGAGGTCCAGTTAAGTATACTGCCCCCACAGTATATCACAATGACAAGGAAATACATCCTACAGGCCTATGTACAGTAATATGCGCACACATGCAGAGAGACACGCAATCAATTTGACGTCATCATCATTGCATGGAGTGAACAATAATTTCTGTGGTTTTTCTTGCAATTTGACAAGGAACCAAAACCCTTTCAAAAAGGCCATTCAACAGCAGGTGAGGAGAAGGGAGACTTCTCCCGGGCGGCATGTTTCGCAATCTTCAGAAATGACTGTCCCCATTCAATAGCGAGACCTTCCTCGTGGGAACTTCCTCATTTACTTTTCCAATGGCTGGGTTGCTAAATCAATCAGTAGAAGCCAACGGCTGATCACAACAAAAATAGGTTGCTGCCAATTATGTTGTTATGTTACCACCATGCCGGACTACATCTACTGTACTGTACATGTACTTGAACACTTTCAGCGGGGGGGGGGGGGGTATAATGGCAAACACAAGTTAACGGATGGAAACGACTACTACAGAGCTTTAATTGCCACTCAAGCAAGTGTCACTGTGTAAAATAAATGAACAGAGGGTTGTAACTGAACATCACAAGGGAAAAACGTTGCTGTAAAAAAAGGAAAAAATGCAGTTGACTAAAACATTTTCATAACTGAAGGACAGTCTTTTCTTTTCTGTAACCTCCACAAGTTTGTATGATGTATTAAACATAAACACCATACTGGACGTACTGTGTGAAGGACTTATTTTTTGACACCCATTACCACTTTGTTATTAATTTGTACTACAAGGACTTTCAGATAAGAATAAAAAGGTTGTAGACTGTATGCAAGTGTCTTCAGCTGTAGTGCAGCACACAGAGAAACAGGAATTGCATAATCTGTGTTCAGAGAACTTCGCAACAGTGAATCGAGCATGTATATATTGCCTTTTCTGAACACACTGGCCCATCACAATGCAATTACTGTACATACTGTACTTTACTGCATACAGAGGCAACATATGACAAATCCATAATTTTTGACAAAGTCTGCAGTAGTACATACAGTGCTCTTCCAAAATTTGACAGAGTAACCTACTTCCATGAGACTTTCATGGAAGCAGAATCGTTCGTCAGTCGAAAGTGTCCAAAAATACCCCAATCTGCCAAGAATGCCAAAAGGAATTTACATGACATGTGCAAAAAGACTCTCAACTGACAGTCCTTAATATATCTGCAAACTTTAATTCAGGTCTCCTCATACAAGGTGTTTTCCTGCAGAGTGACTTGGGAATTTTGCTGACTAGTATGTAACATACTGCACTATATACAGTACTGTATATGCTGAGACAAAGTCTTGCCAAAAAATGTACAGAAGAGGAACAGAGTCTAGGATTTTCAAATTAATTTTGGTCAGAAGTGCTTATATTTTATATGTAGTTTGATATATTGCTATTAAAGCATACAGTGTAATGGGTCATTAGAAACAGGATGACATATTAACGTTAAGTTTGTACCTTACAACTTACATCTTTGGGTAAGATTTCATGCATTTGCCATATGTAACAGTGTTGTGAGAAACCAATACATAACTCGTGACTGCAACTCAATGCAATTGTGACCATCTCCATAATATAATTGTCCATACTACCCATAGAGGGATGAGTGAAAGATTCCACAGGCACTTCTAACAAATTTCTATTTTAAATTTCGTGTTTACAGTATATCCCACATTCCCATCAACCCTCTTCCTTTGGCCATCGGCTGACAACCTGGTTCTATATTGTTGCATACACTGTATTCTCAGTGGAATCTGGACTTAACTGTATTTTGTTACGAAGAAAATCAATAAATGCAAGCTTTTTCCATGTTTATTAAAGAATGTATGAGTTGTAAATTGACTACAGAGTATACAGTAAGGTGGCTATTTTCCTGACATTTGGTGAGAGTGTGTATGTAAAAATAATCAGGGTCAATCCTTGCCAAATCAACAGATGCCTCCATGTTGAACCTCTCAGATTTGCCTGAAATCGATACAGCATGTTGCCATGTCTCAAACAAAGAAAATAAGCAAAAAAAAAAAAAAAAAATTTTTCACTAATTAGGTTGCTAGCAACCAATCCTTGGTCACCATTCATTTTAGGGCACTAAATTTCTTTCAAGTTCAAGGCCATTGCTTAGCTACAAGAAAAGTGTTATAAGTTTAAAATTGCATACTCCAGAACATGATAAACAAAATTTTGGTTGTTTTGAACAAACCCATCATTTCGTTTCCACGCAGGGGGTTGCTTAAACTGCCAAACGTGGAGAAAGGGACTTACGGGGTCCTAGTTTTGAGGTCTTATAAAATCACCGGCAAAGGCCTATTTTTCATTTAAGTTGCACAAGGTACTTGCCTAGTTAGTTACTTGTACTGAAAAAATGTCAAATCAAGGTCACATGTATCATCCATTTCATGAACAGCACCCTCACTCAATTAGGAGAAATCTCATTTTGGGCCTAATCTGGAGATCTATTTTGGGTCTATGGGTACTTTTTTAAAGTTATTTTCGAGGGCCAATTCATCATCACTTTTTGTACATCTGAAGTCAAATTTTTGGGTATTTTTAATGCTATCTACCTAAAATTTACACTTGAACAGTGAAAAGAAAAATAATGTTTTTTTCAAGGTGAACCATGCTCAGCGAGCAGAATGGACTACTTTAAAAGGTAACTATACTCATCGGCCGTAGATCTTGATGTTTTGGATGGTTGGACACAGGTATACTGGCTGCTGATAACATTCATTTAAAGTTTGGAACATCTTTTTTTAATACTCTCATTTCTCACTCATTTCACATTTACATAAGATCTTATTTTTTTCTAATTTCCTTTTTTTCTCGTTAAGTTTACATTAAACGTCTATGCAGGGTTAGTGTTCTACTTTGTTAAGATTCACCTTTTTAGAACACTCCCTTTCCCAACTGCATTATTTTGAATTTAATTACCTCTGTAGTGCACACGTTATTTGCTGTTGTGATGAAACAAAGTCAGTGAAATGAAAAACGAAATTTTCAAATTAATGGGCCACAGGAAGTCAACAAACAGTGCCCTCTAAAATAGCATTTTTCCAATACTGTATGTTGCCGCTGTTCAGGCAGTTGAAAGTGAAATTTAATCAAACTTCTTGTCTCTTTTTTTATTTTTTCATATTAATTACCAGTGAATGACATGCCTGTAGTATTACTCATGTACAAAACATACTAAAACATTTTCTTAGAAATGTGACACACAGTTGAACAGCTTCAAAAGCTTCTTCACTTTGGACAATTTTCAGTATTATGTTGACAAGACTTTTATCTAGATCTGCTGTTCCATGAAGGTCAGCACTGTAGCAAACCCCTGCAACAGCCACACAGTACAGTATACTGTAGCTATTTACTAAACTGGATGACAACCAGTATTTTCATTGCATACTGTATACTGTAGGCTGCTTTATGTGGATAGAGCATTATAATAATAACATTTTAGGGAACCTACTGTACATTATCTGTAGCATGTATTATGAATGTTATCCTCGCTAAGAATACCGTAGCTGTGTTGAAACCCATTCCTGTAATGTACTGTGTACAGTGCACAGTACCATACTAATCCCAATTGTTTACAGCAATGCATACAGTACTGTATGTTGTCTTTCACAAGGGTTCACTTTTGTCATGAAATATTGAAATGGAATCTTTCAAATTGGATTTGAATTGATTCATTTTTGGTACATTTTTAGGTTGATACAGTATGTTAGTTTTAATACTACATTTGAAGGATAACGATTGATTATCTACTTTTTTGAGACCATACTGGTACCGACAAATTTCCGCAGTGATGTGCACATTGTGAAAGTAGAGTACCAGAGCTACTGCACAGTACTTAAGAACAGGTCAGGAGTCGGGATTGAGAAGCAATAGCAGAGCAGACTTGAATACTAGGTTTTAACCTCTCCCCCCCAGCTTACAACTATAAATGGCAAGAAGAAATTTTTGAGAAAGAAGTGTGTACAGTACACGGATTTAGAGGTCCCAAACATGAATGTTATTAATGTACTGTACAGTTTTTCTGTTTGCAGATCTGTACTATGTTTCCAATTCATCTGTTCCATATACTATTAAACTCTACTGTGCTGTGCCATCTACTGTTGTGTTCTACTGTAGTTACAGTTATGTAACATAGTGCATTTACACCATGTTCTCATTATGGCACTAACAGGATACCGTACTAGGGGGCACAATGTATGTACTGCACTGTGGGCTCTATTATTTTTTGATACGGTGCTCTGTTGTACTCTGTACTGGCAATGCTGAGTACATACTGAAGTCTTGTACAGTAATGTATGTACTTTTCATTGCAGAACTTTGTGTTGTACTAACTTCAGTGCATTGTTTTAATTTGCACATACTGTAGGTCCTACTGTACTCTATAGTAATTTAAAGGGGCTCATTGAGTTGATATCAGTAAAGATTGCGGTGATTTTGAAGTATACAAACACACGACAATACTCACAATCAGTATAATTAATCAAGTTTCACATCCAATAGTTATACGAAAACTGTCCATTTTTTTGAATTTTTGACCGTTACTTGCTCTGATTGTGTGCATGTGAATGTACTAATGTGAAAATGTCTGGTCACAAAGTTTCAAAAACCAAATTTAATCGTTAGTTACTCACTCATTAATGTTCCAACATATGTAAAACTTTGGGATCCTTTTAGTTTGACTATTTGTCATTAGTATATGATGGAAACTTGACCGGTTTAGAAAAATTGAGTGAATTTCACAAAACAACTCAATGAGCCTCTTTGAAACCTACTGTATACTGTTTTTAGTAGAACAATATTAACTTGTGGATTGTTACTTTGTACCAAACCATCTGAACTGTGTAGCATTTCACATACTGTATTCCCTGAACATTCACTGCTGTTTATTGCACTTTCCTGTCCTGCACATGCAGGCCTACCGTAGTGCAGCACTAATGTACTTACAGTGCTGGAAGTATAAACGAACTGGACAAAAAGCACGTCACTAACAAACTCTGATAAGCATGCAGAACACCACTGGGGCAGGCAAAATTTGTGCTGAGTCCAACTAACTTAGTCTGCTACTGTAATAATGACTTCTACAGTACTGCATTAACTAATCTTTTTAATAAAGACAATATTTTTAAACAGCTTAATGGTACAACTGTGTGCACCTGTGCACGAATGACATTGGGAAACTGTTTCTAAAGTAACTAAGCAAAAACAGGGCGAGATATAAAGAGAAAACTGTAAAAGTTGTCACCTCCAAGTCTGAACTGATACCCTGTACAGGAAACATACAGTAAACATATGCATGAAATAAAACACTGACAGCATACTGTACCATGCTATCATGCATGTGATGTGAGGCTGTACACACACCACCATCATCATGCAGGGCTGTCTCAGGTTAACAGTTGGCAGTTATTATTACAATCAAGGAACAAAAGACCCCGACGACGAAGAACTAGGGTAATTCTACATCGTTTATTCATTCTCAAGCTTGATGGTTAAAGATGGTTGTGTAGATAAACATGAAAAACCCTTGTGCTTGACGGAAATAAGAATCGGTATGGATCGGAAAAGTAAAACAGAGAGATAAAATGTTGTCGAATCTAAGCTGAAATTGACATAGCCTGTGTATGAAGCCAGTGTTGCGAAACCAAACAGCCAGTTCATAAAACAGGCTGTTTCCGTTTCCCATGAATGGGGTTCGGATAAACAGAGGTGTACTTTATTGTGCTACTTCTAGGCTCCACTCTAGACTGCACACTACAGTATTGACCCTTTTGGGACGGACCACCTACAGTACATACACACAATGTCTCTCATACATTCTCATTCACAAACCATGGTTTCCTGGAAGAAGCGGCAATATACTCAAACTTGTTCAAAGTACGACACTGGATTTTTCTACGGAATACTGTTCAGTAAATACTGTAACAAAAATGACAGCCAATGACAATGAGCCTTGTAGTTCAAAGTGGGGAAACCAAAGTGGTGTGGATGCAATGTTAAAACATTTGTTTATAGGCAAAATTATAACCCGTTAAAACCGTCTCCTAGACATACACCTGTATGACAAACAAACAAAATCAAATACGTTCATTAAGCTGGAATACATGTAATTATATACGTCTTTATCAATTGTGAACATTCCAAAAGAATTCAAAGTGCATGCATGCAATTGTATCCCTTTGTGGAACATACCATTCAGTCAAGTAAGGGTGTACAGTATGTTCATTGTGACTCTTTCATGTACATTGATATTCAGTCGTTCATGATGAACTCTTTTCTTTCAAGGGCTACATGTATTCCGGTCGACATACGGCAGCCGGCAGATACAGGGAATGATGGCATAGAAAACATGCAGGTAGAGCATACTGATAAGAGGGAACTTTATGCGGGCAGTTGTACATCTTACAGTGCAAGCTCTTAGCCTACATTTTGTTCAAAGTCTTTTATACTGTAGTACAGTACATCACTAACATTTGCACTTACACGTGTACTAGAGATGCTACAATAATTTATTTGTGACTCTACTTTGTATTTTTCCTAACTGGACAGATTAGTGTTGAGCCAATTAAGTGAAGTGAAGAGTATCAATTGATAATGGCGTTATCAGTAAGCTATCGACATCAGCAACAAAAACCACAGAAATCTTTGACAATGGCAACTGATAACAAAATTGCATCATTTCCTTAAAGGGAAATAGGGCGTTTGTTTCATAGATAACAACCATATTTTTAAAACCAATGTTTGTGGACAAAGAATGATAGAGTATTCAAAATAAGGACGGACAGTAGCCTTCTTTTCAAAAAATAAGTTTCCCAGAGATAGAAATTCAATTATTTGTTGCTCAACAAGAATTTGTTCACCCAAACTTTTCAAAATTCAAATGATGCCTCTTCCGTTACTCATCGCATGCATATTCTTTTTAGGAAAAGAAGCTTTTGAGATGTTTATTGATGAGACTGAATGGTTTAACAATGTGAAGCTGTTTTCTTTGTATGCCATGTTGGTATATTCAAAACACCCAATTTCCCTTTAAGCAAGACACTTGGTTGTACATAAAAATAAAACTACTCCACAGCTTGCTCGAAGTGCTGTGGTCTTGTACAAATTAATGTTGCGAACCCCTACCGTACACCTAGACCTTCCCGTTCTATGTTGCTACAGAAAAAAAAAAAAACACCAGCCTGAACATAGCACAGGATTTCCATCATAGGATTTGCCAGCACAAGAGTGATGAGAGAATCCTGTTTTGAATGAATGTTTTGAATGTGATGGAATCATGTGCTAGTGTCAGACTGGTCTTAAACCCAGATACGTCCATAGCACCAAAAAAGCGAGGCACTATGAAATCTTTGCAGAGTGCTGAATAAGGATGAATAAACCACTTCAGCATGAACAAAGTTTGAACATTGAATACTGCTTCAAATCTTAAATGTTCCACGAAATGTTGGTAAACCAAGCACGAGGAGAGTGAAACGTTAAACACAGCAGAAATATTTTAAGCACTCTTCTACTGTAGGACTGCTGAGCATTTTAACAGTCTTAACATACTGTCACATGAACTCTGTAATGTACAACTACTGTAGTCAGCTGTTCATTTTCACTGATGATGAAATTTATACTGTATGCATTAATGATCACCGATGTCACTGGCTGGCTATTCCCTATTCACCTGATCATGTTAGCGTATGATTGGTTATAGTAAATATTTGGAAGATATTACCCAACAACGCTACTGACACAATACTGTAGAAATACTGTTGGCCTTCAGTATAGATTCTGCAGAGCTACATAAACCAGAAAGCCAATTTGCTTAATGATTCCTTGCCGTATGGTTACAGTATATTATGACAAACATGAATCATCCACATGACAAGTATGAGATCAACTACAGTTTTATTGTTTTGAAACACCACATTAATAAGCCTTGAAAGTTCTAGAAAAGACCTTTCACCTCCGCTTAAAAAATAAAGGTGCAGCAATTGATAGAAATTAGGATCATTCAACATAGGCAATACTCAGTATGAATCCCTCACAATTAACCTTCTTGAGATAAAGTGTTTATTTTGACTACTAAATACTGAACTACTGAATATGAGTGATAGACACGCAAAGTATGAGATCGCTAACAGTTTCTCTCATTGAAATACAGGAGTTAACATGATTTTCACACTTTGATTTCTGGTGACTCCAAATGACCTTTGAAATCCACCAAATCAAAAGGTGTCATCTACTCAATATGGGCAATCCACATGCTAAATATCAGATGCCCCCACTGTTACCCTTCCCGAGATATAGTGTGTACAAGGTTTTCCTGGTTTGACCTCTGGTGACCTCAAATGACCTTTGACCTCCACCAAACCAATAGAGATCATGTACTTGGTTTGACCAACCAACACACCAGGTATACAAGATCAGTCACATTTACCCTTCTGGAAATATCACGTTTACAAGGATTTCACATTTTGACATCAGGTGACCTCAAATAACCTTTGACTTTCACTAAAAACAAAAGCGATCATCTTCTCAGTATGACCAAACCACACACCAAGTGTGGGGTAACCAAGTCAAAATGAACTCTTTTCTCCCAAGGGCTATGCAGGTGGACAGCAATACCGCAGTCCGCAGATACAGGAAATGATGGCATAGAAAACATGCAGGTAGTGTGTAAAGCTATTAAGAGGGAGCTTTATGCGGGGAGTTGTACATCTTACAGTGCAAGCTCTTAGCCTTCTTCGTTCAAAGTCTTGTGTATAGTACATCACTAACATTTGCACTTACATGTGTACTAAGGATGCTACAATACATTTATTTATATTTTTCCTAACTAGACAGATAAGTGTTGAGCCAATTGCTGTATCACCAAATTAGGGGTTGCTACCAATCACAGAGCTGGATACTGAGGGTCAGAAGGCACAGAATACAGTATTCTTCAGGTCACCACAGTAGGTCGTATCCTGTTCTAGCCTACAACTTCTGCGATCATTTCAGGTATCATTCAAATGTAGTATTGCCTATAAATATACTGTGAAAACTTTATACTAACTGATGAACAGCACTATAGTTAGAAAGTTGTTACATTCAGGAACTACAGTACTTACTCTCTGCTAAGTGTCTACTTGAACTTTCACACAAAGTCAACCATACTTGAGTGCGCATTTACGATGAAAAACATAATCAATAGTAAATGCTGGGATTGTTAATGTAAAATAGACGAACGAAAGAGCTGTATCTCTCCATGTTTAAGAGGGTATGTCTGAACTAGACAACGCAGAAAATAAAAGCACAATGTACAGTACTACGGTGTAATGATTGACCAATTTATTAACCATTACAGTGTCACTGAAATAATTGTCAGTGAGTGCTGTACATTAGAATTGATGATTAATGGCATCGAAACATTGCTGTAGTCTAAAAATCAAATGATGTACAACAGATAGAAACTTAAATGTTTAATCTTTGAATGAGCAGATATGATCATAAATGTTTACTGTTATTGAGTCTTGATCATGAGGCTAATCTATTTACTAATGATCCTCTTTACAATTTTCAGGCTGGAATGAATACTGCACTTTATATGATTGAATGACTAAATGGATGAACTACAGTAATCGACTGTGCTGTACAGTGAATCCAAACTTAACATGTAGCTTACAGGTCCTTTGACTCCTTTCACACAGTAGCTGACATGTTAACATTGCAAATTATTAAGATAGCACTGTTCTTCCTTGGTTAGACAAAGACATTTATTGTCAATAGATTCACACAATCACATGTACAGAGCTTTACAGTGGAGTACATGCTACCTGTAAAGGTACAGTGCTTGTCAAGTTCTACAGACCTTTGCAGTACTGTGTGTACATACAGTACTCATTGCAAAGACAAATTAACTGAGAACTGTGCTGTACAAGCTTGGCAGACTTGTGCCAACCTTACCAGTACTGTGCTTTAGCTACTGTGCATACAGTAAATTGCAAGAGAAGACCTTTACAGGACATGTTAATTGCACCTGGCCCAGACCTTGCAGTAGGCTTGGGTGACTTACAGTACTTACTGACTCTTCTTTAGAGTCATGACTACTGCTCAAGGGTCATGACCCAGATACTGTATACAAAAAAAACATACTTAGGGACCAATTTTTTGTGTGCTTAGCAGTTTGAATTACAGGGGGGAGTGTTCTTTGACAAGTTAGATGCAGGAGAGCTGTTTTATATTTCTTGTTTCCCAATTACAGGGTAGATCTAGCCTATGTTTGACAACTAAGATATAGTAAGAAACCCAATTCCTACACAGCTACGGGTTTGGGGACCTGCATTGTTTAAAATGTCTATGCAAAAATTCCTGCTCAAATTACAATGTTACAGTGTAAACAAAGGCAGCAGTTACGACATCATTGAAACCAATACCAAGCAGTAGCTTCGGAGTTGTGATAATTGGCTGTAAGTGACTACAAAAGTGATGGAGTTGCCCAAGTCTACTGTGCATATGTATGCTACTGTAATTGCAGGTCTTTGGGGTACATGCTAATGGCAAATGCTTACAGTACCCTGCCAGTACATACTGATACTGTAGCTAATGCATTGTTGGATCTCCAACCACAATGTTACAATGTACAGTACAATACCCAGCTTCGTATTTCAGTGACCATTCAGTTGGCTGTATACAGTAAAGTACTATACAGTACAATACTGTGTTGCAAACTTGCAGCTTCAACATAATGTCATATTTATGTCTGATTTGCTCACTGCAGGACAACAAGCACTTAATTCAACTTGAACGTCAGTCTGTCCTTGCTACTGTACACACTTGGATCTGAAAGCGCAGAACAATATGTACTGTGTCACGGTGTGGTTTTGACCAACTGAGACTCGCACAGTACAGTACAGTATGCACAGTGTACAGTACTGTACCCTGTAATGCAGTCAATGGCAAAGTGTTCACACCTACGGTGTAGACTATAGCAATGATAATTCAACATTTGGAGCAGTTACTGTATAACCATCAGAAATGATGCATGTCACATTAACTGAGCACAAGCCTGGTATTCAGTTCATACAGTACTGTACATGGTCTAATGCTCTAGAGATCGCTGGCTAATTCAATCACCACATGGGTTCTCACTCACTTTAAAAATATTCAAGTCACTTTTCATACTGTGCTGCACTTGAATACATACAATACTGTGTGGCATGGATGTTTCCATTTATACAGTGGTTAACTCTTCCAGTAATTCCTGCACTGGATAGTGTACAGTGCATACCTGTCTAAAGTACTGTGCAGTACTGTACCTTACACAGCATATATGTATTTTTCTTTTCTATAGAACAATTCAAGCCAGTATTGAGTAAGAATTCTTTTCTGTATTTCTTCTTTTTTTCTGTTTAGAGTTAACGCTAACGATATTATACATAATAGTAGTAACTAATGATACCATGTACAGGGCCAAACAACGCAACCGTGGCGACACTGTGTAGCTTTTTTCCCCATGGTTCACCCCAAGAAATTTGTTAATCCTGCTAGTTAATAATAACAGCAATAAAATAAGGCTAATAATGCACCAAGTCCAACAAAGTGCTCATGCTGCTTTACAATGCAAGAAAAGAAGAGCAAAGCGAGAAATAAGTCAGCTTCATAACCATCATAAATACTACAAATCTGCAAAAACACTGAAATCCAAGAACAAAGCAAAATGGCTCAGTTTTTGAAGGTTTGAGTGAAAACTGCAACAATAACTGCATGAGCAATTGTGTCATTTGTACCCTCCACATTCCTCCTAAGGAGCTAAACATTAAATCTGATAACAGTACTATTAAACTTCAAACCTTTGGTCTTGTCAAAATTTCTGAGTTGAGGGACCCATTGACATGAAGTCAGAAACTAATACTATCCATTGTCCTGCCAAACATTGCAAACGTGATAAACCACACATAAATTATTAAGAATCAGAAAGCCAAAAGGCTTTGTGATTCCTTGCTACATGCTTATATTATAACAAGCATGAATTATCCACATGACAAGTATGAGATCAACTGCAGTTACTGGTCTTGAAACACCACATTAATAAGCCTTTAACCCAAAAACTTTAATTTTGGTGACCTCAAATGACATTTGACGTCCACTAAAAGCAATAGGGATCACCTACCCAGTATGGGGAACCCACAAATCAAGCACTGTATGACATCAGTCAACATTACCCTTCTGGAGATAATGTGCTAGCACGTTTTCACCTCTGGTGACCTCAAATGACCTTTGACCTCCACCAACAAGGGTCATCTGCTCAATATGACCAACCCACACACCAGGTATGACATCAGTTACACTTACCCTTCTGGAGATATTGTGTTTAGGTGGTTTTCACATTTTGACCTCTGGCGACCTCAAATGACCTTTGACCTCCACCAACAACAATAGGGATCATCTACTCAATATGACCAAGCCACACAGTAAGTATGATATCAGTCACAGTTACTGTACCCTTCTGAATATATTGTGTTTACAATGTTTTTACAGTTTGACCTCTGGTGACCTCAAACGACCTTTGACCTCCACCAAAAGCAATAGAGATCATCTACTTAATATGACCAACCCAGACACCAAGTATGACATCAGTCACAGTTACCCTTCTGGAGATAGTGTGTTTACAAGGTTTTGCCAGTTTGACCTCCGGTGACCTCAAACGACCTTTGACCTCAACCAAAGACAATAGGGATCATCTACTTAATATGAACAACCCACACATGAAGTATGACATCAGTCACAGCTACCGTTCTTGAGATATCGTGTTTACAAGGTTTTCACATTTTGACCTCTAGTGACCTCAAATGACCTTTAACCTCCACCACAAACAATAGGAATCATCTACTCAATATGACCAACCCACAAACTAAGTATGAGATCAGTCATGGTTACCCTTCTTGAGATATCATGTTTACAAGAAGTGTCACATACACACACACACAACATCACCATCGCATAGATTCCTTCTGCCTTTGGCAAGGAATCAAAAATGTAGCTGGACTAACATATGATTATTGTACTGAAATGCAAAATCACAATAAGTGATAAATCAAAATCACAAATTCCTTTAAGTCAGAATTAGTTCACTTCCAAGCAATACATTCTTCAACATTCACATACAGTACAGTACTGTTAACTTAGGTGCATTCACAAAGAGTGCTCATACTGTAGTCCATCACAGATACTTTACAGGGATGAGTCCTCTCTTTTGACTGAATACAAAGACAAAAGTACATCTCAAGTAACAAGTCATCACATCTGGGTCAAAAGTCATATACCGGTAGAGTACAGGGGATACTGTACAGTAGGTACGCTACAGTACAGCATCTTAAAACTACAACAGATGAAGTGCAATACTGTACTTCAGTGTCTGAAGTACAGAATTATAATGTCCAATTCAGAAGTCATATACTGTATGCATGCCGTCCAACTTAACGTACAGTATAACTCACCAAATCACAAGCATTAGAGGTCACCCGTAACAAAAAATGCATATACTTAGCCAAAATCCATGTCATCCAGGGCACACGCAATTGACCCCTACAGTATTAACTATTTGGTACACACTTACTGTACAGTACTACAAAATCTCTTAGTTCATCCTTACAGTACATACAGTACTACTCAGCTGGACAGTACAACAGCCCAAAAGTGTCAAAGGTGAAAAAAAGCAATTCCATTTTGAGGTCTTTAATTTTTAGGTGATAGTAAGAAACCAAAGTTGAAGTTTCCACTGTGGATAGCTCACATATAGTTCTGACACATACCCAAGTATCAAATTTCAAATCACATGGTGATGCCACCATTTTGACCCTATACTGTGAATGTCAAGTTCAGTTTTCAAAAATTATGTGAAATGCCTTTCCCCCAATTACCTACAGTCTGTACCAAGGAGAGAACATACACTACTACAGTAGAGTGGTGTGGCCTTCTTTTTTAGCATCCTACATATGGCCATAATACCTTGAAACTTTGACACTTCCAGCTTTAATACCCACATTTTCCACAGAACTCAACTCCAAATGGTCCAGCTGTACAGTAAAACACAATCTTTTTTGAGTTTCATCATGAATCTTCATGTCTGCACAATACTGCATGTTTCATTGATCATCATTCTGACCTTATTTTTGAAATCAACAGCCAACTTAAGGTCCAGAGAGTTAGCTTGAGGTTTTGTCAGCTTTTACAATAAAAGTACTGTAAGCAGCTCTTAAAGTACATTCAGCCTCCAGAACACTGACGTTCCTGAACCTGTAACAGTTGGCATGGCACCTAAACATTCAATCAAAGAGGTGATCTGTCCAAATGTCCTGAAAATTAGTTGGTTTCAAATCGAATGACACATTCTTACAGTAGGCCTATCTCTTTAAATAAAAGCGTGCAGTAAAATTGTCTGTTTAGCTGAAAGAAGGCAAACTTACATTGACTGAAGCACAAGAACAAACTTCAGTGGGACTAACTCCAATGAAGGAGGCAAAAGAATAGAAGCAGACTACTGTAGAATGAGATGACCTTACTGTACATGAGGCAACCTTTAATGAGGAAAACTTAAAACAAGCAAACCTGAATGAAACAAACTTTAGCAGAGCAATCTAACATGAGACATACTAAAGAGAAGCAAACTGAAATGAGGCATACAATAAGGAGACAACATTAAATGAGACAACAAAGTTGAATGAGACACTTCAAACAGGAAACAAAATCACATTAGGTGGGAAAAAAGGTTGAGACAAACTATAATGAGACTACAAAATTTGATGCCCTTTTGGCATTCCATACAACCGTTTCAACAATGTACTACTGTAGTACTGTACTATACCCTTAACATGAGAATATGTAGAGCAGCCTACAGTACTCCTCAAAATTCACAAGGAAGATCATATGCAGAATCTTCCCACTCATAAAGCAATATGGTATAAACTTTACCCAAAACAAATTCCAATGACCCTATTGGCTCATAATCGCCAGTTTGGAGACATTTTCTTTCAGTACCAAAGCAACGCAAAGTTCTGCAGGTCCATTGCAGCTTTGCGTTAACTCTGTGTTACAGTAGTAGTACTGTACGTTGTCTGTGTAGGCTGCAGCATATTTGTGCACAAAACTCATAATGTACTGTAAGGCCTTGTCTGAACTTTTGTGATTGCTATGATATTCTCTCATTAAGGACTTTCTAATGTACTGTAACTACAGTATGAAGTAGTTGTTGTGGCTTGTTGTGCTAAGCATCTCAGATCTTATTCCATGGTCTAATTTCGGCAGGTTTGGTGGCCTTGTGACCCCCCCCTCCCGGGAACATTGTGTATTTGAAAGTTTGTCAAAGTTTTTGGAGTCAAGTGTGAAGAAAAGTCTGGTGCAGAGGGATTGCTGTAAACACACTGTTACAGGGAAAGCTACTGTAAAGTGCGGTACTGTATGTCCAAAGACCTGAACGCATGTATGCTGGAGTTTCTTGTTTCCCTACCTGCATGAACTTTTCCTCCTGCAAGATACCTTTTTTTTTAAAAACCAGAAGTAGGATTGCTGACTGAAAATGTCACGTCCTGACCATGGAAATCATCTCTCCAAGTCTTTGTTATGTCTTTGCAACATACAGTAGCACTCGTTGATAGTTGTTGCAACCGCAAATGTAGAAAATCCCAGCAAATGCAATATGAACCGCTAATGTAGCACACTCAACCGGTAATGTAGTTAACTCCCCGCTAATGCAGAAAAATCAACAGCTTACGTAGGAAAATTGCTCCCTGCAAATGTAGAACCACCCAACAGCAAATGTAGTTCCACACTTGCAGGAAGCGATTTCCATAACCAAATTTGCAAGAAATGTCAAAGGTGTTTTGTGTAATTTTAGACTGGAGTTAACATCCATACACCAAACTACAAGCTGTCAAATAAATGAGAAAAGTTGTTAACACTGAAAGGGTAAAAGCATAGAAATGGATGTTTCGCAAAGTGAAGCAAGCCGACCAAAAAGCGGCTCAAGGGGAAGGGAATATATGAGTGGCAATATTCCTGAATGCAAAGAAATTGCCGCCTACAGTAGAAATTAACGTTTGAAAAAAAAAATGAAGTGAACTATTTTACATAAGATACAGACATTACCATTGTGGGACAGGTGTTGACAATTTTTGCAGTTAAAAACTTTTCTTGGAAACATACCAAGATTTTCATAAGTCAAATGCACAGAGCTGTTTATAAGTATAGTACCGCTTATAGTTGACAGTGTATGGTGTCTATGATTCTGTGCTACGTTACCACACAAAAGTTTCCTTTCATTATTTGCCACGGGACTGATGAGGAGCTTTTTAGTGAAGAATGCCATGATCAAGACATTTATTCTAGGCCTGTTGTATATGGCGTAATATTGGGCTCAAGTTTTACTCGTTTCTGACATTTTGTACGAAAGGTGATACTTCTTCCCATTTAAAAAGGTACCGTATATTGCAACAAAGCAAATAGCCTAACGTTAAGCTTTGGTGATTGATTTTTCAAATATTGTATGAGTTTTCAGTTATATTTTTTACTTCTCGAATATTTTTCAAGATATGCTGGAAATACCAATTTTGGGAAAAAATTGACTTCTTTCCTACATATCAGCAAATTTCACTGGACTTACCATTATAATAACATTGTGTTGAACAATGTGTCCTCAGGTAAGTCCATAAAAAGCTTTAAGTTACAGTAATTGGTCTACAGTAATATAGTAGTTCTCAAGACATGTTAGAAATGACAAATTTTGGGGCAAAATTGGCTTTTTCTCTAAAAAATCAGCAAATTATACTCTCTTTAAAGTGGTATCTATTACCTTCTCACGTAAGGCCTTGCGAAATTTCCATTAAGTGCTCCAATACATCAAGATATGCTAGAAATACCAATTTTGGGGCAAAACTGACTTTTTACCTCAAATATCAGCAGATTTGACTAAATTTATCAAATGACATACATTTTGGCATCAAGTACAACCTTACCAAGTTTAAATTTTTAAATCGTGCATGTACTTTCAAGGTATTCTGGAGCAACCATAATTTGGACAGGTATGGACAAGCACACACATACACAAACATTGGCATGGTCGTGTTTTCATTTTATACTACCCAACAGTACCCAGCTGTATCAAAACACCAAACGAAGTCATGCATTGACGATCGGGTACCCCATGGGTAATGGCGCTCGGGTACCTGGGTACGGATTGTCCACCCGGTGAAAAAACTAACAATTACTGGTTATAGGGTGGGCACAGCTAGCACAACAGTTAGTGTCACCTCATATAGTATGGATGTGTAAAACTTTGAATTTCTAGCTGTTGTAAATTCAAAATGCCTACAAATCATATACTTGTATCTTGTTTTTGCAAGTCTAAAATGCAGTTTCACTGGTAATTTGATCCAATATGCTGTGAATTGTACCTCAAAATCTGTTATTATAACCAACATCTACTGGAGTTAACAATACAATGTAAACCTGCCAAACTTCGTGCATCTTACTAACATTACTGTAGCATGACAATCCTCTACCTAAACCTACAGCACAAACCTGTGAACAAGCTGGCAACAAAAATGGTCAGGAAAACTCTCATTGAACAGTCAAAATCATGATTTGAAAATTTCAAACATTCGGCTGAAACCGCGAATAGGATGCTCGAGGCCTAACCTACCTCACCTATGCAAATACAGTACCATAACTTGACTAACCAGGCAAGGGTTATGAAATGAACAGTGTCTCAGCTTTCTTTTCAATCATTTCCAGGCATTGTAGTCAAAAATTTGTTCAGCTATGAAGGTCATCAATTTTTAGGGCTTTTTTTGTAAGGGGTGCACAAAGTTTGGCAGTGCGCAAAGTTTGGTGTATGTATCATCAAGGACCCGAATTTGATGCACGTCTTGTTTAACTATCCTAACACTTATCATTCCATATCACCGTAGCAACGCAATAGCCTACACTTTCGAACGTCAGAATCAGAGCTCACCTTGTTTGCCGTAACAATGAATCCATTCGAGGTATGATTTAAACCCGAATTTATTATAAAACTTACAATATATCGACTGTTTTTCTTCTGTTTTGGCCTTTTATAAATTTCAAAGTGAGTGTTGTTCATTGATGAATATTTCCAGGTCCGGCTAGGGAAGCTGCTTCAATCAGCTGTTGTCGTCTGTTCACCAAAGTGTTGTGTACATTTTCATATAACGTTAGGCTATATGACGTGATAAATTTCTTTGCAGTTCTGGTTTAATTACATGTGCGTCAATAACGGCGACAAAGTAGAAGTTGAAGAATAAAAACACTCCTTGTTTATAATGATATAACTGCAGAATTTTTCGACCACTTCTCATAAATTTTACATCAACTTGAAGAGAAAGAAATGATTATTTTGGTAACACTCAATACGGATTTTGGTTAACTGGTAAAGTCACTGTTCATTAAAACTTGTTAAGTGCGGCAAATACGAGCCCTCCATGCTACTATACATAATGTCTTAGCATTTTCATTATGGGCGGATGCAAAATATTTGGATGGGATGCAAACTTTTCAAGGTGGTTACAGTCCTAGGATTCATGCAAATTTTCAAATCATAATATAAAAACGATGATTTTTAAGTTTCAAGTGAAGCATATTCATAATAAATTTGGTCATTTTAGAGGAAAATAGAGAAAGGTCTTCTCTACAGGGTAGGTATTCTTTGCCAGGCATAGGTACAGTGGTATATAATCTATTTCATGAAAACAGGAGATGTCTGTTAATATTATGGGAACGTACAGTAAATAATATATATATTTAACTAACTACAGTAGTTTAAGTAGGCTTCAGAACTTGGGCATACTAAGACCTAGGTTAGGGCACAGAAATAGTGAAAAGTCAGATTGCAATGCCCTCCTAAACAGTCGTAGTGGCATACTGCATGGTACTGTACAGCAACTAACCTAGTGACACTACTAATGTCTTATGTACAGTAGCCCAGTGCTGTGTACTGTACACTGTAGCAGCAGACTTAGAAAAAATTCCCCAATGCCAATGGGAGTTTCTTGAAGGTCTTAGAAATCCACTGGCTCACCGTGCACTGTAGTTCCAATGGAAACTCACTGGTACACCGACACTGGTAGAAATGATGAGCAAGGTCGATTGAAACGGTCCAAAGTTAGCACTGTTGGTCAAAACATCTATCCTCCTTATAATATTTGAGGGTGGTCAAAAATACAGACTTGAGTCAGGAGGTGGAATTGTCCTACTGGAGTAGGATTTCCACTGCAACGTAAGACAAGGTTTGGCCCTACACTACAATTACTTAATTAACAAAGTGACTGTAGCATTGAGGGCCTGCAAAATAAAGTAACTGACGAGATCGAAGTTCGTTGGGCCTTGCAATGCATACAATTCAAATTACAATACAATATGAATTAAGGAATGCATTAGTCATTACACTGTACGGTAAAATAGGCATAATCAACTTCACTGGTTAGGCTATCGCATATCGGTATGGTGAAGCGAGATTTATAATTTAACTTTCTAAGTCTTCCACTACTTACTTTCACGCTCGAACGTCGAGATCTTTTGATACTTTACCATGTGTTGTGGGACCTGCCACTGTCAAAACATGTGTAATAGGCTGAAAATCGAAAACACTTACCTTACAATATGACTAACGGGCAGTGGGTGTTCCGCGATTTGTCAGACAACTGGAAATTGGATGCAAAGGATCTTAGATGTGATGAACGATTTCCCATTGAAAACATCTAAGATTTTTCATTTAAATTTAGCATAATATACAGAAAAATACGGAATTTATTTATTCTCCAAAATTTTTAGCTTACATGTGGATAAAATACCCATAGATGCAATTAAAATATAGAAACATTCGGCTATCATCAAATAGTATCCGTTATAGTATTAATTACGGAAGCCGCCCAAACCATTTGCTAGGGATCCGTTGTTTAGAGTTGTCGATTTACATTTGCCCAACCTATGGTTGAGGGCGTGGTACCGAAATAAGTTCTGATTTTACTTCGACTTGAACGAAGTTCAGTCGAAGTAATGTAATCCCCAGAGCAGTTTGTGCAGTCATGCGTACCGATCAGTGCGTTTGGCGCCTTTTCGACGGCGTTTTTTCGGCCGTTACGGGAGTTACGGAGCTGAAATTTGGTGGACGGGTGGACCGTGTACGGCGGCGTGCGTCCGTAAAATTTGAAATATATGATACACCCTTTATCACCATTTGGTATAAACTAATAGCAAATATGAATATGCAAAAACTGTTGTTGACTGCTAAACTTGAAGGGGGTATTTTGTACTCACTTTCACAAGAATAAAAAAGTATGGCTTCGAAACGTTTCAAATTAAAACTTTAAGATATTGCCATTATTCTTTATTCGTACTGTGATCTTGTATTATGTCTCGATGATGACTGCCTTCAGAAAATCAGCTAATTTTAAGAAACTGATGCAAAACAGGGAGTGTAACCCCCTACTTTTTATGGTATAGCTTAACCAAAGGTGAATGATATTGCTTTGGGGAATATGTATTATTGTTGGCATGGCCTTCATTATCGAAGGCTGCATCAAGATGATACAACTGATAGGTAGAAAAACAGTAAAATGACCAGCAAACAGAAGAACAATAGTAACCCACCCCACCCCCCATTCACAACTCCTCATACCATTATGGACATTGCCCTTTCAACTTTTAATCTAGCGTGACTAACTTGTATGCCGTCTTTAGTCGAAGTTTGCGTCATTGACGCTCTACTTTGTTTGAGGATCAACTGGCTGGGCCGCAGAAAGTCTCAAGTGCGAAAGATTCTTTTATCATACACCATATTGACAGTGAAGGAACACCGGCATTCCCTTGTTCTTTTTTGATAAGTGTTCAGAAGATAAAAGAGGCGGGACGAACAAATCATAACCATCATATAAACGTACTCCTGGAACCATTTGACGTCCGGCCATTGGACGGACTGGCCGCGGTGCCCCAGTCTTATTTTAGCCACTTCCCAAAGGTTGGGGAAAGTGGAGGACTTACCCAGCTCAGCATCGTTCGTTGTGCCGAGTAACTTGAAGTGGAAGCGACCTAAATTATCACCAAATAATTTTAAGCTTGGAAGTCGGAAGAATCCAGCCCCGTATCCGAGTCGAGGGGATGGAAGTTCGAACGAAAGTATGTTCGAATGGAAATTTGGTCTCAATCCTTCAGGCGGTTTCTCAAGAGTTCAACAACATAGAACAAGAGAAAAAAAAATGTCCAGAGAATTTATTTATAACGATTAGACGGGCACACAAATTAATAAAATCGAGTTAAAACAATGATTGCATTCGGATAAAATTACGTGACGTTGACGAAGGAGGGAGACGTAGAGACCGCACAATATTAGTATACAGATACAGGGCACAAAGAGATGTTATCACTTCAAGGTTATGACTGCCACAGAAGAATCCACGTGTTTCGCAATTCTACCCCTCGAGAGCACAGTTGGGGATCAGGGGTCACTAAACAATAACAACCAATCAGTGTATGTAAATCCGTTACTACATACAATTAAACCAATTGCGTAATTTTTTCCAAGTGAAAAAATACGGTGCAGCCCCGTCTGGTAATGTTCATGTAGGCCTATTATATTGTCTAAACGAAGAAAATAAAAGCCAAATTGGCGTGAAACAGCTGGGGTTGACCCAGATGTATATATAAGCTGTTTGTGCTTCAGAGGTAAGGAGGCCTGTGATGGACCTACTGTAGGCTATATAACAATACCACTGACGACATTATGACAAACCATCAACATTACCTAAGAGAATTTGTAGGAGATAAAAACATTGCAAAATTTTACAAAATGGAAATCATGGTTCACAAGGAACCTTGGACCAAAACTTCCAGAACACCATTTACAAGCAGATCACTAACCAAGCATCAATATCACATGCCGTCATTTCTGTTTAACATAGAAGAAGGATTACACATTTTGTAATATTTTACAAATACGGCCATGGTGCACATCTTGGGCATATGACCCCAAAGTTGTGGACGAATTGACGGTAGCACTATGTGAGTGTCAACACATTGGATAAGGTAATGTGAAGGAGAAATTAAAAGTTTCGTCGATTTTCATAAAATGGACATAGGGTCTACACGGGCAATTGGAACAAAAATTCATGGATGCCATTAAGATATCAGGAACAAAGTATAAGTGATTTACTATAACAACTATTGTGAAAAAAATGTGTAACAAGACTACTGTAAAGTCTTTTGCAGAATGTCATAAAATGTGCGAATCCATATTTTTATCAACAAATTAGTTCATTCATTGAAGGTTACCGGGTTCGAAGAAATGAAAATAATCACGAAAGCAAAAATGTCTTTTGAAAGTGACTTTAATATAGTGAAGGATAGAGTAAAAAGCTTATATCAACTCTTTAGAGGAGAATAGATAGTTGTGACATAGCTGAAAAATAACGTTTTTCTCTCTCTACTGGAGCACTTTCTATCAGACTTTGTCATTATCAGATCATTTTTTATCACAAATCTGTTAAGGAGATATATTTACACCCGATTTGGAGTGAGACAGTCCAAAAAAAGGTATGTAAAATGTACTCTGTAAAAACTTCCTGTCATTCTTTAACTATATTTTTACATTATCGATTCCCATGAACAAGTAAATGAATAGAGCTAACACTTACCAGCTAGGGCAGATTACAACACACACCATCAAAAAACAATGTATGTGAACAATTATCATCCATACTTTTATACTCACAAATACATCTGCTTGAGTTTAAAATATTTTGTTTCCTTCGTTTGCATTCTTAATTTCAAACTTTGGACAAGTACTGTTCATCTCTGGAGGTATAAGCCTTATTGTATTTCACTTGAAATTTCAATGAAGATTCAAAATTTTAGACCACTAGGAAAAGAAAAGAAAGTGTATATCTTGGAGGACATGCATTACAAAAAAACAAAGAAAACTACTAAACGGAATAGTGAATAATAAGGACACTGTTTTTAAGGCAATATTGTGATCAAGATGGGCCAACGGTGCAAATGACAAGTGTGTCCCATATGGGTCATCTGGGTTCCAGTTATTCCATCTGGACTCCATGTGGGTTGTCCATCTGGGTCCAATATATCAGCCCATTCATACCCATCTGGTGCCCATCTGGGTCCCTGATACTTCGTTTGCTGGGTATGGCGTGTGAGTGTGCCATGAACGATGGAATGTTCAGTGTCCATTGTTTACTTTGTGATTTGCATATATAAACCGTAACCATATGTATCATTCCCACATCCCCTGGTGCTCACGGAGTACTAACTAGACTGAAAATGTAGTACACATGGATATACAACAACTATACTGCGACATATATCGTCACACGGTGTCACATGAGTACAGGTATACTCCATTTGGTTCGGTAATTTGCACCAGTGGTTAAAGCTAGTATGGGAAAACAAAAAGTACAAGTGAAATGATGAGAGTCTGCGTACTGTAAGAAGACAACAAATTTTCGTTTCCGTTACCAGACTCTTTGCTATGTAGTCATTAAACAAGTCTTTTTTTCTCACCAGGTGATTAAATGTTGACCAACTTTCGATTTATTTTCAACTTTTTTGGAGTTTGATATGCAGCCAACCCTTTGTTTCATGTACACACCACAAGGTTGCAATCAATATCATTATTTTCGTTTTTTTTTGTTGATTTGCCTCTTTCAGATTACTTAATCCTTCTTCAGTCTACTTTCAAACATGACTTGAAAAGTTCCCTTCGTTCGCAGCTTCGCTGGCATCTTAAACTGATTGGCGGTCGCCGTACTGTTGGCGATGACGTAATCCCTCAGTTTGTAAAACGACCCTGGTTGAACGAGATAGACCGTGGGCAGATGAATTTGATTTCTGTCTTTGAAACTTCTAAAGAAGCTGTGTCGTTCGTAGAGATTACTGTCTATAGACTGATGGAAAGAAAATAGGTAAAGGAACATATTGATTACAATCAAGCTCAAAGAAAGACTGCTGTATTGCGAGCTATAGGGAACACTTATTTCACACCATTGCATGACGTCCATGCAGTTTGCAGTATAATACACACTCCAAACTTCGTGCACTGACAAACTTTCGCACCGCTAAATATGGGCCCAAAAATGCTATGGCCTCATCAGCGAGATAAAGTTTTGTCGTACCTGTCATCTATCATATACCTCACTTGTATCTCATAAAGAAAACTGAAACACTGCTTACTTAAGTGTCCTTACCTACGGTATTGCATTTACACACGAGAGGCTAGGCTTAACTGACACTACGTGCAGTTGCCGCATAATCTTGCAAATTTCAGTCATGATTTTGGTCATTAAATGGCCTTGTTCATTTTTATCTTGTCTACTAGCTTGTTCATTGGTAATTGCTGTAGATTTACGTAATTGCTGTAGGTTTACATACTTGATGTGTTTAAGCAGGACACTGTTCATGTAATCATTGTCCCGCTGCCGTTATGAGGTGCACGAAGTTCTGTAGGTTTACATCGTATCATTAACTAAACAAAATGTTAGTTAAAATGTCAAATTTCATGGTAAAATTTCTAACAAATTTGGTCAACACATACTTAAAAGAACTTAAAACTAACTAAAACAAATTGTTGGATTCATAGGGATTTTTAAGTTCCGGCTATAGCATGAAAACCAAGATTTTGACTTAGGTGAGCGAAGTTTTACACATCCATGCTACAGTACTGATGCGAATTACCTCAGTAAACCGTATTGCCCCCTCCCCACTGACGAATAATATATAATTACCCAGTACTTAAGATATATACTTGATTGCAAATAAATGTCGGACGGACAATGTAAATATTAATCACATGCAACCACTCCTTCAAATTCAACCAATCACAGATCATGTTTATTCATGCCAAAGTTAAAAATAGATTCATTTACAGATGGCTCTCCTGTGTGTTTTGTCGGTATTACACACATGTATACAGTACTCTAGCATTTATGCAAATGGTGAACAACCTAGTTAAAAGGATAGACCAGTCACGAAGTAGCTTTGATATGATTGTAGAGTAAGTAAGTCTGGTCATTATAGTGAAACTTACATTAAATTCCCATGTTTTTCACATTTGGTAGCAAAGGGGGTGACAACTGATAACGTCTCGAGAACCAAGCATGGGAACTGAATGGAAGTTTCACCAGAATAGTTAGATTACCTTACTTTTAACCATATCAATGCTAAATTTGTGGCTGGATCATCCCTTTAAGTTCAGTCGTTTGTCCTACTATCCAACGATGATATTATGTTTTATTTAAATATTCATAATACGGGTGTTTATTGCTAGTTTGTAACGTAGGCTTCCAAGAATGCAAAGCAGAAAGTTGTGATTCCTGGACTTTTATTTGTCACCATTCCAAATGGTTGAATTGGTTAGATAAGCTTAAAATGTAGTGTATATGTTTTGCAACCATTACCGTTCGTAAACTCGAAAAATGCTGTGTTAAAAGTTTAAAATCAGTGTTAAGTTCTAGTAATTTTGCCAGCTCATCTGACAAAAGTACAATTTTCACAAGGCGTATTACAATGCTCCATGCAATGTGGCAGTATATGAGAGATTCATACATTGCCACAAAAATTTCTGAAATAGTTTAAAATTATGAAAAATGATTATTTTCTGCTTCGTCATATTACGTTGCTCATACACACCACTTCTGCAAACGAAAAAAAAGCCTTTCCACCATATCGATTAATATCACAGTGATGACATAAATTCCCGTAAAATAGAACGATTAAATTGTGAACACGTTATTAATGAAAGGTTAATCAACGATGGAACGTTTATTAACTTTAGGATAATTGGGTGAAGGTAAGCGGTGCACGAGGGTGCAGTTAAGGTGCATCCAGCTATAGCAGGACCCCATGGAGTGCGTTATCCTAACAGTTAATGCACAGATCCAAAGTTAACTAACCTTGTTCATACATAAAAAGAAAAAAACGAGACTTGATAAAAAGGACGAAAATGAAAGAAAAATTGTGTTTATAAATAGGCGCATTTTTGTTGTACCAGCGAAATGTACACTGTAAAAAATGTCTGTAAAATTACAGAAAATAAAACAAAAAACAAATAAGAATTACAGAAATTGTCTGGAAACTAATTACCAGAACCTTTTTGGAATCCTTTTGTATTTCTTTATATTTGTTTTTGTTACATCTAACAAGACAAAGTATGATAAAAACGATTTTCTGGTCAAGAGCGACTTCCACTTACCTTTAAGTTGCCAAACGTTATGTTACACTGGCAAATTACTGCCAAAGAATTTCTGTTTTTTTACATTAAAAGGGGTATATATCTGACTCTGAAATTTGACACCATGTGAGAAAGAGACCGAGTTTCTTGGAAATGTTGTGGAAAAAAAAAACGGGTACATGCGACTCTTAAACTATTTAAATGTTTGTTTTAAGCCAGTTGCGAATCACTGAATTGGTCTGTTATGAGAAGAGAGATTTCCCATAACGTAATATCACTGTAAATTAAGAACTTGTTTCAAAATCTGTAACTCTCAAACAGAACATGCTATGGAGATACAATTTTCACCCATAGAGAGAAAGAAATCGCCTATTTTTATGAATTTCCATTCGTTTTGAGTGGTAAATCACTGTAACCATTGTCATACTATAGCACAGTGATATAATGTCTTCGTTTTGAGTTTACAGCCATGTCCATCCTTGCTATAATTTGTCAAACCTTCGAAACGACTCCTTTCTGTGGAAAAAATTGTTCAAGTTGGACAAAAACTGATAACACATTAATTTATGTCAATCCAATACTCTCAATATGGGCTCATCATACAATCAGATTCTCGGTTAAATTATGTTTTTTTTTTCTTGATCGTGAGATTTACAGGGACCTTAATGAACTTAATGGACTCAACTTCTTCAAGAGAGTGGTCTTACCTTTGCTACAGCTATAGTGTCAAACTCGCTCGCAAGGTCAGTGGTAGTGCTCTCAAATTCGAGGAAAAATATAAAATGAGCTCCTTTTGATTTTACATCTGAAGAACGGAGAAAACATTAACCAGAGTAACCTTTTTCACAGATTTTATACACGATGTTAAGACAAAAAAGCAGGGGATGGAAGATATTAGGTGGTGGCGGGCTGAAGAACGTTATAACTAAAAATCAATCGGTTGAGGACTTCTGGATTCAGGCATGTGATGGGTACATGAAAGACTCCATAAAAGTGCCGGTAATTTCACAGAAAGCATGTATAGTCTTTTAGGCAGACTTGTGATATTGTTTTGAGTCATATACAACACACAGCATCACTTAGTTCAGTGTCAAAAGTTGTTTGTTTTACTTGGTGTTTTTTTTTCTTGTTTTACTTGTTTATTATTTTCCTCTAGAGATTTGCAATAAAAAAATTAAAATATCATAATGAAGACCACAAAAGAGGAAAGATAATAATGACCTTTCATACCTGACAAGCCATCTAGAGACATAGTCATTGTGAGATGACTCTCGGCAACGGTCTGATAAATCAGTTTTAAATCCGGGTAATTTGCCAAAACCGCATCTCTGACAGCACCTATGACAACGTCAGAACTTATTTTTTCACCGACCATGTTAAGCAAAGTACCAATTCTGCGAGAGAAGAAAAATGAGCTCAGCTGCGGAATGCATTTTCGTATCATCGTGTGTTAGATTGTGGTACATACAGGTAAATGATTACGTTACAGTTCATTAGAGACAGCTTGACTCCAAATATGATTTCAAACCGTAACAACGCAATTTAGAAGTATTCATTCTGGTCTACAATTGACGACAAGTATACAAGGTCATATAAAAATAAAGAAGTGAAAATAAAGCAGGATGTGCTGTTTTTCCTGCAATGTCAAAGGCGCACCAAAACACTGGCTATATTTTGTATAGTTGTAAAAAGCTGTACAAACTACCGTATAGCATGGCCTATTTGTCCAAAGAAGTCTAATTTCCTGAAGCAATGCGTTTTTGTTGTGGGGCCTTCACACGGAAAAGCCGCACAGTTACTACAGGGCCTGGTTCTGCTAACTTTTTACCGGAAAAAAAAATGAATCACTCTTCTTTCTGCCGTAATTAACGATCTAATGAGTGAAATTTCTCCTGAATGAAACATATCATAGATGGCATTTTCCAGATTGGCATCGAATGGAAGAGAATGATGGAGAATAGACAATGAAGGCTATTTTCGCTCCTTCAAACAGCACATCCTGCTTTAATAACAAATAAAAATCATTCTCATTTTACCCAAAAACAAAACGACATCAAATAGTCTTTATCAAGCTATTTCCTTTGAAGAACCTCTTCGAGGTATACCAATCGTACCATACCGAAGCTGGTACATTTACGCTTTACTGACATATTCCACATTGATTGGGCAGTTCAAGAAATGAAAGCTCACGTGACTTGAAATTCTTAATGAACAAATACGCAGTGAGTAAGTAGTTTAAGTAGTTCTTTAGGCCCCACTCATAGACAGTGAGTGCGGCTTCCGGAAAACTTCCCCCGGGCAATTTCCAACTGTCAACTCTCACCCGCACAATCTTCAGTGACAATTCCCAACTCGGACAATTTCTCTTCGGACAATTCCCACCACTTCTATAAACTTCACCCTAATTCTTTCCCTGAAGGAATTTGGTAGGGAGAATTTTCAGAGGATGGAATCTCTCCGGTTTTTGAGCTGTCCAAGTCTGAAGTTTAGGACAAGAATTGCATCGGAAAATCGTCCATGTGGGAATTGTTCGGGTGAGTATTGTCCAGGGGTCTGAGTGGTTTGGTCACGGTGAGTGCGGTACCAATGATGTGCAATTTCTTTACTGTAAGTTGTGGTGCAAAGTCATGCATAAGGTTGGCCGGTATAAGCCTACAGTAGCGTCACTTACCTCTTTTGTCATTCTATTGTAAATTTGAAAAATTACTTACCGCATCCTTTTCATGATTGTCCTCATAGTCTCACCTGTATAGGACTTTCATTTTTGGTGTTTTGTAGTAGTACCCAGTAATTTCAACCACATCTCCTACTCGGTATCGATAAAGACCGGATTCTTGGGTGATCACAAGCTCATACCTTTTTCCGATCTCCACCTCATCTATGAAAACCGTGTCTGGATCGGATTCCATCCTGGGGATTTTGAAAGTTATATCACGGTCTTAGCTCACTATAAATATTTTAAACACAAAACGAAAATATGTTGAATTAGATATATAATCATATCGGCTTACCGTACATGATTTTCAAAATATGTGACACAGCTCTACACTGTTTTGTTTGTGGTAGGAATTGTTCTCTTTGATTTAATTTCCTTTTTTATTTTAAGGCAGTTTTATGAAGATATAAAATACTCAAGCAAATAATTATACATGCAAATCCATTAATGTTACGTTAGAATAACTATCCCAAAATATATATATCCTCCAAACTGCTCACAAATCTTTAATCTCTCTACTTGTGACAAAGCACGAATGACACATCAAAGTCAAGAACTACACTTCAAACCTCACACTATTATGTTGTTCAAATTCAAGATTTTGTCCTTTAAAGATAGAAAGCTCGTTTCAAGAAAGATTCCCAGTTGTTGCAAGATTAGTTAACACCTGTGAATTTGTCGTTTCTTGAAATTGAGGCCTGTCTTAATTGGCAAGCCTGCTTTGCAACACGGCAGTGAATACAATACAAAAAATACAAATACAATAAATATTCATAAAAAAGAGGGAATTTTCAGCACAAACGTTTCGTTTCTCACAAAAGTTCCTCTGGAATAAACTCGAAAACGCAACAATTAATGAAAGCAACATATTCTCCAGTCTTCGACAGTGGGTCCACGTTGACTCCGTATACACCTTCAGATCCATTGTACGACATCAAGTATATAGGTACCCCTGTCGAAAGTACGGAAATCAGGAGCATTAGGAAACATTGAACTTTCCCGAGGCGACGTGGATAATGGGACCCTGAAATGGTAAGGGAGAGGTATAGCAGTGGTTTTTCGGCAGATGTGGGTTGCAGGAACAGCGAAATTGCGTCTGCAATTTGGGAAGAAGATTTTTGCATCTAGGGATATATTTATCTAACCAGAAAGCCAAAAGGCTTTGTGATTCCTTGCTACATGGTTATATTATAACAAACATAAAATATCCACATGACAAGTATAAGATCAACTGCAGTTATTTTTCTTGATACACCACAAGCCTTTACCCCAAAATGACCTTTATTTTGGTGACCTGAAATGACCGTGACATTTGACATCCACCAAAAGCAATAGGGATCACCTACCCAGTATGGCCAACCAACACATCAAGTATGACATCAGTCAACATTACCCTTCTGGAGTTAATGTGTTAGCAAGGTTTGACCTCGGGTGACCTCAAACGACCTTTGACCTCCACCACAAACAAAAGAAGTCTTTTACTTAGTATATACAATCTACACATCAAGTAAGACATCAGTCAAGGTTAGACTCCTAGAGATATTGTGTTTACACATTTTTACAGTTCGACCTCTGGTGACCTCAAATGACCCTTGACCTCAACCAAAACAATAGAGATCTTTTGCTCATTATTACCAACCCACACACCAAGTATTACATCAGTCATGGTTACTCTTCTGGAGATATCGTGTTTTCAATTTTTACAGTGTGTCCTCTGGTGACCTCAAGTGACCTTTGCCCCTCACCAAAGATGATAGGGATCATCTACTCAATATGACCAACCCACACACCAAGTATGACATCAGTCACAGTTACCCTCTCGGAGATAATGTGTTTGCGAGGTTTTCACAGTTTTACCTTTGGTGACGTCACATGACCTTTGACTTCCACCAAAATCAAAAAGGGTATTCTACTGACAATATTCAATCCACACACTAAGTATGACATCAGTCACAGTTACCCTTCCGGAGATACTGTGTTTAAAAGGTTTTCACAATTTGACCTCTGATGACCTCAAATGATCTTTGACCTCGACCAAAAACAACAGGAATCATCTAAGTTATATGAACGACCCACACACTAAGAATGACATCAGTCACAGTTACTCTTCTGGAGATATTGTGTTTACAAGGTTTTTATAGTTTGACCTCCGGTGACCTCAAATGACCTTTGACCTCCATCACAAACAATAGGTATCATCTGCTTAATATGAACAATCCATACACTTAGTTTGACATACGTCACACTTACCCTTCTGGAGATATTGTGTTTACAAGATTTTCACACATTTTCACCTCTGGTGACCTCAAATGACCTTTCACCTCGACCAAAAACAGTAGGGATCATCTACTCAATATGTGCAACCCACACACCAAGTATGACATCAGTCACAGTTACCTTTCTTGAGATAGAGTGTTTACAAAGTTTTCACATTTTGCCCTCTGGTGACCTCAAATGACCTTTCACCTCCACCAAAAACAATAGGGTTCATCTACTCAATATGGGCAACCTACATGTCAAAAAATGAAATTACTCAGAGTTACCCTTCTTGAGATAAGAGCATTTACGAGCAGCGTCACACACACACGCACACACACACATACACACACACATACATACATACCCACACACGACATCATGACTGCATAGATTCCCCTGCCTACGGCAAGGAATCAAAAATCGTCTATTACGCATACTCGTCAACTGATGTTAGCATTGATCTTAAGTCGTTTCACTACCATATTCTTTTCTTCTTGGGGATTTGTCTTTACTTTTTGAAGTTATTATCATTTCCTTTCGAAATTTTTCTTTTAAAGTTTGACTTTTTAGATTGTTTTTGTTATCTTTTCGCTTTTATCTTTCCTCTTGGGATTTGACTTCATCTTTTGACAGTTGTCTTTTCCGTTTGAGTTGTGCCTTTTGGGTTTGACATCTAACCTTTTCTTTTGAGATTTGTTTTTTCCATGTGAGTTTGTATTTACTTTTTCGAGTTTATCTTTTCCTTTCAAGATTTGTCTTCACCATTTGTGGTTGATCATTTCTATTTAGATTTGTCTTTCTCTTTTGATGTTTCACTTTTTCTGTTGAGGGTTTTCTTTACCTTTCTTGTTGAACTTTCCTTTTTGTGATTTGTCAAGTCACCTTTTGATAATTGTCTTTACCTTTTTGAGATTTTGTCTCTCCTTTTGACGTTTTTCCATTTTTTGAGGTTTTTCCTTCGGTTTTTTCGTTTTTTTTTTGGAGGGGGGGGGGGGTGGAGGGGCTGTCCTCATCCTTTGACATTTATCTTTTGCTTTTGAGATGTATCTTATCTTTTATATTTTACTTTTGTGTGGAAGTCAAAGGAGATATTAATGGTGGTATGGCCTAACTCGGTGAGATTTCCTTCGTGACGTATTTAGTCGGTTAAATAATTCTTAATCGGTAGTCACGTAACTAGACTTTTACCTCATAATATCTTTCTGCACTCATGAGATTGCTTGGAGCATGGAAATCCGAAGTACTACTTTCATGCTTTCAGGGCGCAATTTTTTAATCACGAATCTTTTGATCCCTCATATTTAAGGCAAAAGTACAGCTTCTGAAATTTTTTAGCATTTTCTGGAAGGAAAATGCCAGGAAAGCTCACTGGGTCGACTACGCTCTTCATATTTATTATGGAGACATGAGTATTGTTTTCAAACACACGAGAAAAAATAATACAGTCTCTGTAGTTACCTTTGCAGTATGTCGCCTCTAGTTGGTTTTTGATGTTTACGATATCAATCGATATTATATATTTCAAATGAGGCCACAGACGAATGTAAATGCCGTCGAAGCCTTTCTCAAATATCGCTTCCAATTCTTTGGTCCTTTCATTGTCACCTCCTGTCAATTCCTTCGTTATGGCCTCTCTCACTTCCGGTGAAAGTCTGAGGTCAGGGTTAAGACTTCCGGTGGACAGATCTTTTATCAGCTGCGGCCATTCTCTCTCGAGTATTTGTGTCGCTTCTAGTATGTGTGTCGTAAAGACGGTATGTAAATAACTGATGTATTTTTCACGGATTCCAAAAAGGAGCTGAACGTAAAATGCCTCAAAAGTAGTGTTGATCATGTAAGCAGCAAGTGGAGGCGCGAATCCCACCAACCCAGACTGTGAACTCTTTGCCAAATAGCTGATTGCTGCCATGTCAATACCGCCCTCGCTTTTAGCCAGCGGTGGCAAACAGTACAAGAATAACTTCGGCTGCATCGGTTTCACAGTCGGAAAGTACTTTTCAACTATTGGATTCATTACGAAAGTTGATTTTACACCGGAACGTTCAAAATGGTTCTTGCACGGAATGAGTTTTCCCTCTCCGGTTGTACCGCTGGTAAATACCAATCTCTCGGGAAGACCAGTCACCATGACGTTTTTTTCACCCGTAGCGGTTCTCTCCACGTACGACTTGTAATGGCTGTACTCTGTTACTTTATGTTTGGCCTTCAGTTCCTCCATACTAGTAATCTCCGAGATATTGTGGTCACGACAGTATTTCGTATCCCGAGCTTCCTTTATAATCTTCTGGAGTAAGAGTTCCTGCGTCTTTCTCGGTGTCTTACAATCCGAATCAAATTCAGCTTTGAACTTTCTGCTGTATCTTTGAATGGCATATTCTATGACAAGATGCAACAGTGCCCTCTTCAGACTAAAATGGCGGGAAACTGGCTGAGTCGAAAGAAACAGGAAGACCAGGCCGATTGCAAAGATCAGTACGTCGGCCAGACCTTAAAAAAAATCCAAAATGAAAGTCGGTAAAGCAGTTAAGATGTGTCCTCTCTTTGTGAAGCAACAGATCTGTCTCTTGAGGCAAACTAAGATGCATTAAAAGAAGCACAAAGAAATATATAAGCTTGAAGGAGCAGATGAAGACAGCTGGCAACCTCCAGCCTCTGAAAAGTAATGCGCTCAATTAACATCCTGAATCATGACTTGAAAATTAAAGGTCATTCTATTCTACACAGGGTTGGAAAAATCGAACAAAAACTCGAAAAAACTCATGGTTACAGAATTCGATTTTAGTAACAAAGCCAAAATTTGATTTTGTAATAACGAAGGAAAAAGAACAAATAACAGAGCAAGGACGAAGAGCTGCGGACTCGGAAACACCACCAATCACAAGTTTTGTCTGTTTTGTTTTTAATATCGACTAATGTACCCAGCTGTGTTGTTACTGATTAATTACGTGGCATGCTGAAAACTAAATATTGTGGCCTGCATATGCTACACCGATGATACGAAGATAGTTCACCAAGTAGTATTTGACATTTAGTTGACGGGGTATCGACGTCATATTAAAGGTGTATCCATGTAAAGTCATACCAGCCAGCTTATACTAAAAGAGCTGTCACGAATAACAGAGCCCACAGTCGTTTAAATCTATTAAGAGTCTGAAATACGTATACAGAGAGATGGGAACTTTTTCATCACAGTTTTACGTAAATCCACGAAGAATGAAAACCCTCACTAAATTTCGGCCCAGTGTACCTTTAAGGAAGCGTTGTGACTATTCACAAGGAAATTTTCGTGGAAATAAGCGTACCTTAGTCACAATTCACACGAAGAAAACCAATCGTGGGAGCTCACTGCGTTTGCATGTACACAGCCATGTGTTTCATATGGGTATGCACAGTTCGGTGTGCATGTAAAATTAACATTCGTAACATCTATACACTCTCGGTGACGGACTCAGCTGCACTTCACAGTCTTCGGGAATCTATCTGGTAACTATTTCAATTTATTCCAGGGAAACCTTTTCTAAGTTAGTTGACGGGAGTAGGAATTATGCAGAATATGTCCAGTTTGACATGCGACAACTCAATATGCCGTCCACATACCAAATTAGTCCTGCAATTTATCATTGTTTTTATCTAGAAAATTATTGCCCCCCTGTCCTTTGTTGATATAGAAATTTCGTATGAATAATTTGCTGCTTCCAAAGCTCTCTTAAAGTACGAAACTTTTCTGGGGAATAGTGTTTCGAGGTGCTCCCATTCGAACGAAAATCTCAGTGTGGATAGGCCGCACTTAAAGTAAGACTTACCTCCCTCACACACAACAGGATTATATCACTTAAGATATCCAATGATGCATGTCTTTGGTAACACTGGTGTAACATCCTTTACGCTGGTAATATAGTCCACGCAGACTTTGGAACGGAACATGAATTAAAAAAAAAGTACGAATAAACAAATAATGAAATGAAAAACAACATTACCTAGAAACAAAACCTTGCAGATGGAAGTCGCTGAGAAAGTAACATGCATGATGTATACAACGTAGTAAGCTATAACAGCCGACACGGCGAAAAAGCTGGACGAGATCAGCACGTATTTCATGATGGTAAGTAAGTTAACGGAGGTGCTGCAGTGTTGGAAACAGCAATGTAACTCTGAGTATTTATTCGGATCAACGATACGGCGTATAGGTCATCGAATGTGTCACCTGTAATGCCAAAGAAAGTTATCATTGGAAAACCGACGAATGTGCTATTCCAACATGGCGACCCATACTCGATAACATATCCGAGCCTACGTCCATTGAATCACTGCAAGCTAGAATGTTACCGATGTGAAGAAGAAGACCGACCTATACCTACCTACCACAGAACATGTCTTCACATTCGGCCGGATTGAAAAAATGTTATACAAATTGGTGAACCTGACACACAAAGGGAACTACTGAATATAAATAAGACATACACTATGATTAAATATTGTGTATATAATGAAACAGCATAAATACCTGATCAATCGCGATCATCCGTGTAGTCTGTGTGGTAATAACCGACTGTGATAAACAACTATTGTAGAACAATATACACAAATACCGTCGCTTCATGTAAGGTCAAGTATTGGTGACTTAGATTCGCATTTCATACACGGGTGAAGACTCCTACATATATTGACATTCGTTCAGCTATTGTCAATATACGTTATCACCACCGAATCACACTGAGCTATATTTAACTGTGACTTTGTGAGCGTTGTGTAATATAAAAACAGTTCACACGACTTTCTGCTGGCATTTTTCATACAAACTTGACGCTGTGATGTTCTGAACTACACAGTTCCATGTATGCCCTTTTGACTAATATCTAGCATATAACATGTGCAGTTAACAGGTTCGTCCAAGATTGAAGGCTCTTCTCGGTTCAGACATACTTGCCTAGAATCCTCAACTACTATTGGTCCATTTCAGTCAGGTGACCGTGAGTTAATCGCTGATAACCTAACTGTGTTAAATCACGATCAATCACCAGCCGATGAATACAATAAAACTGTAGATCGATAGTGTGTTTTCTTTCTGCTATATCTTACACAAAACAATGGCTAATACAGTATTACTAGTAATAGGCCTATTAGTACTAGGAAATAACGTTCGATTGAAGTTCGCAGATCTAACGTTACCTAGGCCGCACCTAGGACCTAAATCTTCTCAAAAGTAAAATGTAAATCTACGTAAATCTTCGTAACAACAGCACAGTATGCTGTTAGTGGTAATTGTTCTGATGTAAGGTAATCTTACCTAAACATCAGAACTGTGAAAAAAAAAATCATCAGGAGAGGCCTTGACATGAGTTATCCCAAACCAGCCATAAAGTGATCTTACAGCATTGCTGACAGTAACTTTTAGGCCATGTACAATCCTTCTTCTTTGTTGAACTAACTTGGGCCTAATTCCGAAATTGTGCATAGCCTACTGAGAACTCTCACACTTAGGAAAATTAGCGTCCGCATAGAACAAGTCTTCCACTTACTGTTGTTGTAAGGACTGAGAGTAAGACATCAAACATGTCCAAGCTTACCTCTAAATGTATATTCAATAAATCTGTCACTGTCTTTATCCAAAACCATTCTAATCAGTAGGTAAATTCCACAGAGCAAGTCCACGCTCGGTAACGAAGTATACTCCGAATTCGTGCATGCACTGCACAATGAATACACGTACACTGAACCACAGCATGTTCACATTAGGACACTACATAGCAAACTAACTCAAGCAGGAATTGTCGCTGTATCAGTTGTTATTGTTATTCATTTAGTGTAGATGTTACTTTCTGTTTCGCGCACATATATTGTTGACATGTTCTAAATTTGTTTACCTTTTTCCGGGGTTTCTTTTGAATAAAAATGCGGTTATTTAGGAACCAATCCCTCGGGGGTTAATGCTATCGCTGGATGCACTCGGGCTGCGCCCTCCTTGCATCATTTGCATTAGCCCCAGATCGCGCATTATCTTGCCGTTAATACACGGTACTGTGTTGATTATCCTTCAAATACATTCCGGTTCGTTGAGACATATACTTCAGGACACTGGTTAAGAGTAGGTGGACGAACCCCGCCAAGTTCGTCTTTTTAACAGATGTACATGTCCATGGTTCCACGGTTCCCCCATACGGTGCTGTAATTTAAACCCAGCTGCAAAGTAAAACCAGAATACTAGTCTGGAAACTAATTAGTCGAAAATTTCTGTATTCATTCTGTATTTCTTTATTTCATTTTCCGTTAATTTACAGTTTATAATTTACGTTTTTAATAGTGTAATACGTTAGTAATGTAAAGTGGCTATATGATTTAAACGGAGCATCGGGTACAAATGTACCACATATAAAAGTGAGGTCTGTGCATGCGCCATTCATACATATTGCTTTGTTAGAGCAAGAGTCAGCGTTACCTCTTCGTGGCAGAGTAAATTGTCACAAATATGCATGTAAACAATTGACTGACCCAATGTTTGAAAAGTTTGAAATGTAACAAAACTTTCAGATCTGCAACTTCTAGCTTATGAAAGGTAATCACAGAAACCTTTCTACGTAGCAATAGTGATTACCCCGCTACAGCTCTAGGAAAAAGTTTGGAGTGATGCCCAATATATATATATATATATATATATATATATATATATATATATATATATATATATATATATATATATATATATATATATATATATATATATATATATATATATATATATATATATATATATATATATATATATAAAGATTGGAGAGGTCCATATACTAATAATAAAACTGAAAATAGCGATGAGTTTGAAATTCATGATGAATCAAATATATTGCGCCAATATTTCGTAAGAATACACCTTACATCGTCAAGGCGAAATAGCAAACTGATAATACAAGTCAGTACATTACAAAAACAGCTGTAACAGAAGTAAGTGAGTAATATCAGCTCAAAATAGCTGAAGATTAAAACTCTGGACGTTTCTATTCAGGGTAGGTTGTAAGTCTTTAATGAAAAGAGACTCCATGATCTTGCGTCTATACCAGGCATTCTCTACATGGAGAACTTTAATATCACCTGGGTTTGGAAGTTTATGGGACGCCGTTTTACAGTAATCGTGTATGGAACCGAATTCTTTGAAATAGTCAGCATTTACATGTTTTTTAAATCTATCACAAAGCCTGAGTTTGGACTCCCCAATATAATTATCTTTACAAGTTTTGTCTCCACAAGGAATATGATAAATACAACCACTGCTTTTAAGATCAGGAATTTTGTCTTTAACCTTGAAAAATGAACCAATTTTAGAACATCTGAAAGAGATCTGTAGTTCTGCATTAGAGCAACGTGTGAAAGACTTAGAGATAGATCTAGCAATTTGATTAGATATATTACCACAGTATGGTAACTTAAGATAGAATTTCGATACGACTTTATTCTCGTCCACAGTGCAGGGGACAGGGCCCATTAGTAATCTAGATCTTAAATTACAGGTATATCTCTCAAAGCTCTTGATGAGTTTAAGAGGATAAGCGTTAAGAAGAAGGCAATTACGAATATGACGAAGTTCCTTATGGAAAAGTGCATCGGTAGAGCAAATAAGTCTAGCTCTACAATGAAGTGCTCTGATAACACTGGTTTTGTACTTATTAGGGGTCCAGGATTTCCAATTACAATAAATACCGGTATGAGTGGGTTTTCTGTATATAGATGTAATTAAAGAAGTACCCGAATTACTGGAGACGTCTCTGCAAATGTTGATATCAAGAAACGGTATTTTGCCGTGTTTTTCAATCTCATAGGTAAATTTAATGCTAGGATGAAAAGCATTGAAAGTGGCAAGAAGTTTGGGTAACTCCTGCTCAGGCAAAATTATGAACGAATCATCAACATATCGCCTATAGTAATGAAACTTTGCATTAGGCAGAAGAGAATTTTCAAGGTGGCACATAAATACATTGGCAAAACATACACTAAGAGATGATCCCATAGCTACACCATCTATTTGCTTGAATAAGTGATTATTGAAAGAGAAATATGAACAGCTGGCAAGATCGATCAACTTACGCATATCAGCACGTTTGATGTTGGTGTCAATTAACTTATCCTTGTAAATAAGGTTAAGAATAATATCCCTAGTAAAAGCTAAAGGGACATTCGTAAATAATGAAGTTACATCAATGCTGGCCATAATATGTCCATCTGGAACATAGATGTTAGAAAGTTCCGTTGCTTGCGTAAAAGAATCCTTACAAGTATAACAATTATTACACAAGTCTTTGAATAAATTGGACAGGAAGTCCCCCAGATTACGATTAAAAGAGCCGATAGTGCTAACTATAGGTCTGAGTGGGACGCCATCTTTGTGTAGTTTTGGCAAACCGTAAAGGCGACTGATGACAGAGCCAGACTTGAAGCAAGATGTGTACTCCTTTTCCGACAGTGCACCTTGTTTTTTCAGTCTACGTAAGAGATTGTGAAGTTGCCGTTCGTATGTTTCAGTAGGGTCGTCATAAATCCGCTGGAACTTACATTCGTCATTGAGCAGAGCCTCCATCTTAGAAACGTAATCTTTCTTGTTGATAATGACAATCCCGTTGCCTTTATCAGGACTGAGAATGACCAGATCTTTGTTTTTCCGTAGTTTATGCAGAGACTCAACGTTGAATTGTTGACGTTGGTTATTTGTTGGTTTAAATCCGGCAAGGTTGTAGGCAGATTTACGGAGAGTATGAATGAAGGCGCTCTTCTCTTCAGGTTTAATTACATCTATATACAGAAAACCCACTCATACCGGTATTTATTGTAATTGGAAATCCTGGACCCCTAATAAGTACAAAACCAGTGTTATCAGAGCACTTCATTGTAGAGCTAGACTTATTTGCTCTACCGATGCACTTTTCCATAAGGAACTTCGTCATATTCGTAATTGCCTTCTTCTTAACGCTTATCCTCTTAAACTCATCAAGAGCTTTGAGAGATATACCTGTAATTTAAGATCTAGATTACTAATGGGCCCTGTCCCCTGCACTGTGGACGAGAATAAAGTCGTATCGAAATTCTATCTTAAGTTACCATACTGTGGTAATATATCTAATCAAATTGCTAGATCTATCTCTAAGTCTTTCACACGTTGCTCTAATGCAGAACTACAGATCTCTTTCAGATGTTCTAAAATTGGTTCATTTTTCAAGGTTAAAGACAAAATTCCTGATCTTAAAAGCAGTGGTTGTATTTATCATATTCCTTGTGGAGACAAAACTTGTAAAGATAATTATATTGGGGAGTCCAAACTCAGGCTTTGTGATAGATTTAAAAAACATGTAAATGCTGACTATTTCAAAGAATTCGGTTCCATACACGATTACTGTAAAACGGCGTCCCATAAACTTCCAAACCCAGGTGATATTAAAGTTCTCCATGTAGAGAATGCCTGGTATAGACGCAAGATCATGGAGTCTCTTTTCATTAAAGACTTACAACCTACCCTGAATAGAAACGTCCAGAGTTTTAATCTTCAGCTATTTTGAGCTGGTATTACTCACTTACTTCTGTTACAGCTGTTTTTGTAATGTACTGACTTGTATTATCAGTTTGCTATTTCGCCTTGACGATGTAAGGTGTATTCTTACGAAATATTGGCGCAATATATTTGATTCATCATGAATTTCAAACTCATCGCTTTTTCAGTTTTATTATATATATATATATATATGTATATATATATATGTATATATATATATATATATATATATATATATATATGTATACCATATTGAATATACCATATTATACATATACCCATATGATATATATACCCATATTATATATATACCCATACTATATATATACCCATATTATATATATACCCATATTATATATATACCCATATTATATATATACCCATATTATATATATACCCATATTATATATATACCCATATTATATATATACTCAATTATATATATACCCATATTATATATATACTCAATTATATATATACCCATATTATATTTACAACCACATTGTATATATACCCATATTATATATATATAGCCATATAAACCCATGTCCGAATGTAAACAACTTTGCAGTTAAATTTTAGGATAACGTACTGAGAAAAAAGGCCATATGTATTTTGTCCTCATAACCCTATTGCGTATTATTGTGAAGGAAGAAGTCATTCCAGAGAGGTACGCTTTACCTACGTTCTTATTTTCTATCTTTGGAATGTCTTGTTGTGACGTGTTGTGCTCTTGATTATGTAACCGTTTCTCTGCCAGTGAGTTTGTCTCCGTCGCTTCTAATGTATTGCTTCTACTCTTTCCACCCAACGAGGAGGGTTTGATTCTGTCGTTACTCCATGCCAGTTCATGTCAATGATTCATCTTATATTGAATTTTATCTGTTACTATGAAGTTTCTCCATATGCGTCGAGTCTGGTTCACTGCAGATTATAACATCCTCAACATCGCCGTTAAGTTCTGTTTGAATCTACATCTAAACACTGATCCTTTGTGCTGTTTTTGTAATTATTCGATTCATCCAATCACCAGTCAACGTGAGTAACTCTTCTTTATTTTCCGGCCTAAGTACCTCTCTTTCTGAAACGGAACTTTCAATCTGTTATCTTGGCATCCCGCTCTCGTGCCGACAATGTTAACTCGACAACCTAAGCAGACCGCGGTCATACATTATGGTACTTGCCTATCTGTACTACACTCACCTTGTTTCCATACCACATCTGCTTTCCTATCTAATCGGTAGGCCTACCAGCTAACAGTTGTAAATTCAAATATTCTTGTTTTCTTTACAATGTATGTGTTCGTTATTGATGTTGTAACTATAAGTTGACACTAAAATTCCCCTCTCGTGTCTTCTATGTCGGCAACTGCTAGCCAACGTGGAATGGTCAAAACCCTCTCACAGGGGGCAGCTAGTCACGTAACATTTCAATGGATAAAGTTCCCAATGTAAACTTAAAATTTAGAAACATTAAGCTACCATAAAAAAGTATAGTGAAAACTTACGGAAGCCGGCCAAACGATCTTGTCATGAATCTGAATAGGTTGTTTGGATCGGAACAACTGACCTTTTGGGCAACATAAAATTTGAGGGCGTGGTATCGACATATTATTGTGTAAAGTGTAAACCCTCCTCTCCTCATTTGTCTTCAACTATGTCAGTCCTGAACATACTTTTGGAATGCTTTTTCCACAAGACGTTGGCCTTTGGAAAGCCGTAGGTGAAATAATTTTGCAATTTTGTATGTGCTGCAGTGGCACGGAAGCGTCACACGTCTCGGTTGAAGTAATGATTGTATGCAGAAATGCCGAAATCGGACGACTGTCGTCACTTGATTAGATCTTGGTGGTGGATATTCCACGAATTTCTATTAAAGTCAAAAGTAACTTTTAGCAAGAGAGACACGCCTCATTTGAAGCCATGGTTTCACTGAACGTTGAACGTCAACTGACACCGGTCGACCCAAGTCAGCTAACCCACTTCTGGAATCGAACTCGGGCAGGCCAATCAACGCGCTCTCTCGATTGCTTCTTGCGGAGCGAAGGCAGGAATTGTGGCACCGATCCTAGGCCATATGCACCACTACCTGAGCGAAGCCATTACGGGCATATAAATGTGCATGCGCGAACGCACCGACGTTTACCTTGCAATCTCAACACTGCTCAAATGATCGTCCACACACAAACACTCTGTCTGGTGGGTTGCCGTAGCTCGATAGGCCACTCCTTCTGTCTGAATTGTACTCCGACAAAATAATACTTGATAGTTAAGTGAAACTAAAAGTCGTTTTCCATGGCCAAATAACTCCTTCATTCCTAATAACGTCATTTCTTGACACTTTCTTCTCCACATCAGCAGCACACGTGCACACATATAACGCACTAAACGACTGGGCAAAATGCTATGCGTCCTCTATACTTTTCTCTACACTACCGTATATTCGTATGTTCTCATAGCTGTGTACATGCAAGCAATCCTCTACTAAAACACATGTGACAGTACCCACCCTCACCCATATAATGTTGAAATTATTCAAAGTTGGAATATCGCATGGTTGAGACGCCTACCTTGCTCCCCTTTTCAAAGTTGGCTACACTGGGAATCAGTGTGCATAGGATAAAACCACTCATTCATTTAGCGCAACGTTGTCCCAACCAATAGATATACCAAATTTCAACATTGAAAGGGGAGCGGGGGACGGTGTCCCATGTATTTTTGTCAAGGATTGTAGATTCCCTTGATAGACGGTTCTAATACGTTCCTGCTAGATTTTCGTAAGATTTGTAAAGGATTCTTTTAATTGGTTGAGGATCAGCAAGCTGGCCATGAAGTCTGAAGACGCATCTTCTACCCTACACCATGATGATAGTGGAGGAACACAAATTCCAGTGGTCTTTGTGATAAGTGTTCATAGGGTAAACAAGGCAGGGATGAACCAAACAATCGCAACCATCATACAAACCCAAACCTACTCATGGAATCCCCATTTGAAGTCCCTTTCGGGACGAAAGTATATCCCCAGTCTTAAGTTAGCCACTTAACAAAGGAAGCGTGAAATTTTACCCCAAACGCAAATGGGGATAATTTTTGTGGGGTTACAAATGGGGTTAATTTTTAATATTCCCATAAAATGATGAGCATGTGACTGATTTTCACAGGGGTGAAGGAACATATTGGTCAGTATACCATTCATCAAAGATCAGAGATATATTTGTGTACGGTCGAAAGACCTTTGAAAACAGTAGAAGAAATATTTTTCTTAGGTTCAGTTGTCCATTGCTTACAATTGTCTTTCACCAGGTGGAATAAAATGATAAAAATTGGTTGTTTTACCAATATACTACGTACCACATGGCTTGTCTGACGACCATATCATTATGGGGGCTGCTAAAATAATTTGAAAATTGTTTGATAAACTTATATGACAAAAATAACCTTCGCTATAAGGTACCGTAGTTTTCACCAGGTTCATGGTTTCATATACGTAGTCCGAGTGTAAATGTGAACGATGATCCATGGATGAATTATAGGTAACTTCAAAGTACATGCACCAAAGTAGCTATCACAGCTTACAAAGTTAGAGTAGACTACTTTACAACTAATACAAGACTACAAGTGCAACTTCAAGTGCATGTACAAAAGCACGAATTGCTAGGCCCAGGCTTGCACTTGTTTAAAGAGGCTTGCTAGGTAATTGCAGGTTGCAATTGTACATAAAGATTTTCTTTTCGCAGATGCTCGTAGCGACGATACGCAATAGAACTAAGATAAGAAGTACTATACTCTTTGTCATAGGAGGTCTAAACGGGCCCTTTCATATTTCTTGGCAGTATTATCAATACCAGATTGGCTAAATTTTTGTGTCAAATTTGGTAAAGCAGGGTTAGGTCAAGTGTCAATAGTCACTATATGCACAGTGTTATGCCAACTAATTGTGAATTATTGCAACTCTTGTAGTGCCCGTGTGTATACTGTAGTGTAGTAATAATCCACTTTCATAATGGGGAAACATGCTTGTTTACAGTGTCCGTGTACGTATTGTGTCACATTGAGTGTTTAGATTTGATTTACTCCAAACGTCAAGTGTTGGCAGTATCATTATAGAATCATTGCAAAGTGCACATGAACTGTCATTCCTCACAGTACATTTACAACCCACACTTTAAGAGTTCGAACAGTTTCGTGTTTACACTTGGAACTGAGTTCTGTGGTCTTGCCCTCCTTTTGTTATTGCTACAGGGAGTTATACATGAATTCTGTGTGCATATTTTGAAATTTCTTCAACGTCTTATTTGAAGGAAAAAAGACTGCTCTGTTTTGTAGTAACTTCCATTTACACTTTGGTTAATGACTTCTCAGAATACTATGCAGATTTGACAGCAACATAGCCAACACCTTCAGATCTTTTATGGTGTTAATTGTGCTACATTTGTATTTTTTGTCTTTGTTTGCATTAAGCATGTACCGCCATAGGTGCGATTGGGGTAGACAACTATGGTAGTATTCTCCACCCAGATAAGGAATGCGGAAATGTAAGATATGTCAGAATAGCAAAAGCAGGTACTGGCGTGTTGGTCAAGCAGGTCCACAGCATGTTCAACTTGCTATTAACCTTTGTGCACGTGGTATTGAAGATTCTGACTGTATTTGTGAGCATTGTCAGAGGCAGTATAGGTCAGACATGTGTCCTCCAAAAAGGAAACTACCCGAAGATAATCCATGTGCTGTCTCTCAGTGTGATAATGAATATACCAAACTTGTAAGGACTGCCTTCACCAGGTTTCCGTCTGGCATTTTAGAAATGTGGGATATCCATGATGTAGCAGAGGATGATTCTTCACACTTCTCTTTGCAAAATTCACTATTCAGCCTTATATAATTACACCAACAGGCAGAAGTGTTGCTTTTCCTTCAGCGCTTCACATTTCAGAAAACCAGCAGACGTTGACCTTGCCAACAAGTATGCATCTGATGTCTTGCAGCTGGATGAACATGCAGTACATATGAAAAGTAAGCTTTCCAATGCATGTTTTCAGGGATTACATACATTTGCCAGCTCTCAATCTTACCTTCATTCAGTCACCTCTGATGAAAAGATCTTTGCCTCTTTGGTTGATAATTTCAGAGGCTGCTCAAGTGAGTGTTGCGACAGCTGTGAATCGTATGCAGTTGGAGTTAGTGTCGTGTATTTTGGTACAGAACTTCAAAATGAAAGACCAGTGTTGTTGTCCAGTGTGCATGAGAAGTATAGAGATGCTTATCGGTCAAATATGCCAACATTTCCTTCACAGTGTAATACCACCTCATCTGAGAATGATCAACAACCACTAAAGTCCCTTAAGCACTTTCGTACAGCAGTGAAAGTTGCATTTGGAGGTTGCATTACTTTTTCTCAAATTTCAGGTCAGCCACGCTTTGGTACAATGATCAGAAGAACTGGTAGTAACATAATGTATTCTATTCATAACTACTCTTATCTCAACAGCAATAACAAAGACAAGTAGGCATAGAAAGATCCGAGGAACAAAAGGGTCAATCCTCCAAGTTCTCTAACGTAGACAACTTTCATCATGCACTTACGAACGTGGTCTCAATAAAAGATTGTCAGGTGCAGCTAAACAAATTGTCGAGAAAGATCTGATGAAGGGATAGTAATAGATTGGTTTGATTTTAAAGAAAAAGTCTCAAGGATTGATCTTGTTGTGTGGAATTTTGTGACAGACATAACTCAGGGTACGAAGGAGCAAGGGAAAAAGTTGTTCAAACCAACAGACTTTACTTGGCATAAACACTATGGGGGTGAAACTCATAATTCACCATCAGTCGGTTACAGCAAATTCTTGAGACGTTACCTGATATCCAATTGTTTGATGTTTACTACAAATGAACGTTGCTTCACTCATATTCACATGTTAATTGCTGACATAATAGACCGGTACACAGTGGTCCTATGCATGCTTTTCCACACTTTCTAAGTTTGTTGTGACTGCCTCTAAGAGTACCTATTTTAGGTTTCAAACAAAGGTGTCAGTAACTGAAATGAATGACAAAGTAAATGATTGTAGCAACAGTTTCTATCTTTTTATCATTTTGTATCATTTTATCTTGACAGGTGGATAATGATAACGCAAGCATTAACATTAGCACTAACCGACTGCTGACAAGTGCACCTCAGAATGTTTCAGATGCTTTGGTAGAAGAAATTTATCAAACTAGCACCATGTGTCAGAGCAGACATTCAACTAGCCGATCACATTCACAGACCACATATTCAGCGTTGAGTCTTTCAGACTTTACTGTACATGCTTATGCGAAACTGTTGCAGACCAAGCTGGGACAAAAAGTGTTTTTGTACATGCTCGTCAAAACTGTAAGTGAAGATGAGTTCCCTGATCTAGTGCTGCCTAACTTAAAGAACACACTTTCGTGTATATTTACTTCCCCTGAACAATCCAAATCCCACGTTACATCTGTGTTGCAGGCACCGGCCGACAACCAAAACACTCCTCTTGATGTTCTTGATATTCTTCACAGTAAGCATCAAGTTGGAGAAAGAACTGCACAAGTTGTGGTTGCAGGTGATCGAAAAACATTCCAGCTTCTGCTGGGACTGAAACGTATGTATGGTGATGAACTGGCTGGGATGTAACCTTTCGTAGGTGATTGGCATTTGCTGAAAAACAGCCAAGCACCTTTATTGAAGGTCTACCTTAATGCAGGTCTTTCTGATTCATTATCCTTATTTCACAGAGGTTCTACCTTAAGTGTTGTAAGCAAAGAATCAGAGTGTGAAGGAAAAAAAAGACTCATCAATTTCTTCTACAGGTTTGGAAACCCTTGTAAATACATTTCTTGATTTCTTTCAGGGACAACATGGAAGAAAACCTAGAATTCAGGAAGATAATGGGTGGTTTAAAAGCTCTTGTTTCTTTGTTGAAGCAAAATGCATTTTCAAAAATTTGGAAAAAGGATCTTGCGAATGCTGCCTATCAGTTTCCTTTCAAATTTCTGAACAACAGCATCTAAGTAATGCCACGTTACAACTGTGTCATTAATGAATTGTGAAATGCTCAATTACTTCACACTGTTCTTTTCTATCAGAAGCAGAGCAGATATTTCACGTTGCAAAATGTGTCTGTTAGACTCTTAGCACCTATCTTTCATGCTTTGGATAGGCTTATGTACCTTCGAATCTTTCCAGAACATCTGGCAAATATTTCAAATTTTATGCAAGTACTTTTTATTTACAGCGGATGTGACTATGTTTCTTATTTTAAAGGATAGACAAAGCGTATATCCCTGAGGGCTTTTCAGCTGTTGTTCTGCTTTGTTGTCGGAGCAATCCCTATCATTTGCTGTCTGTATGCCCAGCATCATAGATCATGGTTGGGAAGTATATGATGGTGGTCAATTGTCTGTCATTTGGAACACAGAGGAGGTTAAGTGTCTTAAAGAGTGTTGTAAGTGTAGAACAGGATGCAAAAATCGTCGTTGCAAATGTGCTAAACGGGAAACTCTCTCTGGTCCGGTTTGTTCCTGTGCACAGTGTCAGAATAGGTCAGTGGGGTTACAAAACAACAAACTTTTGGAGAGGTAGTGCCAGTTGCATGTTCATCCAGATAACGATATGTTTTCTGATGACGACAGTGATACAAGTGATGATTGCAATAACAGTAACAGTGATTCAGACAGTGTCAAGAACTCTTCTGAAGTTGTGGAATGCGACGATGATTATGATGGTGATGCTGATGTTTATAGCGATGTCGATCCTGTGATGTGTATAGTAATCAGAAAAGTTCATTTAATGAATGGATTTGAAGAAGTTACTGTAATGTTATATGCTTTGAAATGCACTTATCTACTTAATTACTTAGCATTGCAACACTGTCATGATTACAAACTTAACATACAATAACCTCAGAGGCAAATACTGATGCTTTCTCCATTCTACGTTTGTGCAGGTGTGTACAGTAGTTAGATAAACAGTATTAAATGAACCATAAATAAATACAAGGTTTGTATACAAGTACATGATGTTTGAAGTATAGCTACGTCACTAAGTTGCCATTACCAAACTGATGAAGAGCTTACAGGTATAGGTAAAATGGTATTGAACTTTCTGCAATCCCTCAAGCACTGGCTACCGTATGGATTATTTTGATATTGAAAGGTCATAATACTTACCAGAAACTACCAAATGGCTGTGGCTTTGATCTCCAGTTAGGCCATACAGTAGTTATGTGATGTTTCTTTTAAAAAAATAGTGTCAATACCTGAGATGACATATTTTTGGAAGTGATCAAGCTGGGGACCTAACAGCTAGTTGAATGCAGTATAAGTCACATGACTTAAGGTTGTGAAATGCATTTACACTTTTTTTTGTCAAATGCTGTACATGTGCTTGCTTAGTGGTATATACTGTTTTCAACTAACTTAAGTACCTCCTTGTACTGAACAGGTAATGCATTATGTTAAGTCTGCAGATAGTGTGATATAACCTGTGGTATTGCCATTGCATGGTACTATGCAACTTTAATTTACTTGTACCACCTTTAATACCAAGGAAGAGAGCCTAATGTCCATTATTTTGGTTGCTACATTCAAAGGACTGTTTTGCAATGTTTTCCTTGCCTGGTCAGTTCACACTCAAAAAGGTTCTGTCCATTTTTTGTAATATTCCTACTTAACAAGTTTCATACGCCATTAACTTTCAGTTGTTATCATTTTTGTAAGGGAAAAATTATGCGGTTCATATTTTGCCATCAAAGAATGTGTATGACAATGCTCAGTGTTGTTTATTGTTTTCTCTCAAATTCCTCCATGTCAAATATCACCTTGACTTTACGATAAACAGTAACATGTAACTTCGTGTGTACAGATAGTGTGACATAACCTAGGTATTACCATTGCATAATACTGTAACTTTCATTTTTCCACTTCTTTAACATAAAAGAGTCTAATGTTTATTATTATGTTTGCTATATTCAAGCCAGTGATGTACAATCTTGTTCTTTCCTGGTCAGTTCACACTTATTAAGGTTCTGTCCATGTTTTCTTTATGTTCCTACTTTACAAGTTTCATATGCCATTTAATTTTGTTGCTTTCATATTTTTAAAGGGACATAACATGTGGTTTATATTTTGCAATCAAATAGTGTGTATGCAATTCAGAGCTCAGTTCTGCATACTGTTTTCTCTCCAATTTCTCTTAATCAAATATCACCTTGTATGTTAAGATAAACAATAACACATTCACGCATGATTGCAGATAGTATGACATAATTTGTGGTAATTCCATTGCATATAATGCCGCAACTTTTACTCTGTGCTTTCACATAGAAGTGTATTGTCCATTACTTATTACATTACTGCTGACTTCACATTCATTAAGGTGACGTCCATGTTTTCATATGTGACAGTATTAGCCTGTATTTGTTTTCCTGTTTTATAGAGACAAAACACGTTTCATATTTTGTCACCCAATAGTGTGCATGCACATGCTCAGTACTGTAAATTGTTTTCACTCAAATCCATCCAAGATGAATATCACCTTGTACTCTAAAATTAACAGTAACACAACTTCATATGCACAGATAGCATGACGTACTGTAACATGTGGTATTGCCATAGCATACTACTGACACTTTCATTTGCTATTTGCGTCCACCCCCTTTTTTGTTTTTTCCATTTAAATGATTGCAGGTACATTGCAATTTTGTTCTTGCCTGGTCAGTTCACACTCATTAAGGTCCTGTCAATGTTCTGTGTTAGGCGTGATTTCACAGGTTTCATATGCCATTAACTTTTGATTGTTTTCATTTGTTATAGCTATTATATTTTGTCATCAAATGCTTGTGTATTCACACGCTCAGTGCTGTATATTCTTTTCACTTAAATCCTTCCAAGTCATGGTCACCTTGTACTGTAAGGATAACATCATTACATGTTTACCAATTCCCCGAGGTATTACAATTGCATATTAATGCAATGTACTTTGGCTTCTCCTTTCATTTAAGTTTATAATACGACACATTTAAGATATTTAATTGAGTACCTGCCATTTCTCTTACCTGGTGATTTCACAAGTTCACACTCATTAGAGATCCTATCGTTTTCCTGATTAATCTTCCTGGATACTACGTGTGCGCATGTCTCTTTGTGTATGAAATTTGTCTTTTGCTGTGCCAGTTGTACACCACTGTGTTTTTAAAAATTTGAACATTTTGGTTATGAAAGCGTTCAGTCATTGATTTAAAGATTGCAGTCATATTTTAGTTTTACATATGATTTATGTGGAAATCTTTTCCCTGATGGCATCTACCTTATAGATTTTAGTGTATGAACTCGATGTTGTTGAGGAGGCTAAACATATTCTAGCAGTTGTGTTTAGTATCCTTTTTGTCACATTGTCATGTTAAATCATCTCTACCACTGCTAATAACGCCAGTCATTTTTTTTTTTTGGCCACAATTGAAAATCATCGTTCAGTTTTCATCAACAGCTTTTCAAATTAGGTATTTGAAGGTTATTTGGACTTCAATAAAAGATGAATCAGAAATTGTGCCTTTCATTTCATTGAGCTTTTTTTTTCAGTTGTAGTGAGCATGTATAGTTGTAGGTAGACCTATATGGCACCTGCGAAAAAAGAAATCAGATGTATTAAAGGCAGTGACTCATCATACCAGTCAAACTCATTCTCCCAACCACTCAGTTCAAGCCCCCTCACCCAGCCTGTGTAAAATTCTGCCTTGTGATAACCTAACCTTAAATTTAGGTTCTTCATAACTCGGTAATCAAAACACTCCATATATACTGACTAATGTGAACTACTCTACATCTTTTTGAATTTGCTGTTAATGGAAAAGAATAGCTAATTTAGAATTTTGCTCACCCATTGCTAAAAATGTAGCTTGTATTGATAAGTGACTGCCTTTAATTTGCTGCTTGTAGATTACATTCAGCCATGAAACTCATAGTACAGATACCGCTATAGCTCAACATAGTACCTGATATGATTTGGAAAAATAATTTTTGTCCCCCTCCCTGTTCCAATCAAAGCTGTGCCTGGGTCCATTGTTACCTTGTAGAGTCTGTTCAAAGTATCTTTTTTTTTTATTCGCCTTAAAGAATGTGAAGGTCAGTTCTTATTATTTAAGCTCAGCAAGTAGAAAGAGAAAAGTCACATGCCCATACTGCAGGTGGGATCGGGTCGAGGGAGGATTGGTGGCACCATCAGACCCTTCTGGCACTTCTAATCCCATAAAGCTTATTTACAAGAGAAATCCAAAATTGCATTTGAGCTGTAGGTGTCTATTATTTTGTATGGGCATATGCTGCTTTTCTGTATTTACCCTGAGCGTGACCCCCCTCTCATGGGGGGGGGGGTGCGGTCAGGCTGGGGGTCATGGGGGCTCTTGAATATGGTCACATGACTACAGCAAAGATCGCCAACTCAGTTGTAATATGCAAGTTACCAGAAATCTGAAATCACGAGAATGGGATCCTTCGGAGATGGCAATTAATCCTTTAAAATACTGAAAAGTCCCCACACAATTGCAATTGGATTAACGCCCCTCTGTCACCCTCACGTTTCCAACGTTTTTGTGTGCAACACGTTCGGTTCTTCATTGTTTTGAATCTTACATCGAAATGCGGCTAACTTCATTACATCTGTTTACATCATCTTGTTTATCTTCTGATAGCCGGTGGACGTTGCATTGCACTGTGTCTTCACTGCGTTTTCAAAGATGGCTGTCGGACCACATGTGTACATGCCAAGTCGCCGCACAAACGAACTGGCATGATCCGTCTTCAAGGAACTTTGAACAAGTTATCGATGAATTCATGTGAGAAATATATTTTTAACAATGCATTTTTTTAATTTGCCAACAATTGTACCTGAAATTACTGCACGTGGTAACTTACGAAACGGTATTGGTAAGCTATGTGGTTTCCTTGATCGCATTTTGGAATTAGGCGGTAGAAAAGGAACGCTCATTTTCCCTTTTATGTATTGCAATAAGAGGCTAAATTTCAAAATTGTGTTACGTCACTGTTGCGTAATAGCGTAAAAGCGTAATAAAATTTGGTGACCCCGAGGTCAGCTTACCAACTGATTTTGAGAAACTTTTTGCAATGTTTAACGAAATGGCTCAAGGCTACATCTTGGACATTGTGCCCAGAATTTCTTTATACCCAGCTGCTATATCAGGTTTGTTTGAAAGGAAATTTGGCCTCAATCCTTCCGGTGGAACAGGAAAGGACCATTGCCGGTAAGAGTAACATGGACCACCAACATAGAAAAAGAAAAGAATGTCTATAGAATTAGCATGACTCGATTGTATTTTAGTTCCATTTTTTCACGATTAGACTGGCATTCAATAAAATCAAGTTTTGTAATTGTAGCCCTCGAGAGCACAGTTGAGGGTCTTTAAGTAATATCAACCAATTAAAGCATGTAAATCCTTTACGTACAATTTAGCGAATTGAGTCTTTCCAAGTAAAAAAATATGGTCCACCCCGATCTGGTAATGTTTATGCATTATATTGTCTAAAGGAAGAAAATAAATGCCAGGGTCATAAACTGCCGTGAACACAACCAAGGTTGACACAAATGTGTAAGCTATTTGTGACACAACTGGAAGCCTGTAATGTACCTACTACATATAACAATACCACTGGCGTCATTATGACACAACATCAACATTATTTAAGAGATTTTGTAGGCGATAACGAACTCTGCAGAATTTTACATCGAGGAATGATTACACATTTTGTAATATTTCACAAGTAAGGCCATGGGGCGCATTTTGGGCCTTAGACTCAAAAGTTGTGGACGCATTGAGGTTCACACTAAGTTAGTATTATTATGACAAACCGTCAACTCATTGAATAAAGAAATGTGAAGGAGAAATTAAGATTTTTGTCGATTATCACTAAATGGACATAGGGGCTACACGCGGTCTTGCAACAAAAATTCATGAATACCATGAACATATCGCTAACAGAGAATCACTAATTTACATTGACTATTGTGAAAGAAAATGTGTAAGAAGAATGAGGTATTTTGCAGAATTCATAAAATGTACGAATCCGTTACTTTAGGAACAAATTAGTTCATTCATTATAAGCAAGTTTCGGAGAAAGAGTGAATAATATAGACACTGTTAAAGGCAATAGTGTGCTCCAGATGGGGACTACAGTGCAAATGACAAGTGGGTCTTGTATAGGCCATCTGGGTTCCAGTTATTTCATCTGGACTCCATGTGGGTTGTCCATCTGGGTCCAATATATCAGCCCATTCATACCCATCTGGTGCCTATCTGGGTCCCAGATACTTCGTTTTCTGGGTATGGCGTGTCAGTGCCATCAACGATGGAATGTTCAGTGTCCATTGTTTACTTTGTGATTTGCATATATAAACCGTAACCATATGTATCATTCCCACATCCCCTGGTGCTCACGGAGTACTAACTAGACTGAAAATGTAGTACACATGGATATACAACAACTATACTGCGACATCTATCGTCACACGGTGTCACATGAGTACAGGCATACTTCAATTGGTTCAATAATTTGCACCGGTGATTAGAGCTAGTATGGAAAAACAAAATGTACAAGTGAAATGACGACAGCAAATTTTCGTTGGGGTTACTAGAGTCTTTGCTATGTAGTCATTAAACACGTCTTTTTTCTCACCAGGTGGTTAAATGTTAACCAACTTTCGATTTATTTTCAAATTTTTTGGAGTTTGTTATGCAGCCACCCCTCATTTCAACACCACAAGGTTGGGATCAATATCATTATTTTTCTTTCTTTTTTGTTGGTTCGCGTCTTTCAGATTACTTAATCCTTCTTCAATCTACTTTCAAACATGACTTGAAAAGTGCTCGTCGTTCGCAGCTTCGCTGGCATCTTAAACTGATTGGCCGTCGCCGTACTGTTGGCGATGACGTAATCCCTCAGTTTGTAAAACGATCCTGGTTGTACGAGATAGACCGTGGGCAGATGAATTTGATTTCTGTCTTTGAAACTTCTAAAGAAGCTGTGTCTTTCGTAGAGATTATTGTCTATAGACTGATGGAAAGAAAATACGTAACGGAACATATTGATTACAGATAAGTTAAAAAAAGACTGCTGTATTGCGAGCTATAGGGAACACTTATTTTACACCATTTCACAACGCCCATGCAGTTAGCAGTAAATCCACATGCCAAACATGCACTTCAAAAAAAAATAAATAAATAAAAACAAGGCCGAAAAATCAATGGCCTAAGCAGCGTGACAAAGTTTTGACCATCATACCTTGTATCACTTAAAGAAAACTGAAACACTGCTTTTTTAATTGTCCTTGGCTACTTAATCAACTTTAAGTTACTGCATTACACAGGAGAGCAGAGATGTCAACTGTACTCAAGTCACAAGTTGAGTCATCTACACAAGTCGAGTCAGCACTAGTTGTCGAGTCAAGTCGAGGCAATGTTCCGTCCGAGTCAAGTCGAGTCAAGTCAAAAATAATGTGACAAGTCAATTCGAGCCAGTAGTTATCATTGATCAAGTCAGTTTCAAGTAAAAAAAATGAAGATAGTGACCCATTAGCAAATTTGTAAGGCAGGGACATTACGCTGTTTACCCACCCCCTTCCCCCCCAAAAAAAAACAGTGCCAATCGGGTGCCTTAATTGTTGGGAACCCCTAACAAATGCCAGCTAAACAGAAAACGCATGTTCTTAATCTCATCTGACTGTATTACCTTTTACCAGTGCTGTTGAGCACTGCAAAAATATGCAAGTGACAAGCAACAGTGCATGAATAAACATATAGGGAACATATCTTTCATGTGAAAAACATGAAAGAAGACCACATTGATGTTCTGAGAAATCTATTCTCAGAAAATCAGAGGAAATCAAAGGAAAGTCCTAAAGGGGAATGCAGTCATTCAGATTCAGTTTACTGTATTTTAATGTATTTTCACTGTATTTTCAGTCAACTGTATTTCATGAATAGCTTTTAAGAATCATGTGACAATAGGTTTCTTACTTAGTTGTGAAAATTTTTAGAATCCTCTTACTTTTCCTTGGATGCAATATTCGATCCTGACACATAAGGAAAATAAGTGGACGAGAAAAAAAGTGAAATTAGCTATTCTTTTAAAAAAAGTTTAAGACAAGTGCTCTTCCCCTTTAAGCTTTTTACAGTGAGGTCAAAACATTAAATACTTATTCATCATGTCCCTTCATTCACAACCCTCACACTTTTCACATTGACTTTAGTGCGAAGGTGTGCTATGGAGGGAACAAACAATAAACGAAGCCCAAAATTCTATTAATTGACTTCTTTGAATAGTACCATATATACCACTTCTGTGGAATAAATCACCATACAGTAGAACACAGTTCAAAAAGTTCAAAATGATTAGTTAAGTTCAGAGAGCCACTCAAAAAGTCATTGCGGTCACCTTTTTTTTTGGAACAGTGTTTCATAAATGGTAACAAGGCAAACATTTAACAGTACTGTGCATTCTCATCATTCTTGGCGAGCTACGGTTTTGGGTCCTTATCTGAGAGATGATGTCAGTGAGAGTGAAACACAGCTACAAGCCACTATCATGAATTGGGAATTAAAAAACTGTCTATCACAGCTACAAGTCAGCAGTACCAAACCTAACTATTGAACCTATTGATCCTGAAAGATTGTTCTGAGGGTACTGATACAAGTAAGTTAAGTGCAACCATGCTATTTTAAATTTTCCAGATTTACTAAAGTATGAGGACAGTATTTGAACTACCAAAAAAGTTCAAATACACGGTAAGTTATTTTACATACAAGTTCCAATTGCCAAAAGTGTAACTGTTGAATTGCCCATGATCAATTCCCACTTGATTATTGCACTTGAAGTAAAGAAACCTGGAAAGCATTTCACCAGCTCGACTTGCTCGATGTGGCCTCATAATGATGCCACTATGGCTGAAGACACGTTCCACTGATGCGCTAGATGCTGGGATGGGAAGAACTCGCTTATCAAGTGTTAACGGAGCCGGTACTTTGTCTTGCTGTCCCATCCAGAATGTCAGACATCATGGCGCATCCTCCTCTGTATACTCAAGGTATCTGACATATCAGGCAGCCACTGTCTTGTTTGTCCCGGGTAGTCGCGGTTTCTTGTAAATAATGAAGAGCTTGGCACATTTGGCTGCACTAGGCTGCTCTTCATCAGTGCTGTCATGATGGTTGCCTGCATTGCCCTCAGCCAACTGTTCAGCCTCAGGAACTACTAGGTCTGTGCGATAACAAGTATAAAGAACAGTGACACTTGTGAGCCTGATGAAATATTTTCCAAAAACTTGGTTTCATTAGAAAGTTTTATTCCAGGTCAGCTCATGCCAACGACTAAAATGAGAGTTATTCAAAAGCCAGCATTACTATTTAGGAAAGGAAACAACAAGTTACACTGTAGGTAATAGGCATATCAGAAGTAATAAGCACCCCTACCTTCACGCTTACATAAAGTCAGAGAGGCATTGGCTTGTTTCCTGTGCATGGCAAAGGGTAGTAAATGACACATTAATTGCAAGGTCTTGCAATGGGTTCAATCTTTTGCCTGGCAGGTGAATTACGGAAAAAAGAAACCTGACATTCTTGTTTCTATACTGCAAATTCACTTTTAATATTGGTGTATCAATTCAATTATATTTCATTATATCAATTGGTTTCTGTTGGATACTGCTCTTTGATTGACAACAAATGTGAAAATTCAAGAGATACAAAGCAGTATGTATTCCACACGATGCAGAAAAAGTGCTTAGATTACACATTATAGCCGCGCATCCTCACTAGGACATGGCCATCAACAATAGATTTGGATAGGCAAATTTAGATCCCTGGCTGAATAGTCCACACTGCTAGAGGATGAATTTTTCTGAGTCGATCTGCAATGAGCCAGAATCAGTCATTCTATTCTTTAAAGGGGCAATTATGTGCGATGACCTTTATTGTTTTATCCCCAAATTAAATCCTATCTTGCACCTATAAGCTTAGGTCTCCATATTTCGAGTTTGTTTTTTATTTCCAAAGATATCTCTATTGCCTATTTCTGAGTCGTTATCTTCACCTCCTTCCATACCAACATTCAGAAAGATACCTCGGTATCCCTTCCGATGGATTTCTTCAGTGCTTCGAGCAAGCTTTTGAGAAACGTTGTCTTCTTCAGATGATTCATAAAGTGTCGGTACAAGGCAACAACAGTCGGTACAACTAAACTGATAGTTGGCACATTCTACACTTGGATGACTTGAGTTGCCTCATAGAACTGATTCAGCACATCAACCAGTTCCTTCAAATGTGCCCATTCACGGATGCTGAGGACAAGCTCTCCATGCCATGTCCTATTTTGAAGAGAACGATAGTCAGATGTTGTCCATATAAAAGCTATACTGAAACGCACAGTACTATATAGTAAGTCAGGGCATTGGAAATCGATTGTTTGTACAAAATTTTTAACTGTCACTCGGTAGATCAGTACTAATGACACCAATAGCAGGTTGCTTTGTAAGCAAGTCATTAATTTATGAGGGGATGTGCATACAAAAGGGCGTATACGTTTAGCTAAAATGTCCTACTGATGTAATGTCTACTAATCCCCCGATTTTTTGGCTCTGGAAAATTTAAAGCTCCCTATTTTTTGTTGAGAGAGGTTGACAGGCCTGCTTGAAGTTTGAAGTCAGTGGCCAAAGTGTTCAAGCAGATTAGGCCTACTGTAGCGTAGGGCTACAGTAGGGCAGGTCTTATGTTGGATACAGTTAACGTAGCATTTGCAGGGTACGACTACATGAAATAAAAAGAAATGAGGTGTCCATTGCCCACAAATGTCACCATAACTTGGCAAAGGGACATGTGTAACAGCCATACTAATAGTGGGCCTTTGGGACTCACATGGATCTCTGTCGATTACAGGCTATCATCCCATTGAGTGAAACTGTTACTTATACTATGTTAGGCCTTCGATAGATTATTAACATTAGCCTGTGATGACTGATTGAGCGCAACTTACTCTGTCTTGTGATTTCTCATGTGCCTTGTGAAGTTTGATGTTGTGCCATGACGATCACTTATCCGTGGTCTGCTGTCTGGGCAATGAAAACATTTTGCAGAGTGTCTCTGGGTTTCCCTCTCGACTCTCTAGTCGGTGAAAGCAAACCGAACTGCTCAGTACGTACAGTCAGGTACAGTCATTTCGTAGTACGTGTACAGTAGACGTACGTCAACGAATCATCATGAACTAGCATGCATTAAATGTACACATGCAGCATTGCAAAGCATAGGCTAGGCCAGAGGTACGGCCCCTGCATTTACATACGCCTGCTGTCGGTAGCTAACCATAGAGAAGGATAATAAACACCGTCGATGGTTAAAATTGCAAACAACCAATAGTAAAAGAAAGCAGTCAGCTGAAATTTTGACTTAAGTACTAAAAATTCGAGTCAAGTCAACCCGGTCGCTGACTCTAAGTCGAGTCATTGATGTTATGACTTGATTCCAAATCTAGTCATTTATGCTAGCGGCTCGAATCCAAGTCGAGTCAATAGAAAAGGCGACTTGAGTCAACTCGAGTTCGAGTCAATGACTCAGTCATTACAACTCTGCAGGAGAGGTAGGCTAGGCTTAATTGACACTACGTGCAGTTGCCGCCTAACCTTGCAAATTTTCAAGCCATTAAATTAAATGGACTAGTTCATTACCATTTTTGTTGCTATAGCTTGTTCATAGGTAATTGCTGTAGGTTTACATACATGATGCGTATTTGAAAATTTGCTAGACCAAAATTGTTGGATTCATAGGGATTTTGAATTTCCAGCAGCTAAAAATTCCAATGTTTTGACTTAGGCTAGATGCAAGAAGTTTTACACAACCATGCTACAGTACTGATGTAAGTACTGATGAACTACCTGAGTAACACGCCCACGTATTTCCCCCACTGACGAATAATAATTACTGAGTACTTAAGATATATACATGATTCTCATCTAAATGTCCGTGATAATGTACTTCTTTGATATTAATCACATGCAGCCATTCTTTCAAATTCAGCCAATCTCTGATGTGATGTTTATTCAATGCCAAAAGTAAAAATAGATTCATTTACAGATGACCCTCCTGTGTGTCTCATCGATCGATGCTACACACATGTACACAGTACACTCGCGTTTATGCAAATGGGGCGAACAACTTAGTTAAAAGGATGGGTCAGTTACAAATGAAGCTTTGATATGTTGTAAGTCTGACCATTATAGTGAAACTGCCATTCAATTCCCATTTGTGGTTCCCGAGACATGATTAATTAGAATTGCCACATTCTTTAATGAAAGGTAACTTGCATAACCAGGAGTGATATCATCTCCCCACGTTGATAACGTATTTTATGTTTGTCTTTACTTTTTACACAAAGTTTAATACTTCAATATCTCGTGCTATCATAATGTGAATGTTTCAAGGGGTATGAAAGCTTTGTGACTTTAACACAACCAGTACAGTAGAAAGTTGTGATTCCTTGACTTTTACTTCACCGTTCCAAGTAGTTGAATTGGTTAAACTTAAAATGTGGTGTATATGTTTTGCAATCATTACCATTCGTTAAGTCGCAAAATGCTGTGTTAAAAATGGAAAATCAGTGTTAAGTTCTAGTAATTTTGCCAGCTGATCTGACAAAAGCACAATAGCATTAACCCCAGGAAGTGCGTTATCCTAACAATTAATGCACGGATCCAAAGTTAACTAACCTTGCTCATAGATACAAAACGAAAACGAAAGAAAATTTCTGTTGATAAATATGGGAGTTGTTTTATTAAACCGAACCCCGGGAAAAGGTAAACAATTAAGATTCAAGGCAAGATAATCAACAATGAATGTGTACAATAGACAAAGTAGATGACAAAATGTCTGTCTACGTTTTAATTGTATTCAATCCAAGTTATTTTACTCTAAAATTTACTGTGTCTGATCTGTAGGATAATGAACCGTCAACTGACTGAAATCGGCCAATTAGAGTTGAGGATTCTAACAAAGTATGAATGAACGCTTTTTTTATTACATCTAACAAGACAAAGGTTGATAAAAACCGATGTTCTGATCAAAGCCAGGGCGACTTCCACTTACCCCAAAGTTGCCAAACGTTATGTCACACTGGCAAATTACTGTAAAGAATCTTTGACATTAAATGGCATATATCTGACACCAAATGAAAAAGAGATCGAATTTCTTGAAAATGTTGTGAAAATAAAGAGTACGTTCAACTACTAAGCCATCTAAATGTATTTTTTTAACCCAGTTGATATTATACAGTAGATATTTAATGAATTGGTCTGTTGTTATATCAGAAATTTCCCATAAAGCAGTATCCTACTTTAAATTAGGAATTTCTTTCAAAATCTGTAACTCCCAAACAGAAAATGTTTTGGAGATACGACTGTCACTCATAGAGAGAAGGAAATGCTTAATTTTTACCGAATTTTCATTCGTTTTGTGTGGTATATCTAAGTAACCCATGACATATTACAGCACAGTGATACAATATCTTCGTCAGAATTTACAGTCATGCTCATCTTTGCTATAGTTTTTCAAACCTTTCCACGGGAACAGTTGTTCAAGTTGAACATCAATATCATATCATAGCAATCCAATACTCTCCTTTTTGGCTCATCATAAAAAGTGATGCTAAATCGAATTATGCTTTGTTTCTGTCCTTAATTAATCGTGAGATTTGTACGTACCTGATAGAACGTAATGGACTCAACGACTTCGAGAGAATAATCTTACCTTCGCTACAGCTACAGTGTCAAACTCGCTCGCAATGTCAGGGGTAGTGTTCTCAAATTCGAGGAAAAATATGTAATGAGCTCCTTTGAATTTTACATCTAGAGAACAGAGGAAACATTGACCAGGGTAATTTTTTATAGATTTTATACAAGATGATATGTTAGGAGAAAGAAGCAGGGGATAGGCGATATTAAGTGATGTCGGGGGTGAAATTTATACCTAACAATCAATCGGTTGAGGACTACTGGATTCATGTACATCATTGGTACATGAAAGACTCCATAAAAGTGCCGGTAATGTTACAGAAACCATCTTGTATAGTTTTTTAGACAGGCGTGTCATATTATTTTAATACATATTAAACACACAGCATCACTGAGGGCAGTGTCAACAGTTGTTCTATTTTACTTGGGTTATTTTGGGTTAGTTTTCTCTTGTTTTCATTTTTTATTATTTTCAATAAAATGAAAATAAATCAAAATGTGAAAAAAATAATTAAGATCACAAAGGAAAAATAATCTTTCATACCTGAAAAACCATCAAGAGACATGTTCATTGTGATATGACTCTCGGCAACGGTCTGATAAATCAGTTTTAAATCCGGATAATTTGCCGAAACCGCATCTCTGACAGCACCTCCGACAACGTCAGAACTTATTTTTTCACCGACCATGTTAAGTAAAGTACCAATTCTGCAAGAGAGGGAAAATGATCTTGAATTAGAAAATGAGGATGAATTGTCGTGTGATCGTGTGTTACACTGTGGTATACTTACCGAAATGATTATATTACGGTTCATCAGTGACAGCTTAAGTCCAAACAAGAGTTTATTCCGTAACAATGCAATTTAGAAGTATAACCATAACTTTTCATTCAGGTCGACATAGTTGACGACAAGTGCACAAGGTCATGTAAAAATTAAGAAATGAAAAAAAATACAAACCATTTTCATTTTATCCAGAAACCAAACGACATAAAATAGTTTTCATCAAGTTATATCCTTTGAATATCCTCTTCGAGGTTCGACCAATCGTTAAAAAAAACAAAAAAACTGAAGGTGGTACATTTACGCTTTACAGAAATATTCCACTTCGATGTGACAGTTCAAAAAAAATAAAAGCTCACGTGATTTGAAATTTCTAGACATTAAATGTGCAGTGAGTAACCCTTCACTTTTAAGTAGTACATTAGGCCCCACTCATAGACAGAGGGTGCGGTTCCCGCGCGGGGAACTCCCCGGACAATTTCCAACCGACAACTCTCATCCGCACAATCGCCCTTGGCAATTTCCGACTTGGACAATTTCCCCACGGACAATTCCCACTGGTTCCCATCGGCACGTGCGAGTGTGGGGGGAAATCCTCAATAGCGACTGTCCGTTCTCAATGAGACATATCGGTGAGGTTATTACCTTTCTGAAAGACAATAGTTGGCGCGTTTCACAGATTATATGCTGAAGTTTAGCAATGCAGAATTTTAGCAAATCTTTGAAGAGTCTGGCACTAATGTGACAATGTATCGGAACTGATAATTATTGAACTGTAATAACTTGAGCTATCAAAGTCATATTTAAGTTTGGTATAAGCCAGCAGTAGTGTCACTTACCTCTTTTGTCATTCTGTTGTAAATTTGAATGATTGTCCTCGTAGTCTCACCTGTATAGGACTTTCATTTTTGGTGTCTTGTAGTAGTACCCAGTAATTTCAACCACATCTCCTACTCGGTATCGATAAAGACCGGATTCTTGGGTGATCACAAGCTCATACCTTTTTCCGATCTCCACCTCATCTAAGAAAACCGTGTCTGGATCGGATTCCATCCTGGGGATTTTGAAAGTTATATCACGGTCTTAGCTCACTATAAATATTTTAAACACAAAACGAAAATATGTTGAATTAGATACATAATCATATCGGCTTACCGTACATGATTTTCAAAATATGTGACACAGCTCTACACTGTTTTGTTTGTGGTAGGAATTGTTCTCATTGATTTAATTTCCTTGTTTTACCGCATTCTATTAAGATATGAAATACTTAAACAAATAATTATAAATGCAAATCCATTAATGTTATGTTAGTATAACTATCACAAAATATACATATCCTCTAGACTGCTCACTAATATTTAATCAGCTCTCTACTTATGACAAAGCACGAATGACACATCAATGTCAAGAATGGCACTTCAAACCTCACATTAATTTATTGTTCACTTTCAAGGTGTTGGCTTTGTCAGAAAAGATCATCTCAAGAAAGATTCCTAGTTGTTGCAAGGTTGGAAAATGTTAGTTAACACCGGCAAATTGTTATAAAACCTTTTTGTCGTTCCATGAAATTGAGGCCTGTATTAATTTGCAAGCCTGCTTTTCAACACGGCAATGCAATAAATAGTTACAAAATGGTTCAATTTTCCAACTCAAAAGTTTCGTTTCTTACAGATTTTCCTCTGGAATAAACTCGAAAACGCAACAATAAATGAAAGCAACATATTCTCCAGTCTTCGACAGTGGGTCCACGTTGACTCCGTATAAACCTTCAGATCCATTGTATGACATCAGGTATATAGGTACCCCTGTCGAAAGTACGGAAATCAGGAGCATTAGGAAACATTGAACTTTCCAGAGGCGACGTGGATAATAGGACCCTGAAAGGGTAAGGGAGAGGTGCTAGCAGTGGTTTTTCGGCAGGGGTGGGCTGCAGGAACAGTGAAATGACGCCTGCAGTTTGGGAAGAAGATTCCTGCGATATAGGGAGATATCCAAAAATCTTCTCTTACGCACTCTTGTTTAAGGATGTTAGCATTGATCGTCCAAGTCGTCCAAGAATTTTAGCTACCATATTCTTTTCTTCTTTGAAGTTTGTCTTTACTTTTCAAAGATTTACCAGTTTCTTTTGAGATTTTTCTTTTAAAATTTGACTTTTTGGATTGTTTTTTGTTATCTTTTAGCGTTTATCACTCCTTTGTGTATTTACCTTCATCTTTTGACATTTGTCTTTTCCGTTTGAGATGTGCCTTTGATTTTGACCTTTAACCTTTTCTTTTGAGATTTGTCTTTTTCCATGTGAGTCTTGCATTTACCTTTCGCGTGCATCTTTTCCTTTTAAGGTTTGTCTTCCTCTTTTGAGGTAGAGTATTTTGTTTTTATATTTGTCTTTACGTTTTCAGTGTGACTTATCCTTTTGAGGGTCTTATTTACCTTTTCACGGTGTTTAATTTTCCTGTTGGGATTTGCCTTCATCTTTTCACATTTTTTCTTTCCTTTGTGATGTGACTTTTAGATTTGACCTTCAACCTTTCTTTGTGAGATCTGCCGTTTAAATTTGAGGTTTTATTTACTTTTCGAGTTTATCTTTTCCTTTTAACATTTGTCTTCAATATTTGAGGTTAATCATTTCTATTTAGATTTTTCTACTTAGATCTTTTCCTTTTCACGTTTCACTTTTTCTCTTGAGGGTTTTCTTTGCCTTTCTCGTTAAACTTTCCTTTTTGGTGATTTGTCAAGTCACCTTTTGATATTTGGCTTTACCTTTTGAGATTTTTTCTTTCCTTTTTCATTTTTTTTTTTTGAGATTTGTCTTTACGTTTTTCTTCTCCTTGGGGGGAGTCTGTTTTTATCTTTTGACATATATCTTTTGATTTTTGAGATGTATCTTATCTTTTGCATTTTACGTACGTGTGGAAGTCGAAGGAAATATTAATGCTGGTATGATACGCTAACTCCGTTAGCTTTTCTTCGTGACGTATTTAACTCGACTAAATGATTCTCAATCGGTAGTCACGTAACTAGACTTTTACCCGATAATATCTTTCTGCACTCATGAGATTGCTTGGAGCATGGAAAAGGTAGTACTTTCATGCTTTCAGGGCACAATTTTTCAACCACGAATCTTTTGATCCCTCATATTAAAGGCAAAACTACAGCTTCTGAAATTTTTCAACATTTTCTGGAAAGAAAATGCCAGGAAAGCTTACGGGGTCGACTACGTAATGGCTCTTCATATATATTATGGAGATATGAGTATTGTTTTCAAACACACGAGAAGAAATAATGCAGTCTCTGTAGTTACCTTTGCAGTATGTCGCCTCTAGTTGGTTTTTGATATTTACGATATCAATCGATATTATATATTTCAAATGAGGCCACAGACGAATGTAAATGCCGTCGAAGCCTTTCTCAAATATCGCTTGCAATTCTTCGGCCCTTTCATTGTCACCACCTTTCAATTCCTTTGTTATAGTGTCTCTCACTTCCGATGAAAGTCTGAGGTCAGGGTTGAGACTTCCGGTGGACAGATCTTTTATCAGCTGGGGCCATTCCCTCTCGAGTATTTGTGTCGCTTCTAGTATGTGTGTCGTAAAGGCAGTATATAGATAACTGATGTACTTTTCACGGATTCCAAACAGGAGCTGAACGTAAAATGCCTCAAAAGTTGTGCTGATCATGTAAGCAGCAAAGGGAGGCGCGAATCCGACCAGCCCTAACTCTGCACCATTTTCCAAATAGCTGATTGCTGCAACGTCAATACCGCCCTCGCTTTTAGTTAGCGGTGGCAAACAGTACAAGAGTAACTTAGGCTGCATAGGTTTCACAGTCGGAAAGTACTTTTCAACAATAGGATTCATTACGAAACTTAATTTTACACCGGAACGTTCAAAATGGTTCTTGCACGGAATGAGTTTTCCCTCCCCGGTTGTACCGCTGGTAAATACCAATCTATCGGGAAGACCAGTCACCATGACGTTTTTTTCACCCTTGGCCGTTCTCTCCACGTATGACTTGTAATGGCTGTACTCTGTTACTTTATGTTTTGCCTTCAGTTCCTCCATACTAGTGATCTCCGAGATATTGTGGTCACGACAGTATTTCGTATCCCGAGCTTCCTTTATAATCTTCTGGAGTAAGAGTTCCTGCGTCTTTCTCGGTGTCTTACAATCCGAATCAAATTCAGCTTTGAACTTTCTGCTGTATCTTTGAATGGCATATTCTATGACAAGATGCAACAGTGCCCTCTTCAGACTAAAATGGCGGGAAACTGGCTGAGTCGAAATAAACAGGAAGGCCAGGCCGATTGCAAAGATGAGAACGTCGGCCAGACCTTAAAACAAATCCAAAAAGAAAGTCGGTAAAGCAGTTAAAATGTGTCTTCTTTGTGAAGCTACAGGTCTGTCTCTTGAGGCAAACAAAGATGCATTAAAAGAAGCACAAGAAATATATAAGCTGGAAGGAGCAGATGGACACAGCTGCCAACCTCTAGCCTCTGAAAAGTAATGCACTCAACATCATGAATCATGACTTGAAAATTAAAGGTCATTCTCTTCTACACAGGGTTGGAAAAATCGGACAAAACTCGACAATTAATGGTACCATGTATCTGAATTGATGGTACCATTAATTTTTTGTTGTAGTAAATTATAGACTTGATAACATGGTTGCAGAATTCGATTATGTTAACAGAGCCTAAATTTGATTTTGTAGTAATGAAGAAAAAAGAATAAAATAATAAAGCAAGGACGAAGAGCTGCGGACTCGGAAACACCAAAAATCACAAGTTTTGTCTGTTTTGTTTTTAATAGCGACTAATTTACCCAGCTGTGTTGTTACTGATTAATTACGTGGCATGCTGCAAAACTAAATATTGTGGCCTGCATGCATATGCTACACCGATAATACGAAGATAGTTCACCAAGTAGTATTTGACGTTTAGTTGACGGTGTATCGACGTCATATTAAAGGTGCATCCATGTAAAGTCATACCACCCAGTTTATACTAAAAGAGCTGTCACGAATAACAGCTAGAGCCCACAGTCGTTTAAATCTATTAAGAGTCCGAAATACGTACAGAGAAATGGGAACGTTTTGATCATATTTTTACGTAAAGCCCTCAGTAAATTTCGGCTCAGTGTACTTTTAAGAAAGCGCTGTGACTATATTCACAAAGATATTTTCGTGGAAATAAGCGTACCTTAGTCACAATTCACACGACGAAAACCAATCGTTGGGGCTCACTGCGTTTGCATGTACAGAGCCATGTCTCTCATATGGGTATGTACAGTTTGCGTATCAAGTCATATGCTGTTCGGTGTGCATGAAAAAGTAACATTCGTAACATCTATGCATTCTCGGTGACGGACTCAGGGGTATTTTCGTACGAAAATGTCAGTGTTCGCACCTTAAGTAAGACCCACCTCCCTCACAAACAACAGGATTACACCTCTTAAGATATCCAACGATGCATATCTTTTAAGGACACTGGTGTAACATCCTTTACGCTGACTATATAGTCCATGCAGACTTTGGAACGGAACATGAATTAAAAAAAAGGACGAATAAACAAATAATGAAATGAAAAACAACATTACCTAGGAAGAAAACCTTGCAGATGGAAGTCGCTGAGAAAGTAACATGCATGATGTACACAACGTAGTAAGCTATAACAGCCGAAACGGCGAAAAAGCTGGACGATGTCAGCACGTATTTCATGATGATAAGTAAGTTAACGGAGGTGCTGCAGTGTTGGAAACAGCAATGAAACTCTGAGTGTTTATTCGTCTCAACAACGATACGGCGTTTAGGTCATCGAATGTGTCACCTGTAGTGCCAAACAAAGTTATCATTGGAAAACCGACGAATGTGCTATAACAACATGGCGACCCATACTCGATAACATATCCGAGCCTACGTCCATTGAATCATTGCAAGCTAGAATGTTACCGATGTGAGGGAGAAGACCGACCTACCTACCACAGAACATGTCTTCACATTCGGCCGGATTGAACAAATGTCATACAAATTGGTGAACCTGATACAAAATGGGGGAACTACTGAATATAAATATGACCTACACCATTACTGAATATTGTGTATATAATGAAACATCAGAAATACCTGATCAGTCGCGACCATCCTTGCAGTCTGTTTGGTAATAACCGACTTTGATAAACAACTAGTGTACAACCACATACACAAATACCGTCGCTTCATGTAAGGTCAAGTATTGGTGACTTATTAGATTCGCATTCCATACACGGGTGAAGGCTCCTATATGTATATATATATATATATAGACATTCGTTCAGCTATTGTCAATACGTTATCACCACCGAATCACAGTGAGCTATATTTATTTAACAGTGACTTTGTAGGAGTCGTGTACAGTAATTATGACAGTTCACACGACTTTAATCTGCAAGCATCTGTCATACAAATGTGACGCTGTGATATTACACAGTTCAATGTATGTCCTTTTGCCAACATCTAGCGTACAATATATACAGTTGGCAGGTTCGTCCAAGATTGTAGGCTATCTGCGGATACATTCCGGTTAATTGAGACATAGGCTATAATACAGGAGACTGGGCAAGAGCAGGTGGACGAACCCCCTCTCAAGTTTGTCTTTTTAAGAGATGGACATGTCCATGGTTCCACGGTTCCTCCATACAGTGTTGTGAATTAAATCAAACAACAAAATGAACAAGACTACAAGTAGCTAGTAACTTATTACCAGAACATTTCTGTATTCCCTTTTTTACTTCTTTATTTTATTTTCTGCAAATGTATAGTTTATAATTTACGTTTTTAATAGTGTAATACGTTAGTAATATACAGTGGCTACATGATTTAAACGGAGCATCGGGATAACACATGTACCACATATAACAGTGAGGTCTGTGCATGCTCCCTTTATAAATATTGCTTCGTTAAAGCACGAATCAGTGTTAATTCTCCGGGCAGAGTAAATTGTCACAAATGCATGTGACGAATAGACTGACCAAATGTATGCCATGTATGAAATCTAACAAACTTTCAGATATTCAACTTCTAGCTTATGAAACGTACTCAAAGAAACCTTTGTACGTAGCAATAGTGATTACATAGTGATATATATATATATATATATATATATATATATATATATATATATATATATATATATATATATATATATATATATATATATATATATATATATATATATATATATGCAATGACGGGAACCCTCAATTGCAAGGTCAGCTAGCCCACTTCTGGAATCGAACTCCAGCTTTCTTGATTGCTTTTGCGGAGAGAAGGCAGGAATTGTAAGACTGATCCTAGGCCATATGCACCACTACCTGAGTGAAGACATTACGGGCATAAAAATGTACATGCGCGAACCCACCGACGCTCACCTTGCAATCTCTACACGCCTCAAATGACCGTCCACATGCAAAGACGCTGTCGGGTGCGTTGCCGAAGCTCGATCGGCCACTACGTCTGTCTGAATTTTACTCAGACAAAATAATACTTGATAGTCAAGGGAAAGTAAAAGTCGTTTTCTATGGCCAAATAACTAGTCCATTCATAATTAGGTCATTTCTTGACACTCTCCACATCAGCAGCACATGTGCACACATGCAACGCATTAAACTACTGGACAAAATAGTTGCTTTGCGCCCTCTATATGCTTCTCTACATTGCCGTATATTCGTATGTTCTGGTAGGTGTATACATGCAAACAATCCTCGACAAAAAACGTATGTGACAGTACTCACCCATACCCATTTAATGTTGAAATTGTTTAAATTTGGAATATTTTATGGTTGGGATATCTTATGTGGTTGGCTACACTGAAAATCAGGGTGCACAGGATGTATTCACTCATTTAGTGCAATGTTGTCCCAACCAATAGATATCCCAAATTTCAACATTAAAAGGGGGAGCGGGGGACGGTGTAACATGTATTTTTGTCAAGGATTGTAGAGTCCCTTAATTGACAGAGGGTTCTAATACGTTCCAGCTAAGTAAGAAGTTAGATTTCTTAAGGGCTCTTAAAGGTTTTTTTTAACTTGGTTGAAGAGCAGCAGGCTGGGAATGAAGTATGAAGACGCGTCGTTTATCCTACACCATGCTGATAGTGGAGGAACACAAATTCCAGTGCTCTTTATGATAAGTGTTCAGAAGATAAAGAAGGCAGGAATGAACCAAACAATCATAACCATCATACAAACCCAAACCTACTCCTGGAATCGCCATTTGATGTCCCTTTCTACCGAGGAAAGTGTATCCCTAGTCTTATTTTAGTCACTTAACAAAGGGGCGGTGGAGGACTTGTCCATCTCAGTGGCTCGTTGTGCCGCAGAACCCGAAGCGGACGAAATCTTGGATGATAGGAACTCACTTGAAAATCACCAAAATGACCCCGTTAGTGCTGATGTAAACCAACGAGCAGATTAATATTATTAAATTTTTAGTGTTCTGAGTGTTAATGTGAACAATTATCCCTAGCGGGACAATATTCGGGAGTTGTTCTCAGAGTTGCCATATCTCGTTAGATCTGATGCAGATGAAAGGACATGACGAATCCGGTCGGAACACAAGAATGCCGGATACCGAAAGAGTTAGGGCGCAGTAGATCGTCGGTTTACACACTGTTTTCAGACGTTTTCAAAAGACGAATGAAAGTCATCCTTGTAAAATTAGCGATGAAGACTGCTACCTTTCACAGATTTAGAAGATGAAGAAAAGACTAATATTCCAGTTAAACGTCTTCGTTCTATGAAGGATTCCTCAGTAAATTAGTCGAAGGTAAAATGTCAACGTGGCAATAATATGTAAGAATTGTAACTCCATTCATCACCGTTAACATCTTCTTTTTTTAAAAAAAGTAACACATTTTCCATTAGTTCAATTTGCTCTTACAAACATTTCGGTGGAATCCTCATTTATGATTATCACCGAAATCTAAGACAGCATTATTACACAGGCAAAAAAATGAAAATATACAAAACAATAAAAACTTTCTGTAAACAGCAATAGAAAATTTGTGACAAAAAGAAATCGATAGCAACGAAACAAGCAGATCTTAACAATTAGAACACCAATAGTGGGGAAGCTCATGCCTGAACCCCTTGAAGGTAACGAAGTGTCAGTATAACAAATTATATGGGTAACGCAAACACAATGTCATTTTGAGTGACTTTTGACAACGTTTCACAAAATGGCCGTAGGTTAAATCTTGGACCTTGTGCCAAAAATTTCTATATACCCATATCTGCCACATGAAGTTTGTCTAAATGAAAATTTGGCCTCAATTCATCAGGCGGAATAGGAAAGGACCATTAAGAGTTACAGGAGACCACCAACACAGATCCAAAGAAAGGAATGTCTAGAGAATTCGACTGAATGTTTATTTTAGTTCCATCTTATTTTTCGCGATTGGACTGGCACACAATAAAATCAAGTCAAAACGATGAGTTCGGATTTAAGTTAATGACCTTGACGAAGGAGGGAGACAGACAGACCATGCAGTATTAGTTTACAGATACAGGGCACAGAGAGATGTTATCACTTCAAGGGTAAGACTGCCAGAGAATCAGCCAAGTGTTTCGTAATTGAAGCCTTCGAGAGCACATTTGAGGATCAGGGGGTCACTAAATAATATCAACCAATCAGAGCGTGTAAATCGGTTTTTACATACAATTAAGTCAATTGGATAAGTCTTTCCAAGTAACAAAATATGGTCCACCCCAGTCTGGTAACGTTTATGCATTATATTGTCTGAGGGAAGAAAATAAGGCCAGGGTAATAAACTGGAGTGAAAACATCCGAGGTTGACTCAAAGATATAAGCTATATGTGCTTTAAAGATAATTGGAAGCCTGTAATGTGATTACTACATGTAACAATATCACTGACGACGTTATGACACAACATCAACAATATTGAAGAGATTTTGTAGTAGGTAAAGAATTTTGCAGAATTTTACAAAATGGACCTTATGGTTCAAAAGGAACCTTGGGCCAAAGCTTCCAGAACATCATTTATAAGCAGATTACTAACCAAGCATCAATGTTACATGCCGTCATCTCTGTTTAACATAGAGGAAGGATTACACATTTTGTAATATTTTACAAATAAGGTGATGGGGAACATCTTGGGCCAAAGACTCAAACGTTGTGGACTCATTGAGAGTAACACTAAGTTAGTATCATTATGACAAGTCGTCAACACATTGAATAAGGTAATATGAAGGATACATTAAGAGTTTTGTCGATTTTCATAAATGGACATAAGGTCTACACTGGGGAATCGCAACAAAACTTCATGAATACCATGAATATTAGGCTATTGTGAAAGAAAATGTGTAAGAAGAATGAAGTATTTAACAGAATTCATAAAATGTGCGAATCCGTAATGTTAGCAACAAATGAGTCCATTAATTGTAAGTAACCAGTTTAGGAGAAATAAAACAATCACGAAAGCAAAGATGTCATTTGCAAGTGACTTTGATAGGATAGAGCCAAAAGCTTATATGAACTCCTTGAAGGAGGATAGGTAGTTGTGACATGCCTGAAAATAACGCTTTTCTCTCTTTGCTGGAGCACTTTCTGGCAACAAACACTTTCTGACATATATCTGACATCATATCATTTTTACCACATATCTGTTAAGGAGATCTATTTACAACCGATTTAGAATGAGGCAGTCCAAAAAGGCATGTAAAATGCATGTAGCAACTATCTGTCCTACCTCAACTATATTTTAACATTATCGCTACCCATTGGCAGGTAAACGAATAGTGCTAGACTTGCCAGCTAGGTCACATTACAACACACAGAACAAAAAAAAATAAACAATTATCATCCAAATTTTTATACTCACAAATACATCTGCTTGAGTTTATGATATTTCGTTTCCTTCGTTTGATTTCTTAATTTCAAGCGTTGAACAGATACTGGTCATCCAGGGAGATGTAGGCAACCCTAAATATATTTCACTTGAAATTTAGACCACGTGGACTAGACACGAAAGCGTGCACTTTTGAGGAAATGCATTAAAAACAGAAAACATCTAAACGAAAGAGTGAATAACAAGGACACTGTCTTAAGGCAACAGTGTTATCAGATGGGGTCCATGGTGCAAATGACAAGTGGGTCCCAATATGGGCAATCTGGGTTCCAGATGTTTCATCTGGGCTCCATGTGGGTTGTCCATCTGCGTAAAATATGTCAGCTCACTTATATCATACCCATCTGGAGCCCATCTGGGTCCCAGGAACTTTGTTTGCTGGGTATGGCGTTTCAGTGTGGCATGAAAGATCGAATGTTCAGTGGCCATTGTAAACTTTCTGATTTGCATGTATAAACCGTAACCATATGGTCACATACACACACACACACACACCCACTTTTATATATATATGTATATATACATATATATGTATATATATATATATATGTGTGTGTATATATATGTGTGTGTATATGTATATATAACTTATATTTATCTATCTTCTCTCTCTATTTTTCTGTATATAGTATCCTGAAGAAGGCCAATGAGGCCGAAAGCTTGACAAGACACTTTATAATTGAGAAGCAACGTCTGCCGGGTCTTTATTTAGTAATCTTGCAACTATATATATATATATATATATGCTCACTGAGTACTAACTAGCTGTACTAACTGAAATGTAGTACACATGGATATACAAAAACTATACTGCGACAGATATCGTCACATGATGTCACATAAGTACAGGTATACCCCAATTGGTTCAGTTATTTACCTCGGTGGTTAGAGCTAGTATGGGAAAACAAAATGTACAAGTGAAATGACTAGAGCAACTTTTCGTTGGCGTAACCAGACCCTTTGCTATGCAGTCATTAAACACGTCTTTTTTTTTTCTCACCAGGTGGTTAAATGTTAACCAACTTTAAAATTATTTTCGTCTTTGTCGGAGTTTTTTACGCAGGAACCCTTCGTGTCATTTCTACACCGCAAGGCTGGGATCAACATCATTATTTTCTTGTTTTTTTGTTGTTGATTGCGTCATTCAGATTATTGAATTCTTCTATCAAATCTACTTTCAAACAAGACTTGAAAAGTTCCCGTGGTTAGCAGCTTCGCTGGCATCTTAAACTGATTCGCCGTCGTCGAACTGTTGGCGATGACGTAATCCCTCAGTTTGTAAAACGATCCTGGTTGTACGAGATAGACCGTGGGCAGATGAATTTGATTTCTGTCTTTAAAGCTTTTAAAGAAGCTGTGTCGTTCGTAGAGATTACAGTCAATCGACTGATGGAAAGAAAATAGGTAAAGGAACATATTGATTACAGTCAAGGGCAAAGAATGACTGCTGCATTGTCAGCCATAGGGAACGCGTATTTGCAGTATAATACACATGCCAAACTTCGTGCACATCCAAAACTAAGAACGAAAATGCAAAGCAAAGCTTCGTTTTCGAAGTAGCGTGACAAAGTTTTGACTATCATGCCTTGTTTCACTCAAGGAAAGCTGAAACACTGCTTATCTAATTGTCCTTGGATACTTAATCAACTTTACGTTACTGCATTCACACAAGAGATACTGTAGGCTAAGCCTAATTGACAATACGTGTAGTTACCGCCTAACCTTGCAAATTTGCAAGTCATGATTTTGACCACTAAACGGACTAGTTCATTACCATTTTTGTTGATATAGCTTGTTCATAGTTAATTGCTGTAGGTTTACATACATGATGAGTTTAAGAAGGGCACTTGGACACTTGCTAATGCAAACTTGTTGCATTCGTAGGGATTCTGAATTTGCAGCAGCTATAAATTCCAAGGTTTTGAGTGAGATGTTCTTACAAGTTTTTAGAAGGTTTTACACATCCATGCTACAGCACTGACGGATGCGAACTACCTAAGTAAGACTCTCACGTATTTTTTCCCCACTGACGAAAAATAATTACTGAGTACTTAAGATTTATTCTTGATTGTCAAATAAATGTTCTGTTAAATGACGAACAATGTTCTTCTTTGACATAAATCACATGGAACCACTATTTCAAATTCAACCAATCATTGATATGATGTTTATTCAATGCCAAAGGTAAAAATAGATCATTCACAGATGATCCAACTTCTAAAAGATGTTTACAGTTATGAAGAATGATTATTTTCTGCTTCGTCATATAAGTTTGTTATACTCACCAGTTCTGCAAAGGAAAAAAAAACATTTCACTATATCCAATTTTTTAATGAAATGGTAATCAACGATGGACCGTGTCTTAATGGTGGGATAATGCACGATCATGGGTCAGTGCAAGCGATACACGAGGATGCTGTCTGAGTGTATCTAGACTTTGCAAAGTCTTTCTCGGCGAATGAATTCCCCTCCTTTGATACATTCTTCTCAATTTGAGCTGCAGCCTACTTATACCTTACAGAGGGTATATACTCATCAAGTAATCGCGTTTCCCTGTGATCGCTGTCCGCCGGAAAGACTTTGGACACTCGATATAATTATGTACAAATGAATAGTCACGTTTGACGTTACGGTTAATACATATTAAAATACTACGCGTTGGTTTCATGAAATGAGCAAATAGCAGCGATCGAACAATGAGAGAAAATAATGGTACCTACAATCTTGGACAAAATTGTTGGGACACTTTGTCGTACGTTGCAAAAATATATAATGAGCTCCTTTTGATTTTTCATCTGAAGAACAGAGGGAACATTGACCAGGGTAACTTTTTATAGATTTTACTCAAGATATAAGTTCGGACAAAGAAGCAGGGGATGTAAGATATAAGGTGGGGCGAAGAGAGAGGAGTAAACAACAAGATACCTAAAAATCAATCGATTGAGGACTACTGGATATGGGTATATTGAAGACTTCGTAAGAAGTGAAATTACAGAAACCCTGGCAGACGTGTAATATTGCATATATTGGTACATATCCATTATTCAGTGCAGTGTCAAAAGTTGTCCTATTTTGCTTGAGTTTTTTTTCAGTTGCTTTAATAACAGTAACAAAGATCACGACAGAAAATAAAAAAGTCAAAATACATTGTAATTCCTGGGAAATATTAATGAAGGACACAGTACAACATGAACATACCAATTTTGAAATTCAAACACCTTATCATTGTAGAGAAAGCATGCCTACACTTAGATGTTTTTCACCACTGTGTGTAATAAGCAGTTTTAAGTGTTTTCATAATTTGACCTCTGGTGACCTCAAATGAAATTTGACATCCACCAAAATCAATAAAAATCATCTACTCAACATGACCAGCCAAGTATGAAATCAGTCAAGATTACAATTTTTGAGATAGCTATTTAAAGGCTTTCACATTTGGACCTCTGCTGACCTCAAATGATCTTTCATTGTCACTTAAAAAAAAACAGGAAACATCCACTCACTTTGACCAACCTACACACTAAGTATGACATTAGTCACAACTACCCTTCTTGAGAAATTGTGTTCACAAGGTTCTCACATTACCTCTGGTGACCTCAAACGACCTTTGACCTGTACCAAAAATAGTAGGAATCATCTGCTTAATACGATCACACCCCCCCCCCCCCACACACACACAAAGTACGATATCAGTCACGGCTATACCTCTTGATATATAGTCTATATGAGGTGTTTACAAAGGTTACACATTTGACCTCTGGTGACCTCAACTGTCCTTTGGCCTCCACCAAAAGCAAAAGGGATCATCTACTCAATATACACACCACTTATGAGATTAGTCAAGGTTGCCCTTCTTGAGATACCGTGCTTACAAGCAAGGTGTCACATAAACATGCATACACATTTACACACACAACATCACCTTTGCATTGAGTCCTTTTGCCTTCGGCAAGGAATAAAAAATAATCTTTTATACCTGACAAACCATCTAGAGACATAGTCATTGTGATGTGACTCTCGGCAACGGTCTGATAAATCAGTTTTAAATCGGGATAATTTGCCGAAACCGCATCCCTCACAGCAATTCGGACAACGTCAGAACTTACTTTTTCACCGACCATGTTAAGTAAAGTACCAATTCTGCGAGATAAGGAGAATGAGATTAGCTTAACTAACATAATGAATTATCGTGTCATGGTGTGTTATACTGTGATATATCTAGGTAAATGACTATATTAGAATTCATAATTAGCAGTCACTACTGACAATTTGACTCCAGGTATGACTTCATTAACAATGCAATTTAGAAAGTCCATATAAAATTGTTAAAGTGAAAAGAAATAAAAATTACCAACTATTTTTATTTTATCCAGAAATCAAACAACATTAAATAGTTTTCACCAGGTTGTTACCTTTAAGGAACCGCTTCGAAATACGAACAATTGTACCAAATAAAAGCTGATACACTTAGTACGTTTTACTGAAATATTACAAATTAATTGGCAGTTCAGAAAAAAAAAGCTTATGACTTGAATTAATTCCCAGTCAACAACGTCATTTTTAAGTAGCAAATATTTTACCAGCAATTCAGCAGGGCCCCATTCATAGATTGTAAGTGCGGTTTGCGGAAAACTAGTCTTCCCCCGGACAATTCCCAGCTCCTACAATTTCCCCTCAGGCAATTCCCAACCGTGGTAAACGTAACAATATAAAGCTTTCCTTTAATACATACTTCAGGAATAGTTGTCGAAGGTGGGGGGGGGGGGGGTAGAATTCTGCGAATTCTGAACTGTTCGGACTAGAATTGTCCGAGGAGAATTGTCCACAGAGAGTTATTCGGTCGCGCTGAGTGCAGTACAATGACATGTCATTTCTATGCTGTAAGCCGTAATGCTGACAACGGACTGTTGGAGGGGAGCACGTGTGGGAGTTGGAGAAAGTTATCTAAGTGGAGACTTCCGTTTCTGGTGAGTCGAGGAGAAGATTATTACCTTTCTGCACGATAATAGTCGTCACATTTCACAGATTGTATGCTGAATTTAGCAATGCAGAATTTTAGAAATCTGTGAGGAGTCACGACGCGGGTAATAATGTTTCGGACATGATGATTATTGGACTGCAATTGCCCGAGGTATTGATGTCATTCTCAAGGTTGTCTGGTATTTAGCCTGCAGAGGCATAGTCTACCTCGTTTTGACATTCTTTTGTGAATTCGGAAAATTACCTCTCTCTTCAACGATTGTTGTCACAGCCTCACCTGTATAGGACTTTCATTTTTGGTGTCTTGTAGTAGTACCCAGTAATTTCAACCACATCTCCTAATCGGTATCGATAAAGACCGGATTCTTGGGTGATCACAAGCTCATACCTTTTTCCGATCTCCACCTCATCTATGAAAACTGTGTCTGGATCGGATTCCATTCTGGGGATTTGAAAAGTTCACAGACTTATACAAATCACTAACAGCTAAACAAAAACAGCAAAAAGGAAAGTGAAAATATGTTAAATTAGATCGTTAACTATATTGACTTAAACTTTCAAAATATGACACAGTTACACACTGCTTTGTTCGTAGGAAGAATTGTTGTCTGTATTTTGATATTTTTTTTTGGTTACTTTACTGTAGTTTTATGAAGTTATGAACTAACTCAAGAAGATAATTAAACATGCAGTTCCATTTATGTCATGTTAGTGTGACTGTCATATGATGTACATGTTTCCGCTTTAATACATGTTCTCCCTACATCTGATAAGGCAAGACTACCACACCAAAGTAAGGTTGGCACTTTAAACTTCAAAAAATATTTTGTTCAGACTCAAGATGTTGACTTTTGAAGATAGAAAGCTCGAGTCAAGAAAGATTCCCAGTTCTCTCATTGTTACAAATTATTAACACCGGCAAATTATTGTTAGTAAAAACTGTTTGTCGATGCTTGAGACTGAGGTGTGTATAACATGGGAAGCCTGCTTTTCATCACGGCAGCGGCAACCAAAAGGAGAATTGCACAAAATGGAGTATTTTTTAAAAGCAAGTCTTTTGTCTCTTACAGATTTTCCTCTGGAATAAACTCGAAAACGCAATAATCAATGAAAGCAACATATTCTCCTGTCTTCGACAGTGGGTCAACGTTGATTCCGTATCTACCCTCCGATCCATTGTACGACATCAAGTATATAGGTACAGCTGTCGAAAGTACAGAAATCAGAAATATTATTAGAAAACAGTAATCCTTCCAGAGGAGGCGAGACTGAAGTCACGAAGGTGGGGGTGGGAGGGGGAACAACAGTGGATTTCCGGGGCGCGGCAAATCAGTAAAGGCGATTTCCGGCGATCTACAGTAGGGGTTTTTTTTTTGGAAACGTCCAAAGGTTTCCGCGCCAATTGGTGGTGGGGCTTTCCTTAGTCTTATCACAATTTCATCTATCAGGTAAGTGTTGATAGCCTGTTGCCCAGGAAGGATGAACCCACGTTGCCACTGGAATGGTCAAAGCGGACTAATTAGGAAAGGCCCTCTTACAACCGATAACGTAAAAATCAACCGATAGGCCTAATGTAAAAACAACCGGTAAGGTAAAAAAATACCGATAATGTAAAAAAAATTGAACTGATAATGTACAAAATTCTTTGAACCGATAACGTAAAAACTTTTCGAACAGCAACTTCATATGGTCCTACATACTAGACAAGCAGCCTAGACAAGTTTGATCAAACGAAGAAGGTACCAATATCTGAGTAGTGAACCACAAAAGGGGAACCTATCTTATGCAGAAATGGATGTCTCCCATGATATCTTTGCTGCATGTGGTCATTGGGGTCCACTAACGAGGGCACCAAAACACCTCTGATCAAATGTTTAAGGTATCACCTACCGCCAAGTGGACATTTAACCGTTCATTCACCTGAGTTCAAATTGACCACTGGCAGACAAGATTTCTGTTGTGGAGGGCCCCGACAGATGCTCTGAAAGGGACCCAACTAGGGCCCTTAATAAAACATAAGAAGTACCACTTGAAACTAGTGCCTGACTATAGAGTGCCCCCCCCCCCCCTCAAACTAATCAATGGATAATACTGGACATCATCTCGGCTGGTGGAAACCAACTGGATATGTAGCCACTCATCTAGCTGAATAGGGATTTCCACTGCCATACAAGTAAATTTGCTGCAAAGGGCCCCCATGGATGCACTGAAAGGGGCCCAAAACAGAACCTCAGTTAAACATAAGAAGTACCACTTGAAGCCAGTACCAAGTTGTAGAGTACAGGCTATAGAATGGATAATGCCATACAAAATTTCTGGTGCTAAGGGTATGCCAGACACCTACAAAAGGGGCCATAGGGCCTCCCTGTCCTTTATATTAGGCCAGACTAAATATCCAAGTACCACATGAGATCAAATGGACATGTAGACACTCTTCCAGTTGAATAGGGATTGGTCACGGACAGACAAAATTTGTGCTGAGTTACGTTATTATATATATATTACGTTATATTAATGCAATGGTAAATCCAGTGAAATTGGGTCATTTTTTTTGGAAAGCCAGTTCTGCCCCAAAATTTGGATTTCCACCATATCTTGAGAGCTATTTGAGCATTATACACATATGAACATATTCAACATAAATGATCAAGATGTATCACTTTTATAGTAAATAGAGTGAAATCTGCTGATTATTTAAAAAAAAGGCCACTTTTGCCCCATATTTGGATTTCTAGCATATCTTGAGAACTATTAGACTTATAACACAAAACTTGGTAAAGACTTACCCTGATAACTTGTACAGTGTCTGAAAATAGATTCCAGTCTGCTGATTTTTTTTAGAAAACAAGCCTGTAATACTTGGGGTTAAATTTTCATTTCCAATATATCTTGAAAACTGAACAATACACTGAAAACTTGGTATGGAACCACAACATTCGGGATACATTGTTAACTAAGTAAAATTTGCAAATTATTGAGAAAAAGAAAAATTACACCGATTTTCAGCACATCTTCAGAACTGTAGGCATTTTAATTTTGCAAGCATTTACTGGAGAACACATTCTTCAAGATGTATCACTCTGATGCTAAATTGCATGAAATTTGCTGACTTTTAGGAAAAAGGTCCACTTTACCATGAGAATAGATTCATTGAATGTCTATTTACATGGCCATGTAACCCAGATCTCTGATGGTAGCACTAATAGCCTAGTGACTGTGACGAGGAATAGAAGTTTTAAACTAAATGATTTTATCGCAATGGCCAGCTCATGTGGAAAGTTAACATAACATCTCAGCCAATAACCACAATGTTTACCATTTGGTCTTTAAACATTCCTGGCAATAATGACAACATTATTTTTAAGTCAAAAAATAATCTTAGCAGAACCGGGTCCTACCCAGGTAAATAGGGGACTAATGTGCGAATAGCCCACAGAGGGTTGTTCTTACTTAGTACCCTGCCCCCAACTCTTACCACTAAGCCTAACCCTTTAACCTAACCTAATAACCCAACGTTATAATTGTATAATTATAACGTAGTACAATATACGCGGATACTTTGGGCAGTTATTGTTATCGTTACTTGAGCCAAAGTAGTGGCACTTGATTACACATGCTACCCTAGATATCAGTATTACCATTTTATGTTCGATTCTGCTGCTTACCACCATTTAATGTTTGAAGAACATTTAAGGTTTGCATGCGGTTCTTGGTAGAGCTTCCTGACATGGGGTTGCAGTAAACTGTTGTTACAAATCCCCATGGATGCCTATGCCATGTATTTACGTCTTTATTTAAAGCAATGCTTTAAGGCGATGGGATATGCAACTCCGTGGATTGCCCTCTTGTCGGTATTTTTTTATATTATCGGTTCAAAGATTTTTTACATTATCGGTATTTTTTTTTTCATTATCTGTTGTTCTTACATTTTCGGTTGATTTTTACATAATCGGTTGTAACAGGCCCTCTTCTTTTGTTGAGGATTAAGTTGAATGCGATGGAAACGTTCATCTCTCACTGTACAAAGTATCTACGTTATGCTCTACAGGCACTGCGATGACTACGTCGCAACAGTAAGTTGAGGATCATTGAAAATACCTCGTTAGGTTAGTCTGTAAAGCAAATGGTAAAAAAAAAATCTAAGAAAGTTCGAAATTGAACTTTTTCCTTTGAACTTCATCTGAAGCTTTCTCTTTTCTTTTTTATTTGTCTTTTCCTTTTGATGTTTGACTTTTCTTTTCGTTTTTTTTAGTGCTCGTCGCTTACGTCTTTTCTTTTTGGAACTTGCTTTCATCTTTGACATATGTATTTTCTTCATGAGAGTTTAATTATCTTTACGTTTGATCGTTTTTCTATACCTTCGAGCCTATGTCTTTTTCTTTTCACATTGTTTTCTCTTTGACCCTGATGTCTTTCAATGTAACTTAGTTTTAAATGTACATGTTTCGAGCTGGTTCTGTTATGAAAGAATCCGTCTAGATCAATCTCTAATTATTCTGTTAGAATTCCTCAGGTACGTATGAAACTCGAATAAGTGACTTTTTATTACGTGGTCACGTGACTAGACTTTTACCCGATGTTTCTCTTCCTTAATCCATGAGATTGTTTGGAGGGCACACTTTTTCCTTTTCGACAAAGATCACGAATCATTTGATCCGTCATATCTACGGCAGAACTACAGTCGGCTCGAATGTTTTAGCAGATACTGCGAAAAACGGTCAGGAAAACTCATGGAGTCGACCCTTTAATTGCTCTTGAAATATTTAATATTAATGAGACTTGAAGATTGTTTTAAAACACATGACAACATATTGCAGTTTATATAGTTACCTTTGCAGTATGTCGCCTCTAGTTGGTTTTTGATATTTACGATATCGATTGATGTTATAAATTTCAAATGAGGCCACAGACGAATGTAAATACCGTCGAAGCCTTCCTCAAATATCGCTTGCAATTCTTCAGCCCTTTCATTGTCACCACCTTTCAATTCCTTTGTTACAGTGTCTCTCACTTCCGGTGAAAGTCTGAGGTCAGGGTTAAGACTTCCCGTGGACAGATCTTTTATCAGCTGCAGGCCATTCTCTCTCGAGTATTTGTGTCGCTTCTAGTATGTGTGTGGTAAAGATGGTATGTAGATAACTAATGTATTTTTCACGGATTCCAAAAAGGAGCTGAACGTAAAATGCCTCAAAAGTGGTGTTGATCATGTAAGCAGCAAAGGGAGGCGCGAATCCGATCAGTCTGAACTCTGCACCCTTTGCCAAATAGCTGAGGGCTGTAACGTCAATACCGCCCTCGCTTTTAGTCAGTGGCGGCAAGCAGTATAAGAGCAACTTTGGTTGCATCGATTTCACAGTTGGGAAGTATTTTTCAACAATTGGATTCACTATAAAAGCTGATTTTACACTGGAACGTTCATAATGGCTCTTGCATGGAATGAGTTTTCCATCCCCGGTTGTACCGCTGGTAAATACCAATCTGTCCGGTAGACCAGTCACCATGACATTCTTTTCACCCTTAGCGGTTCTCTCCACGTATGACTTGTAATGGCTGTACTCTGTCACTTTATGTTTGGCCTTCAGTTCCTCCATACTAGTAATCTCCGAGATATTGTGGTCACGACAGTATTTCGTATCCCGAGCTTCCTTTATAATCTTCTGGAGTAAGAGTTCCTGCGTCTTTCTCGGTGTCTTACAACCGAAATCAAATTTAGTTTTCAACTTTCTGCTGTACCTTCGTATTGCGTATTCTATGACAAAATACATTAGCGCTCTCTTCAGACTAAAATGGCGGGAAACTTGGTGAGTCGAAATAAACAGGAAGGCCAGACCGATTACAAAAGCTAGAACGTCGGCTATACCTTACAGAGAAAATCCAAAAAGAAAGGCGATAAAGCAGTCAAAATGTGGAGATACTCAATGTTATGCATTTCATTGGTCGAGACTGTCATGCGGAATTGAATGGTGTAACTACCAGTTTGTGTGCTTAAGTTATGGCACTAACTTAAAAATTATGGCTGCCATGATCTTGGATCTTTTTCAGTAAAGGTCTAATGGGAATATTCAAACTGCTGGCAGAAAGTTATTGCATTTTATGACCAACTTTTACAGTTGTTGGATTTTGGTCAGTTGTCACAAAATGGGTCGTTACAAAGCTGACCAAGGTAGACATCTGAAACATACCGTGCCGAATGACTTTACAATTAAGCTTCTATCTATGATTCAACAGCCTGAGGGTTAGCAAAATCGGACAAAAAGCCACAATCGATATTTCCGTCGTTTCTGAATTGATGGTATCAATTTGATGTTGCAGAGAGAAAACAGTAGTATGATGACTTGATCCCATCTTCTGGTAATATAACCTTAACTGATTTTATGAGAAAAGAAATGTAAATAAAAAGAAAAAAAAACGCAGAAAAGCTGAGCACTCTCACTGACACCGGTTACCATGGGTCCAACTGTTTTGTAATTAATTTGCAAGAACTCATTTACCTAGCTGTGTCGTTACTTTTAATTACGTGATGTACCACAGAGTTAACGCTACACCAGTTATACGGATAAAGTTCGTCAAGTAGGCCTAGTACTTGACAGTTCTTTGACCATCGTCTCCACATTTGAGTTCAATGGTAGACGCAGAGTCATATTAGCCAGCTTACATTTTATATGTGTCACGAATAATGGAGCTCATAATCGCTTAAGAGAAATGTCTGTAAAGAAATAAGAACGTTTTCATCATATTTTTACCTAAATTTACAAAGAATGAAAGCCCTCATTAAAGTTGTGCCTAATGTAACTTGAAGAAAGGCCCACCTCTCTCACGAACAATCGGATTACACCACTTGAGATAACCAACGACGCATATCATTGGAGACAACTCCGTTTAGGTCGACTGTATTAGTCCAATACAAAGTAAACATGAATTTAATCAAAGAATGAAGTAACAAATAATGAAATAAAAAAAAATACCGAGAAACAAAACCTTGCAGATGGAAGTCGCTGAGAAAGAAACCATCATAGTGTATACAACGTAGTAAGCTAAAATCGCCGAAACAGCGAAAAAGCTGGACGAGATCAGCACGTATTTCATGGTGTTAAGTAAGCTAACGGATTTCTGCCGTGTTGAAAACAGCAATTTAACTCAGTCACTGATTCAGCGTTCATTCGGATCAACAATACGGCGTAGAACTGTAGGTATTCGAATGTGTCACCTGTAGTGCCAAAGAAAATTATCATTGGAAAACCGACGTATGTGGTGTAACAACATGGCAACTAATTACTCGATGGCATATCGAAACCTACGTCGAAGGAATCATTGCAAAGCTAAATGTTACCAATGTGACTAAGATGGTCTACCTACCTACCACAGAACATGTCTGCACATTCGGCCGGAAACAGATATTTTATGAATTGGGGATCACCTGGCATACAAAGGGTGAACTACTGAGTAACTGTGTAAAAAAAGGAGACAAGAAA